>OY770134.1:2479881-3719822 GCA_963669345.1 Gortyna flavago | reverse complement strand
GAGTTAATTAGTATCTCATCATATCAATGATAAAGTCAATTAACAAACCTATAAAAGTAAATACGAAGAAATAAACGTAGAAATGCATGAATTTCCACTAAACAAGATGTAAGATATACATTGAAAAGAATTCGTTAAAATAAATCAATTGAAATGGTTCCTTCTAGTTGACCTTTTTTCTTGTCTATGCTTCGGTCGCGCCATCTTAAATAGGCATAGACTAGTTGACGCTACGACTTAATTAGTTAGTAGTGATCTATGCGTATGCGGCTTTAGGGTTCCTCATGTTATGTTAGCTATATATTTACGTAGAAATTTAGCAACCGTTGTTGGCTATACTTCTAAAATTCTCGCCTTTTGAACAACATTTCAACTTGGTCCAGCTCTGTTTAGAAACTTCTGTATGTCGTCTCATAATCATCGTTTTTAGATTATTGCTGCATGATTATTTTTTTGTGCCTGATATTCATAGCCATATTGTTATACAAGACATAAGAAAAAGGTCAACTCCATTCCAATAGCTTTTGTCAATATAAAATTTGCTTATTATTAAAATCTAACTACCCCATATACCCATGTTCAAAGCTTCATAAAAATTGTTACAGATCCATCACAAGACACATAAGTGTCCAACACAGCTCATTATGTAAATAGCGACCATAAACAAACTGTATACGGAACACACCATAAACTAACACTCACACTTGACAACTTTTTTATTTTAGCAAGAGAAACAGACTATATAAAGCATGAGGCTTTCGTTGCATGCTAATGACGTGTGCCTTATCGTTAGAAAAAAAAACTCGTTAATCTATGCTCTGCATGGAAGTAACGTAGTTAATTTACTGATTGAAGGCATCATTTTTCAGATTTTTTAGCCATTGTATGTTATCTACAAGATCTTACGCCTTTTTGGGATCAGCAGGAGGAGTGGTTTTAAAATCAGATGAATCTGCAGCATCTCTGGAACGTGATTGGTTTATAAATTAGTGGTTTGTAAAAAGAGATGGAATGCCTTTAGTTAATGAGCTCCATAACACTATGTGGTTGTGTTGGCCAAACTGCAATTATATTCATTCGTATACAAGATTTAAACCACGAGACGTCCGAGCGTGACGGTTCAGTTTCGTTCACTGTTCAGAGAGCGCAAAGAGCATAAAGGAGTTTTCAAGTCAAAAAAATCGAGGTTCAAACCGTAGATCTTGAGGACCTAATGTATTAACGCAGTCTCGTCGACAAAAAAAAAATGCGTTACAGTCATTTTGTAATGCTGAAATAAGTCAGTCAGGTGACGGTACCGCAAGCATCGATAGCCTAATAAATAACCAACATTTGGCAGACAATTTTTTTTTTAAGTTTTCGTATATGTAGCCGTAAAAGATATTGGAAATTAAAAACTACTTTTTTCTTCATTTCATTCCATATCAATCCAAATCAATTTAACTATAAATTTAAATTAAATACGTAATTTGTTAAGTTAACTAAAACAGATATGTTTATTTTTAACGTTTAAATCTACGATATAACTTCCACTTTCACACACCGAACTTGACCACCTCTGCTGCACTGCCCACGCGCAGCCATTTTCGCGTGTATTTTAAGTGCGTTTCATTATTCATTAGATGACGACATTCTCCTAATGATCACGTACGTGTTAATTATTCCTAATAATACGCGTATTGCTGGATGAAATACGCAGTAGGGATCTGGAAAAAGTATCGATGCAAGTATCAAAGTATCGATATTTCTCTTGAGGAATATCGATACTTTTTATGCCTGCCAGTTGCTTGAACGAAAATGATCGCAAAATGAATGTGACAAAATGTCAAGCGCATGTATACCTACTGCTGTGCTATATCAAAATTCAACAGCCAGTTGAATCACTAGAAACTGGTTGTTAATATTTTTGTACTGATCAGTAAGAAGTTTCAATTTACTTTCATGAACAAGTGTAGATTATGTATAGAGCCTCCGCAAGCAATCCTCCTGTCAGATGCAAGCAGAAGAAAAACTTGGTTTAAGTCAGGTTTAGCAGACATGCCCTCCATTCTCCCTACCTTATGCAAATCGAGTATCGATAACTTAGTAACGATTCAAAAAATTAGTTCGGTCGGTATCGACACTTTTGATTCGGCACCACATCCCTGCAGCCATGTAATAAGGCCCAGTACCGGCTGGCCATATTCGGAGGCACTGATTTCTAATTAAGTGTGTAATATGGCCGTTTAGTAATTATTTAGATTCTTATGCGTTTGATTGAGATGTTAAAATGTGGAGTTGTATATTTGATCCAGTACATACTGCTAATTATAGTGACTTAATCAAGCAGTCTATTTATTTAAATACCTGCTTGCACATGTGAAAATACGGCCAGAGACATTAAAAAATTATCAAATTGACATACTACGTCTACTTTTCGTGTTATAACCATTAATCGCTAATCCGTTGTGTTTCTTTAAATGTTACATACAGTGTTACGTTTTGGAAGATTTAACGTATGTTTACGTTAAACGTTAACTCGTGATAGAAATAGAATAAAAAAAAAATCGTCACCGCTTAAAAGATTCAGAATTTTTAATAAGTCATGTTAGAAAATCATAAAATAAGTTTTTCTTAAAACAGTTCGGTAGGTAGGTATTCCCAAAACCGTTAGTTCCAAAACAACAAACCATAAAAACGCAAACGAGCCAATAGCGCCTAAAAAATGCAAACTTTATTAATTTTATTTGTTTATTTTATACTAAAATGATATAAAAACGCACCTAAAGTCCATAAAAATCAGAAAACAGTAAAATATTTGATTTACGATTGGTGTAAAAATCGCAAATCGTGGCCTAACTGTTCTTCCAAGGCTCCAACAAAACTAGAGCACATAAAATTTAATTTTCCCATACACATTGGTTTATTTATTACGAGGTATTTGAAAAATATGTTTACACTTTGCAAAATCTTAGGTACATCATTTGCTTAGCCTTTTCCCAACTATGTTGGGGTCGGCTTTTGTAACCGGAGGCAGCTGAATACCAGTATTTTACATGGAGCGACTGCCTATCGGATCTCCACAACCTAGTTACTGGGTAACACGATACCCCTTCATAAGATTGGTTGTCAGACTTTTAGGGCTTCTGGGTACCCATAACGACTGTCGAAGATCTACAAATGACAGCCAGGACCCTTTCCGAGGCTCGGAGAGGTCTCAATATGTAATACACGGTCCCTATCCACGGACCGACCTCGGAATGCGTACCTTAACCTTCGACGGATCCGTGCCACGAGCCACGAGCCCCTCAAAATATTACTTAGTAGGTAACTTAATTCTGCATCCACACAGCCAGTTCTTCACATTGAATTCCCTGCAAAATTATTATTTTCATTTAGAAATTTTGTAGGTTTATGTGAAATAAAATATTTTCATTTAGATTTTTTTGTAGATTTATGTGAAATTAAATATTTTCATTTAGAAATTTTTGTATTTTTTTTTTTATTTTTACTTGTTGTAAAAGTGCGCTAGTGCGGACAAATGTTAATGTGATAAGGGTGAATTCCCGTATTTTAAGAACGTTCGCATTCAATTTCAGTCTCAATCTGTCAAAAATACCTCGAATATTACCCAAAAATTTTTACAAGTTTTTGACATTAATTATTGCTAAGATGAGATTGTAAATAGATTTTGGTAGATTTTAATTACGGGGACAGATATTCAGACGGTAGCTTGACCTGTAGAGAAAGGTTTTAGACAGATAATTGATCGTCAATGACTTTGATCAATTGAGATCCACGTGGAAGATACCGGTGAGGCCCGAAACACGTGCAGTCGAAAACAATGTCAGAAGCACGTTTAACAATTCGGGCAGTTCAAAAGCAAAAAAGTTAAAACCCGTTGGTATAATGTCGACCATCTTGATACCCGTCTGATCTCATTGATTTTGTAAAAAAAAGCCACTGGGGCCAGTGACACGTGTATTTCATGATCTACTTAATAATGGCAGCTAAAAGCCATTACACCCTGTCCACTAGGTTATTCGTTTTTGACAGCTGCTTTAGAACGTAACTATTCTAAAATAAATATATAAACTGCCTTATCGTATTGAATTATCTTATTTATGACTTCTTACGGACATTATAATACCGTAGGTACGTGTATCAGTTTTGCCAAAAATAATAATAATGTTAGGCGAATAAAAAAAAAAGTCCTGAAACACGTAAAATCAAACCAGGTTAAATTCTGGTGAAGGTAGGTTAAAATTCGGACTAAAAAGTTAAAACCCACGCTGTTTTAATATATACCACCGCTTTCAATCTGCTAGAATTCTCACAAAAAGAAATCTGAGGTCGTCGACAAGACGTGTCATTTGTTGAATGATTTAAAGACGGTAAATTACAGCAGCCAAGGGAATGGTCACGTTAAAAATTGACATGGTCTCTTCCGGAAAATAAAAGATTTTTCACTTTATATGCACCAACAATTGCAGCTTTAAAATAGTCTATAGCACTATTTCTAAAGGTGCAACTTTTGGTGCATAAAAAGTGAAAAATCGTTGTCTATTTTCAGCAGCAGATGGTTCATGAAAGGACTATGACCCAGTGCGTTAGTTTGCAATACCGTTGTCGGTGCCAATAATACCTAAAACACGTAATTTGTATTACGTATGGACTGTGTCCCAATGGGTTTACCCATCGGCAAAAATGACGAACTTCCATACAAACTTGTACAAATTGAAACCCCATTAAGGAATGAATTTTCAAAAATCCTGGCTTTCAACTCTTGTTCAAAATATCTAAAATACTTATACTAAAATACTTATAGACCCAGCGGTTTAGGCTCTGCGTTATCTGTCAGTGAATAGTATTTATTAGGTAGTTTCGAAATCAATTGAGGTGTGTAAATAACCAGATGCATTACCTATAAGATAATTATTAACAGTCGTAAGTAAATACTTTTAATAACTTGCAAGAACCATTAACATAAGCGTGTTAGGACTAAATTAATTACGCATATTTATTAATTATTTTATCGTAATAGATACAATCATAACAGCCTATGAACACTGCAATCAGCAGTAAAATGCTAAACTAATAATGACACTCGTTTACAACCGTATCTGATTACTAGGGTTGCATAATCAGCCTATAATGTTCCCACTGCTGGGACACAGGCCTCCTCTCTGTGAGAGGGAGTGGGCCGTAATCCACCACACGGGCCCAGTGCGTGTTGGTAGATGTCACATGTCTTCGATATTTTAGTTATGGAACATGTCTTCCTCACGATGTTTTCCTTCACCGTTTTGAAAGCAGTAGTAATGAAATAATTTACACAAAGTAAAGCGCCTGTCCGCGGCCAGTTACTAGGGTTGTCTGATTCAAATTAAAATTTTATCATAATAATATAGGGTGTAAAGGACATCAACGCGCAAACTTTACTATGAATTCAGTACATCATTTAACAGACTGGTAACGGCCATCTCTTTTCTGCCGGTTTCCTGTGTAGAGTGTAGAGGCCTTTAGTCCTTGCAAATATTCCAAAACTTTAAAATGTAGCCTAATTAAAATGAGAAGATAGGTAATACAGACAAGATTGGTCCACACTAGATCAAGACAGAGAGGAGTGGTAAGAAGAAAGTAAACCCTTTGCCTTGCAAACGAACAACATAGATTAAAGTAAAATAAATAAATAATTAAAATGTGCAAGTGTGGCAACCCTGATGTCGATGTCATTTTGAAGGCAATTGATATAATTTTATGAAGTACCGTTCAGTCCTTTTTCGTTAATATTATTAAAGTATATTCCTGTCTTCATTGAACCTAATAAAAGTGTCATAAAAGATTTCTTAAATTTTATAGTCTTTTGATAACTTTATTGAAATATAACAGATTTCTCGCTTCGATATTAATTTATTCAAAAGTTTTGAAGATCTTCTGGAAAAACAGGTTGGATTCATACATCGTACATTCATACAGAAAGGATAGTGTACAAATTTGACTGCATGACAACAACAACAAGTCGAAAGTCGACAGCCAGTCTTACCAAGGGGTATCGTATTACCCTGCAGTAACTGGGTTGTGTGTGGAGGTCAGATAGACAGTCACTCCATGTAAAATACTGGTATTTAGCTGCATTCGGTTAGATAGGAACCTAACCCCAACGAAGTTAGGAAAAGGCTAGGCAGATGATGAGTCTGCCTTTGATTGACTTAAACAAAGTGTAAAATATTTTCAGAATTAAACTACACAACCTACTAACTCTCGAATATAATTCCGATAGATCGACATTGGTCAAACGTCAGTTGGTTGGTTAGGTCAGTTGGTTAAACGTCAGGGATTGGCTAGACTCAATGAGTCCAGCCAATCAATGACGTTTGACTGACAATGTCGATCTATCAGAATTATATTCGAGAGTCAGTACCCTGGTACCAGGATTTTTTGGTGCTCGACTGACGTGAAAATGGTGTTGTTGGTAAACATTGTGCAATTGTTTTGGGAAATGTCACTTGAAATGACTTTTTAAACAATATGGCGGCGTTAGTTCCAAATTCAGCCACGCACCAAAATAATCTTGTAGCACTCTATATCTGTGTCGATGTCATAGTGTCAAAAGTTCTCATTAAACTTATAGAGGTATGAGGAACAGGGTGTAAAGTTCACTCATTTTCCATAGAAAAGGAATAGAATCCTCCGAATAGACGGGTGTTGTGTTTGGCGGGCAACTGCCCGATGATTCATGCCGGGAAGTTGTATATAATGCTAGTTGCGCGGTAAACTCTGCTTGCGAGATGCAGGAATTTGCGTGACGTCAGTAGTCAGTAGTTAGTGGTCAGTAGTTACCGCTACATACTTAAGTAGCATAAGCATTATCAGCCTATAACGTTCCCACTGCTGGGACACAGGCCTCCTCTCAGTGAAAATGAGTAGGCCGTAATCCACCACGCGGGGCCAGTGCGGGTTGTTTGATGTCCCATGGCTTCGATATTTTTAGTTCTAGGACATGTGGGATTGATTGCACGTAAATATTATGGATTTAAAACTAATTAGCAAAATTAGCAACCATGGCGTAAAAAAACAATGCTATAATTCTATTGAAGCCCATCCATGGCTTGTCGACACGTCGATAGAAAAAAGAACTGTCAAAGGAAAATAATGTTCTGCCAAAGAAATATTTACATTATCTACATGACGTCCAGATAATGCCATTTAAGCTTGCGTTAATTAATATTAAGGGGACTGGACCAGAGTACTATATTTTAAAACGTATGTTAAGGAGCTTGCTTAATTAACATCCCATCGCCGGAAAAACCATAAATATTAATGTTGCCGCGACATAATGGCATTTTAAAGGATATGTTTTTTGACAGCAATTACCTATTTGGGATTTTTTAATTATAATGAAGTCTTAAACATGGCCAGAGATCGCACAAGACAGGGAGGTTTGGAAAAAAAAAAGGGGAGGCGTTTGCCCAGCAGTGGGACACAAAATAGGCTACAAAAAAATTTAGGCTTAAACGTAGTCTTACCTCAGCCTTAGAGACATTTAGGTACCTACATCAGAACGCTATGCAATAGAAAGTAAGTAAGGGGTTTATTTATAAACATTGCTTAAAGTTAATTACTGATTAGCGACTGTTTAACCATACAGTTTTGACGGTTAAACGACTGTTAACTTTAAGCAACGTTTATCAATAACCCTACCTACCTACTTAGTTAAAACTGTAAATCTGCTGACAGGTTTAATACTCTTTTGGCTTATACAGTTACATGTTTTGTACTCAATATCAAAAATCGCACAACGGCGTTGGCGCGTGCCCCATAAACCAGTGACAAAAAATGACAATCACGCTGGAACATCGAACACTCATTGTATCTGCAACTCTCAACGTCTTTTGTCAACCTAACAGTGGCTTACAGAAGTCAACTTACCTACAACGCTAAAAAGATTATTTTGACACGTGGCCAAAATTGGATCTAACACCGTCATCTTGTTTTGCCAATTCAATTTAACAAATGCTTAGCAACAACGCTCTCCTTTCAATGTCATTCAGGCACCAAAAGATCTTTGTGGGTCATCACTGATTTTCGGAATTGATTTGGAATGAAAGAATAGTCAAGAAAAAGAAGAGATAAGAGGTTACGTTTAACAAAGGAAGTCTTTATAAATCAAAATAATTAAGTTACAAAATACAAAATTGAGGAGTTATTAATTAAATGAATAACGACCTTTACATCAAAAAAATAATTTATTTAGTTAATTCGCAAGGTTATTGTTATTTATTTTATAAGCTATAATGTGAATTAGTGTATTACCTTATTATGGTACCTATAAAAGTTAATTGACATAATTATTTCCATTTCAGCTGTGACACCACATTATGTTTTTAAATTCTAGTGATTTAAAAGTTTCAACTGCTATAACGTTATTATTGACTAATTCAACTACCTTTGACTTATCATAAAAAATAATCAAGTAATCACTTGGGAGTACCTGATTATTATTTTTTATTTTTAATCATAATGTGAAGCAATAAAAACAATGCGTCACAGTTAAAGTGGAAAAATGTCAACTAACTTTTGGAGGGCACTAGGTATATGTATTTTAATATTTATACTATTACTATTATTTTTATTTATTATTTTTACTATTATATAAAGCCAGTAAAATTATAGACGACCGCACTATCGCATTAGTACTGAAGCTGTATTTTTTTATTTATCTCTCCCTTACAACTATCACAGTTGTAAAGGAGAGATAAATAAAAAAGTATAAATACAAAAAACCACTCGACTACAACAACAAAAATAGCAACATCAGCAGTCAACTTTCTTTAGTAAAGTTTTTTTAGAGTTGTGGCGGAATCTACGTCGCCACATGCGAACTACGCATCACACTGCGCGGTCACGCAAAATCCTGCATTGCGCAAGAAGAGTTTACCGCGCACATAGACTTATAAAAAAAGATGGACGCCGCGCCACGCATATCGAAAGTGAAGTACAGTAAGTATGCCGGGACCGCTTGTACAAACATGCCTCACGCTCAAATTTACATCATAGTATGCCGACCGGCCGCCATTACGTGACACGACAGCGTCAATCTTCAATCACGCACACATAGATCGGTACGATGCTTCACTTTCGATATGCGTGGCGCGGTGCCCATCTTTTTTTATAAGTCTATGACCGCGCCACTAACATTATACTTAGACATCGTCCCGACATCAAACGCTGGGCAGTTGCCCACCAGACACGATACCCGTCTGGTCGGCGAATCCCTGCCGCTGCTGGGTTCGATTCCCGCGTCGGGCAAAGTGTTATTGGGTTTTCTCATATGGAATTTCTCACCGGAATTTGGGCGGTTCACCCACTGCGACGCACCACGCGACGGGGCGCAGATAACGCGCCCACGCGCGTGATTTTTTACATACAAATTGAATAAAAACGCGATTCCGTGCGTGGAGTTTGGCTCCGTTTTCCGCGCCTCGCTGCGTGATGCGGTGCAGTGTGCGAAACGCCTAAGACTCGCTTACGTCACAAATCACATAAACCAGCCAAGTGCGAGTTGGACTCGCACACGAAGGAAGGGTTCCGTACAACCATACAATATTTGACACTACATATAAAATAACGGCAAAAAAATCACGTTTGTTGTATTGCCCCCCTTAAATAATTATTTTATTCTGTTTTTAGGCAACAGAAATACACATTCCGTGAAAATTTCAACTGTCTAGCTGTCACGGTTCATGAGATACAGCCTGGTGACAGACGGACAGACGGACAGTGGAGTCTTAGTATTATGGTCCCGTTTTTACCCTTTTTGTACGGAACTCTAAAAACGTATGCTTAGTGTTAAACGAATTTAAAACATCATTCGATTTAAGTATTTTAAATTGAGAGGGCCAGCACCTTAATTGTGTAACACACTATCAATCTCAATCTGATTCATTTTGCAGGATATTGCTAATCCATTGCTTCATATGTTCGAAAAACGTGTCTACTCAACAATGTAAATTACGCAATGAATAACTTAACGGCCGTCATCAAAATTGGCACCGGGGTTTGACTTTACCTGTGTTAAAAAACTTTCTCTCGGAAAACATACCAACTTACTTTCATGAGTAACGTTTCAGTGACGTCATTCGCCGGTAAATAGCGGAAGGTATGTGACGTCAACCGCAGTCTTAGTAAACCCTACCTAGCTTTAGAGATTTGTTGTGTAAGACGGCCTTAAATATCGAGTGATAAACATCACTCGCTATTTTAGACATCACGAACACATGTCCAATCAAGCAGAAACTACCAATAAATCAGTCATTTCGCATGCGTGGCGCGTTCATTCTAAACACAATAGACGACTTTTTATACGAAAAACTGATTTTTGAAGACATTTGTCATTTACTTCTGTTTAACACGCCAAAAACTGTTTTTTCATACTTGCGTAGCATTACCACGTAAAGATTTCTACGGTGCGATGTCAGAAATATGTGGAATAGAATGTCGCTTTATCTTCGTAGAGTAAATACATAAGTAGTTGGGCTATGCATGCTCGAGTCTATTTTATAAAACCGACAGGCGGCAATCCGACAATCTGACAATTATGTAAAATTTTATCATAGTTGTAAAAAGCAGACATGTCATAAAAATGCGACAACTATATCATTTAATGACATATTTGTCGCAGTGTCAGTTAAATACGACCCTGGTTAATGATGTTTACAGGGCTCATTGGTTGATACTGCAATAAATACTACGGTAAAACTAAAATAGGTAATGTTATCTTAAGTATCACCTAGTTTAACAAACCAATAGGTGTTTCAAGCATATTGTTCTCTACTGAAATAATTCCTTACCTTTTTTAATGATAGGTACATTCCACATGACTTAGAAATTTCAGAGATTTTAGGAACCTTCTTTTACATAACTGTGGCGAACGAACTCCAAATATTTAGAGCCAAGTCTAACCAGAAACCTTGCCAATACGGGGTGAAAAGAAATGGTTAAATAAAAGGCATTATAAATAGCTTACAACCCGTTATTATTATATCAATCAATCAAAAATACAATAAATATTAGTAGGCCGATCAATAAACTAATTGATATGTCTGCTTTCTATCAGCTGATTTGTCAACACAACACGCACTACAGTGACAAGACATGACATGTGCCGCACATTTGTCGATTCTCTCACACAACATGGAGTGCGACAAAATCGTGATAGCTGTATATTACAATGAAGGAAAGAATTGTATAAACTCCCTTCTCATCGATTCAGAGTTATTGTGTCATGTAGGCAATCGTCATTATAAACCTAAACGATATACATAAACAATAGCAAGAATTTAAGCCATTCAAATAGTCATTATACGGGAATTGTTTCTGCAATCAAACTTTAAACGCAAACGATTCAAAATAACCGGCGGCGACTTGTCGAGGCGGCCATCATTTTTAAACCAATTTTTCTCACTAACCCATCCCTCCTTTTTCCATTCACTCTAACTAATACTTCTGCCCACCTCTACACGGAAACATGTCGTACAAATAATTAAAAGAGACCATTTTAATACGTAGGACACTTAGACCCCTCTACTCGTGAAAGCCGTGGTAGGGAGAGGGTTCCGCCTGGCCGCCCGTCTTTGAGACCGCCCAATAAAGCGGCGGATAGCTATGCGTTTTTATGTACATACCCCACCCAAGACACGGTTATGTTGCGAAAGTGAATGTTAGGAAGCTATGCCTATGTGTTTGATGGCGAACATATGGAGGAGGAACGGCCTAACAGCGGCACAACTTTGTTTATCGGTTATGTGTTGCTATGTTAACGTTCGAGCAACGAGCGACGCCTTCTGAGATGCTCATTTGTTTTGTGCGTAGGTAAGTGAGCAGAATTATATTAGATCCAATGTGTTTAAATTAAATGGTTGAAAACTGTTTTGCATTTGCGCTAGGATACGTTACGTATGTTGGAATAACTTTTATTGGCAATTACTCTAAAGATTGCAGTATAAATACCTATTTGCAAAGCACTACATTGTGTCTTATTTGCGAACCTACATGACCTCTGTCTTCATACATGGGTGGCAAAACGGACCTCCCATGATCCTAATAGCAGCCACACTTTAAATCACACGTAGAGTGCGAAATTTAAACGTTTAAAACTTCGCAGAAATATGCCATTGTCTCTTCGTCACATCCAATATTAATATTGACAATAAAGTTTTTAATAAACTACTGTTGGAACTTAGAGTATCATGCTATTACAATAAGTTATATTTAGCTTAAATTCATACAATCTACCACGATTGTTATATAAAAAGCAGAAAACGTTACAGTTTTGTCAAGTTAGTTCGTAATGTATTGCTGGTTCCGTAGCTATGCAGTAGGTATAATGTCATTGCTTGCTAATAAAATTAATACCAAAGGGTCCTAATATTATGATCTAAGTCCTCCTACTGCCCTTACTCTCATATAATACAGGGTCCCATTAAAATAGATGGACAAATTTTAACACAGCGCTCAGTACGTCTAACCAAAGATATCCAAGCAAAAAAAAACACTGATTAAAGTGATTTTATTTTGACCTAAATTAATAAATTACCGGCACATATTAGTGTATTTTCGTTAGCTGATTATTTTTCTTGTCAGTATCTAATGCGTTTTTCTTATATATTTTTTTACCATCGTCCTTATTTTGGTGATCAAAATGATTACTAAATGTTTGTCAATCTATTTTAATGGGACCTTATAGAACTAGCATAGCTATACACCACAAACTCTTTCTTTAATCGTTGACGTTAGGCTGAGGTGTTGGATCATTTAGCTTCCTTCAAAATGGTTGAGCTGAATGGTGCTGATCTATGCGTCATGTTCGTGAACGGGCGCCGTCAGTTGGGGCTGGTCATCTTTTAACTGCCACGGCGTATTTTAATTATTTTATTTTTGGATTGTTTTTTACATGTTTCTATTTGTTGTAGGGCGTTTTTAACGTGTACGTTTTTTGCACCGTTCTCACTTAGAACTTTAATTTTACAGTATTAATGTAAGTAGTATTTTTGTATTAAAAGAAATATAATTTATAATTTCCATGGAGTTTTTCTCTGTTCTCAATAGGCATACTACGCTTTGGAATGGAACTAGTTCATATTTCTGACTGATCGACTTCTTGACAGTTCAAAAGTACCAGTTTATTTTGCAAAATTAGTAATGAGAGCGTCCGTTGTAAAAGTCCGAGCACATTCCAAATAAAAAATCTTATTCAGTCATCCTTTTAAGTCTCCAAAATCGATATTCCCAATATTTAAATTTCAAATCAGCGACAGAACCCTAAATACTCTTAAATCACACAAAAAACGGCGCAGTGTCACGCACGAACGATCGGCGTCAGATCTCCAATGTCTTTGACATCGACGTGAAGTGATTCATCGTTCTTTGTGTTACAACTGATGCCTTACAAAATACCCACACTAAAAGAAAGATAGCAAAATCAGCCTATAATGTTCCCACTGCTGGGACACAGGTGTCCTGTCTCTGAGAGGGAGTGGGCTACAATCCACCACGTGGGCCCAATGCGGGTTGGTCAACGGTTGGTCTTCGATGTTCGAATGTTTTGGTTTTAGAACATGCCTTGAACATTTATCTTTGTGCAAGGCTATGAGGTAGGCATGGAATTAGTATGTACTATATAATTGTGCAATTAACTATCGCATTACGGCCACCTGTAAAGATGGATTTTAGGTGTTATAACAATAAATGAATAAATAAATAATTTAAGCTGCTTGGTGGTAGGAAGAACATTTTGAGTGGTACTTACCTAATGAAAAAATTCTGAGTATTTCATTATTATTCAGCTACAGATTTTATTGAATATACATGTCCTTATACTTATTAAGGCATTGACTGCCAACGCGGTCACCGGTGACCGCGAACAATGGACTTTCTATTGTGTCTGTTGCCTGGCAGTCAACGTGTTAATTCAAGAAAATAACTTCTGGAATCTTTTTTAATGTACGAGCTCTCTTTTAAGAGTTCTGTATAGAGCAGCAACCTTTATGCTACGACTTCGTATATCCTGTGTGTCTGCTCCTAATTTCATAAATTACAAATGCTATCGACTTGAAATCCGGTATATCTAATCTATAATATAAAAATGAATCGCTAAATGTGTTGCTAAGCGCAAATCTCGAGAACGGCTGGACCGATTTCCTTAATTCTTTTTTTATAATATTCCTTGAAGTACGAGGATGGTTCTTACGGAGAGAAAAAAAAATTGTTCGAAAAAAAAAATTGCACCCGTGCGAAGCTGGGGCGGGCCGCTAGTCTATAATATAAAAATGAATCGCTAAATGTGTTGCTAAGCGCAAATCTCGAGAACGGCTGGACCGATTTCCCTAATTCTTTTTCTATAATATTCCTTGAAGTACGAGGATGGTTCTTACGGAGAGAAAAAACAAATTGTTCAAAAAAATAATTGCACCCGTGCGAGGCTGGGGCGGACCGCTGGTTTTAAATAATGATAACTGTAACTTTATCTTGCTATAACTATTCAATTGTTTTAAAAAAATCTGACTATATCGACGACGACCTAGAATTTTATATTTCAATTCTGACTAAAGGTGGCTCACAATGGGCCACATCCATCATTATAATATTAAATCACATCACAGACCTAAGCTATTCACAGTCGCGGTAGACGCTCCGGGCGTCGGGAGCCGCGTGACGACTCCCGGCCACCGTAGGCGCGGGCCTGCGGACGACGAGTAATGGGTAGCTCGCCGTCCGATCAGGACCAGGCCCGTGCCGGACGGCGCGTATGTGTTCCACGCGCGCCTCAAAGAGATGTCAGCATCAAAGGAGGGGCCCGTTAGGGCCGAAGCCTGCCGGGGCAGCGGGATTGTCCGAAAGGGTTACCGCTACCCCGGAACATAAAGGGCTAAGGAAGGAACACGGATGGGTTTTAGTCAGTAAGAGTCTGACACTGCCTTCCGCTCCACCCAGAGCGGGAGGAGTCATTGGATGATTTCCCATCCTAAAAAAAAAAAAAAAAAAGCTATTCACAGTCGTGAAGATCACCGCCTGAAAATGCTGTGGCGATAGTTTTTATGCAGCTCCGTGCATTTTGTATTCACAGAATATGATGCGAGACTAATTGCTTCAAAACTGGTAAAAACTGAGAGCTGCATGCTTTTAATATTGAATTGTGGTCTTAGGATCAAATTGAAAGTTGTATGGATCAAGATTTTTGGAACTCAATCACGGAAAAAGGGCTGAATACATTTGGATGGCTCACTCACGCATAGGTAGAACATATCCTAGATTCACGCATGGAATACTTTTTATCCGGGTAGTTAGGTACATTAATTATATCACATTCATGTCCCTACCCGGATAAAGTGAGTCCTAACATTAGTTTAATACCTACGAGGATATGAGTGAGACTTTGGCCAACAGCTAAGTAGTAGTATATTTTATTCCAGCTGTTGCTGTTCTTATACAAACATAAAACACCCATTAATTTAAACTGATCCTACTTTATACTAATATATGATATTATATGTAGATGGATCGATGTTTGTTACTCTTTAAAACTACTAAACGGACTTTGATGAAATTTGGCACATAGATTTATATATACATATAAAATTCAAAATCCTGCCTGACTGATATATCAACGCACAGCCTAAATCGCTGGTCCTAGAGACATGAAATTTGGAGGATGTGTTCTTTGTGAAGATTGACCACTAAGAAAGGGTTTTTCGAAATTACACCCCTAAGAGAGAGTATGGCGGGAGGGATAATTTCACGCGGACATGGTCGCGGGCAGAAGCTAGTATGTTTATAACCAGGATTAACACATAGGGTACTTTTTACCCCGATATTCACACGGGATCGAAACTTATGCCGGTAAAACCGCGGGGTTCTGCTAGTCGGGAATAAAGTTTCGAAAAATCCTTACTTAACTCCGTTTGAGCGTTTCTTTCAGAATAGAAATAGTAATCATATATTTGCTTACAATGTAGGTACACAGATAACTTAGCAAGTTATTTAATATAGAAATTTTGGTCACGTTTAGAATCTTACAGCTACATAGCAGACCTCAAACATTAACATACGTATGTACAAAAGTAAAATACACAGTAACACAGAACAAAATCCATAATGTAACGTTACAAAGCTATTTATCAACTACCGTTGACATTAACAATTGCCTACACCCCCGTCGCGAGCGCATAATGTCTCTCGACTTATATCTCTATTTGCGAGGACCTCCATATTCTGGACTGCGGACTGCTGACTTATACGGGAAATTTTCGAGCAATTTATTGTGGAACGAGTTAAAGGACATTTTTATGAGGTATTTGTAGTTATTCCAATAATCAGGAGCTATCGGAAGTTAGTAGTTTCTCGACTTATATCTCTGCTAGGACCTCCATATTCTGGACTAGGTACTCGTATAAAGGTGCTTTTACATGGGCATTTTTAGGGCAATTAATTGTGGAATGAGTTAACGGACATTTATAAGGAACGTGGAGCAATTGCTGGAAATGTGGAACACTTATTTCTCGGGAAAGAAATTATTTCTTTCATATATAGATTAAAAGAATATTCTTCTATCTTCTTTTCCTTCTCTATTTCATATGGTGTACCTCTACAACGTTCAAGGATGCAATCTTCGAAATCTTATCATTCTGTACTGGACTAATTATTTATATACTATGCAAAAGGTGAATTACGGGCTAAACTAATTTAGAAAAAATATATACTTTTATTTTATTTTTGCCATCGAGACGCTAAGAAGAACAAGAAGACCATTGCATTATACTAAACCATAGACAAAGAATATACCTACTTATAAATTAAAACAAAAATCACATAAATCGAATAAGTGCTTTTCGAGTTCACTAGCAAACAAGTCATGTAGACGGGCAGAAGATTAAAAGGGAGGATTCTTTTGACTAAAATAACGCAAGATTCAATGTTGTGGGTTCAAATCCGGTCAATGTGAAAATTCCAGGATTCCCCGAAGGGTAGGCAAGAGGTCTTTTGCAACACAAGACATTTTTATTAGTATAAATTGTCAGTTTATGATTGTGGGTTTTTCAATTCATTATTATCTTGAACATTACTCACATCGGTGAATGAAAACATTGTGAGGAAACCTGGACAGTACATATAAGTATCTGCGTTGGTAGGGCTAAGGCCCGCCTGGTTTGCGACCACCCTCCACCGGAGTCTGCCGTGTTTCGTCGATGCGTTCCAGTGCCTTAGGCATCTTCTGGGCACGCTCGTTCCATCATAAACTTCATCCATCGCTTTCCATCAGGAGTGATCGAGGTTAAGAGTGGGCCCATTCAGCAATAAAAAAAAGTCTGAAATCGCCAACCCGTCTTAAGCAGGCACGGTGATCAATGCCTTCTCTGCATGAGAGGCCTTTGCCCTGCACCGGGACAGTAGGTAATAGGCTGTTCTAAAACAACGCGTAGCCCATTTTGTCAGAAAACAAAACAAACAGCGTCACTGTTTACAAAATAATGATGTAAATATGGTTATAGTAAAGATTTTCCAAGTAAAGAAAATCGCTGATTGTATCTTCAAGTAATTATTTAACGAACGCTATTCTAATCGATTGAGAGATTCAAGCAACGTGGTGTAACATAATTTTAATTATCTGTTAACGGATAGTTTATATCATAACATCACGCCTGTATTCACAGAAGGGTTAGGCAGAATGTAACAAATGACGGAGAGACGCAGAGATGACGTGGCGTATAGCTCATCTTGTTTGCTTAATAATCCTGAATTTGGTAGTCTTTTTCATCACAATTTATATTATTGTCTCTTATACTTAAAAGGTTGGACTGTCCTTATGTGCGACACTGCTGTGACAGACAAGTCACCTATAGTGTCGCTCGTAAGCGACTACTGTATATGATGAATATGAGTTAATTATGATTGAATATGAATTTGATTTATCTAATTTGTGTGTTGATGTTGTATTACTTTATTCGTTTGTATTTATTGATGTGTGATTTTGTATTTATTATTGAATAATTTAAAGATGTTTTTCTAATATGGGTTATGTGGTACCTACCTGAAATAAATGAAATTTATTTATTTTAAACACAGCCTTATTTGATTCTTTCGCCCAATTTTGTCTACACGCCACATGTCTTGTCTTTTGCTGTCAACCGGATACAAACCCAGATTCTGGGCTGCTAATATTATATTGCGATCATAAACCACATCAAGATATTTTTTCGTTTTTCGTCAACTATCTTCTAATTGCATCTCACATAAGTACCTACCTATTATCCTGAAGTACTTGCTATCTATAGTACAATATCGATCTCCACATTATATCGGCTGAGTATCCATCCAACTTTAATACATATCGAGTATCGTTGCGCCATCTAGTGCAACCTCAAGGCATCACATAGTTTATCATTTCTGAATATCACTGTCCTATTCAATTTAAAGCCCTTTTATTATTGAGGACTAGTTTTTTACCTTTTTAATTATAAGCTTACAAGAACGGTTTTAGTGATAGAATAATATGAAAATTATGAAGTGCATAACACGTCTTTTTGACCAAATATATCAGACAATGTTTACAAACTCTAATAGCCTAACCTACCATACCAATGCCAATCAGAACCTTGTTTCATTTCTATCACAAAACTACTATGGAGATTTGGAGTTGTTCGATTTTATATACTTTTAAAACTGCCTGTCAAAAAAAGAGTAACCTAGATAAAGTGGATAAGACAGGGACTAAAACACACACACACAGACACACACAGGGGCGAGAGAGAGAGCTGAGAGAGCCGCCCGTCCCAGCCGCCGCGGTAGACGCTCCGGGCGTCGGGAGCCGCGTGACGACTCCCGGCCACCGTAGGCGCGGGCCTGCGGACGGCGAGTAATGGGTAGCTCGCCGTCCGATCAGGACCAGGCCCGTGCCGGACGGCGCGTATATGTTCCACGCGCGCCTCAAAGAGATGTTAGCATCGAAGGAGGGGCCCGTCAGGGCCGAAGCCTGCCGGGGCAGCGGGATTGTCCGAAAGGGTTAACACTGCACCGGAACATAAAGGGCTAAGGAAGGAACACGGATGGGTTTTAGTCAGTAAGAGTCTGACACTCCCTTCCGCTCCACCCAGAGCGGGAGGGGTCATTTGATGATTTCCAATCCTTAAAAAAAAAAAAAAAAAAAAAGGGACTAAAACAGAAGAAGAACTAGCAGGGGATCGAGACGGGGGGTGGAGGGAGGGTTTCAGGGGATCAGACCGAAATAAATCACCTGGGATTTTACAGTTTCAAAAACAAATAATCAAATCTAGAAATTAGAAGAATGAAAAAAGATCGAGTTGTTAACTATTGGTGTTTTTCTCTCGAGTTGGCACAAGTATTACATGTTTAAGAATAACTCATACCGAACTGAAAAGATCAGTCAGTAAGCAGGATTGACTGCTCAGGATTTAAATGCCTTTACTCGTGTTCATATAGGTAGTACGTAAGCGTTTAACTGGTGGCCACTTGGTCGTTTAATCGGTAAGAGTTTCGCAGAACCCTTTACTATTGCCAGGATTGAGTATATCAATGAGGTGTTCATGAAGAAACACGACGACACTTATGACAATCATCACTTACTTTGGTAGAGTAGTATCTAGTTGTTCACCAGTTTGAGGTCAACGTCATTTCATCACAGATCGGCGCCGGCGCAAGATTTCTGCCTGTAGTCGCAAGTCACAATAACAATTTAAATTAGATTGTGACTCAGCATTTATTTTAGATTTAGACTAGTTGTTACCCGAGAACTTTTGAGCTCTTTTATGTATTAAGGTACGTTACGACTGGATTTTAAACGATCATATCCAATTTCAACGTTTTTATAATCATAATACCCTTTTTTGGCGCAGACGTGAGACACACTGTTGTTATTAAAACTTATATCTTTAATTCGTATTATGTTTTTTGCGAACTGTGACCAATAAGATGTTATTGTTTCTATTCTTTTCGCCACTCGCAAACTTTCAAGAAGCAATATGAGACGAGGTTATCATTTTTCTCCTGCACGTTATTTGAAAGAGACGAGATTGTTCTACTATACATAACATAATCAGCCTATAATGTTCCCACTGCTGGGACACAGGCGTCCTCTCTGTGAGAGGTAGTGGGCCGTAATCAACCACGCGAGCCCAGTGCGGGTTGTTAAATGTCACATGTCTTCGAAATCGTTAGTCATTTCTACTACGATTTTGGAAAATGTGCAATTAATTCGATACGAATGAATTGTTGGTTTTCTATAAGTAAAAACAGGTATGATATTTTCTATAAAACCATTTTGTAAGTCCAGAATGAAATAAAAACTCCGTTCGTTACTTAATATGACCGATTATCAAACTCATCATCTGGATGATGAAAAGTTATTTTGAGAGACTGTAAGAGACTATAATGTTATGGTCCCATACTGTCCCTGAAATCACATTTGTGAAGTAGGTATAGTTATCTGCTTTTACTAAATGTTACATGCAATCCCTAAATCACTTCTTCTATCCTGGTTACCATCGAACTTTCTATCAATTTCTCCCTCATATGTAGCAGTAAATATCGATAGGATAATTAGGAATTCACCATTAAAATGGGCAGCACCATCTTCATGCTTAGTGTCTCATTTACACGATGTAAGTTTATTGCCGGTGGTACACAACAAAATTGAAGCAACAAATACAAAATTTCGACATTCGATCCTTCAAATTTCCATCAGTATTTAGACTATAAATACTGTTTCGTTTGTCCATCTTTTATTGTTGCTTTGGCGAATAAATCGTATCGTACAAATAAAACTTAAGACACACCTACCTACCAGCTGCATAAATAATAAACCTCATCTGTTCTCCTATATATATTATCACTGTTATTTGGAAATATTGAAAAGCTAATTATTTTTAAAAGAGTAGCCTTGGAGTTCTTCTCCTTAGGAGACGACCAGTTCTAACCGTGCACCTAACTTCTGACATTCACAATGTGCCCATGTAGGTTTATGTGAAATAAAATATTTTGATTTTGAATTTGATTGTCATCAATCCGTTTCCAAAAGGTCCTGTTTGATCCATTAATGCTATATTTTTGCAGTTTATCCACGAACACAACTTATGTTCAACAATGCACGTTTCAGTCAGTAGGTATAACTAAATCTTTTTAGATCTTTCACGATTATATCTTAAGTCAATGTAATTCGATCGAAACGACTGTATTAAAAAAGTATGGTGACTCTATTTTAAACCGCAAAACAGTCTCAAATCTCAGTCTTCAATTAAAACTGAAATTATTCCTACAATTTTGTGTTGTACCTAATATGTCTAGCCATTTATTGATACCATTTTCATCAAATTAAGTTAAAGAATCAGGCGTTACATTGCGGAAATCCATGACAATAAAATGTTATTCCAAAAATATTTAACTTTAATTCCGCAAAAACCTGATCCAGGCTTCAATGTAGATGGCATCACCACCCTTCGGACAAGCCAAGCCTAAACAATTTTTTGGCGGAAATAAAATTAAATGCTTATTATTGCAATACATTTTACCATCATTATCATCATGCTACGACCACAATTTGACTTCATCCTTATGACCATCAGGTGCTAACGTCAGCGACATCATCAATTTTTCATCAATCACATTTTAATCCAACGATTTGAACCAAATATTGTCACCAGACGTTTTAATGGGATCATGGCATGAAGCAACCGGAACCTACTGAAATTCCAAGCCAAATCTGATTAAGCCATCGACAATAAATTAACCTATTTTCCTTACGTATGTTTTTCTTTTTTTCTTTGTATTTTTATGTCTGTTCAGGATAAAAATCGGCCTAGATGACAACCCGACAGCCTTATCTATCAGACTTCATTGGCCTAACATATGCCCTCATGATTATTCACAACCCATCTTTGAATCAACCTTTTTTTCCCACAAAAAGAAACCTGAATGTCAAACGGCACCCTAAGGGTATGAGATTATTACTCTCATCACAAACAGTTGCTATAAAGGTTAGGTTAGATCTAGATATTAGGCCGTACGATCCCTTTAGGCTAAGACCGATCCGTTTTGACAGGCAACCCCACTTGCCCACTTGTCTTGTTAAACGTAGGTTGGTTCACTGTAGTTATTATTTTAAAGGTTTTGACGATGACGTTTTGTAATTTTTGGTTAAGTGCGAAAGCTAAGTAATAACAGCCGCACGGGTCGATCGATAGGGGTGACCATATTTACACACCAAGATCCCTCCGTGCCTCGGAAAGCACGTTAAGCCGTTGGTCCCGGCTGTCATTCGTGGAACTTTGACAGTCGTTACGGGTCGTCAGAAGCCCGAAAATCTGACAACCAGTCTTACCAAGGGGTTTCGTATTACCTATTAACTGGGTTATGAAGGTCAGATAGAAAGTCGCTCCATGTAAAATACTGCTCAGATGCATCCGGTTAGACTAGAAGCCGACCCCAACATATTCGGGAAAAAGCTAGGCAGATGCAGATGTAATTATTATTTTTGAAATTCTTTTGACATCAGATAATATTTAAGTAGAACCATCGTTTACTTCCTGTAATTAAGTTCAGTTTTTGTTCAAAACAAGGAGGAATAATTTCAAACCAGAAAGCTAAAATTATGTACGCCTTTTAAACCATTAACAACTCAAGAATACTTAAGCAATTAACTTACAAAAGCCTTTATATCTCAATCAACTTCATAAACAATATTACAATACCTCTAAGCCCTACTTACAACACTTTAATAATTAATGACGACCCATATTAACCTTTTGACCGCCACAGTCATGTTTAGATGACAAACCAAAATGTGCCCAGCACGGCTCGGTTCAACTACATGACAGAATTTGACAAACGAGGGCACGTTTTTGATTTTTTGACGAGTGGCGGTCAAAGGGTTAAATCGCAAAAAAAAAACACCAAAAGTCATTAAAGAAGTCTTAACAAATGGACAACGCGAAACCGCCTATTATAACATAATTTTCTAACAACTCACCTCTTTAGTGCGTTTGTCACTTATTACCACTGGCACTAAACACTTCACTGAAAAAAAAACATTCGCGCACTAGCACTGATTCTTTTTTCAAATCACTAACTAGTAGTTGAAACATTCGGCCACTTAACTTTTTAGTTCAGCGATGCCGCGGCGGGATTTCGACCGTCAGCTGTTCGCGCCATCGCAAGGACGTTCGCTTTAAAAAAAATGACAGCAGTATGATATAACCGGAGGTCGTTGCACCCAAAAAGCTCTCAGCCGGCGAACCGTGAATGAACTGGTATATCGTATTTTTGTTTTTTATTTTTTCTTATTATGGGCCGAACGCGCGCGCTCTGCCCGCGGTCTCCGCTACGAATGAGGAGCCGAAGAACTATTTCAAACATCTTTTCTCTAATCCTTTTCTGCCCGTGCGCAAGTGTGCTATCTGCAACAAGTGCCGTAGTGTGCCTAACAACGGAAGTGGGGCTGTCGTGTTGAACACAAGATTTATATTTATTTAATTAATTCACTAACTTGAAACACATCTGTGATGGCGCGACCATCAATATATGTCTGACACTGTTATATCAAAATGTTTATTATTAATTTATTCGCTTGTAGCACCGTTTCCTGCCTTTTTTTATTCAAGTTATTAAGCTATTTGCATTGAAGATAGGTTAATTTATTCTAGCTTTTTTCTTTATCAAATGATATAAATACATGATTAAATATCAATAATTATAATTTAACAAAGGTATTGATTTATTCGTAATTTATTAAGGGCTAATTTTTCAGTGGGAATAATTTCGAATTTTTGACAATTCTTCCATACAAAAACTGTCAGACGTCAATTTTATCCACAAATAAAAATTATCTGTCGATTGAAAAATCAGCCCAAATAATCAATAAAACAAACCTTAAAAGGAAATAAAAACTTCCGATTCGCGACTCGTTGATGTCTTTTATATGAAGCAGATCGCTACTACGCTAAGGCGACTCATTGACATTTTAATTTTGTGATTTCATTCCCTCTCATATTTTATCAACAAACACAAATATAAATTAAATATGTAATGTCCTTTCCTATATTTCATTCAATTATTGCATAATTCACGTAGTTGTTTTTTTTATAATGGTAATAAATTAGTATAAAATATTGTATAATTAATTTTATTATACAAATATTATTGAGAGTTTATTCGTTTTAAAAGAATTTTTATAATTTTCGGTTTCTTTTGTAAGAAATACCTACAGACATTTTTTACCACCGCCGCATAGGGGATACCATTGCATCTAATATTTGCCAGAAAGCAGGTCAATATTTTTTGACATAAATTGAAGTGTCACGCAAAGTGTCAAGCGATTTTGAATCATGTGCAGTAGTATATATCTCAATTTGACCTGCCCTACACTTATACTAATCTGCATAAAACAGGCTCAGTATGGCTGTGTTTTCTTATTTGACAAATCTGATACTGAACATTTTTGAGACTACACTATTATTCTAATTTGATTTAGTTCGAAAAAAAAAAATTAGTCTTAGCGGTAAAGAACATGAAGGAATCAAAATTAAATAATAACCAGAATGATGTATTTCGATATTAATTTTTAAATTATTTTGTGTTAAGTACACCACGTGAAAAACAATAATATATCTGAAGATTTTTTGTTTCCTTAATTTGTGATGTCAGCATAAAATAATTACTCTTAAAATAATAAATTTAAAATTCCTTCATAATGATGTACTTGAAGTTTGTGTAATTAATAAGTAGCCACTATAGTTCGTGCCCAACGCAACAGATGGCGCCACAGCACGTCTTTTTCAAGGTGTTATTAACTGCCGTTGTAAACTCGCGGCGCGTGCGCATGACAACAAGTAAGTAGGTATATTGTTGGCTATAGAACATTGCTATTCTTAAAATTAATTTGATCTTCGTCTTCATACTTAATTCATAGGATTCTAATTTGTTTTTAAAAAAGCTTGGAGTAAAATATAAAATAATAGTAATAATAGATGAATAAAAGAGGCCTTTGCCGTACAGTGGGACAACAATAGGCTGGCCTTTTATTGTCCCACTGCTCTTCTCGTGCAAAGAAGACAAATATCGTTATGAGTGATGGAAAATATTGTGAGAAAACCTAGACTTACAATTAATAAGAAATCGCCAATCAGCCTTTAGCAAACGATTGGTGATCAATGTTCATTCCGTCCTCGTATTAGATGAGAAGAAAATATACTCACTATATAAATATACTTTCACCATTACACACCTTGTGTTGCCCCTCTACCTCTCCTCCCTCTGCCTGACCTTTTTTTTTATTGCTGAATGGACCTGCTCTCGATCACGCCTGAAGTAAAGCGATGGATGAGGTCTCTATGACGGAACGAGCGTGTCCAGAAGATGCCTGTTCTAAACCCAACCCGTTGGGGAATACAAAGTTTTTTTTTTTAAATCAACTTTGATTAGATGCAGTAGATATCTAGTCAGCACGTGTATTCTTATTTTCAACAAGATACAAATAATCGTTTAGAAATTCTTTCAGCCGGAGATGAACTTGGCTGCAGCATCAGGTCATATCTACCAAATAAATGTAATTTTCGTTGGTACGAAAATCAGTACCTCATCTTAGTCAGCCTATAATGTCACTGCTGGGACACAGGCGTCCTCTCTGTGAGAGGGAGTGGGCCGCAACCCACCACGCGGGCCCAGTACGTGTTAGTGGATGTCACATGTCTTCGAATTAAAGGTTCTAAGACATGCCGGTTTCCTCACGATGTTTTCCTTCACCGTTTTGAGAGCAGTGGTGATGAAATAATATACAGTAGGTACCTTACCGATACCTATACTAATCCACCAAACTATTTTTTATCGTCTTCAATCCTAACCTAACCGAATTAATTAAATTATCTTTTCATCATAATTCAGATAAAATCTGCTAAAACTATTTCCATAATTTAAAAATAAATCAGGGTTAAACGACCAGTCTGTACTCGGTCCACAACCATCCAACACACTTAACTGCGCCCATCACCGATGAATATTCATCATCAATTCTAACGGCGCGGCACTGCCACCGTGCCGCCACAAACACGTTTCAATCATATCTTGATTGATCAATCGATTGATTGAATCTGAAATTAAAAGTTGAATTTCATCTAGCATTTATGTTAATTTTTGTTTTGCATTGTTTTATTTTCAGCACTTTTTAAATGTCTTCAATCTTCTAGCTTATAACATTGATCGGTATGATATGACGATGATTACAAAACATGATTACGTGCTCGTATTCCCGGCAGGGATGGGCTGCAGAAAGGTACAGTATCTACACTAAGATAACCCTGGTTGTGTTTAAGTTATATTATAAGTCATGCAATAAGGGCGCGCCTATTCTCGAGCGGGCAGAAAAATTAAATGAAAATCCATTATTAACGTGCTGTTTTTTTTTTAATTTAGGCCAATTCAGTGGCTAACTTAATTAAATATACTACAAATGCCAAAAGATAAAAGTTTTTATCACCAAGCGCAAAATGATATTGGCCACATTCATGCTTTTGCTGAATTTTGATTTAATAAAATTAAATTAAAATGGTATTTTATTTTCATCGCAGGTATAGCGTAAAGCACTTGTATCACTCAGAAGAAAGTGCGATTCCAAACTCGTGCGTATCAGTCAAACTACACCCTCGTTAGTAATCAGTCACTTTGTCCCTTCGGTGAACAATGTACTATTGCTGCTACTATGCGTTTTAGGTCTTAACTGTTAAACACATTGCCCATATTTTACGAGTATATAAACAAATCGTTTATGAAACGCTACCTGTGTGGTCTAACTATAGTATCCAATTTAAGTGTCCCCTTATATGTAAAGAGCTATAAACTGTTCTAATTGGTCGATTAGAAAGCGCAACGCCTTCCCATTGGCTATTTTACTGGCGGAATATACTCGTAATAATCATTAGTATTGATATCAATTTATTAAAATAATATTTGACCAATTCGGTTTATGCCACTTTAGGCGTATTGCACACTGAAGGCATGGGTATAATGATGTGTTATTATATGTTTTGCATCTGAGGTTGCCAAACATGGCTAATCCTTAGCCTCATTAAAGCTGTTATATGTACCTAAATCAAACCAATAAAGGAGATTCAAAGCCGTTATGCTAATAAACGAACAGTGCTGCACGTCGATCGATTCTGTAAAAATTTAATCGTGAAAACTAAAGTGAAGTGAACTGTCAATAGTGTCATCAGATGGAATGACAGCTCACTTCACCTAAGTTTTTACTGCCTATTTTTTCAGAATAGACTGGCACCTCTGCTCAACAGGTAGTTTATTTCCAAAACTATTAAGGGACTATGTTGAAAAAAATGTGGTTTTTCTATTTCGTGTAACTTGTTAAGTATGTGGAATAGGGATTTAACATTTTGGTATATGTTTTTTGACTCTATGGTCTAGTGTCGTTTCAAAGGAATACACGATTCAATGATTTTTTTCTTTCTTTTTCTCGGTACAAAAAAAATGCAGTTATATATATATTTTTTTTACTTTTTTCGAAATCACGGCGTAACATTTAAGAGTTATCCAATGGAATTTATTTTAAAACATAGAAAATTATCATATCAAAGTTAACTCAAAGTAGTTTTGAATTTATTTCATTTATTTTGTTAACAAACGAGTAAATTCATTTTGGCACAGACTTCGTTTTATTCCGAGCGCACGCACATTATAGCCATCTCTCTTCTTTTGCGTTTCAAAAGTAATTGCATCACTTTCGCTCGCTTAGTAGGTTCTCGAGGATTTTAGATTTTCGAGGTAGGGCCTTAAACTTATTTCACTTTTCTTTCTTATGAGTTATGACTATAATTTTCTACAGCAGGAGTTTATGTAAGTTTCCTCATTTCTTCAATAGACAACGCAACTTACCATCGTTGATCAATGTCTATTTCGTAAAAATGTCAACCTGCCGGTCGATTCTGTTAGGATCTCACCGTGAGAAGTTAGGTGAAGTGAGCTGTCATTCCATCTGATACTATAGGGATTTACACTAATGACAGCTCACTTCACCTAAGTTTTCACGGTGAGATGGTTACAGAATCGCACTGCTGAAATCTTAGGTGAAGTGAGCTGTCATTCCACCTAATGCTAGAGAATGACACTATTGACAGTTTATTTCACCTAAGTTTTCACGGTGATATTTTTAGAGAATCGATCTGCTGATCATTTGATCAGCTGGTAATAATTTCCATGAAATGGTAATTTCTGTTACTACGTCTTTAAAACCACCACCACACCACCTTCGTTATAGGTACAAACGCCAGCACATCAACCTACTACAATCTGTCAAATTTCTTTAATAGATTTTGAACTTTACCGCTAAAGCATAAGGTTCAAAGTTGATTGGGAAAATTTGACAGTTTCGGGTAGCTTGATGTGCTGGCGTCTGTACCAAGCATCAGCGGGGTAATTGCGCAAAACACTAATCGTAGTAATGGCTTTCACTTTGACAGTTCAACAACTTTCATTGCGTTGTTACATTGCATTCCTGCATTGTTGAGAAGACATATTTTTCGAACATATGAAGCAATGGATTAGCAGTATCCTTCAAAATCATTCAGATTGCAGGATAATTTTTGTTAAACACAAAGAAACCTAGCGAAGTTTCTCAAGAAGCTCTCGCCCAGGATTTATTTAAAAGTTTGTTTATGAAGGGAACATCGATAGGTCCTGTATGTTGATACCTTTACATTAAGACTATATATTACTAAGTTTAGTATAATTTAGCTGTCACAACGGATGGCGCGTAATGAGAATAGCAATGGGAAGTAATGATGACGTCTCCTTTTTTTTTTTTTCTTTTTTTTCCCTTTTTTTTCTCTATTACGCATACTTGTTTTTCCAGCTCACATTAGACATTGGCAGAATAGTCAACATCGGCTTTGCTTGCCATTTATTAAAAATAGAATAGAATAGAATGATGACGTCAAATTGAGGTCCAGGGAAACTGAGGTCCAGGGTGAAGCTAGGCCGTAATGACGCCTACGATTATATGTTTATAATTGTAGAGATGGTGGTAGGGATGAAATATACCTCTTCTTAATAAACACAGTGGTGGCCCAGTGGTAACGGCTCCGACTTACGAGTTGTAGGTCGTGGGTTCGAATCCAGACAAGCGGTTTAGTTTGTGTAATTTATTTCATTACCTCTGCTCTCAAAAACGTTAAAGGAAAAAACATCGTGAGGAAACCGGTATGTCCCAAGACCAAAAATTCGAGGACATGTGACATCTACCAACCCGCAGTGAGCCCGTGTGGTGGATTTGGCCCACTCCCTCTCTAATAGAGGAGGCCTGTGTCCCAACAGTGGGAACATTATAGGATGACTAGCTTCTGCCCGCGACGTGAAATTTCACACTCCCCCCATTCACCCTCATAGGGGTGTAATTTCAAAAAACCCTTTCTTAGTCGAGACCTACTCATGCCCTCCAAATTTCATGTCTCTAGGACCAGCCGTTTTAGGCTGTGCGTTGGTGCAGGATTTTGATCGATATCACCAGCCAGTGTCACTCTTATATCCGACGTTTTTTACATAATGTGTAAAAGTGATTCCGATATCCTATTTACAGCATACGTAATCAATTTCATTTCAGTCAAATAGGTTTCAAGAATCTTTATTTCTCTTAAGAACATGATACAGTTCACTAATATGAGATATAATTTTTAACATAAATAATCGTCGTCTAATGACGAAGCATGCAGATGTAGATTAAGTAAAACAATAACAACAACGTACGAGTCCAACAGCAAACAAAGTAAAAAAAAAAAAACAATTGTTTATTACTTCGATCACTTTAATCTTAAAGTAATCTAATCTTGTATTCATCATGAAAGGGCCGGCCCATTTAAACAAATATGCGGGTAAAATGACGCGCCATTGCTAGTCATTAATATAATCCTGCACTGTAGGAGCTCTGATTTACCTGTACTGTGCACGCGACTTTCATAATCGCCTGTTCATACCGGGGCCATGCGTCAGACACACCCTGATCAAAATCAGAAAAGGATCGGATTGAAAAATTTACTAACTGATAACCTCCCTCTTTTAGAAATCGGTTAGAAATATATTTGTATCTCATGATCTTTCATTTAATCTAGTTAACTTGTAGCTGGCGGCCTAAGCAGAAGTGTTGGTACTTATTTAACGAACTATCACTGAGAATTGGTGGCGATATCAGTAACGATAGACAGAGCGCAGAGGTTTGTAGTTACAATGAAACCTCGAATAGAGAAGTATGACAGCGTAAACAATTCGTTAGTTTAAAGTTTTCGTTAATTTTCGTAAGTATCTATGACTCTCCACCTTTTTCAGCTTTATCAAACAATTGACGGGCATCTCTAAATATTTTTTAAAACGTTGCTAGCTCGTTAGATAGCCCATAAGATGAAGAGGTTTTTAATAATTGATTTACTTAGTGTCAGTAAAATTTTGAAGTAATCAACTTTGTTTATGGTGTACTCCGAAGATGTTTTAATTTTTTAATCGTTGGGTTTTAACTATTTTAACTATTAAGTGTTTATATTTTCCAACTTCATTATACCGACAAATCTTCACAAAAGGGTCATCTTCAAATTCAAATAGCAATCAAAGCTACTCGGTTCATTGATTTAGACATAAATGCAAAGTTATAACCACGTTTCGGTACCTACTTTTACGAATCAATGACGTAATATTTGCCAAAAGGCTCCAACAGTCCGTCAGATATTTATATAATTATTCACTATCAGGACATGGAACACTATTGCACAGAATAACTTTTATTCGCCCTGAATATGCTTGCTCAAAATCCCTCTGGGCTACCCTGCCATGGGGAGTTTGTTGCTCCACTTCTTTTTCCCAGCTAAAGCCCTAGGAAGTGGTGAAGGGCGGGTGTTTTGGGAGACTGTGTTATGTAATTTTGACGTTCAAAAAGTGCTGATTCTTAGCCTAGTTTGAATAATGACTTTTTTTTAATATACCAATCATTAATTAACTATAAAGCTATTGTTTACATTCTCTTTGAATTAACTATCCCACGTGATAGCAAAATAAACGTTAGTCTTATAATTATGAGGGTATAATTCGTCAACAGAATCATTATAACATAGCAGTAGTGCTATGTTGTGTGTTGACGAATTATACCCTCCTAAAAATATTCAGTGACTTCACGAAACAATTCTGTCGATGAATTAATTCTCAGAACTTGTAATTAAATATGAATAATTAGAAAGAACGTCCATTTTTTATTAAAAAAAAGCAATTCAAATTTGTTTTAATATACAACAGTGGTGTATCAATATCTCTCATCATACTTTTGAAAAAATTTTGGTATTGCCGCCATTTTGGAATCCGATGGCGTGACCACCTGCCTTCCACACCTTCTAAACATGCTTGCAAGTCTAAATTTCTGCTAACTCACTAACCCTATTATTTCTAGGAAAATAATAATTGTTTTACAATGAACTAAGCCTGCTAGAAAAAAATAATAATAATAATGTGAATATAGTTCATTTTTATTCTTAATTGGGTAGAAAGTGGTATAATTATGCACGCGTGACGGTTGTAACTGATGACAATGAAGGGTTGAAAATTAATAATACAAATACTCATTTAGTCGTAGCCTCGTGCAACGGTTCTTAAACTAGGCTTTCTGTATCTTTGTACACAATAATGAGTATTCTATTTTAATCAATTCTTTGCCCCACCCAAGGGATCCTTGGTAAAGTTACCAGGGTTCTGCGAATCAAAGTGATGACGACAGTGAAGTGAGTGTCTGTATGAATCACTCGGAAATATTGTTGCTTTCCAGGACTAAATTGGATGCTGCCCTAGACAAATGTCCAATCAATTAGCACAAATATCTGCATATCAGTAAAACTGTATCATTCTTGAATATCTGAGGGGCAATTCTCACAGCCTGATCTCAGTCTCAATCTATCAAAAAATACCTTTAATTTCCCTACATTTTGACAAGTTCTTGACATTTGTTTGTCGCCGAGATGAGACTGCGACTAAATTTTGAACGTTTTAAATTACGAGAATTGGCCTTCAGTTATATACGTACTCTTTTTATTAATTAATCAATCATATTTTTTATAAAACTAGATGAGGTCGGCGTTTCCTATCTGACTACTCTGAGAAGAAAGGCCGAAACAAACTCAGAGGTCACAGTCTCTTTTAAAGTCCAGACATCATAATCTTGGTCAGGTTATATGAAGACCATGTAGATCGATGTCTGAGATGGTCTTTTGAGGAAAGAACCACACAGATTGAGAGGACCTGTCCAGTCAGTGCACGCATTTGTCAGAAATCGTGTAGCTCAACTCAAAACTTAAGGAGCTCAACGATTCGACGAACAATACCAAAGAAAGGACATTTGGGTAGGCCACATAAATTACTCAAACTGCCAGACCTAGACAAAAACTAACACAACAGAGAGAATAATAAAAATTAAAAAAAAGTGACCCACATTGTCTTCACATGCACAATAATTAAAATAATATAATACTTTACAAAGTAAGCAAATGTCATTGTTTAAATAAAATTCATTAATGTCAATGTGTACATAGAAAAAAAAATTAAAACATTCAAAATGTAAAAAAAATTGGAAGCAGCTCAATCCCAAGCCTTTTTGTCCTCAATATAATCTTTAACGGTATAAAAAGCTTTCTGGCACAACTTACGTTTAATGAATGATTTGAATTTATTAAGGCTTAGATCTTGAACGTGGCTTGGTAGTTTATTATAAAAGCGTACATTGGCATCTGAACGAGCTACCTATTTTCTTGAGCCTTCTTGTAGGTACAACAAATTTGTGTTTGTTCCTAGTATTTATATTATGGACATCACTGTATTTTTTAAACAATTTTATATTTTTATGGGCATATAAAAGATTTTCATAAATATACTGAGAAGGCACAGTCATTACATTAATCTCTTTAAATTTGTCTCTGAGAGAGTGTCTCGGACTTAATTTATAAATTGATCGAACAGCTCGCTTCTGCAAAACAAAGATGGTCTGAATATCGGCGGCATTTCCCCACAATAAAATACCGTACGACATTACACTATGAAAATAGCTAAAGTACACTAAACGGGCAGTCTCTATATCAGTTAAATTACGAATTTTTCCTTAACTTTGCTTTTTTGACAATTTATCTACATGTGGTCCCCACTGAAGCTTAGCATCCAAAGTTATGCCCAAGAATACTGTGCTGTCCTACTTAGACTTCCATGACTTAAAGTTTGAGAGCCGCTGGTCTATTGGACAACTAAGCGTGGGGGGTCTTGCATTCCGTCACTGAATCGGATAATTGAGTGATGTTTAATGATATTTTTCCATTTATAAAATTCTCAGTAGCAACCCAGAATTTAGATTTATGCACGGTTGATGGTAATAGGCTCGCCACCTTGGGACTTCTAAATGTAATAATAATAGTACGTATAACTGAAGGCCAATTCTCGTAATTTAAAACAATCAAAATCTAGTCGCAGTCTCATCTCGGCGACAAACAAATGTCAAAAACTTGTCAAAATGTAGGGAAATTAAAGGTATTTTTATATAATAATAATATATACACCACACGCTGCATTTACTTGGTTTTGGCCAGTAAATGTAGCTAAAACCAGCATAAGAGCTGAGGAAAAAAGAAACACTCTCAAAATAATAATAATCTTTATTTATAAAACAGATTGTAGTTTATGTATCAAATGTGTGTAAATATTTTTTTAACAAACCAGAAAAACGGCTCGACTGTAATTCTACCAACAATTTTGTAGTGATAATAATGTACACTTTAATATTAATAACAAATCAAATTAATAGTAAACCGATCACCAGCGCCATCTATCGCAATGAAGTAGAACTACGCACATATTTTACATTATTACTACAAACCTTCGACGAGAAACCTTACAATGTTGCATGTGCCTGTGTTTATTATTCCGTGTGTTCACCTTATAACATAGAACTTTATGGCATGCCACAATTAATTAGCTTAATTAATAAATCAAACAAATGATATCGTTAGCGATTATTGGACAGTTCACTGAACCACAACGTTGTAACTGGTGGGAGGTCCCACTCTTTAGGGTTCTGACCAATGGTGTGGAAGTGAAAATCTTCGCACATATGAAGCCATAAAAACCATATAACACATAACACATAATCAGCCTATAATGTTCCCACTGCAGGGACACAGGCCTTCTCTCTGTGAGAGGGATTGGGCCGTAATCCACCACGCGGGCCCAGTGCGGGTTGATAGATGTCACATGTCTTCGAATTTTTGGTTCTAGGACATGCCAGTTTCCTCACGATGTTTTCCTTCACCGTTTGAAAAGCAATGGTGAAGAAATAATACCATGAAAACCATATACCTATCCATAAAAACCATGAAAGCAAGTGACTGTAATCTTTTTCATTTATATAATAATTTGTTATTTTCTTTAGATAGTATTTCAAATACTTATAGGTTTTGTTTATCTAGAGTTTTCAGTTAAGAGCGTTTACGCCGTACGGCATTTCATACAAACTTTCAAGCCCTTGTTTTTCGAAATGAACGAACCGATTTTAATGAAACTTCATACGCATAAGCAGGATACAAAAGTCTAAAAAGTTAGCAGAGAACATTTTCGAAATGTCATAATTAAAAAAAGATAAGTGGAAATCCCTGTTTCTATGGAAACTTTAAAATCGGTCTAATTTGGCTGTAACACAATTTTTCGAAAATGTTCTCTAACTAACTTTTTAGACCTTTGTATCCTGCTTATGCGTATGAAGTTTCATTAAAATCGGTTCATTGATGATTGAAATGCCGTACGGCGTAAACGCTCTTAAAAATCCAGTCTCAGCTAATGAGTTTTGCCGATGACATTTAAGAAAACTCATAAATAACTCGAAACAAAATGTACATTCGTTATCTTTCGTTTTCTTTTAACTAACCAAATGGTTGAAATTCTTTTTAATAAAGGTTATCCAAGGTGATCGCTTTGATGTTTAAAATCCAACCGATAATTCAGTAATTTTTAAGTGAATTTCTGTGGAATGTGTTTCAGTTATTCGCGCAAAATATACTTAATTAGTGTTGATACGGATTGTTGTTTAGCCGGTTATATATCCGGCCGTCCGATAAGACGACTTGAACAACACTTCTGGGGGCCTAAAAAGGCCATTTGGCAGAATCATAAAACAATTCATATCACGCGATTCAATGGTTTGACGGTTTCACGTCTATATTGTAGCTATAGTTTATCAGCCATCTCGTTACCATAACACAAGCTGCAGGCTGCAGGCTGTAGCTGCTGGTTGCTTAGCTTGGGACTATATGGCGTTGTGTGAAATGTCCAAGGATATTATTATTATTATATATCCCTGAAGGGTTAGGCAGAGGTGTACCTACAGCATTTTACGAATCTCCATACAAAACTCATACAGATGAAATTACGTGATATGAATTGTTTTATGATTCTGCCAAAGTGGCCTTTTTAGGCCCCCTGATGCCTCAACAAACATGGCCACACACTGAGCCCAAAACGTTTAAAATAGATGCACCGTTGATACGAAAAAGAAGATGAAATAAGCCGTATAGCCGAACATCCCACGGCCGGATATTGAGTCAAACATAACCAAATCTGAGTGAACCCGCGTGAACGACATCATCGATCACTAGTGCGAATACAATAGTATGGCGTAAATAAAACAAAATCGGGTTAATTTTTCCATTTATAACTCAGAAATGGCAGGATCGTTTTTTATATCTTTGATTTGTTGGATTTGTCTGTGCCCCGAATAGCAGAATATCTATTGAAACGTGGGAAAAATTCACGAAATTAAAAAAATTGAGGCGGTACGAAGCTAGCCGGGTCAGCTAGTAGGTATTACTTAAAAATTACTAATATTGAAGCAGTCACTTTAAATACCTATGAGTTGCAGCTAATATAAATTAAAAATATTGAGAGAAAAAACATCGTTGAGATGCAATATTAATTAGAAGAACAACGAAGTCTAATTTCTTGCATTTCTGTCAAAATAACAGTTTTTTTTTTGCAAAAAGAAGCCGTGAACTACCTACTTACTTTTTTTGATATAAGTATACCCAAGCTAGAAAAACGAAACAAATTATTCCATAATTTACATAATTATGTTGCGCTAACCAGGTAGGTACCTACTCATTAGATAACATACCTACACTTTCAACGAAAAATAAATTATTTTTTCTAAAAAACTACTACAACATTCCTATTTCAATTATTTAGAATACAATAAACATACCGTCCTGTCTCTAGGTCTATAATGAGCCATTTATTTTATTATACAAACCGCCCCTGTACGTGTCGGACCACGGACAATGAAGGGTTCCGTAGTTGGTATGAATTTATCCCAAGAACAAACTTAATATTGTAGTTGAAAAGCATGTTCTCCCATACATTCCAACTACAAGTTGGTGTCGATTTTGTTAACCTACATAGTTGTGATAGTTTTCCTTTTATCTTCGTTACCTTCGTTTTATACTACTGCCGTGATTTTTATGCCTAATAATATTATGCGTAGTGATCGTTAAGCTGAATTTCGTTATGCAAATGTAAATAATGACAATATAATTTTATGCTTATCATTAGTTAACCATCCAAAGACAAACTACACCATGGGACAGACTAGAAAAAAAAAATCCCGAATTTTGGTACTTCTATGGAAAAACCCCTAAAAATGTAGGTACAGTGTGTATCTATACCTTTTTTTTTTTTATTTGAAGTGGGTTCGCTCTTGACTCTAGTCTATACCTATGACAAATTACAGCTTTTTAGTACTAAGAGTCTCTGAACTAAGCCGCGGACAGACAGACAGAGAAAAACATCCCAGAAGAGGTCGTTTATTTTGAAGTTCAAACGGCATACTCTCATCAGAAGGCGTATAGCATCACCACCTTGATGGTATACGCCAACTGATGAAAGAATGCATTCCTGATACCTGTCATTTACCTACATACAGTCCTTTCAGTTATTTTACATCTGACAGCAACCTTATAGCACTGATTATAAAGATCACTGTGACAACAGAATACATGTTTTACGAATTTAATCTTTAGGAATTCCTAATCGTATCGAACTGACAGGTGTCAAGATCGCATTCTCTCGGTGGCCGGAATATCCACGCTGTTTTTCTAAGCTACACAACGGATTTTGATGCAGTTTTCACCATCATTTTGGGAATTTATTCCGAAAGATTTGTGTAATACATCAATACTTACAAATAATAAAGAAGAAGCTTAATTAGCCTTCCAACCTAGCCTTACTAATTGGCGCCGTTCAACTAGTGGCCTGAATGATCTTCAGCCATTTAATCAATCAGCTAAGCAAATGATTTGGATCGATAACGTTTATCTACTTGCCTAGCCCGGTTTTACAGTGATGGGAAGGTGAGGTTTTAATTAGTTAATATATTTTTAGATAAAACCACGCACTACATGCACTCACAAATAAACACACTCACCCCTGCACTCACACACACTCACCCTCACACACCGTGGGTGAGCGTGTGTGTTGCTATGATATGATGAGAATACGCTCACCCATATTACATAAATCACACGTATCTCTCACACAATCACAAACACTTCACTCACGTATAGCTAGCTCATTTACTTATGATATTATAGCTAATATAATTTTGATTATATTAGCTATAATATAGCTTTATGTGAGAAATATATCTAATCACATTATTGTATTAGGTAAGTGCTGGAGGCTTAAAAAGGCTACTTTGGCAAAATCATAAAACAATTATCTGTATTACAGTTTTGTATGGACATTCGTAAAATGCTATAGGTACACCTCTGCCTAATCGTTCAGGGTTAAATAGGTGTGAAACTGTCAAACTGATGAATTGCGTGATATTATGAATTGTTTTATGATTCTGCTAAAGTGGCCTTTTTAGGCCTCCTGGCCAAGCACAGACAAAAACGTAAAAAAAACGTAATATCACAGCGTTGCTTCAATACTCAAATAAGCATTGTTCTCGAATACGGTTGTTATTGTAGTTTTGTTAGAACTACTAAGTCTACTAAAGTTAGGTGTTATTAGGTTTTCCATAAGAAAATTCTTAGGTGCAACTTGAGTCTAGATTTGATCAGTCTTAGGTTATACCCGGTTTATGGTAATCTATGTCAAACAAACTTTGCTGAACTTGACAGTGCAGCGATGTTTACCCTCTCACATCTCCATTTTTGCTACATTTTAGTAATCTGTGATTTATATTAGCTGCAAAATCGTGGTAATATCGTTCCTATAATAAGTTTATATTAGTTACCTACTCAAATCGCGTGCTCACTGACAATAAATCATTGGTTGCTGCCGTTAGATTCCAAGTGGTATTACTGATAACGTATATATATCTCTGTCTTCTGCCGTCACTCAAATACGTAATTGATCGTTTTGTCAGATATCGTTCTGATAGAATTAGTTTTAATTAATGGCTGTTTAATATGCGATCGAATGTGCTTTATTGTCGGAGTTAATATAATAATTAAGTATTTGTTTGCTGGTGAATCACACCAATTGGTGTGGCTAATTATCGCTCTATTGCTACAACCTGTCTATGGCTGATTCCTAGTAATAACCGATAGTTTTTATGAATTTAGTTTGCTTTTTGCTTGCGTGTCTTTGAAGTTATCGAGGCGTAGTCTAGTTTTGTTAGTTTTCTGCTTTAGAAGCGTTTGTAAAAAAACATGTGCAGATTCTAGGTAGGCATTAATTGATCATCCATTCCGATTACACTAAACGTTGCTTATAGATAAGAGACGTTTAAACGTCAAAAATGTATGGATAAACAGTCGCTAATCATAACTTTAAGCAACATTTATGAATAAAGGAGCATAGTTAAAACATCACTTTGTCTCTGGATTTCGATATCGGAAAACGAGTTATGGAACTCAAATGGAATTGAGTAGGACACATGGAAAGTGGCAGTGATGGCAGCTGGAGTAAGGCAGTGATCGAGTGGCGTCCAAGGACTGGAAGGCGAAGTGTCGTTCGTCTGGCGGCGAGATGAGCGGACGATATTGTTGAAATCGTGGGTAGAACCTAGATGAAGCTGGCGCAGGAGTGTGGATTGGCACTAGAGAAAAGAGTTCTATGCTTAGCATTGGGTGAAGTCAGATTATGAATGATTATGATGATTGTCTCTACCAACTTAAAACAGTAATTGAGTATCATACATACTATCAGATTTATAGTATTCAACATTATTTTTAGTATAAGCGAAACCTGAATATGGTTTGTTCAGAATAAGTAAATGAATCGATTTCAATAATTTTTACACCATATTATATTTTGTCCCAAAAATATTAAATCACTAGTTAATTACAATAAAATCGCCGTACAGTTAGGTTATACCTACTGCCAAACTATTATCAATGAGCGTACGATGCTGGAGGAGCATAAAACATGGTCACCCCGCGCCATGGACAACCAGGTAACATAACAAGCTTATAACTTTGTGATTTCTCATGATATAGTTTTGAAATTTTGTACATAGATTCTTTACATAAAAATACTAGACACGTGTTTCGGGTTTCGCATATACTAAAAATAATGTTGTATATTAGCAGCGCCCAGCGGTTTCACCCGCATAAGATTCGATCCCCTGAGAATATTGGGATAAAATTTATTCTATGTGTTAATCCTGGTTATAAACTATCTGTGTGCCAAATTTCATCCAAATCTGTTCAGCCGTTTGTGCGTGAAGTAACAAACATACAAACACACTCACAAACTTTCGCCTTTTTAATATTAGTGTGATTAGTAGGATGACTGGTAGCAGCTGGAAATGATTTTGCCAGAACGTAACAGTTTTCTTTTATCGTTTCAGCACAAGCTAAAAAAAAGATGAGAAAAGCACATGCCGTGCCTAATAGATACGTTATTCAGCAAGGTTTCTTCCGGGCTGAAGGTAGAGTGCTGAAGGTTTAAGATGGGTTGGATGTAGGAACAATTTACTTAGGGCTGTGCGCAGACCTATAACCGTCTTATTACAAAACGAGTTCAACTTTCGACCTAGCCTAAACTACTGTTACATCTATACTGGCCAGCTGAGACGCTGGCAACACTGTCGGCGTGCCCTCATCACTGTCAAGCCCCTCCACGCACTCCAAGACGTTATGACGGGGAATGGTGCATAAATAAGCCTGCACGTCTCATTCTCGCTCTCTTTTCGCAAGGACAACTGATCAGATCGAACCTCTGTCAACTCACCATACAGAATTAAGCCCGTTAAGTATTCATAACTAATCTTTTGATCTATTGTATGGAACTTAATAAAATTATGGTAGTTCAATATTTTTGTATGCTAATTAGTGGTTGATAACTTGCTTTTCGTGTGATTAAATTATAATGGATTTAAGTTGAAATAAGTTGCTGTGTTTTCTATAAATATCTAATTAAAATAATTTAATAAGGTTGTTTGAATTTAATTTATTTTAAACCCTGTGTTTAATCTGTTGTTACAGTTTCAGAAGTGGGATTACTCCGCACATCATGAAGAGGTACCGCGCTAGGTGCAGTAGCACTGAGTCTGATGATTCTGATGTGCAAGTCGCAGCAAAACGGGCAGTACCGTCTACCAACGGAGAATCATCGAGCAGTAAGCTAGAACAGTTGGTAAATGAAAAAGTTGAAGGTATGATGAACAAATTCTTTAATAGAACGCGGGAAAATAGAAGTGACAGTGTTAAAGGCGACATAATAATTCCGTTCTTTGACCCGGATGATAAAGATAATAACGTGTTTGTTTGGCTGAAGAAAATAAACCAGTTGGGTGATATTTATGGCTGGGATGAAGCAAAGCGCTCGTATTACATGCAGACTAGATTAGATGGTTCAGCTAGACGTTGGTATAATAGGCTAGATAATTACGATCTCACTTGGTGCGAGTGGCAGGAACTTTTGAAACGTACGTTTCCTAGGATGTTTGAATTTGCAGAATTAATTGCAGAGTTAGTCGGTCGTAAGAAAGAGCCAAAAGAAACTATGAGTAAATATTTTTACGATAAATTAGCAATGTGCCGTAGATGTAGGTTCGATGATAGTGCCGCGGTCTCGTGTATTGTTCGCGGCCTACCCTCCGAGTTACAAGCTAGCGCTAAAGCATTGAAAAGTACAAATCCAGAAGAATTGTATTGTCAGTTTTTAGTATCAATGGAAAATTACCAGTCGAATTCACCGCGATTTCGTGAGAATGATCAACGTACTCTGAGATACTCTTCTAATGCTACCAACACTTCGAAGCCCGCTGAAAAAAAATCATACCATTCTCCTTCCAGTCCAATTAAATGCTACCGCTGTAATACGGAAGGCCATTTGGTTAGGGATTGCACAAACCCTGACACTCGGTTATGTAAAAATTGTGGGAAGACTGGGCATATTGCAAGATTTTGTAGGCAGAATATTCATACTGACTCGAATAAAATAAAAGAAGTGAAAGTTATACAAAGTTTTAACGATTTATACTTTAAAGATATAACGGTTAATGGATTAAAGGCTATTGCATATTTAGACGTTTTGCGAAATTATTACAGTGTATTATCGAACCAAGTGATAAAATTTTAAAAGGTTTTACTGGCAGTCCAATACCCGCACTGGGCGAAATAAACATCAATGTTTCCTTGGATGGTTTATCTGTAAAAACGAGTGCTTTAGTTACCCATGTCTACCTGGGAAAAATCGATTTATTGTTAGGGCAGCCTGTCATTAATAGAGATGATGTATCCCTTGTAATAAACGGTGATTCTGTTATCCTATCCCAACATCACAATAATATTCAAGGCATAGTCGTAGAAAATACTGAACAAAGAATTGATCTTGTTTCCAAAAATAATTTGACTATTCTACCTAACGAAGCAGCAATGATTCCGGTACTAATAAATGGTGGATCAAAGGGAGTTGTCAATACTAATCCTCGTTATTTCAATCTCGCAGATCATGAGTACATTATCCCGGCGTCTGTGGTGGAGGGCACCGAGGGTTTGCTCAGAGTTTACAACCTGGGATCGAAAGTTGTGGAGTTTGCAGCTGGCCAGGTGGTTGCAAGAGGGCAATGCTGTGCCGAAATATTGCAAGAAGCTGAAGCTAGTTTGGTGAGCGAAATCTTTCTTTGTTGTTGGTCCAATTCTGACGCTGGGCTTCAAAGTCAAAATAATATAGCTGTTGGTGGTTTCGTACCGAATGTTGCTGATGCAGATGTGACAAAATTGGACCAAAAAGATATACTTTTAGTTGATGATGGTTTATGTGCTGATAGTAATATGTGTATTGGTGGTATTAATTTGGCAAACATAAACGTGGGTAATATAAGCGACAGCGATAAGCTACGTTTGTTTACTATTTTGTCCCAATATAGTTCTTGTTTTGCATCTAAAACGTCTGAGCTGGGACTCACAGGCCTAGCAGAGATGGAAATTAAATTGAACACTGATAATCCTGTGTATCGTCGCCCGTATAGACTTTCACTACCAGAACTTTCAACAGTTCGTGAAAAAGTTAAAGATCTTTTAGAAGCCGGCATAATTAGAGAATCTAATTCAGATTTTGCATCACCTGTTGTATTAGTTAAAAAGAAAAATGGAGACATAAGGCTATGTGTAGATTATCGGGCCTTAAATGCAGTTACAATAAAAGATAGATTTCCTTTGCCTATAATTGACGACGAAATTTCTAAATTAGCCGGTAAAAACTTCTTCACTAGCTTAGATTTGTCACAATCTTATCATCAATTACCTGTTTCCGAAAATTCGATTCACAAAACTGCCTTCATTACACCGGACGGTCAATATGAATATGTCCGGGTTCCGTTCGGTTTAGCCAATTCACCTGCAGTTTTTCAACGTTTAATGAATAAAATTATTAATAAAGTTAATAAAATGGGTGATGGTGATCATATTCTGGCATTCATGGATGATATTTTATTACCAAGCAGTGATATTCCACGAGGTTTAGAGCTACTAGAACTTCTCCTGAAAGTATTACGTGAGGCCAATCTTAAACTTAATATGAAAAAGTGTTCTTTTCTTCAAACTGAATTAAATTACCTCGGTCATTACGTTTGCAAGGATGGAATTAAGCCAGGTGATCATAAAATAAAAGCTGTGCGTGATTTTCCTACCCCATCTAATGTTCACCAAGTCAGGCAATTCGTTGGTCTTTGTTCATTCTTTAGAAAGTTCATACGTAATTTTTCCCTTATCGCCAAACCCCTTACAGACCTTACAAAGAAAAATATGGCCTGGTCATGGGAAGAAGCCCAAGATCAAGCTTTTAAAGATCTTAAGTCTAGTTTAGTCTCTCAACCAGTTTTAGCAATCTATGATAGAGATTTACACACAGAACTCCATACGGATGCAAGTAAGTTCGGTATTGCAGGAATTTTGCTTCAGCGTCAAGTAGATAACTCTTTAAAACCTGTAATGTACTTTAGTCGCACAACTACCCGTGAAGAACAGAATTATCACAGTTATGAATTGGAGACACTAGCAGTTGTTGAGTCGTTAAAAAGGTTCAAAGTTTATTTGTTAGGAATTCGGGTAAAAATATTAACAGATTGTGTTGCTATTCGTCACACATTTGTTAAAAAAGATTTAGTTCCGAGAATTGCACGCTGGTGGCTGCAAATTCAAGAGTTCGATTTAGAAATAGAATATAGGGCTGGAGACAAAATGAGGCACGTTGATGCGCTGAGCCGTAACCCAGTCGATGCCCACGTTTATGCTCTGTCTATTGACGATTGGTTTCTTACCGTTCAAATGCAGGATCCTAAGCTATGTAACATTATTAACCAGTTGCGTGGACCTAATGCCAATCCAGACATATTGAATAATTACAAAATTATTAATGAGCGTTTGTACAAGAAAACTTTATATGGGGATCGTCTGTTAGTCCCTTGTAATGCTCGTTGGAAGCTTTTGCAAAAATATCACGATAATATGGGGCATAGTGGATTAAAAAAATGCGATAGCGCTATAAAAGAAAAATTTTGGTTCTCTAAAATGACTAAGTTTATAAAAAAATATGTCACTTCGTGTCTGGATTGCGCTTTTCGAAAAGGACATTATGGAAAACTGGAAGGAAAATTGAATCCTATCCCAAAACCTGAGGTGCCAATGGACACTCTACATATTGACCACTTAGGACCTTTTCCTAAGTCTAGTAAACACAATCAATATATTTTAGTAATTACGTGTTCCTTCTCAAAATTTGTTATTGCCAGAGCAACACGCACTTTAAGTTCAGCCGAAACTATTCATATTTTACATGATGTATTTACATTATTTGGTTTCCCTTCCACCATAGTGTCCGATCGTGGTCTTGCGTTTTGTAGCCGTTATTTTAAAGACTTTGCAGTCAAACACCTTATAAAACATGTGCTGACATCAGTTGCAACACCAAGAGCTAACGGTCAGGTTGAGAGGGTCAATAGAACAATTTTAAATGGTTTAAGAACTAGCAGTGAGGAAAGTAACTGGGATTGTTGCCTGCCTGATGTAGTGTTTGGTGTTAACAACACTCTCCATGAAACCACAGGTCAAGCCCCCTTTAATTTAATGTTCAAACATAAGAGTAAAGTATCAAATTTGGAAAATAGCGAATGCAATTTAAATATAGACAATAGAAGAGCAAAGGCCACTGCTAATATTAAACGTAAACAACAATTAATGAAACGTCAATTTGATAAGAAACGGAAAGAGGGTCGTACCTACAAGAAAGGGGACTTGGTCCTATGGCGTAATCCAAAAGGCTGTGGTCAGTCTGGAGTAAATACGAAGCTTGATGCTACGTATGCCGGGCCGTATAGTACTAAGTCGCTTGGTCATGACCGGTATATGATACACAGCGTAAAAGGATTTCGAGGCACTCTCCGTTCGACGCTCGCCGTGGACGGTCGTGCTGCCCGCTCTCGCTCGCTGCACGCCCCCACCGCCTCGCCGCCCCGCCGCCGCCCGCTCTCGCTACGCCAGCCGTAACGAGCTCAGTAGTCTCCGGACTACGCCCGCACCCTGTCAATAGCCGCCTTTTTCAAGGCGTGGTTGATAGAAGTTGTTTCTTAAGATAGATTCGTCATCACACGTGTCGTCGAGGTTTTTGGCCCCTTCCGGGTAAAAACCACAGTTTCGTGGTCCTTGGTGGATACCTCACGGTGCCAACGAAGCCAAGGGGGTGGTGCCCCAATCTCACCCGCCGAGCCCCATCAGGGTGAGGCAGTAAATTGGAATCGGGAGCTAGAAGCTTGGCCTTGGGGGTGGCTCCTAGTCAGCTCTAGCTTCGTAACTAATCCCTTGTCCACAGCTCGCGTCTAGTACGGTTGGGTGTGTCAACCCCTTCGTACTAGAAGCCGGTCTAGGGTGTCTCTACACCCATCGCACAGACTGGTTAGGGCCCCGTTCGCACAATAAGATCGGCGACGGGTCACAAGCTTAGGGCTCACTTCAGGTACTCACCTCCCTGTCTCACACCCGACAGGGAGGGTAGGATCTCACACCCCCGGGCCCATCCACCCGGGGTGCTAGGTTTTCACGCCCCCCATGGTTCTTCCCTCTCCCCGCCCCCTTCCCGATCATGGCAGACGCGGTCATTTTGGCGTTCGCTAGAGAGGTCCTCTTCAAGGACCCCTCTTTCCTCACCCAATATGGCCAGCGTCTCATAAATTTTAGACGCCCTCCCGGTTCGGTCTTAGACATCGACATTGACTTCAGCGATGCGCTAGTCAGCCCCCTCTTTCCGCCAAACTCAGGCGAAATCCCCGAGGCCGCCGCCGCCTCCCCTCCCGCACCCTCCGTGCCAGCCCCCTCGCCTGCACCTTCTGTGCCAGCCGCCGCCCCCAAACCAGCACCTTCCGTGCCAGCCCCCAAACCCGCACCCTCCGTGCCAGCCCCCAAACCCGCAACCCCCGCGTCAGCCCCAAAACCCGCACCCTCCGTGCCAGCCCCAAAACCCGCACCATCCGTGCCAGCCCCTAAACCCGCACCCTCTGTGCCCGCCCCAAAACCCGCACCCTCTGTGCCAGCCCCATCACCCGCTCCCTCCGTGTCCGCCCCGAAACCCGCACCGTCCGTGCCAGTCCCCGATCCCGCACCTTCCGTGCCAGCCGCTACCGCAGCAGATACTCCAGAGAGTATGGACACGTCCGTACCCCAATCTCAATCCGACTCAGAGGAAGCCCTCTCTGACTCTTCGTCCTCCTCGGAAGACGACTATATAGTCGTCGGAAAGGGTGGCAAGAGAAAGAAGAACGCCTCCTCTCACGCCAACAAGGCCAAAAAGTCGGTCGCGGTAATCCCCTCTAACCCCCGCCCCCCCACCCCAACCCCCGCCGCACCGCAGGCCAATCCCGCGTCTAGCCTCTCGGCTACCCCTCCCGCTTCGAACGCAAAGAAGCCACGACCCCCGCCCCCCATCTATGTCCAGGATAAGTCCAAATGGACAGAAATCTCCAAAGCGTGTGTTGATCAAAAGATCAACTACACGAACGCCCGCTCAACCCAACAGGGTATTAAGGTAACGGTCGCCTCGTCCTCGGACTACAGGGACCTTACCCGTCTCCTCCAGACAAGGGCTTACTCCTTCCATACGTACTCCCTTCCGGAGGAAGTCCCCACCCGCGTAATCATCAGGCGCGTCCCCAAAGAAATCCCCACCGAGGAGATCAAAGAAGACCTTGCTTCACAAGGCATCCCCGTCTCAGCAGTCCATCGCTTGCACAAAGCATGGAAGGGCCTAGTCTACGACATGGTCCTGGTCATCTGCGACCCTACTGAAGGACATCACCCCATCTTCAAGGTGAAGTCAGTCTGCTCCCTCTCGGGTATCTCTATCGAGAAACCCAGGAAGTCCAACCTCATCGGACAATGCCACAGGTGTCAACTGTATGGCCATTCCCAATCCCACTGCTACGCGACACCTAGATGCGTCAAGTGTCTAGGTGCCCACGGCACGTCAGACTGTCCCCGCCCCAAAGACCGCTCTCAGTGCACAGAGCCACCGAGCTGCGTTCTTTGCGGCCAATCCGGGCACCCGGCTAACTACCGTGGCTGCCCCAAGGCTCCCAAGTCTTCTTCTCCCAAACTGACGAAGCGCGCGAGCGACCGTCAGCAAAGGGAAAGCCCCTCTGTGAGGATCCCGATCCCTTCCTCCCAGATGCCCGATAGGCTCAGTCCCCAAAGGCCCTCCCCATGGGCGAACCTCAACCACCTCAAAGCTCCCGCAGCTCCGGTGCCCCCCCCACCCCCGACTATCCCAGCGCTGATGGCAACTGTCATCCCCGCGCCATCAGTAGGCCCCTCGGTCCCAGTAGCCCCACCGGTAGCCCTTCCCGCCGCCGCGCCCGGGGCTCCCGCTGGTCCCAGTAGGTCCCCCCCGACCCCCGCCTCCCGCCCCCAGCCTAGCAGCATGGAGGTAATAATCGGTGCTTACGCAGCTTTTATTGCCCCCGCAAATGCCATGGCAGCGGAAATCCAAGCCTGTAACGGCAATCCTCGGCGCATCGCCGAGATTTTCAATGCGTATCCTCAGATCACGCAAGTCATGCAAACCCTCAACTTCTAAAAAGCTCCAATGGCTTTACAAAGAATGAGCGTTACCAAACCCCGATCCCTTAGACTAGGGTTTTTTAATGCAAACGGCATTAAAAATCAACGCGATGAGATCGCCGCGTTCCTCCGCGATCACCAGCTCGATGTCCTCTTAGTCCAGGAAACCTTCCTGAAGCCCCATCTGCGGAACCCGAACATTGCCAACTACAAGATAGTTCGCAATGACAGGGCTCGCTGCCACAAGGGCGGTACCCTCATCTACTATAGGAAGTCCCTCCATTGCATCCCGATAGACCCGCCCGCCCTTATCTCTCAGCTAGAGATCTCTATCTGTCGGCTCGGCATGACCGGTCACCCCGCAATCACCATCATCTCCGCCTATATCCCGCCCACCAATGGTGCGGAGGATCCCATCTCTCTCACTACCGATTTCACTACCCTCTTCGGTATGAGTGACTCCGTCATCATGGCGGGGGATCTCAATGCCAAACATCCCGCTTGGAATAGCAGCACGACCTCTACCAGAGGTAGGATCGTGTTCAAACTAGGCGACTCCCTCAATTTCGATATCATCGCTCCGATGTATCCCACTCATTTCCCGGGCGACCCCGCCCAACTTCCTGACGTTCTCGATGTAGCGCTTCTCAAGAATGTAAACCTCCGTTTGCAGTCTATCGAGACGGTACAAGAGCTTAACTCTGACCACCGCCCGGTCATCTTGCACCTGGCCCCCTATTCGGGCCCCCCGCACGACCCCAACCAGCCCCCCCCGACCAAAACAGTCACCGACTGGAGGAAAGTAAGCGAAAGACTGAAATCCACCACGTCTCCCCACCTAGACTCCATCCCCGAGCAAATTATCTCAGTCGCAGACACGACTGGGGCGATCGACTCGTTCACAGAGCACGTTCAATCCGTACTGACGGATTGCTCACGGGAAGTTCCAGTGATGGAAGACCATCGCTGGAAACTGCCCGATGACGTACGTGAACTGGTGACCGAGAAGAACGCTGCCATTCGTGCCTACGACTCTTTTCCCTGCGACGCGAACAAATCCCACATGCGCCATTTACAGCGTGCTGTAAAGAAACGCATAGGGGAGTGGCGCTCCGAGGGATGGGATAAGTTGATCGGCGAACTCGAGCCCACCCACCACGCCTTCTGGCAACTCCAGAGGAAGCTCCGCTCCTCTGAAGAGGCCACAGTTCCTCCCCTCACACGCCCCGACAAATCGGTCGCTTTCGAAAACCTCGAAAAGGCCGAATGCCTAGCCGACAGCCTAGAGGCTCAATGCACTCCCAGCTCTCAACCAGTAGACAGAGCGCACCTCGACGAGGTGAACGCTGAAGTCGAACGGAGAGCCTCCCTCCCGCCAGTCGAAGACCCTGATGATCCTCTGCCTCCCGTCACTCCCGACGAAGTGCAAGACATCATAAAAGGGCTCGCAACCCGCAAAGCCCCCGGTTCGGACGGTATCACCAATAGGGTGTACAAACTCCTCCCCGCCCCCCTCATACTGCTCATGACCGCCATCTTCAATGGCGCCCTGAGCAACAACATCTTCCCCCAAATGTGGAAAGAAGCCACAGTCATAGGCATCCCTAAGCCAGGCAAGCCCAAGTCTGAGCCCTCCAGCTACCGCCCCATCAGTCTGCTCAATGTTTTCGGCAAAGTCTACGAGAGGCTTATTTGTAAGCGCCTCAAAGACTATGCCGAAGCAAAAAGCCTCATCCCCCCCGAACAGTTCGGTTTTCGCACGAAGCATTCGTGCATCCACCAGCTCCACCGCATAGTCGAGCACATTAGCGCTGCCTTTCAGCGAGGTGCTTCGACAGGCGTCCTGTTCTTCGATATAGCGAAGGCGTTCGACAAGGTCTGGCACAATGGCTTATTATATAAGCTGTACCTGCTAGGTGTGCCAGACCGTCTCGTGCTCATCTTACGAGATTTTCTGTCGGACCGCACTTTCCGCTACCGTATCGAGGGCGCTCTCTCTCCCCCTCACCCCATCCGCGCCGGAGTCCCCCAGGGTTCCGTTCTGTCTCCCCTCATTTTCACCCTCTTCACTAGTGACATCCCGAACAGTAAAAAGGCACAGTTGGCGCTCTTCGCCGACGACACTGCCATATACTGTTCGGGTGTCAACCAGTCATCCATAGCTCGAAACCTCCAAACCTCCGCAAGCGCCTTGAGCGATTGGTTCCGGAAATGGAGAATCGAGGTCAACCCCGATAAGAGTCAGGCGGTCATCTTCTCGAAACCGCGTAAACTACCCCCCCCCCTCCCGCGCCCGATCTCTATGTATGGCAAGCCGATCCCCTGGGGAAAGCGAGCCAAATACTTAGGTGTCATCCTAGACCACAACCTCACCTTCAACGAGCACATAAAGACGGCGCGTTCGCGCGCCTCTTTCGCTCTCGGTAGGCTCCACTCCATGATAACTGCCCGCAGCAAATTGTCACTCAAGTGCAAATTGCGCCTCTACACCGCGGTCATCCGTCCCATCATGACCTATGCTTGCGTAGTCTTCGCACACGCCAAGCCGCGTTTTCTGCATAAAATGCAAACCCTTCAGAACCGTTTCCTCCGAAAGGTCACGGGAGCCCCCTTCTATGTCCGAAATGTGAATCTGCATCTAGATCTCAGACTCCCCACCATCCAGCAGTTCATGAAACGCCTCTCCAAGCGCTTCTTTGACTCTGCCATAAAGCACCCCAATCCCCTGATTGCGGCGGCCTCCCGATACACTCCCTCCCGCATAAGTAGGATTCGCCGACCAAGGCATACCCTCACTATCCCCGACGACGCCACTACCCTCCTCCAGGAGAGCAGTAAGGCCACTAGTACTCTCAGACGTCAATACAAACACAAGCTCAGACATCCGTCCTTCCGTCCTCGCCGCCGAGGCCCGTCGCGACGCCCCGCACCATCACCGTGCCCCCCCCGACCCTTGCTCGAGCCAGCCCGCGCAGCTGAGCCTGTAGTTTTAAATTCGCCCCTAAACACCAATAATAATACCGATCCAGCCTGTCCCTTGCTGTCCTCTTCCAGCGACGCCCTGAGCCGAGGTCCGAACCCCGCAGGGGGTTACCCTTAGCGCTGTCGCTTAGTTTTTAAGTTATTGTTTGCCCTGGCTGGAGGCCTTAATTCGAGGCATCCACAGGAAAGTCCGGTTAAGCAGTAGCCATCCTCATAAAGGATGAACTGCGAGATGCCATAGTTAAAAAAAAAAAAAAAAAAAAAAAGGATTTCGAGGTTACAAGAAATTTAGTACAGTGGTGGCTGTAGATTCTTTGAGGCCGTATGTAGCTGTTGTTGGTTCTGATAGTGATGACGCTGACAGTCAATTAGAAACTGAAGATCTCATAGATCTATTGGAAAGTTAACTAATGCACATCGTGTGGACACTTTGTTTCAGGACGGCCGAGCTGTTACATCTATACTGGCCAGCTGAGACGCTGGCAACACTGTCGGCGTGCCCTCATCACTGTCAAGCCCCTCCACGCACTCCAAGACGTTATGACGGGGAATGGTGCATAAATAAGCCTGCACGTCTCATTCTCGCTCTCTTTTCGCAAGGACAACTGATCAGATCGAACCTCTGTCAACTCACCATACAGAATTAAGCCCGTTAAGTATTCATAACTAATCTTTTGATCTATTGTATGGAACTTAATAAAATTATGGTAGTTCAATATTTTTGTATGCTAATTAGTGGTTGATAACTTTCTTTTCGTGTGATTAAATTATAATGGATTTAAGTTGAAATAAGTTGCTGTGTTTTCTATAAATATCTAATTAAAATAATTTAATAAGGTTGTTTGAATTTCATTTATTTTAAACCCTGTGTTTAATCTGTTGTTACACTACATATAATAATTAACTATATTTTGAACTAAGTTACTGTATTTTTAACTAAGTTGCTGTTTTTTTAACTAAGTTACTGTATTTTGAACTTTATTCCGACAGACTTAGTTCTTAATGCAGAATTGACCACTTAGGCTCGATTTTAACGTCAGTTTTTGTAATAAAACTTTAATTTGGTCGAATTATAGTTCGAAATATAAAAATGGCTTGATGGTTTTAACCTAGGTCTAAAGAAGTCAGTCTTAGGTCAAGTGCACACTGTTACAAAAATCTGTGTCTTATCAATTATATTTGTATTTATTGGGCTGCAGGTAACTTAAGTATAGTCACTCGTGAAGCCTGAAGTAGGTACGTTAGGGTTCATTGGATGGATTAAAAAATTCTACACCTAAAAACATAATATCATCGCAAATAAATTGCGTGTAAAAATGATGTGCAAAAAACCTATGTACGCTGATTGGATTAATTATTTCGCATAATGTAGTGCCAAGTTCTTTGTGTTTGAAGAAATGTGTCCGTTTTTTGTGGCATTGTCTTTTGTCATGAGATACTATTGCTTTTATAGGTTACATCTTGTAACGATGAATGTTTATTTGTTGATAATATAATTATGTATTTACAGTTTTTGCTAAAGCAATACCTACATAGCAGCTTCGTTTCATGGTGGTTGCGACTGGAAAAAATATTTTCTATCTTCCTACAATAATCATCATGTGTTATAAACGTGTTTTTTACTTAATCGCTCGTTTAAAGACGTAAACGAGCGAAAGTACAGGCAACAGCTTCTTAGATTAATCAAAATAATATACGACAGTATGAAAATGCAAGCTGCAAGACGTCGCTCATGCTACTTTTACGGTTCATAATATAATAAAAAATAGCCAAGAATGTAACGCCACACGCAATTCTAACATGCGTTATGTATAATTGTGTAGCTATAGTTTGAGATACTTTCACACTTGTTGTTGCCACATTGTTTTTTTATAAATCAACTACTGACAACGTACTGGGGGCCTAAAAAGGCCACTGGCAGAATCATAAAACAATTCATATCACGCAATTAATCTGTTTGACAGTTTCACACCTATATATCCCTGAAGAGGTAGGCAGAGGTGTACCTATAGCATTTTACGAATCTCCATACAAAACTGTCATACAGATGAAATTGTGTGTTATTAATTGTTTTATGATTCTGCCAAAGTGGCCTTTTTAGGCCCCCTGAATAACAATATGAAGTTCCCCAGACCGAATTTCGGCCACGGCGACTAATCTCAGCTGAGAACAGCCTTCGGCGCGGGAGATATTATAGTGACAAGTGTGTGCGCAGTCACAGATGCACCCTCTCTTCCATCACTCTCATTGCTGTCGTCGGTTTGTCGTATCGGCAACAATATACTGAGGGTGACGACATATCAAAACATCGAAATCACTGTTCTAAAGCTAAGTTAATTAATTTTTTATGTAAACACACAAACCTTTTGGAATAAATGCTCTTAATTATGGTGAAAACCCAACGCGGTCACACAGTCAGACACGAAATGCGACTTTAACTTATAATAAGTATAGATTATCAAGCTAATTCTTCCAGTGTGGTGTCATTACAGACCCTCGAGTTGTAATTATTGCATTTCAGTAATTTCCCTTGATTCGCCTTAGTCATTTTGAAGCTTTTAGGACGAAACGCCTAACCTCTATGGTAGAATACCCTATAATAGCTAGGCACATTAGTTTCCTTTCTTTTTATTAAATCTACAGCTGTCCCATCTTATTAATTTATGTATTGTACCTTCTGTAGAGGAAGCGTCAACTAAATAATATACCATATGGTTGGTTCCCAGAAATTGATTAAAATTTCTTAACTGAATTCCGTTGCCCATATATGTAAGTATACGTCAATTTCCCCCTAATAATCAGGAAGGAATGAAAGGTTAATTGACTCGTAAATAGCTCAACCTGTCACAATCCATCATAATCAGGTTGTGATGCAGTACTAGCACCCATTTTAGATCACCCCATCTTGTCAAACATCGCTCATCAAGATGCTGTTTTGGTAATGTGGAATTTACTTAAAGAAAAAAAATATATTTGTGTCTTTACTAATGGAGCTAATTGTATCGTTAAGAATAAAAAAAAATTGTTGGAAAGAACAGAAACTGTATTTTGTGTAATGCATAGGGAATACTGGAATATAAAAGATACAGCGTTACCTAAAATCAAATAAAAAAAAGCTATAGTAAGTCAATTTTATGATTCAGTCTCACGATAAAGGACAACTTCTGTAACGTTACTTTGAATTTAATCGCAGTTCAGTGAACCTGACGCCAAATTTTAATGTGAACAATGCTTACATTTTAGCATTTCCATAATTTAATAGAAAATTAAACAAAATACTTAAAAATAAATTATTATCACATCTATTGAAAAACGGTTAGTGTATTCTTCGTAAACAGGGACTAAAATAGGTCTTTAATCCCTAGAGACTAAAAGTGATTTGAATTTGGAATGTGGATATTGTTAGTAAAAGTTTCAATTACCAAAGAGATCAATCACGAACATTGTATGAACAACATTAAAAATAATGTTTGTGAAAAAATAAGAAAAGCGCGAAAAGCATTCTGCCTTCGTTCGTATTTTGTGTTTCACGAACTGTGTCCAAATAAACTTTATTGTTTCTTTCTTTAATTGTTTACTCTAAATTGTATGTAAATATAAAATAACTTATTCATAAGTTGCACTTACTTATTTTTTCATAAAGGGTGATAAAAAGTAGTGTCCACTTCGGGAGCAACACTATTTTAAGCTCAAGAGGATTCTATTTTAGAACCCCTCGCTGCGCTCGGGATTCTACTCTGGAATCCTTCGCTTCTTTCTGGATTCAAAGAAACACTCTCGCCTTCAAAACAGTTTTTTGCTCCCTTGGCAAACAATCTACTATTATAAGCTAATCCGATGTGAATGTTCCGTAAAAAATATAAGTGGAAACTAATAGTGATAATTATAATAGATAATTGTACAATCAGTGAGCTAAATATTAGCAGATTGTACTCAAGCATTGGAATCAAGTTTAACATTAAGAAAAAGATCGCGTTTATCATCATCATCGCGTTTATCAGATCATTTTAACCGCGATCTTTCTTGCAGAACTTCATAATAAGGAGAATAGTGACATGAATAATTATGACTTTTTCATAAAAAAATCCCATCAAATAATTCAGTACTTACCTAAATAAATTATCAGCACTGACACGCATTACATTTTTACAACATACACTTGATTCAGAATTACAATTTGTAAAAAACATATAAAATTTGAATTTCACAGGTTGTAGACCCCGACTTACGAGTTGTAGGCCGTGGGTTCGAACCCGGCCAGGCGCTTTACTTTGTGGAAATAATTTCACCACCACTGCTCTCAAATCGGTAAAGGAAAACATCGTGAGGAAACGCATGTCCTAGGACAAAAAATTCAAAGACATGTGACATCTGCCAACCCGCACTGGGCTCGCGTGGTAGATTACAGTGCAGTCCCTCTCGAAGAGAAGAGGCATGCGTCCCAGCAGTGGGAACATTCTAGGCTGATTATGCTAAGCTGAGTTATTAAAAGCAAAAATCTGGATAGCTGGATAGAAGTAAAATCAACAACAAAACGACATACCTATATACCTACATAATAAAATTTATTACCATATAAACAAATTTATAACAATACTCTACAATAATTTAATAGATAATAACTAAACGAGGGTCTATCGATAGGAGACACCATTATTGGTAGCTTTGTCCAAAAATACTGGGATTGCGCAGAATCGCTTGCAAGACTTTTTCCTTTTTCTGTTGTCTTCTGGGAGAAAGTTCCAGATGATCAAGTCTTCGTCCACTGTCGCCGTCGCTAATATGTAATGAAAGGATTTTTAAAGTAAAGGTAATCAAATTATTGGTAATCGATACCACGGATTAGACTGCAAAAAAGTGGCAATAGAAATTATTTATCTAGTTGTTTTCCAATAACAGCAAGTTTTGCCCTCTTTTTTTTAATCGACGATAAAACGGAGGAGGTTCTCAATTCGACGTGTATTTTTTTATATATATATATATTTATTGGATAGGGTATATCTCGAAGTCGACCGACTTCGAGATATACCATATCACATAAATTTGGAAAAAAAGTCGTACCCTTACGGTGGGAAAATAGGGGTGATTTATTGTTCACTCACAGATTTTAATGCTGAGTCTTGTATTACAATTAAATAATTTAAAAAAGTCACAATGAATGAGCTAATTAGTAAATTATAGCCTCGTTTTTTTCATATATAATATAACCGTTATTATAAAAAAATTCTGTCATTACCAAGTTTGGTCCCGTCCGGGCTGAATACCATGGTACGCACTCGGTCGAGGCCTGACCGTCCCTCGCCCCACTGGTCCACCACGGTGTCCGGGTCGCTCATCACCACCAGTTGAGAGTATGTCTTCGGGGTCGTTAACTCACTGTCTGTTAGAATTATAGATTATTTTTAAAACGAGAAAAGTTCCTTATCAGGAGGAAGTTAGCCGTTTTTGAGTGATTGAGTAACAAACATAAGAACTTTTTCCGACATCTTCAACATCATCCATTGTAAAACCCGTATGAAATAAAGTAGAAAATCTGTTCGGTAGTTTTTGAGCTTATCGCGATCAGACAGGCAGGTGAATTTTATTTCATAATATTTAGTGCTGTGTGCAAAATATTGTAAAACATTATGGTTAAAAGAGTAACTATTTCCCTTTTTCTCCATATGAAACTACATTTTGGAAGCAGCAGACTCAGCGCGTCCAACGAAAAGAAAATCAAGCAATTGTTGATGCACGAGGAACTCGGGGATCGAAAACCATCCCAATTCCTCCGCCACCTCAAAAGTATATATTTAATATTATATTTATATTATTATTTATTACCTCATTGAATAAATAGGTCTTTATTCTATAATAATTCATGTTCATACATAACACCAGTCGGTCGATAGCGATAATCGATAATAAGTGCGATAAACTATCGACCCGCTGGACATCACTAAGCTAACGGTAGTATACACGCAGTCGCGTCTGCAGTTATTTTTTTTTTTTTATAGAGGTATGAGGAACAGGGTGTAAAGTTCACTCATCCTCTATAGAAAAGGGAGGATCCTCCGACCAGACGGGTGTTGTGTCTGGCGGGCAACTGCCCAATTATTCATTTCAGGCCGTTGATGCTATTTGCGCGGTAAACTCTGCTTGCGAGATGCAGGATTTTGCGTGACGTCAGTATGACGCGTCGCTCGCATGTGGCGTTGTAGATACCGCTACATCACTCCCCTCCGGAGGGCCGGAGGTCGATAGTGGGCGGAGTCTTGTATCTTGCGATGCTTGCCAGGCCAGCTGAGGTTCCAGTGAGTCGGAACCGGTTGCCGCATAGTTCACGGTGAGTCGGAACTGTCTGCGAAGATGTCCCCAGTGAGTCGGGGTGGCGCTGCGTTATGCTCCAGTGCGTCGGATGTGGTACAGCGCCGGGTTGAGGCTGACTACTGGCGTCGACCAGAAGAGGTATTGAGAGCTCTTCTTGTTGACCGGCCGAAAGTGCAGTGTGCTGTGCCAAGGTTGCTGATGAGGCTGAGGGTGATGACCAGGTATGCGCGGTCGCTGCATGCTGGTGGTCAGGATACCCGTTGAAGCCGTGGGTGCTGGCTGGCTGGGTGACTCGCCGCTAAAGCTTGCGGGAGTGATGATGATGACGTCACGCTGAAGTATTTGCACGAAGGCTGCGCTGACGTTCATATTCGGGGTCACCAGTATAGAGGTATGAGGAACAGGGTGTAAAGTTCACTCATCCTCTATAGAAAAGGGAGGATCCTCCGACCAGACGGGTGTTGTGTCTGGCGGGCAACTGCCCAATGATTCATTTCAGGCCGTTGTATATATGCTATTTGCGCGGTAAACTCTGCTTGCGAGATGCAGGATTTTGCGTGACGTCAGTATGACGCGTCGCTCGCATGTGGCGTTGTAGATACCGCTACAGAGCAATTAGAATCAATATTATTTTTATGTAAATGTTGAGGTTAAAAAGCGTGACCTAGTTGAAAATGATTTGACTTAGACTTTGACCCCTTTATTCATAAACGTTGCTTAAAGGTTTAAACGTCACTTAACTTTAATCATCGTCTACAAATAAACGTCTGTGTGGCAAATTGAAATAAATCGTGATAAAAAAATCTGAATCTCTTATCCAGGATCCAGGAAATATTATAATAATACCAAGAGTTCTTAACATTTTCAAGTGGGACCTCTCTCTCTCTCCGTAAGATCTCTAATTAACAGACACAACAAAATGCAATTGTTTATAATAATAATAAACCATATATTTTCAGGTAACAAAGACCCATAGATACATACCTTAACCTAAGTATACATAATAATATAGTAACAATTGTTTAAGACTGATGTCATCCTACCTGTGTTCCACAGGCTGAGCACCAGCTCGCCCGTCCTCCTGCTGAACAGCATCGCGTCGAGGCTGTAGTGGTGCCGACCGAGGTTTTGTTTCCGAACCTTGCCGGTGGGCGCGTCCCACAGCGCCACGCGTGCGTGTAGGTGCGACGTCACCGCCCCAATGCCAAGGAGAGCGCTGCGCCATGGGTGCCAGGTTAGAGCCTAGAATAACACAAGTACCACACAGTTCGATGATATCAACACGATTTCGGACCCAAGCCCGGAAAGCCGGAATCATGGAACCGGAAAAATAAAATATCTTACAAGTCGGCCTAACCCTAATACGTCAGTACTTTTATGAAGGTTAGGGGCGCCCGTGTGACCCTAAACAGTATCACTGCTTGTGGTCAACACGATTTTACTGCATCCGTCACATGAAAGGAAAACAACCATGAACAATCATTCGCCCTGATTGTATCGTGGAGTAGTATAATAAGTTCATTATATTACAGGTGTCTGTGTGTATCTGTTATTATCTTTGAACCAAAAACAAGCAGTTATTATCAGCATTCGAGATGTTCCATTGTATCTAACTTCTATCCTATAAGGTGACCCTGACATTCGAGCGAGGTTTCAATCGGAAGCCTGGACTGAGCTCTGTGTGATACTCGTCAAGTGATAGGTATTACAAAAAGATCATAATGTCTCAATCAAAGGCACAGAATGAGAAAGTCTTTATAAACCAATATAGTGCCGGTGGGGGGCACAATTTAGCCACGGTGAAAGAATTCAGATTTCATCTACCCTAAATAAGCATTGCGCATTAGCACAAAGATGGTTCCAACAATATTGTTTCTTGGGACCATCTTTATTTTGTGTCCTCAATCTTGGATGAGAGAACAAGTCACGAGACTTGTTTTAAGGTATTCGGCTATTCCGGATAGGAATTACCGCGATCCTGCTGTTGCATGCGAAGAGTGCAACTATCGACCTAGCGATTTAACCAGGGGCAATCTGGTAAAGTGAAGAATTGGTAATGCTAACCTGATCTTACATTCTCTCAAAAAAGTATCGGGAATGGATGATTTGTTTATGGTTCCAAATTCATGTTTTTTTGTTGTTAGATTGGCACAACTGTTTTCCATTTTGGCGCGGAGTTTGAGTTGCTTCTTATATTAAATACAGTGCTGTTTTTAGTTAAATCATATCTAATGTGTGTTGCGAATTTCATAATTAACAAAAACATCGAACAAAGAGTTTATCTTAATTTTGCATCACCAATGGAATTTCGTGTTCGAAGTCACTGAAAATGTTACAGAAGGCTTACGATGAATTGACTTTATCAAAAACACTTGCTTATGAGTGGTACAAAGCGTTCAAAAGCGGTTGAGATATGCTGGAAGACTTTCCTCGAAAATGAATTTTCTCCAAAAACTCAATCACATAAGCAGCTGAAGACGAGTCAATTCCGACCCAACATTCATGAAACACATTGTTACTGGTGACGAGACTTGGGTTTACGAGTTTGACATGCAAACTAGTCAACAAGCTTTGGAGTGGCGCCTTCCAACTGAACCGAAACCGAAAAAACCACGCCAACGTCGATCAAAATTCAAAGTCATGTTGACTGTTTTCTTTGACTATCGCTGTGTTGTGCACTCGGAATTCTTACCGGAAGGTCAAACGGTAAATAAACTACATTATACAACAGTTGCATAAATAACTATTAAAGTTGACAACATAACTATAAAGTTTGACTTAAAAACAGCATTGAGTTTATTACCAGTTTTAACTGATGACGAGACAAGCACGAAGCAAATTATAGATGAGATAGAACATTATCAATCATATTATAGCTCGATCAGGAAGGCCAGCGTAAGTTAGTAATTTGCATATAATTAGCTAAACTAAAGCTTAATAATAAATATCATAACGTTCAAGTATAAAAACACATCTATAGTCAAAAAAGTCGGCAATGGCCCTACAAGATACAAAACGATCTTTCCATAAATGAGTACGGTTGAGGCGGCATCTACATTGCCACGTGCGAACTACGCGTCACACTGACGTCACACAAAATCCTGCATCGCGCAAGGCTTTGCGTTGGCGGAGTCGCAATAATAACAGCTTTTATCGGTACAGGAATTTTAGAGGTCGATAATTATGTCATGTAATAAGCAATATTAAATTAAACATAGACACACCTTTATTCATAAACGTCTGTTGTGTTAACCACGTGTGTTAACCATACATTTTTGACGTTTAAACGTCACTTTTAAATTTAATCATCCTGCTAATATGATAAACGCGAAAATTTGTGAAGATGGATGGATGGAAGGATGTTTTTTACTCTTTCACGCAAATACTCCTCAATGAATTTGGATGAAATTTGGCACACAGATAGTTTATAACAAGTATACATTTTATCCCGATATTCCTACGGGATCCAAACTTATGCGGGTAAAACCGCGGGGCGCTGCTAGTCCTTTATAAATAAACCCCAAAATGTGGTGTGGTATAGTATGTAAGTACATTATATTACAGGTGTGTGTGTGTGTGTGTGTTTAAATTATCATTGAATGAACCAAATACAAGCAGTATATAACCAGCATTCGAGATGTTTCATTAAATTTAATTCCGGTCCTTAGTACATACAAGAGGGCGCAAAAGTATTACACTATTAAGTTACCTTAATAGTCCAGTCCGATTTCAGACTAGAGAAGAGCTGGAGACTGGGCCAAGTGAACACCCGGAGCTCATCATCATTGACAGCAGCTGCCGTGACGTACCGCGCGTCTGGAGACACCCTGACGATGAGGATCGCGTTGCGCTTCGCCTGGCGCCAGCTAATTGGTTTCGCGTTGCGGGTGAAAGCGGTCAGCATTCCTTGGGAACAGCCACTGGTCAAGAAAATAAATACTAAAAAAATATTCAATGTTCTAATTACTCATTACGGGTACTTAACGAGGCCGAAAGTCATTTGCACTCGTCGTCATTGTAATATGATATTTTTTTGTACTGGACTATACCTGAGATCCTTAGGTTAAGGAGATATTGAAGGGCAAAATGACAACTTTTTAAAACTGTTTTTCTCGAAAACTAGTTTTAAAGTTATGACTAAACTTTAAATAGGGGTATTTTAAGTTCCGTACCGTTGCACCCATAAGCACAATGTTTTTCGTGCGTTACATTGCGCGCTGCCGTATACAGCGATACACCAAAAATATATGTCGTGTCCCAGCAATAATTAATTATTGGTCAATGTGCTATATCCAATGCGAATCCAGGTAAAGGCAAGGGCCCGGGTCCCCCCCAAACGGTTATGCAAAGCCACAGATAATATAATACTCTAGTAGCAAAGCGTTGAAGCAGACGGTGACACTGTTGTCAACCGGCAACTACTTTTAAAGGCTTATTTAAAATATTTATATTAAATGAAGCTGATGTTACGTGATAAACGAGTTTCCAGTAGGGCTCCAGTCCATGGCAGTGATGGAGCAGTACTCAGTATTCACCTTCTCTTGGCATCTGCAGCTGTTCTTCTCGATGCACTTACTTTGCGCACTGTCATGCACCTCAACCATTTTCACTTCAGTGCCCACCTGTGGAATGAAATCAAAAACATAATTTATTCAAATTAAGCTGAGAAACAGCACGTAGCAGTTATAAAAGAAACCCTTTACTTTATCATCATGTTAGGTATAATCTGTTCCAAATACTTTTAACAGTTTAAAATGGAAACAAATGCATCACGAAACGTTACAGTGGATGGTAATTTGCAGAGCCACTTACAAATTGAGTACTTGGATTCGATTATTTGAATACTTATAGCCGAAATTATAATTTGTTAGCATTGAGCAATAAGATTCATTTTAAAACCTCAATTATCGTCGATGATTTTTTCAAATACCTATAATTTAATAATGTTATTATAATTTTAATCTTCGGAAGAAAGATTGGTCATATTGGAGTAAGTTTTTTTTTTTTTTGTTATAAAAAATGTTAATGTTATGTTGCACTTACCGCCCTCCCTTTATTTTAATCAACTGAGTATCGAAAGTGATGTACATTTTATTAATCTAATATATAATAATAATCTTAGTGAAATCAACAACTTTTTTTTGTAATTGTAAAATATTAGATGAATGTTCAAATGCTCACAATGAGCAGCTTCCCTTGAGGGTCGAACTTGCAGCAATGTATCACATAATCCGTGACCCCCTGGCTGATGAGGCTCTGCGACCGCCAGGACCACTTATGATAGTTTCTGCCCAGTGCTGCCACCAAGATGTTGTCGTTCGACCAGTCGAGCAACTCAGGAACTAAACAAATAAATAGGCAGAGGTCTTTAAATAGTCAACAGTGTTAACACTAATTAGATACATTGGAAGCATAATTGGGGTTGGATGGAGCTGAGTACCAGTATTTTACATGGAGTAACTGCCTATCTGACCTCCACAACCCAGTTTCTATAAGTTCCACGATACCCCTTGGCAAGATTGGTTGTCAGACTCTCGGGCTTCTGGTGACTAATTATGTAGTTATAATGATTATGAAATACATAATGACAATGACATTTCTTTTAAATGTCATTCTCATTGACACTCTTTTAAATTATATTTTATAAAAGTATTAGTTACGTCATTAATTTTGAATTTATAAGTTTTGTGAGAATGATGTACAACAAAAAAAAGACGTATTAAAAGCAAATAGTATCAAAACAACAAGATTCAAAAAATAAAATAATTATCAGATAGATCAGCACCAATGGTTGGCAAACAATCAGGCGACCCACAGGATAATAAGCGATTTCCGCTGCCTTTGACCATGTGCAATATCAGACTCAGTGCAGGTGCGTTCCTATCCCAGAGAAACTAAATTAAAAACATATCACGAACTTTTGCTTAAAAGTTCAGTTGCTCACTTACAAGATATCTTCCGGATTATCAGAGCTCCTGATATTACAACGCTATTACATGTGCCTTATCGCAGGGGGTAAGTGTCACCCCGCGATAAGTAAAAGACAGGGTTCGTGACAATATAATATATGACCGTAAAAGCAGTGAACGAAATTATTTTCGTTCACTGCGTAAAAGTTTAAAACAGTTTTTAACACGAACCACTTAAAAGACCGGTGTGATTAGCAAAGCGATAATAACTTGGAAATAAAAACCATGACCTTTCATGCTTAAACCAAATTTAAGCAAGCTTACAAGCGAGCTACACCAAAAGCTTTTTCACTCCTCTTGCTCAAAAAGACCGTCATTGTAGAATTTAAAAAATTACATGTTTTCCCCTAAGGGAAAAAGTTTTTTTTTTTTAATTTTCCACTGTTACTATCAACGAGCCTACAAAAACCAAAAAGTCTTTATTCATAAGTATAATAATCATGAATGAAGACTCGACTTATTAGTATTTAATAAAAGTTAATAAAAAAATTGAAAATTAAACTAAATGCGGCTATCAAGACATTGCAATTGGAGCGAAATCTTTAGAATGTTTCTCTAAAATTAAGTTTCCAGGAATAAACATAGAATTTCACAAATTGTATATTTAATTTTTAATAAAAATAAACTATTCATTGTATGGGATTATATTATTTTCTCGCAATCGTAGTGTAAAGTAGAGTGTAACACACGACGCTAAAAACCCATTATAACTCGGTTTCTATTTACTCCCTCGCTATAATGGGTAATTTTAGCCTCTTGTATAACAATCTAATATTATCCTATGTACGGTGTTCCTGAGATAACTATAAACTTGTTTTTCCTAAACTTTTGTTTAATCCTAAAACCCCCACTTATCTTAAAGAACGTTTCAAGTTCCTTCATGACACACATAATAGATTTCTGAGGTCATCGGAAAACCTGAGGCTAGCTAGAGATGCCGATGCATTCCAACAGTTTCTATGACAAATCTTTTACTGTTCAAGCAGTACGGTTATTACTGACACGGGTAAGTCATTCCGACTTACCCGTGTCAGTAAGGCGTGCTCAATCATTGTCCACTTTTAAAATTATGATAAAAAAGCACTTCCTCTCTCCTTAAACTTCATCATTATATTTTCTTTGCTACTGTTTCATGGTTTTTATTATATGTATATATTTATTTCGATTATTATTTCTTTATGTATGTATTTATTGTATTATGTAAATGGTACACCACAGACTACCTACAGTATTTGTCTGTCCTTCCCCTTTTAAATCCATCCAAAGGTTGTCTTTAAAAGACCGCTCTTAGCGATAAGACCGCCCATTGTTTTGCCTAGCCATTAATGTGTTTCTAGCCCAAGTATGTCGGCTTCCAGTCTAACCGGATGTAGGTGAATGCCAGTTTTTTACATGAAGCGACTGCCTATGTGACCTCCACAACTCAGGGTAATATGATACCCCTTGGTACGACTGGTTGTCAGTCTTTCGGGCTTCTGACGACCCGTAACGACTGACAAAGATCCACGAAAGACAGCCGGGAATTGTGCTTTCCGAGGCACGGAGGGGTCTTGATATGTAAAGATTGTCGCCCATCCACGAACCAACCTCGGCAAGCGGAGCTTAATCTGATTGATCAACCCGTGCGGCTGCTATTACTTAGTCACAAGCCCCTCTAGTAAGTTTCGTTTGTACTCTCTATTAAGTTTTTACAAAAATTAAATAATTACCTATTATCTTCAGCCTACAGCAGTCCACTGCTGGACATAGGCCTCTCCTATTGCACGCCATTCAACTCGATTTTCGGCAACTCTCATCCAGCAATAATAATAGTACCCCTATTCTTATTCATTTCTATTTTAAAATAAGGAATAACATACATGCTGCGTAGCTGTAAGTGGGCAGATCCAGGATGCTGTCAGCTGAAAACAAATAGCTCCTCTTCCTGGGGACACAAGGCCACAGCTGCACAGAATCTTCCTCATTGGCTTGGGACGGTTCTGACTTCGTTGGCAACAGGCCGAAAGCCTCGTCTAAGTAACTCGCGTATCTCTTTTGCTGCAGGTATTTTGTACACTGTGGGTTATAAAACACAACACATATTAAATAAATATATGTACATAGAGATGATACTTAATTATCGCGTATTTTGTTGGCACGAAGATTTGCTCGGTGTAATAAAGATTTCGCTTTTCCAAGCTTATTTGTCAGAAAGTTTTTACACTGGTAGTCCAATCAAATCAAATCAAACTACGCTGAGAATCTGCACTTTTCGAACGTCAAAATTACATAAGACAGTCCCCCAAAACGCCCGCCCTTCACCACTTCCTAGTGCTTTCGCTCAACAATCTTTGAGTCAACTACGCGAAAACGTTGCGGGATGTTCTACGCATCCAATACAGCAATGTTCTTAGGATGCTGTTGTGACTGCTTCGTTTTTGCAGTGTCTCAGAAACATTAGCGGTAGGGGAGGGTCTGTATTTATGCTTTTGCGGTTGCACAACGACATGCTTTGCTTAGCTTGGTAGTGTAGATGCAGGCCTACCCTGCCGCCTCCTTCAGAGGCGGTAGGGTGGCGAGGTCTTGAGGGAGAGCGCTACGGTCGTGTAGATCCTCAAGGCAAGTCTGGCGGATGTACCTTCACGAGGTTGCCACCCCGTTTCTTGGTCTGATTCCTTATGAAACAGACGCAACAAAAACCACCAGGCACCAGAGCATCCTTAACCTAAGTCCCATTACCCCACTATTTCCCGTCTTTCAGCCTCCCATCCCAAATCTCACAATCCTTCCACACTCCATCCTATCCACATCCCCACTCCTTCCACCTCCACCGTCCCAAACTCCACTCCTAACCGTGACCCCCTGTGACTGGGTGGTGGCGGGCTCGTTCATCACTAAAATCAGCTGATGGCGGGTAAGGGTAAGCAGTCACCTGCGCTAGGACCTGCGCAGTTGAGCGCCGTAAGCGGGGATGAAGGAGTCCTGGGGGGTTGAGCCGAGCGGCTCTGGCTGTAATGTGCCCGTAAGGCAACACGCCCCCTTTGGTCTGGATTTCAAGCGAAACGGTGGCCCTACCCACTAGCCAGGGGTAGGGAAATGGCCATGGTGTCCCGTCAGAGGGCCACAGGCGAGGTGCGTGGGGTCCGCTGAGGTCGTTCTTGGACGGCCAAAGCGGTAGGTAAAGGTCATGCTGACGGTGTAAGTGAGGGTTGATCAGTTCGTAGGGGGTTTGGCCCTTTGAACCTTCCACGCCAACCCGATCGAGCACCCGATGTCGCACTGTAAACCAGCCTTGCGCACCTATATCTCTCTGGTAGTCCTAACGTCGAGCTTTTTTGTAGCGAGACGTTCCCAGGTGCGGGCTCCATGGAGGGTGGGAAGCCAGAGAGATGAAATTTGTAAACTAACTTAACATGGATACTTTAAGGCCAGTTAAAACGTCAGAGACAGGAGTGGAGGGGAAAGCCAATGATACTCCCAAGGGAGGTGCTTGCACTTCCCTCGCCCCTGGTGGCTCTGCAGCTAATGCTGCGGGTACCAGCGCGGGTGCAGGTCTGGTTGTGGCGAAAACCGCAGCCAAGACCAAAAACAAAAAGTCCCAAAATAAACAAAGGACGTCGGCGCTGACTGGGACCAGTACCGACCCTAAAACCAAGGCGAAGACCAAGGCGACGACTAATACCACTGCTGGTCTGACCCTCACTACACAGATCCCGGAGTCGAGTAACACCGGCGCCGGGCTTCCTGATAAACACCCTCCTTCTCCCTCAACTCCCCAACTCACCTCCCATCAGGCGGCCGTCACCGGTCAAACGGAGACGGTCGAATGCGCCGAGGATACATTTGCACATGCCTGGCAAGTGCAAAAACGCAAGGGCAAGGGTAAAGGCACTCAACAAGCCCGATGCCCTCGCACTGACCCTTCAGGTCCACCAGCTTCCTCAACACAGAGCAAGCAGAGGGAGAGAGTGACGAGGAAGGAGCGACGTCAAGAACGCAGGCTGCTAGGTAAAGGCAGCCGTCATAAACAGGCCACCGCCGCTAGGGCGGCCAAACCGACTAGCGGCCAGCTGAACTTCGCCGCCGGAAAGCGGTCGCAGGCGGGGGCTGGTACTAGCCGACCTCCGCCTAGCGAACCGCCAACCAGCGGTCCGGAGATAGAAGCAGGTAACTCCGACACACAGCGACCCGATTGGAAGGATCAGGCCGCGGCCAAGCGAGCTCTCAACGAGACTTCAACACCTCGGGGAGAGCATAAGCGGCCGCGTCTTGAGCAATCCAAACGGGTCTCTCAAAGAAGCTACGCCCAAGCTGCCAGTGCAACCCTGGACGTCGCGATCACGTGCGATCGTACGGGGATCCTCAGCAGGGAAGTATCGGACCAGGTACTCGCTGCCATCCAGAGGCAGATCATCCTCGAGGCCTGCTCCCCCAAACAAGACACTCCGGGGCCGACGTTCAACGCCAAGCCGCTGGTCACCGGAGGCGTCGTGAAACTGTGGTGCGGTAACGATCACACCTTAGCCTGGCTAAGGAAGACAGTCTCCGACCTATCTCTCCCTACTAACATTTCGTTGGTAGTCAAGAGTCAGTCGGAAATCCAGAAACGCACACGATGTGGCATCGTGATCCCAGACGAACAGGGGGTATATGGAGAGTCGACCATCATCGGGCGCGCACTCAGCTACCAGAACCCCTGGGTCGACATTAAGAGGTGGGTGCTTCTCTTTGCCGACAAACAGGCCACACAATTGTTTGTGGTGGTCGGCGTCCCTGAGGACCAGATCCCGACCCTGATGGAGGCCGGACGCCACCTCTCAATTGGATTGGGAGCGGTGTACGTGAAGTTCCAGGGTCGGAACGGCAGGTTCACCGATACCCCTCAGGGATGGGACCCCGACACGGGAACCATCGGCGAGGTGCCAAACCAGCCGCAGACACCAGTGGGGGAGTCATCTCCCACTATAAACAACCCGGAGGCATCCGCGACTGAACCTGCTCCGGCAGTGACGGCCGCCCCTGCTGCCGCCACCGTTGGCGCCGTCCCATCATCTGATGCGGAGCTGGACGACATGATCCTGTCCCCGGCTTCGGGCCAGGGAGGGGACGGCTTCGACGAGGGCGACCTATTTGCCGGGCTCAAACTGGGGGGGGACGATGAGGGGTTGGCCAGCGATGGCGTACCCTTCGTCGGACTGTAAAATCCTCCAGGCAAACCTCCACCACAGTCAGACCGCGACGGCTCAGCTTCGCAAGTGGCTGGAGGTTCAACACACGGCCATCGCCTTGATCCAGGAGCCGTGGATAAGGGCAGGCCGCATACAATGACTCTCCAATCTTATTGGTAAGCTCCTGGTCACCACAGATCACGATCGTCCCAGATCGTGTATCTATATCACAGGTAACCTCAAAACACAGCTCTTAACGGATTTCTGTTGCAGAGATGTCTCTGCAGCTAAGCTGCTAATACAGCGTGACGACGCCATGGAGGTGGTGCTCGTCCTCGCCTCGGTGTACATGCCCGAGGCAGAGGCGCCGCCCCCGCACGACCTCGCCCGCCTCGTGAGCCATTGCGAGAGGTGCGGGTATGACGTCGTTGTCGGGGCCGATGCCAATGCCCACCATCAACTGTGGGGTATGGACACGCAAAACGAGAGGGGTAAGGCCTTGGTTGACTGCTTATTCTCGACTAACCTAACCCTACTAAACACGGGTTCCGAACCAACGTTCGTAACCAGGCGCAGCCGCACAATCATAGACCTCACTCTGGCTACGGAGGGAGCGGCGGAAGCTATCACTGGGTGGCATGTCTCCAAGGAGGCCTCCTGCTCTGATCACAGGTGGATCCGCTTCGATATCCAGGTTTGTGTTCCAGCAACACAACCAAGGCGTAATCCGCGCAACACGGATCGGGCCACCTATACACGCAGTCTTATAACACAACTGACGGTATCAAACGACCCGACAACTTTTGCGGATACGACACAGATTGAAGTACAAGTAAGTCACCTTACTAAGTCAATGATAGACAGCTACCAAACTGCCTGCCCAGAAACCACCTCGCGTAGCACACCGGGCAAACAACCCTGGTGGGCGCTGAGCTGGAGCGGAAGCGCGGTAAGGTAAGGAAAGCTCTGAATAGAGCCATGAACACTTGTGCGGATGAGGACTGGGATAACTATTACGCAGCCAAATCCAGCTACAAAAAATGCATCAGGTTCAGGAGTACCACAGGATGGCGCAAATTCTGTGGTAGTGTTGAATCTTGCCAGCAAGCCAACAGGGTAAGGAAAGTACTAGCGCAACAACATATACCTGGACCCGCTACCCTCCGGAAACCTGACAACACACTTACATCCTCGCCAGAAGAAACGAGACACGTCCTTATTGAAACTCACTTCCCGGGATGCATCTTCGCACAGGCAATTGACTGGCAGGATGCAATTCAGACTCCATCAGAGAACGATTGGCACTACGCTAGCAGGGTGATCACGCTGGACAAACTCCAATGGGCCATCCGCAGCTTCCACCCTTTTAAGGCAGCTGGCCCTGATGGAGTGTTCCCCGCCTTACTGCAGTGGGGTGGCACCTCTGTCGCCATAAAACTGGTGCCGTTATTGAGAGCGTGCCTGGCTTTCAGATACGTTCCTAAAGGATGGAGGGAAGTGAAAGTAATATTCATCCCCAAGCCAGGTAAGGGTGACTATACAAACGCCAAATCCCATCGACCAATCAGCCTGACCTCTTTTCTTTTAAAGACTCTGGAAAGGCTGTGCGACAGGGAACTGAGGGATGGCGCTCTGAAGATTTTACCGCTACACTGTAACCAACACGCATACAGCTCAGGTAAGTCGACTGAATCTGCCCTTCATCTGGTAGTCAGCCAGATAGAGGGAGCGATTCATCAGAAAGGCACCTGTCTGGGCACTTTTATAGACATCGAAGGAGCTTTCGACAAAACCAACTTTTCCAGTATCGGCAGTGCCCTCTCTAGACATGGAGTAGAACAAGTACTAACGGACTGGATCACAAACATGCTAAGTAAACGAGTGGTTCGCCTTGAAGGTGAGCAGCAGCTGGCCATGATAGCCGGAGGCTGCCCTCAAGGGGGGGTCCTGTCCCCCCTTCTATGGAATCTGGTAATTAATGACCTCATCACCAAACTCAATGCCAACCGCTTTTACACAGTAGGTTATGCAGACGACCTCGCAATCCTGGTCTCGGGGAAGGTAACGGGTACGGTATGCAACCTCACTCAACAAGCGCTACGTATCGTAGAGAGATGGTGCAGGGATTTTGACCTTTCAGTGAACCCCACTAAAACTGAACTAGTCATGTTTACCCACAAACGAGCTTTAGGACTTTTTCGCCTACCTAAACTGTTCGATACTGAACTCCAGTTGGCCAACGAAGTCAAGTACCTCGGGGTCACACTAGACAGTAAGCTAAACTGGAGTAGTCATCTGGACAACATACTGAACAGGGCTTGCATAACCTTTTGGCAGTGCAGGAGAATGATAGGTAAGAAATGGGGCCTATCCCCTAAAATTATACTCTGGCTGTACACTGCAGTGATCCGCCCCATGATCACCTACGGGGCTGTGGTCTGGTGGCCCCGTACCAAGCTAGTTACAGCCGTCAACAAACTACAACACATGCAAAGACTAGCCTGCATGGCGACTACGGGCTGCATGAGGACTACTCCGACTGCAGCAGTTGAAGCCATCCTGGGAATCCCACCACTCCACCTGTTCATACAGCAGGAAGCGACGATGGCGGCAGTACGTCTTAACACACTAAATCTCTGGGGTAAGAGTGACACACCACACACTACGCTGCTTGAGGGACTCCACAAGGAATATCCCATTACGAAAGCCATAAACGACCGGGTACCCAAACAATTTATCTTCGATAAAAAATACAAGATCCAGCTTCACGAGGACAGCCGATGTGAGGGGCTGAGCCCTGCAGAACTGCGCATCTTCACGGATGGATCTAAAACAGGGAGTGGCACAGGTGCTGGAATCTTCTCGGAGGACTTCAACATACATATTGCCACACCTTTGGGGGCCCATAACACGGTGTTCCAGGCCGAATGCATGGGCATTTCACTAGCCGCTGCAGCTATTATGGCCAGGAAAGTAATGGACCACTCGATTCGCATACTCTCAGACAGCATGGCGGTTCTGCAAGCGCTGAACAGTTATACTGTTGACTCTGGGCTAATATACGAGTGTCACCAGCGCCTCAACCAGGTCGGTAACCTCAATAAAATAACCATTCAATGGATCAAAGGACACAGCGGTTCGCTGGGTAACGACGCAGCCGACGAGCTTGCCAGAAGGGGGTCTAGCATGGCACCAGTGGGACCTGAGCCCATCGCCCCACTCCCCTTCGGGTATATACGCACTCTGGTAAGGAAACGCACCAGAGACCAGCATTGCAAACTTTGGACGGACCAAAGCGAGTGTAGGCAGGCTAGGGAAGCACTTCCCACATTAGACGGCCGCCTCACTAAACAGGTTCTCCGTCTAACTAAACAAAAGCTGCGTATAGTTACTGCAGCTTTAACCGGCCATGGGTCATTTAATAAACACCTCTTTGTCATAGGAGTAACAGACAGTCCGCTGTGCAGAGCCTGCATGGAGGACGACGAGACAGCGGCACACGTGCTTCTAAACTGCCCGGTGGTCGCCACGTACAGGGCAAAGTACTTCGGTAACCCAGGTACCCTACGTGAGACGGTCAGTAACATCAAGGCGTTGCTGGCCTTCCTTGAGGAGCTGGGGTGGATCGAATAATCGAAATTCCCACCCGCACGCAAAATACGCGCATTGACGTGGAGTTGCGGACAACAGCCCGTATTACCTATTACCTATTAACATTAGCGGTAAGCCATACCGATGGATTTAATGCTATCATCTGCAAAAAAACGGCCTCACTCTTGAATTGAATAAGATGCAGTTACAATAGCATCCTGAGGGCTGTTGCGGCAGACACTTCCTCCGCCATTATACGGCAATTAGTGAAAAGACTTATAAGTACCGTAGTTTCCAATTCTCGTTGAATCTTATTTGATTGGTGGTCTTCTCACCAATTCTTCTTTAGTTTTAAGTTACTAACAATAATATTATAAGTGCAAACGTATTTCTAATAATTTATGCATCGTTTTAGTAGCCCGAAATAAAAGAATTTTATTTATATGTATTACCTTAATCCTGGTATGCAGTTGAATTTTTTTTTATTGTGAGTATTCAATCATTGAGTTTTCTATAGTATTCGTTGCTGATTGCAGGATTCTATCAGTACAATAACAAGATAAACTATTTCATATCACATTTCAAATGTTGTCCTTTAATTAGATGTTATACAAAAATTTAATGGAAATAAATACTCCTGATTTTAAAACAGGAGGATAAGATAGTATATCTTTACTTTTTGTTCCAGTTATAATGGTCATTAAAAGTCATTTTGGTTTGACAATTACCTGCTATAGGACAGGTGCAAGGGTTCTAGACGTGACAGATACAAAAACGTGTAGTCTTTTGTTTTACTTAGGTACAAAATGAACAGGGAATAATATTACTAACGACCAGAAAATCAACCACTGTTAACAAAAAAAAGAACTTCAAGAAAACAAAAGCATTAAGAAGTAATTATAATTACTAAATATCGCGTAACGCAACTATAGGTACTAAAGAAATCATGAAAAAGAACCTTATTTTCTTGAAGTCATTTAAAAATTAGTTTGGCTCGTAAAGAAGACGCGAATTTTAAAAAGTCACAGTACATGCACGTTCTTCTTTCAACACGAACACATTATGCATGTATCTATATTACATTCATACGAGTATATTATTGAAATGATACCAGTTTAGAGGTCGAATATAGTATAACCCGCGTATAATATTTCCACTGCTGGGACACAAGCCTCTCTGTGAGAGGGGGGAGTAGGCTGTTATCCACCACGCGGGACCAGTGCGGGTTGGTAGATGTCACATGTCTTAGAATTTTTGGTTCTAGGACATGCCGGTTTCCTCATGATGTTTTCCTTCACCGTTTTGAGAGCAGTGGTGATGAAATAAGTTACAAAAAGTAAAGCGCATGTATGGGTTTGAACCTACGACCTACAACCGTTACCACTCCACTCAGCCAACACATACACACAATACCAACACACACTAGTACTGGGCCACCAAAATATCTAATGAATGTCTTCAAAAAACACACACTTTTAGCATTTATCATTCATTCATTTTTAACCGACTTCTAAAAAAGGAGGAGGTTCTCAATACGGATGTTTATTTCACTAGATCATTACAATTAGTGATCAAATAAGAAAATAGCGACCTGAACCTGCTTGGCACAAATGCATTGTAATAATAAGAGTCTTCCAGACCGTATTTCGGCCATAGCGTTAAATCTCAGTGGAGACTAGTTATCGCTGGAGGAGATATTATAGAGCAGGTGTCTGTGGCACAGACACAAGTGCACTCTCACTTCCCTCACTCTCATAGTACGATAGGACGAAATCCAAATCCGAAAGAATATACTGATGTAGCGACATGTCAAATTCTATTCTATTTCTAAGCTAAATATTAATGTATTATACACATAAACCTTCCGGAATAAAAGTTCTAAATGATGGTGACAACCGCATCAAAATTCATTGTGTAGTTTAGAAGATCTAAGCACTCACACAGATAGACACGAAAAGCGACTTGGATTTATACTATGTACAGGTACACACGGCTACACATCAAGCTATGCATAACCAGTATAAGCTGACTTCTGAATGTAAGAAAAACCTATACAATGCGAGGTCAGCTAAAACTAGAAATGTAAAGCTTGATGGGTAGCCGTGTGTACATAAACAGGGTGTAAGGCGGAGGGTTAGCCAAACAAAGTTTCGTAGGTAGACCCATCTAAGAAATACATATTTAGTTTGAAGACCAAAGATCAAACACAAATCAAACGAACAAACCTACAAAAAAATGTAAACTTCAAAAACTGCAATAAACATAATAAGCATTATGTTATTTATAGATTCCAACTATTTCAAAAAATTTAGTTTTGGGCTCTAGAGAGTTCATAGAAATCCGACGACGCCGACGCCGACGGTGTCTTCATAGTTATAGTTTGCGAGTCAATTTCCTTGCCACCCTACCTATATAGTGCAAAAAAAAATCTGCTGTTCCCTATTTAGACGTGATATACGAACATAAGTAGGGAACAGCTGATTTGTTTTCACGATTTCAGCTTTGGTCCCATAGTAAAAGTTGTTCATAATGATGAGTACAATGACCTATTAAGAGGTTGTTGGTGTTTTTCCAATAACCCTGCATATAAATGATGATATTTAATAGCAGATTTCCAATGTTACCGTCTACTCTAGAACAGTTAGGTGCTAATTGTTTCCGTTCCATTTATCTTAATAAAAAAAATCTGAATAGAATTTGCGTTGTTTTAATACGACAGTACATCAACAAATGTGTGTATGTCATGTTATCTGTAAACAAAAGTCTAAAATGAATAAAATATCAGCCAGCTCCTTTCAAAGTGTTGAAAGTTCACAGTCACTACACAGAATACTGTTTCAATGGCGATACTTTTTTTCATCTCGCCGCCATTCACCCCATGCCCAAAACCAAAAATGGCCTACTCCAATATTAATTTATTCTAAGGACGCAACGTGAAACCGCCACGTATCTTGAATGTTTTTCATAAGGAATTTACCCGAGCTCTGAAAAACGTACTTAGTTGCAAAAAAATAAACAGGTGTAAATTAAAAAAGGTGGCGAAAAATTATATATTACTCAAAAACTGTGGAACCCGACGTTCTAAAATAAACGTCCACTCGCGACTATCGCTTATATTAGGATACGGCCTTATAGCATTAAATTAATATTAGCATTACCCAACAATGGCCTATTCTCCTCGGTTCACTTGTCTATTTACAAATTAATAACATTTTCATTTTTTAACTTCGAAAATATTTTTTAATTTTCTTTTTTATTTTAAAACATATTTTAGGCATTTATTTATTTATTTGCATTTGACATTATTCTCCCACGAATGTAGATTTAGGTAAAAAAAAATAACTCTTTGATAAGCAAACGAAAACCTTGCTTAGGTAGTTATAATTTATTTAGTGGCATCTTATAAAAATAACAGATAGGTACAACTATGGAGCAAAATTCGAAAAAAAAAACTTGAAAATTCTTGTCCTCGAGATTTTTTCTCATGATATTGCCTCATTATTTTAGGCGGCAGGACTCACCCACACGTCATCGGTGCTTTTCTCCCTGGCGCCCCATTTCATCTTCCTGCATAACTCCGGAAACTGCTCCCGTGGTGCTATGAACCTATCCACACGGGGTCGCTGCCCATTCAACTGTTAACAAAAAGTTTTTATATCAAACAGCACGAGAGCGCTACTGCGAAACATAACTAGTTTTCTAGTAACATTACTCGAAATACTCAGAATTGTTGTAAAACATACATGGAATCGATAATGCTCTTTCCGCGGACGATCGCCCGTTTTCTGGGAATGTGTGCACTGGCTAAGCGAGCTTCTCAGAAAATGACCACTGAAGTGCGCAACATTGTTAAGCCAAGGTACGTTATTCCATTATTATTTATTAATTTCTGTGTTTTGTGAGTAAGCGATTAGGTCAAGTTCGAAGCTGTAGGAGTACGGGGGTTCCGAAGACAATATTAATTATATCGAAAATATTTTTATTTTTTTTAATAAAATCATCACAATATCGAAATGTTAAAAAAATTAATAAACGGCGACATGAAGAAGCAAAGACAGTATTTAATTTGAAATAAAATGCTGCCATTGCTTGAAAAACAATAAGCAGGTATTTATTTTGATTTAATTTTGAAAATGAGACTAATTATTGCTTGCACAACCAAAATTAACTTTCGTAAAACAACATTCTTCTCAACATCTAACAAAATATAGTGTACGTTGTATTGTTTATTTTCAAGCAAAAGTTCCACGAGTGAATTTTCTAAACCTTAAAAAACTCGTCACTAGTGCAAATTACCCTAAAAATCGGTGTTGTGTCTTAACTGGCAGGAGAGATGAGATCGATCAATTCCTATATACTAAAAAGCACAACTGTTAACAGAAAAGCAAAGGCTTACACAAGAACCTGAAAAAACGTAGTCTATTACTTGTTTGTCAAAAACGATTTTAGGAGCTTTTGGCAGCCTTCACAACATAATTAACTGGACCGAGCGTCTTAAATGAGACTATCTTTACAATATATAACCAATTTAGTAAGATAGATTCAAGTCAAGCTTAGCATGTCGGTCCACGTTACAAAAGCACAAATAAGCAACCTTATGTTTGATATTAGTTTCATAATGACATGAGAGTTGCCGAAAATCAAGTTGAATGGCGATAGGAGAGGCTTATGTCCAGCAGTGGACTGCTATAGGCTGATGATGATGATGACTTGAAATTACTTTCAAGGTTGCTTATTTATTGGGCAAAGAAAACGGCTGCGTAAGCAACTTTGCGGTGTGGTGTCCTTGTCAATTTCACGAAGATGGCTGTAGGAAAAGAAGCTGTAATAGTCTAAATTACAGCTTCTTTTCCTACAGCCATCTTCGTGAAATTGACAAGGACACCAAGGCAAGGCAATACATATTTAAAAAGACAAGGCATATTTAAAAAGAAAAACGGCAGAAGTAGTAAAAAGTAGTAAGTTAAGCCGACACCAAAACTGAAACAAATAGTTTGACACAGATTTAAATGTGTACCGTTAACGAATATACTTATATTTTTTTGCGTCCTACTTTTTTTCAGCTTTTTCATAAAATGTTTTTGTATTGAACTAAATATAATGACGTCATTTCTCACATCGATCGAATCATCGTGAAATGAAGAATAATCGTCATCTCGGTGGAGATCAATAAAATTTGAATCATAATTAATTTTTCAACACACTTGCTCGTAAAGTGAGCCTTATTATATCGTTCTTAGGGCCATAAACCGAACTATAACATACACGTGCATAATAATATTACACACTAGTGCATAATAGAATGATCCCTACAAAGTTAAGTTAGTACCTAACTGCAAATTATATGCGAGTAAACAGAGCATTTTCAATTTAACCGGGTAATACAGTTTTTTTTTTTTTTGTAACAACAAAGAGGTTTTATGCCACCGAAAATCTATTTACATTTTTGAAATAAATAAATGTGTCCCTAATTAAGACGAAAAAACATTTATTATTATCAAATTATTTATAATTCACAATAATTTCTTATAAAATATTTGCATTTTATCACAAAAATTATCATTTTGAAGTAGGCTGTATGGCTGTAATCAATCAACTTACATTTGGCGCGTGCAAAAAAAAAAATTGCGCGCCATTTCCCAATTTTCCCCTAATTTTCATATTTTGTTTGTATCGCATTTGTTGCTGTGTGGTAAATAATTATAAAAATGTCAGGTTTTAGTACAGAAGATGAACAATTGATTGATTTAACCCCGCCAGAAATACTAAATGCAGCACAAAATGCAAACGAAAGCCTAATACCTGCAAAATCTAGAGAAAAGTATTTAGCTGCTTACGATAGTTTCCTGCAATGGAAGAGCAACAAAAAAACCCAGTCATTTTCTGAAAATGTGTTTTTGGCGTATTTCTCTGAACTCGCCAATACATACAAACCTAGCTCCCTGTGGTGCATCTATTCCATGTTAAGAAGCATGGTTAAGCTCAAACATGGTGTTGATATCAAAACGTACTGTAACCTGATGGCATTTTTGAAGAGACGCTCGGATGGATATATTGGTCGGAAATCTAAAGTTTTGTCACCAGCCGACGTTGAAAAGTTTTTGAATGAGGCTCCGGATAGTCAGTATCTAGCAACAAAGGTACGTTTCATATTTTTAATCGAAACGAATCTACAATATACAAGTGTGTAACTTTAGCATAATTTCTTAGAACTAATTAATTGATTTCTTTGCAGGTTGCCTTAATATTCGGTGTTACTGGTGCTTGTAGACGACAAGAGCTGTACAATATTACAACAAAAGATGTAGAAATCCACGGAGATATGCTTCTTGTCAAAATTACCCAGACTAAAACCAAGATTCCACGATCTTTTACAATCCAAGGAACGTTTCGTGAAATAGTGAAAAAATACCAAGATCTCCGTTCAACAAAAACAAAGAATGACCGCTTTTTCCAAAACTTTCAGAAAGGAAAATGTACTGCACAAACAATCGGTATTAACAAATTTGGTAATATGCCAAGAGAAATAGCGAAGTATTTAGGTTTGCCTGAGGCCGATTTTTACACTGGACACAGTTTTAGAAGAACGTCGGCTACAATGTTGGCTGATTCGGGGGCTGATATACTAACTTTGAAGCGACATGGTGGATGGCGTTCTGACGCAATCGCTGAATCGTACATAGAAGACTCAATTCATAACAAAGCAAAAATCAATGACAAAATAACGCAAGCCATTAATTTGGAGCCAAAGGCAAAAAAGTTTTGCCCCGAACCACAACCATGTACATCTACTAGCGTGAGTTATTTGGTGCCCTCTCCTTCCAGTAATTTGTATGATTTACCTTTGTCGCCGACATTTACACAAGAAGTAAATGAAGGTACTAAAGAAGTGGCAAGTACCAATGTAACACAAACTGTGAAATTGCCATCAAAAACAATCCAATATCGTTTTGAAAATTGTACATTCACCAATTGTTTTAATAATTAAACGATTTATGCAATACATATTTGTTTTTTCCTCGCAAGTGTGTTGAAAAACGTCGTATGATACACGTGTGTATTGATGATTACCGTCCTCGGCTCTCTTAAGACCCTCACCTGACGGCTCGGGTCTCAATGGCGCCTCAGCGGTAATCACCAACATTACACACTTGTACCATAATGTACTATTGTTTATAATTCAACGCAATTCATCTACTTATTTAAAACAAAACCTTATTTTATAATAAAATAGCATGATGATGACGTTACTATTTTCTTGAATTTACGTATTTTTCCATTTTTAAGATTCATCTTCCGAAAATTATTTTGCTCTTTCGAGGTAATTTACGAAAGGCTAGTCCCATTTTCCTTTCCACTCATGAAGACCTACAATATATGTTACCTATTAAACAGGCGAATACAATAGATAATAATTATTGACATAATTATTTATTACTGCAATCGTACATAACATCGTTATTCTATCCACGTGAACAGGCGTATGATAGCGCACTCTTTTATGAACACCACACGCTGTGTCCGAATTAATTTAAAAGCTTTTAAAACATAAGATTGTTTAAAACCACATCATAACAAATCACACCGTAATAATGTGATTACCTACTTGAAAATATAACAAAAAAGTGTAAAATAAAGTGTTAAATATAAAGTAAGTAGTTGAGTTAAAAGCACTTTTAGGTATAACGTGTTTGTGTACATTTTCAGAACGATGTTTATTTTAAACACAACATTTAAACATTTTTCTTTTAATAATCGTGTATTTCAGCAAGATTTCAGCCTAAAATGCATTGTAGAAAATTTTACTTATAATTTGACTTCAATAGATATTAAACTATACAGGCACGGCTTTCTTAAAATACATATTAATATCTTTAAAAAAATACTAATACATCACAAACTAGTGACTAATTCAGGGATTGCCCCGCAAGGATCTCTAAGGTCATTTGAATCAATACTTTTTCACACAGCTCTGATGCAAATCATTATCCGCATACCTTAATAGGGCTGGTTTATTACATGCAATAAGCACCACTTAAATGTTCTTTTATCATTTATATCCATCAAGGTTTTTTAGTGAAAATATTTACAATATTAATACCCTGTGAAGGTGCAAAAAGAAAAGAAACTCCGCAAAAAAAAACTTCAGGAAAGATTTGTTATTAGCTAATGACCCATGTTTTGTAATAAAAAGGTTTAAATTAAAAAGGTGTTAATGATTTTGATGTTTTTATGGTTTCTTAACTGAATTTTAAATATTTTGTCGAAGAGAGTTCGATATTCTTAGAAAAACATGTAAATCGTTTTTGTATTTCGGAATGTAATGACTTCATTTGTACTTAATGCCCGCGGTTTGCATGAAACTTATATTATGATAAACATACTTACTTTAAATACATCTCACGTTTACAAACCTAAATTCGTAAACGGCAAAACACATATAACAGGATCATCATCTCACTTAAAACTTTTGTTTTAGCTTGTAGCAAAACAAATTGAAGCTACTGTCTACTGCATAATATTTTTGACACTAGATAAACTATCCAATTGGTACGAAAAGGAATGGATTATTAATGAGTTTTTTGCTTTAGATCTCGCAAAATGCGAAACTCAAAAAATGCGCGAGCCTTTCCAATTGTATTGACGGTTGCAAGCTCTAGGAGAAACACACTTTTAGAAAAGTTGTTACTCGGACTGACCCGATAAGGGTAACGCAAAATAAAAGCAAAAATTACAAGCACTTAGAATTTCACTAATAATGTTTACTCACAGATTTTTTACCAAAAGTTGATCTATTCATCATAATTTTCAAAGACTGCTTACTTTATTCTACTGTTTTAAACAAAATCACTGTTTTACAGACATTTGTGCATTTAGGATATCTCTTTGGTCATAACTGCCAAATATATCAAAATATTTTTAGTTGTACCCACATTAATTGTTTTATGTTTGATGTTAAAAATTATTTTGACAAACGTATTATGTTATTCAGCCTAGTAGAAAACTCTTTAGTTCTCTTTTAATTTATAAAACCCATTAAAATTGTAACTTCTTTTTTAAAACCTGTAATTTATTGTGTGCTGAATATTTTAAAAATTTTGATGTTTCATCAAAACAAGTGCGTTGAAATAAGGTTGACATGCGTGAGAATGACATTGGCGGGAACAGGGACAGCCAGCGCCATTTTTCTTATTCTTTTCATCATTGACATATATCAATAATTACCGACAGCCGCGCGGTACGTAAACACGCGAAAGGGCTGCCCGCCTACAATATTTTAATTTCATCAACCTACTTGAGTTTCTTTCTAGTTTTGTGATTGTATAGGTAAGTAATATACTTAATTTTTATTTAAAAATATTAAATTCATTGTGAATAAAACAGGAAGAGTCCAATCAAAACACATGTTGTGTTTTTTGATTAGTAGATTTAATAAAAAAAACTTATTGATGAATTCAAGCAGCCAAAAAGAGCACAATAATATAGTCTACAATTGCTCTTTGCCATATTAAGTAAGTACTTGAACTTATTTCAATGAAAATTTGTCACAAATCGCACGCTTACTGCTTACAAATCCATAGATCACATCACACGTCCGGAGTCTGTTCGTCACTGGAGCATTCGAGACTGTTCATACACCTATGCAGGATACAAAGGTCTAAAAAGTTAGTCGGTATAGAACATTTTCGAAATGTCATTTAAAAAAGATAACTAGAAATCTATGTTTTTATGGAAAATTTAAAATCGGTCCAATTTGGCTGTAACACAATTTTTTGAAAATATTTTTAACTAACTTTTTAGACCTTTGTATCTTGCTTATGCGTACGAAGTTTAATTAAAATCTGTTCATGCATTTCGAAAAACAAGGGCTTGAAAGTTTCTATGAAATGCCAAACATCGTAAACGCTCTTAGGCTACTTTTATTTAAGTTCTCTCAGTTATCTATCAGTAAAAGTCGGTCAGTGGGTCGTCTTAGGGGCGGAGAAAGTCCCGTCAAAATTGGTCCAGCCGTTTCAGAGATTAGCCGGAACAAACAGACAAAACATTTAGTAAAAAGCGGTTATTTTAATATTACAAACAGACACTCCAATTTTATTCATTAGTATGTATATATGTAGTATGTATGTATGTATAGATATATATATATTAGCTGTAATTTGGTCTAGCAAATTAAAAACGGAGTATAATACTAGACGAGACGAGAAGAAGAAAACTGGCTCCTGTAACACAGGTGTTTTCACCTAGTGCAAGAGTCAGGGCTAAACTATTTTTGTACACATTTTGTATGCCAATCAATAATTTATTATTATTAGAGAAAGTAAAGTCTAAGTGCAGTCAGTGAATCTTGTCTTCACCTCACCCCGCCCGCACCACCGGGGTTGAAACACGGATGTAATGGAAATGTTTACAAGAATTATCATGTGATGCATTACAACGAAAATGTAAGCGAGCAATTACGTCTAGCAAAAACAACAGTGATTTATGTTGATAATGATAGAATATGTACCGTATCGCCAGTTTAAATCTTTAGCTGGTTTTCCACGATGCGCATTAGCACGGATGTGTACTCCCTATTTCACAAGCGAATACACACTTTGTTAAGTTTAAGCGCAACTAAAAAGTTTTGATTTACTCACGGATAAATAAAAAAATATAATAAAACTAGCTTCCTGCCGCGGCTTCGCCCGTGAGGTATCTCACTAAAAACTACCCTATGTCCTTCCCCGGGATGCAATCTATCTCTCTGCCAAGTTTTATCGAAATCCGTTCAGTGGTTTAGGCGTGAAAAGGTAACATACAGACAGACAGACAGACAGAGTTACTTTCGAATTTATAATATTAGTATGGATAAAAAGTTTATTAGCACCAATTTAGACATACGAGTACATACACTTGACAAATATCTTACATGTAAACTCAAGCCTTCTTCTAATGGGGGTAAGCAGAAACTACAGAACGCCATCTGCTACAATCTTTTTAAACAAGGAGTATCTTACAATCAAGAACAAACCAGAAGGCACATACAACACATGCAATGACGTCCATTGTTTCTAAAAACAAAAAAAATAGGGAATAGAGAAAAAAAAATGGCTAGCTTGGGCTTTTTCCATTTTCCATATTTCGGAAAAAAGAAAAAGAAGATAGAAAAATAGGTATATTTATCACAGAAACACGTGCATACAAAAAGATCAGCATACCTACCACGAGCTCTTAACGCGATCCAGTTTAGGACCTAAACTGAACTGTTCTGCTAATTCGTACCATGACGTCAGTGTAACGATTAAATTTAGGCCGCGCCATCTGGATACCTACCACGGGCTCTTAACGCTCATTCACTTCCAACGATCCAAATGCCGCTGAGCGCATTGGACGTCATGGTACGACTGTGAACGATGCAGTTTAAGAACCTAAACTGAAATGTCTTGCTTTTGAATCGTTTTTAAATAGATCATGGTAGGCCTCCAGTTAAAACATTATAACCCCTATAATGCACGGTTTCTTTACGGTACGGCGTATAAACCGCGACGTAGAAAAAAACGTGTCCGTCAACAAGCTTCCATAGTGATCCATACAACACTGACGACCGTGCACACGATGAAAAAACCGTAGTTTTTCACGGTAAGGTAAACGTGTTTCGAAAGGTTCTTACACTACACGATATTATAAAAACAGGAACCTAATAACAGGCCCTGTGGCCCTTAGGTTCAAAAAGGTTCAAGGTTCACTTATTTTCTTTTTTTCTTTCTTTCTTTTCTTTCATATTTAGGACCTGATATTTAGGTGATGTGTTTTTCATAGGGAAACTTCCTCCCTTTCCCTTATTACACTATCCGGATTTATTAAAAGGATATCTCCTTTATGTCACCCGTAAAAAATTTAAAAAAAATTACCACTTCTGTAAAAAGGATCGAAAAAACTCAGACCACACTATTTACCAGCAATTTTTGAAGTCTGCACGAAAGATCGTGTGATGCATTTAAAAGAAAGTTTAAGTGCATACACATGTCTAGCAAAAACATCAGTGATATAACTACAGGAATATGTATAGGTGTGAATGTAACTGTTATGAATCACCGGTAACAAACAAGTTCAGCGTTCGGGAAGCAAATAAGTAATATTTATGTAGTCACTGACAAGAACATGTGTCCTAACAGACTAAACGAAAAATCAATTTTCCCTAATAGTATCGACTATAGAATCGTATCTATGCAAAACAACCGAATTCCAAAAAAAACAATACAAACTGAAAAATAACTTTAATTTCGGAAGATGGTGTCGTTGGTTCCGCATTTTCGTTTTTCGACATCGAATTCCGAAATTAAAGTTATTTATCACTTTGTAGTGTTTTTTTTTGGAAGTCGGTAATTTTTTTTTTATAAAATGTTTTATTTTTCACTTTTTAGTTGTACCTATCCCACACAAATTTAATGATGTAAATATTATTACAGGAAGCTATTAAAATATCATCAATATAAACTAAGTTGAAAAAATTCGTGTTCTTGAAGCTGACTCAATAACTACCCAAGCAAAGTTAATAAAAATTCATATGGGACAACTCCTGAGGCATACCTTATCCATTTTTTTTTATCTATTTGCAATTGCCGGAGAAATCGCGTATGTTACGCGATTTCTCCGGCAATTACGTACAACGTACAAAAAAAATGTCGTTTACTTGAATTTTTACCAGTAATTTTGGTTTAAAAACCAAACTACTAAACCGATTTTGATTAAATTTCTATGGGACCAATCTATGTCTAATAATGGGAATAATTTTGCCAATCGGCTTGTCAATAACGGAGTTCTGAGGAAAACAAATTCTACCGAAAAAAAAAATCTACCGAATTGATAACCTCCTCCTTTTTTTGAAGTCGGTTAAAAATGTAATATTGTGTGTTCGAAGATACTATGTGCACGATATCTCACAATTTCACTGTACATTGTGGTAAATTTTCATTTCCACTGCGTGTCTTTCTACGCGTTACTGTGACACTTATAAAAAACACGCTCAAACCGTATCAAAAGACCAATCATACTCCTCACTCTTAAGAATTGGTCAAAGGGTCTAGTTCTAAAATAGTGTACTTGCTTAACTGGAAACTAATCTGTATTGTTGATTGTACCTAGGTACGTTAATTACTTCATCGTATCAAAACAAAGCAAGGCTCTCCCAGTCGATATTCATTTTTCTTGGTTTACGATAAACGAGTTCCCAGAAGCTGTGAGTGAAGTGAGAACAATTATTTATTGTTTCCATCTGTGCAGTGTTATTTATAATAAACATCATGACATTGACAGTAACCGAGAGTGAGATAAATATTATTAAATCCCAAACATCTATCTAACTAAACTAATACAGGGAGTGACGCGACACTATTACTGTGGATTCAGCACATGATTCAAAGCCATATGCAATGAAATTTCTCGTTGGTTATTTAAAAAAAAATCTGCAGCAACTTTTTGTTACTCTGGTAGTTGTAATTACCTACTTACCTACTAGTTTATAAGTATACAAAACAAAGAGTCTGAAAAAAGAAATTTTTATTTTATTATTATGATTTTAATAAACGTATGTTTTTATTAATGTTACAGGTTATCCAGTATAATTTTAGATAGGTGGTACAATTGAGAGTCGAATCACCCGACGGGCTTGTGATGAATTTTAGAAAATTATCAACATTGTTTTTAAACAGCTCTGTTTTTCTTGCGAATCAGATTCCCACAACTCCCACGCTAGTGACAATCCTCACCTGACGAAGGACCCTGTGTGGCAACCAATAACCGACTTTGAAATGTATAAATATGGTTCAATTTAATTTAATAGGAAAGTATCTGTGCTTTGCGTGTTAAAAATTTGCATGTTATGCGATGTTACCTTGGTCTTCGATGAAATGCATTCTTTAATCAATTCCTTCTACATTTTGACGAATAATCAAGCAATTTTTCAATTGCCGGAGCCTTAAAAACGAAACTGGTACACGAAACTCCCCCGGTAGACTCGCGGTCGCAAGACTGCTGAATGTGGGATCCTGGGTCCGATTCCCAGTGATACTGGATTTTTCCGTTATCTCGTAACAGCCCGGAGTTTGGAAGTTGGCGGTGTGATACCCCCCGTACCTCGAAAAACACGTTAAGCTGTTGATCCTGCGCCTGATCTCTTTCAGGTCATGTCAGTTTGGCGTCCCATCGGACTGAAAGTGAGGGAAAAGAGAGTGCACCTGTGTCTGCGCACATACTTGTGCTCTAATATCTCCTTCGTCGATGGCTAGTCTCCGCTAAAATTGCCCGCCATGGTCGAAATTTTATCTGGAGGACTTTATTGCAAATCTTTCTTTAGATCCGTATAGTCATAAGTCATGGAAGACATTGTGAAAAATTAGGAACCGTATATGGAAGTGTTGACGTTATTATTGCAGTACTGAAACATTTCTGGAACAATGATGAGTTTGACATTTCCCTAAATGGCCCGGAACACAATTTGAATTCGCCAATCCGCAGTGAGCAAGCGTGGTAGTCCATGCTCATTGTGTTGTGTATTCCAAAATACCGTTTTTCAGAGAATCAATTACAAACTGTACCTTGATTTTAATAAATCGAACAAACATACAGACAGTTGTACCTATTTACCCACTGTTAGACGTTCATCTAAAAGAAGTTTTCTGCTCCATCGCTTCTAAAACGTTTATCGTTTTAATTAGCAATGTAGGTCAAAACGGTAACTTTGTTGAGCCCGCCCGCGCCGCTCCGCGATCTGATTGCCGCCATTTTGCATAATAGTATGGCATTTTTTGGTATATTGTTAGGGGTTAGTGGGAATATGGAAAAACCTTGAATATTTTAGTTGTTGGGGTTGAAAGGCTTTTGGCTAGGGATGAAGAGATTGTGTATTCGCAAAGTTAGTTTATTAATTTCAGCATACTCGGTTAGTTACGGCTTCACAGTTAGTCAATGATTTTTCCAGGCTTCAAAGCTGGTGAAGACTCCGTTGTACAAGAATGAATTACAGTATCCAGTATTTCTCTATAGAAATCACTGGAGCATGATGATCGTAGATATCCGATATTGAGCATTTAGGATTGAAACACTGGGGTGGTGGGGTCCAAGTGCCCAATTAGTTTTCGAGAGATCGCCAAGCGGTTGGTCGACTCTTCATGCAGAGGGCCTATTTTTTAGCCAAAGAATCGGCATTGCCATACAACCTGGCAATACTGCCAGACTTTTGGGCCACTTTTACTGTTGACAGCGATGCAGATGAACTTTTTGGTAACCTATGATACTTTTCCCTCCTTTTTATTTACATAATATTACTATTATTTTAAGACTGTTAGCCTGTACTGTTAATTTATATTATTAAATTAAATAAATTTAATTGCGGAGTAGAAAGTTTAGTTAGATAAGTATTGAGCGTTGAGCTCGTATCGATTAGTATCAGTCGAATAGGTACCCTCGGTTCTTGGTAGAACCAACAGAGTGCTTTTAGGCCAGGAACGACGAACTTAGAAGCTGCTTAACACGTTGGCTGCCAGGCAACAGACACAATAGAAAATCTATTGCTCGCGGTCACCGGTGACCGCGTTGGCAGTCAATGCCTTAAGAGTAATCAAATCAAATCAAAATATTTTATTTCACATAAACGTACATGGGCACTTATGAAAGAGGATCCCGATCCCTTCCTCCCAGATGCCCGATAGGCTCAGTCCCCAAAGGCCCTCCCCATGGGCGAACCTCAACCACCTCAAAGCTCCCGCAGCTTCGGTGCCCCCCCCACCCCCGACTATCCCAGCGCTGATGGCAACTGTCATCCCCGCGCCATCAGTAGGCCCCTCGGTCCCAGTAGCCCCACCGGTAGCCCTTCCCGCCGCCGCGCCCGGGGCTCCCGCTGGTCCCAGTAGGTCCCCCCCGACCCCCGCCTCCCGCCCCCAGCCTAGCAGCATGGAGGTAATAATCGGTGCTTACGCAGCTTTTATTGCCCCCGCAAATGCCATGGCAGCGGAAATCCAAGCCTGTAACGGCAATCCTCGGCGCATCGCCGAGATTTTCAATGCGTATCCTCAGATTACGCAAGTCATGCAAACCCTCAACTTCTAAAAAGCTCCAATGGCTTTACAAAGAATGAGCGTTACCAAACCCCGATCCCTTAGACTAGGGTTTTTTAATGCAAACGGCATTAAAAATCAACGCGATGAGATCGCCGCGTTCCTCCGCGATCACCAGCTTGATGTCCTCTTAGTCCAGGAAACCTTCCTGAAGCCCCATCTGCGGAACCCGAACATTGCCAACTACAAGATAGTTCGCAATGACAGGGCTCGCTGCCACAAGGGCGGTACCCTCATCTACTATAGGAAGTCCCTCTATTGCATCCCGATAGACCCGCCCGCCCTTATCTCTCAGCTAGAGATCTCTATCTGTCGGCTCGGCATGACCGGTCACCCCGCAATCACCATCATCTCCGCCTATATCCCGCCCACCAATGGTGCGGAGGATCCCATCTCTCTCACTACCGATTTCACTACCCTCTTCGGTATGAGTGACTCCGTCATCATGGCGGGGGATCTCAATGCCAAACATCCCGCTTGGAATAGCAGCACGACCTCTACCAGAGGTAGGATCGTGTTCAAACTAGGCGACTCCCTCAATTTCGATATCATCGCTCCGATGTATCCCACTCATTTCCCGGGCGACCCCGCCCAACTTCCTGACGTTCTCGATGTAGCGCTTCTCAAGAATGTAAACCTCCGTTTGCAGTCTATCGAGACGGTACAAGAGCTTAACTCTGACCACCGCCCGGTCATCTTGCACCTGGCCCCCTATTCGGGCCCCCCGCACGACCCCAACCAGCCCCCCCCGACCAAAACAGTCACCGACTGGAGGAAAGTAAGCGAAAGACTGAAATCCACCACGTCTCCCCACCTAGACTCCATCCCCGAGCAAATTATCTCAGTCGCAGACACGACTGGGGCGATCGACTCGTTCACAGAGCACGTTCAATCCGTACTGACGGATTGCTCACGGGAAGTTCCAGTGATGGAAGACCATCGCTGGAAACTGCCCGATGACGTACGTAAACTGGTGACCGAGAAGAACGCTGCCATTCGTGCCTACGACTCTTTTCCCTGCGACGCGAACAAATCCCACATGCGCCATTTACAGCGTGCTGTAAAGAAACGCATAGGGGAGTGGCGCTCCGAGGGATGGGATAAGTTGATCGGCGAACTCGAGCCCACCCACCACGCCTTCTGGCAACTCCAGAGGAAGCTCCGCTCCTCTGAAGAGGCCACAGTTCCTCCCCTCACACGCCCCGACAAAACGGTCGCTTTCGAAAACCTCGAAAAGGCCGAATGCCTAGCCGACAGCCTAGAGGCTCAATGCACTCCCAGCTCTCAACCAGTAGACAGAGCGCACCTCGACGAGGTGAACGCTGAAGTCGAACGGAGAGCCTCCCTCCCGCCAGTCGAAGACCCTGATGATCCTCTGCCTCCCGTCACTCCCGACGAAGTGCAAGACATCATAAAAGGGCTCGCAACCCGCAAAGCCCCCGGTTCGGACGGTATCACCAATAGGGTGTACAAACTCCTCCCCGCCCCCCTCATACTGCTCATGACCGCCATCTTCAATGGCGCCCTGAGCAACAACATCTTCCCCCAAATGTGGAAAGAAGCCACAGTCATAGGCATCCCTAAGCCAGGCAAGCCCAAGTCTGAGCCCTCCAGCTACCGCCCCATCAGTCTGCTCAATGTTTTCGGCAAAGTCTACGAGAGGCTTATTTATAAGCGCCTCAAAGACTATGCCGAAGCAAAGAGCCTCATCCCCCCCGAACAGTTCGGTTTTCGCACAAAGCATTCGTGCATCCACCAGCTCCACCGCATAGTCGAGCACATTAGCGCTGCTTTTCAGCGAGGTGCTTCGACAGGCGTCCTGTTCTTCGATATAGCGAAGGCTTTCGACAAGGTCTGGCACAATGGCTTATTATATAAGCTGTACCTGCTAGGTGTGCCAGACCGTCTCGTGCTCATCTTACGAGATTTTCTGTCGGACCGCACTTTCCGCTACCGTATCGAGGGCGCTCTCTCTCCCCCTCACCCCATCCGCGCCGGAGTCCCCCAGGGTTCCGTTCTGTCTCCCCTCATTTTCACCCTGTTCACTAGTGACATCCCGAACAGTAAAAAGGCACAGTTGGCGCTCTTCGCCGACGACACTGCCATTTACTGTTCGGGTGCCAACCAGTCATCCATAGCTCGAAACCTCCAAACCTCCGCAAGCGCCTTGAGCGATTGGTTCCGGAAATGGAGAATCGAGGTCAACCCCGATAAGAGTCAGGCGGTCATCTTCTCGAGACCGCGCAAACGACCCCCCCCCCTCCCGCGCCCGATCTCTATGTACGGCAAGCCGATCCCCTGGGGAAAGCGAGCCAAATACTTAGGTGTCATCCTAGACCACAACCTCACCTTCAACGAGCACATAAAGACGGCGCGTTCGCGCGCCTCTTTCGCTCTCGGTAGGCTCCACTCTATGATAACTGCCCGCAGCAAATTGTCACTCAAGTGCAAATTGCGCCTCTACACCGCGGTCATCCGTCCCATCATGACCTATGCTTGCGTAGTCTTCGCACACGCCAAGCCGCGATTTTTGCATAAAATGCAAACCCTCCAGAACCGTTTCCTCCGAAAGGTCACGGGAGCCCCCTTCTATGTCCGAAATGTGAATCTGCATCTAGATCTCAGACTCCCCACCATCCAGCAGTTCATGAAACGCCTTTCCAAGCGCTTCTTTGACTCTGCCATAAAGCACCCCAATCCCCTGATTGCGGCGGCCTCCCGATACACTCCCTCCCGCATAAGTAGGATTCGCCGACCAAGGCATACCCTCACTGTCCCCGACGACGCCACTACCCTCCTCCAGGAGAGCAGTAAGGCCACTAGTACTCTCAGACGACAACACAATCACAAGCTCAGACATCCGTCCTTCCGTCCTCGCCGCCGAGGCCCGTCGCGACGTCCCGCACCATCACCGTGCCCGCCCCGACCCTTGCTCGAGCCAGCCCGCGCAGCTGAGCCTGTAGTTTTAAATTCGCCCCTAAACACCAATAATAATACCGATCCAGCCTGTCCCTTGCTGTCCTCTTCCAGCGACGCCCTGAGCCGAGGTCCGAACCCCGCAGGGGGTTACCCTTAGCGCTGTCGCTTAGTTTTTAAGTTATTGTTTGCCCTGCCTGGAGGCCTTAATTCGAGGCATCCACAGGAAAGTCCGGTTAAGCAGTAGCCATCCTCATAAAGGATGAACTGCGAGATGCCATTGTTAAAAAAAAAAAAAAAAAAAAGGCACTTATGAAACGTCAGAAGCTAGGTGCACGGTTCCAATTGGTCGTTTCCTATGGAGAACAGCCGGCAAGAAACTCCACGGTTACTCTTTTAAAAATAGTTGGCTTTTACAGTGTTTTCAAATTACAATAGGTATAATAATCGTGTTTAGAGCTCAATAGCGTGCGATTAGAGTGGATGTCCAGCAGTGAAATGCTGATGATGAGGACAGGAAACCTAATCCAGTAAATAGCGGGTCTTATAAAACCAGCCTGTTATTGTTCCACTTCAGAGTAAAGGCTCTTCTCACACAGAGAATTCACGAGCATTAATCACCACGCTTACTCGAGACGGATTGGCGATTTCAGACTTATATTAACGACTAGCTTCTGCCCGCGGCTTCGCCCGCGAGGCATGTCAATAAAAACTATCCTATGTCCTTCCCCAGGATGCAATCTATCTCTCTGTCAAATTTTATCGAAATCCGTTCAGTGGTTTAGGCGTGAAAAGGTAACATACAGACAGACAGTTACTTTCGAATTTATAATATAAGTATGGATATGTCTAGGTTTTCTCAGAATTTTTTCTTTCATCAATGTCAGTAAGTAATGTCCAAGATAAACTTATGTTGTATGTTATGGGTATTTTTCCACACTTAGTATTTCAAATTGACCATTGTGCGTGGGAACTGAATAGTTAACTTTGGGCTGGTTTTTCATTCGACAGATAATTTTTATTGAGGAATAAAATTTAAGTTTGACTGTTTTTGTATGAAATAAATATCAAAAATTCTAAATTATTCCTCGGATAAAATTATCTAGCGTTGGCAAAATATTTTCAATTATATGTTAGCTGTATTCGAGGAATAATTTTGAAATTCTGACAGTAATTTCATACAAAAACTGTCAAACGTAAATTTTATTCCTCGAATAAAAGTTATCTGGCGATGGAAAAATCAGCCCTAAGTTAAGTTTCTCTTTCATGTAGTAGAATAAATATAGGCTGGCACTTTCACGATGCCGAACTGAGAGAAAATAATTCTTAAATCAGCCCAGATTCACCTATACATCGCACTATTATACCAACCTGATGAAGTTACAACCGGCAAAATATTCGAGAATAACGGCCGCTGTCACACCGTACATTGTACATACAATGGCACGCGTGCAACCCACTGATTTACAGTCCGATTGAATACTTATACGGTGTGAACACCGCCCAACCTTGCCGGAAATTTATGAGAATCGAACACTTCAAGTTATGTGTAAATAAAGTACCTATGTATGTACTTGTTTTAAAATTTCTGATTGGTCTGTAAGAATTCTTCGGATAGCTCCTTCTATGTTCTGTTAGAGGAACGCGAGGCCTTTGAGGTGCGGTGCCCAAAAAGGAGTTGCTGACACCTCTGCTTTCTATTGGTATTTGCAGGAGGATTCAGGTTAGAGGGCAAGCTTCGCACGGTAACTAACACCTGGATTATTTCAGAATTAATCTATCAGCCCATGTTGACGGGTGAAATCGAGCAGTAGAAATTCTCAATTTCGCAACGACATTTTCTAATTATCAAAAAAAGCCTTTGGACTTGCCTACTTGACGTAGTATCAAGATGAAGTAGTAAACTCTCCCTATAATCTTCATAAAACATTTGTTTATGATCTCGTTAAATAGAGAATATGAGTAAATAATATTGTCCATGAACAAGTCCTCTCCATTCAAGTTTTCCATCTTTTAAGCAGTTAGTTTCTCATCAACTCTTTACGGGAGAAAATAATTATTTCTAATTAATTAATAAAAATGATATCCTAACTTAACTAAATGAATAAAATTCATTTATTTCAGGCAAGTTTTTACACATACACCTTAATATCAGAAAATTAAATATTAAATACTAAAACTACTTCACAAACTATAACATAGCGTAAAAAAATTCATCCATATCGCTGTCGACTGGTAATGTACCCAATAATAGACTGGCATATAAACTGGTATAGTTTTAGTTAAGTTAGGATAAAATTTTGTTATTTTTATTAATAAATTAGGTATTCATTGCTAATTCCATCTATACTTATTACAAATTAAAGTCGCTTCGTGTCTATCTGTGTCACCGCGTTGATCTTCTAAGCAATGGATTTTGATGCGGGGTTCACCATCATTTAGATAAATTATTCCGGAAGTTTTATGTGTATAACAAGGAGGGGAAGTAATAATAATAATAATAATAATATCCTTGGACATTTCACACAACGCCATATAGTCCCAAGCTAAGCAACTTAATGCTTGTGTTATGGTAACGAGATGGCTGATAAACTACTTATATACATTTTTTTTTGTAAATACATACATATTATAGATAAAACACCCAGACCCGGAACAATAATACTTGTAGGTCGTACAAATATTTGTTCCGTGCGGGAATCGAACCCGCGACATGCTGCGCAGCAGTCAATCGCTCAACCACTGCGCCAACCGTGTCGTCAAGTAATCAAAGGGCATCAAAAATTCGTCCACATCCATCCATCCATCGCTGTCAACAGGAAAAATAGCCAATAGGCTGGCAGCATTGCCACGTTGTATGGTAGGTAATGCTGATTCTGTGGCCAAAAAATAGGCCAGCCCTCTGGTCACGGGAAGAGTCGACAAACCGCTTGGTGATGTCTCGAAACATTTAGTGCACTTCAATATTATACTTACGTTTAGTATTAATATACAATGAAATTCCTAATTCCCTTAAGATTAGTAAGGGATACTATAAGGTTACGGAGTTTACAAATTACAAATTTTGAAAATAATTTAATATGTGGTGGGTACCTATTTAGTTTTATTAATTTAATTGTAATTTTTTTTTTTAACTATATTTTTGTATTGACGTTAATTTGACTACAATTCAATTATTTCGTTTTATAAAATTACAACTAACAAACTAAAACTCGCCGAACATGTTGAACCAGCAATATTTTCCCATCCATATGTGCATATCTATGTATCATGTTACACATGTTTAAACAAATAAATGTACCTAATTTATATTTATAATAAATAAAAATCTCGATGTTTTGTCAAGTCTTAAAAATTCTTAAAAAGCAGGGGCGGGCCACTAGTGATAACTAATACAAAGTTAAGAGACAAGTTAAGCAAGAGACTGTATACATACATACATTAAAGGATGATCAGCACATCACAAAACTTCCACACAGACTCGTTCTAAAACCTATATGAAATGCGAAATTTATTTCCCTAAGCTGTTAATGTAGGTACAGTCGGATAATAAATTGCAAGCGAGCCATTCCCGCGTCAAATCTAACGCATAGACAATTAAATGCATAAAATATATATTTACATTGACTTTACTATCACATGAATAAAGTTATCTTCAATTTACGAGAATGCACACCTCAGAGAGTATAGTCGGGTTGCGGTGGAGTGGCTGCTGTTGCTTATTTGAATATCACAAAGCTATTTGTCGTATGAGAGAATCAAGCTCTCTAACGGCATAGGCCTCTACAATCTCTAATTAAGATGATATTATTGTGTTACATTAAGAAGCAATAACTATATCGTTATTTGTATAGATTAACTATCAACAATGACTCTATCAAACACCATGAAGACAAAGGCTATGTGGCAACAAAGTAGCCAGTTAGCAAAAGGTACAAATACATTTCTGGAAGAAAGCCACTTAAAATACAATCGGACACTGGCTTTTTGTTTAAGTTTACCCAGTTATTTAATTTAGTATGAAATCATTTCCTTTTTCAATAATTGGTACATAGATGTTAATAGTTGTCCCTACGTATAATAATTTACCATAGTTTTCTTCAAAACACATCTTTTGAACTTACGCCAGTCTCCTCTGCACACACTACATCATTCGTTGCCACACCAACAGGTGACGTAGGTGGCGGACAATCGCGTACAAAGGGAAGTGTCCGTAGATTTATTGACGGCCCCCTGAACCCTGATTATGGACCTTATTTACCAGCCGACTGTACGTAATAGACAGCTTGACCTGACTGATGTAATAGATGAGACTTTATTATTTGCATAGATACTGGTGCAGGTTTCAAAGATGTCCTTAGCTCCGGGATTAAATTAACATGGTTGATAAATGGCGAAGTCATCAAACTTGTTTTCAAAGAATTCATTCAACGGATGTAATTGTAATTATGTGTATTAAATTAACATTGCAGAATTGAACTGACATCATTGTCTTTTGATACTCGAAATTTGACGTAACAGATACACATAAAATAATAAGGGTATGGACTTTGTGCCTGCAAATAATGTGTCTTATGTAATTTTAAGCTCAAAAAGTGCTGATTCTCAGCCAAGTTTGATAAATGATTTATTTTCTGTATAATAAGTAGGTTTGTACACGTCAATCATATCTTTTTAAACTAGATGAGGTCGGCGTTTCCTGTCTACGAAATGACTTTGATTAAATGGTTTTTAATTTTGTTTCAAAATCAAAATATTTATTTCACGTAGTTAAACCTATAGTCGGACTTAGCTGCAGTAAAATGACAGCATATGTGTTACATAAATGACAGAAATTGGCGTCTTTTTGTTTTTTCGCGGCCTCAACCAAATCTTGTTTTTCTAGTACAGAATAGAAAAACAATAGAATAGAGAAACGAAACTTACTTGACATGCGTATCTCTAAACGCAGTCCAAAATTAGTTATTAAGAAGTGTAATTTTACTGCTGCTAATTAAAAGTCGGATTATGTCAGAAGCTAGGTGCACGATCCCAATTGGTCGTTTCCTATGAAAATTTAATAACGAAATATATAGATATAGTATATTTTTCTGTTTGTTGTGTGGAGAAAAAAGCACACACTCGATGCCGCCCAAAAAATACGTGATAAGTACATTCCGAGTCTTAGTTACTACTGAAAAGTCAATTACGTAAAAGCTCTCTTTACTATGAAACTTAAGTGAAATCAAGTCTTTCTTTACCACAAAAGTGGCCCACAACTAAGTAAATACAAGTATTTCACTAGCGATCCGCGGCAGTATATCATGGAAGTCATTGAGTCGTCTCCGTCAGGCGGACATCGCAATAACCTGCTGGCTAATTTATTCGCTCATTGTGCTACTATTCAGGTAAGCGCCCGCGCATGTTGCGAAGCTGTGGCTGGGATCACACGATCACAATGTTAGAATGTGATTTATTTATTTTTATTTATTTTTATTTATTTAATCGGTTATTGGGATTTTAGGCTTATAGATAGGACAGTTGCATTGAGTTGAGGAAAACTTTAAGATCCAAAGACAAAGGTCCGCTTTGCACCACCAAGCACTAAATATATTTAGCGCTAAACAAACGTATTTAAAACATAATTATTTTTATCACTTTGAAACAATTGACAGAAAGGGAACGACATTTTAAATAGGTTTAGTTATAACCATAACCAATAAGCCTATAATGTTCCCACTGCTAGGACACTGGACCATAATCCTCCACATGGGCCCAGTGCGGGTTGGTAGATGTCACATGTCTTCGAATGTTTGGTTCTAGAACATGCCGGTTTCCTCACAATGTTTTCCTTCACCGTAATGAGAACAGTGGCGGCCCAATGGTAACACTACTGCTTTCAAAACGGTGAAGGAGTTTAAAGCTAAATGCATTTGCTGATTTAAATGCATTTAGTGCTAAACTCATGATCAAGCGATTTTTTTTTATTATTATAATTTATTACAATTGTTTTTTATCCCGTATCCTGAGTACAGAGAAAGTTCTAGTTTAAAATAAGCGCCAGTAACATGGCAACACAACACAAAACCTAAATGCCATGTGTAGTAGACTTTAAACAAGTCTTGTAGGTTACAAGACGATTAGACGATATTTGAACTGAAACAAGCTTGAACTTAATCTTGAATGGGAAATTGTTTAATAATAACATCTGATTTTTTACTCATAATAATACCACGACTTCGTCCGCGTAAAATTTCTTGAACCCCAACCCACCCGTCGCATCGCATCGCCCGTCCACGCTATAACTTTTCGCTTAGCGGTCTTGCTGATTTTTCTTGTTCCCCAACCCACCCCGTCGCATCGCATCGCCCGTCCGCGCTATTATTTATCGCTTAGCGTTCTTACTGACTTTTTTTTCTTTTTGATCGGGTTCAAAGGGTCCTAGCATGAATTTAAATATAGCAGTACTCAAAAAGAACTTTTCAAATCTGACTGGTAGTTCTAGAGATCAGTGCGTTCAAACAAACAAACAAACTCTTCAGATTTATTATTAGTATGAGTTACAGAGCAGTAGTGGCCCAAAGTACTAGAGTATTATATTATCTGTGCCCAAAGTAACGGCCACGACTTACGAGTTGTAGGTCGTAGGTTCGAACCCAGACAGACGCTTTACTTTGTGTAACTTATTTCATCACCAATGCTCTCCAAACGGTGAAGGAAAACATCGTGAGGAAACCTTCGAAGACATGTGACATCTACTAACCTGCACTGCGCCCGCGTGGTGGGTTACAGCCCACTCCCTCTCACAGAGAGGAGGCCTGTGTACTTCACCGTTTTTAAAACCAGTGGTGATGAAATTATTTACACAAAGTAAAACGCCTACTTGGCTGGGTCCGAACCCACGACCTCCAACTCGTAAGCCGGAGTCGTTACCACTGGCCCAACACTACTCTCAAAGTAGGTAAGCTGACCCATGTCCAATCACACTAATATTAGAAAGGCGAAAGTTTGTGAGTGTGTTTGTATGTTTGTTACTTCTTCAAGCAAAACTTATAACCAGGATTAACACATAGGATACTATTTATCCCGATATTCTTACGGGATCGAGACATATGCGGGTGTAACCGCGAGGCGCAGCTAGTAGTGGACAGGCTGACAACGACAACTAACTACAAACCGATTCTCTCTAATCACGCGATATAAAACAAAGCTGAACTTGGACAAAATCAAATCAAAATCTCCACCAATATTATCAATACCGATATTTACCGATATAATTCTCTGCATTCTGCAAATATCTTCTTTGTCCCAATTGTCTAGTTAGATCATAGCCTTGTGGTTTATGTCCGCAAATTATTGGTTACAGGACTGAAGGCGGCCCACAATCGCCTCGGACGATTATCGACGATTTTGGGTGCGGTGCAACGGGCATAAGAGTAGCGGGGACATGATTGTGTATAAGCTGTCGCTTATGAATGACTAGCAGCGCCCCGCGGTTTCACCCGCATAAGTGCCGTTCCCATGGGAATATTAGGATAAACAGTATCCTATGTGTTATTCTAATGTATAAGCTATATTACTGTAAAGTTTCATCAAAATCTATTCAGTAGTTTTTGCGTGAAAAAGTAACAAACATCCAACCATACATCGATCGTCACAAACTTTCGCGTTTATAATATTGGTAGGATAGTCGGAAGAAGGGCGATAATGCAATTTCTAATTGGTACGTTAATAAAGTTTTATCTAATAGTAATAAAATTGCTGTTAAATAGAACATCGTCTAAGAGGTGAATAGAAGGAGAGTTTGTGGTTGTAAACCTCAGTCGTTGTATTTATTGTCGTGAATCCATTTCGTTAAAACACTCTTCCAAATAAGATTAATTAAAGGTATAATAGCGACAATAATGTGCCTTGATGGTAGTTAAAAAAAACCAGCCAAGTGCGTGTCGGACCACGCACAATGAAGGGTTCCGTAGCTGGAATGAATTTATGTCAAGAACAAACCTAACATTGTAGTTGAAAAGCATGTTTTCCCATACATTCCAACTGAAAATATAAGTTTGGACGCACCATATTGAGAGATTTACCATGTTGTTTTAGGACCACTGACTGCTTATATATAGATTTTTCTGTAATCTATAGGTATAGAACTAATTTCTGAATGTTTTTCAAAAGTTTGGGCTCAGTAGTTTCGGAGATAAGGGAAGAATGGTCAATTTTCGTCTATTTTCTTAAAATAACTTTAATAATATTTCAAATCAAAATAAAAAATTCAATCAAATTTCAAATTCATTTTTTAAAAAAAATATTTTCAAATTTCAGTTTAGGTCGATCGATCAGGTTAAGCTACGCTTGCCGATGTTGGTCTGTGGATGAGTGAACATCTTTACATACCGTGACCCCTCCGTGCCTCGGAAAGCACGTTAAGCCGTTGGTCCTGGCTGTCATTCGTGGATCTTTGACAGTCGTTATGAGTAGTCAGAAGCCCGAAAGTCTGCCAACCAGTCTTACCAAGGGGCATCGTATTACCCAGTAACTGGGTTGTGGAGGTCAGATAGGCAGTCGCCCCATGTAAAATACTGGTATTCAGCTGCATCCGGTTAGACTGGAAGTCGACCCCAACATAGTTGGGAAAAGGCTAGGCAGATGATGATGAACTTTAATAAAATTTACTGTAAAATTATGACAAAAATTTATTTAAGATCCTCACAGTAAGCCCTGTCGAGTTGATATGTCACACGGTACAGACAGCGAAACTTTTGTTTTTTTTAATTTTCTATTTGCCCCCCAAAAATGACCTTCATTTTATTCGAAATTCATTTACTTACGTTACACCTCTGTGTTTGGGTCACAGAGACCCTAAAAAAGATAATGTTGATAGAGATCTTTAGAATTAAGGCAAATCTTTGCAGCTGTGATCTTTACTATGATTATTTTGTGATTATGAAACGTTCATTATTACATTAATTTTTGTTTTTTCTGGTTTCGTAACATTTCACAAGTGATTTTAACCGAATAAATAAATACATTTCATTATTCTTTAGTGTTTCATTAGTTACTTTGTGGCAGTTTAGTGAGATATGATCACTATTGTATTTATCTAAATTGCCACAAAAGTTACTACTCAACTAGGTACAGAGGCCAGCACATCAAGCTACCCCAATCTGTCAAATTTCTTTGATAGATTTTCAACTTTACCACAAAGGTATAAGGTTCATAAACAATTGGGAAATTTTGACAGATTGGGGTAGGTTGATGTGCTGGCCTCTGTACCTAAATAACTACTAAAGGTACTTTAATCATAAACTGTACTAATAATAAAGCTGAAGCGTTCGTTCGTTTGTTTGAACGCGCTGATTTCTGGAACATACCAGTCGGATTTGAAAAATTATTTTTGCATTGATATCCCAATTCTTAAAGGAAGGCTTAGGTTATTTAACATCACGCTACGATCCTTAAGAGCCTAACAAAAAAAAAGTCTGAAAAAACGGTAAGCAAAGACGAAGTAATAGTGCGGGCGGGAAATGTGGCTGTTGATTTATTGTGGTGTCTTAAGGCGAAGGTTTCTTGAAAATGGTAAAAAAGTTGTTTTTTAAAGGTCAACAATATTAATTATAATTAAAAATATACCATTAAATTGCTAATGCCAAACTGCATTCAGTGATGGATTGTTTATTATTAAGTAGTTTGTAAATAGATGATTGTTTCATATTTTGTAATCAATTACCAGCGTTGTGTCATCGCGCTTCCCTTTTTTTTCTATGCAGTCCGATAGTGACCGCGCTTTAGTCGCCTTAAGACTTCCACGCGAACGAAGTCGCGGGCAGCAGCTACTAATTATTAAATACCATATTTGTAATCATCATTTGGTTTAAGTACCTAGCAAGAGTTTCCATTTAACTAACTCATTTTCATAACTTCATGTTAAGACGACGCCGACCGTGCAGTGGCGCCCTCATCGTTTGTGTGGTTATTTCTTTTATTTTAGAATGAAAATCCAGAAAATAAGCACGTTAAGTTGTGCACCACAAGATAATACGTTAATATTAGTTATAATCCTTAAAACGGATAATAGTGGCTGCTACTATTTTCCGTTATAAGGATTATAATAAAACTAAACAATTTAAAACTACCGTTTGTAACCATATTAACGTATAATCTTGTGGAGCACAACTTAAAGTGCTTATTTTCTGCATTTTCAGTAAAAAAAAAATAATTAACCAACCAAACGGTGAGGGCGCCACTGCGCGGTCGGCGTCGCCTTAATCTTGAGAGGTGTCTGAAAACATCGTGAGGAAACTGAAACGCAGTAAGGAAACCTTATGAAAAATACCTACTTATTCCAGTATCTAAAAGGCTCGTGGCTAAATAATAACAACCGTATGGGTCCATTCAAGGTTAAGCTACACTAATTGTCGAGGTCAGTCAGTGGATGGGTGACCATCCTTTAGGTATCGAAACCAATCCGAGGTTTGGGCATTTGTAGTCGTTACGAGTTATAGTCAGAAGTCTGACAACCAATCCTACCAAGAGATACCTATCGTATTACTCAGTTACTGGGTTGTGCAGGTCAGACAGGCAGTTGCTACATGTAAAATGGTATTCAAGTGCATCCGCGGTTAGACTGGAAGCCGACCCCAACGTAGTTTGGAAAAGGCAGAATGATTTTTTTTATAAGAATTAAACCCTGCCCCTATCCTATATCAGAACAATTATAGTTAGGTACCTATTTTAATTTTATGTTACTTCAAAGATAAACAGCATAATTTCACTAACATTTTTTTTATCATTCATAATAATTATAACAACATACGAGTAACATTTAAACTTTTAAATGGTACAGTCAACAAGACAGCTGGCTCAACATCTGTCAAGATTTCACACAACTTTCACTCGTAAAGCTAGCAATATAAATTCTATTTTACCATGTATATTATTTAGCGTAATAGCATGAGGCATTTAATAGCACTGTCATTTGATGATAAGTCTAACTTTAATTTTGTGTGAAGATGCCTACATTTTAATATGATTGGTCGCTTATAAATGTGCTGCCCGTAGATACTGACTTTTACTTTGATGACAGCTATGTGAACAGAACCCAGCATTGCATAAATATGTAAGTTGTCACGCCCTTTATACCTGGAGGCTTTTATTTAGGTAGTTTTTATTTTTATTTTATTACTTTTGATTTAGTATTTTTATTTTAGCTTGAGTACGTATAGATTTTTATGGTATTTGTTGGTATATTGGCGTGGCTAGCTAACATATGGCAAATAATTTTATTGAATGTTCTGTGTCCTGTAATGTTAATTAGATACTTTGCAGGTCTAGTTTTGTATACAGTCGAGTATCTTATAACTGAACAGACAGCTGTGCTGCTGGGGAGTTTGTTGCGCCACTTCTTCTCCCCAGCGAAAGCACTAGGAAGTGGTGAAGGGCGGGCGTTTTTGGGGGACTGTCTTATGTAATTTTGACGTTCGAAAAGTGCTGATTCTCAGCCTAGTTTGAATAAATGACTTTTGATTTTTTTGATTTTGATTTTGATGTAAGAATAAAAATAATATAATGGATATGACAATGGGTGAAACGGTACTCTAAGAGAAATATCAAAATTGGTTTGTCATGACGTCATCTATGACGATTCACGGGACATCGTTATCGCGCTCATGCTAATTCGGTACAAATTTAGTACTTGCAAACATTTAGATGTCTCTCTTTTCATATGCAACTCTTGATTAGTTAAAAAGAAACAGAACGCTTTTTGACATGCGTGTGTCGACATGATAGATATTTGCACAACTATTATTTCTATAGTAGAATATGCAGTCTCCATGCTTCTCCCATCTCAATTCGTATAAGCACGCTCAAATCGATTACATCGATTACATTCATTCACGATCTACTGCGATTAAAATATTATCACGAAAGATAAATACCACCTCAAATAATTCTACATCTTGAACTACAATGAAATATAATTTATGTAACCAAATTGAACAGTTAGCCATTACATAATTATTCGCTTACAACTGCCCATCAATAAAACTCTTATATTTTCTGTTCACATATTAAAGTAAAGGACAATATTTCAATAATGACAATCTTGACGACAGACATATACTAAATGACTATTGTTAATATACAGATTAGTTTCACAAAATCCTCTACATACTCGTACTCTACTATTTATGTATCGATTTTATGTGTTCTTAGGACCTTTTTTGTAGACTCAAAAAGTTACTAAAGCTTCTAGTGTAAGCAATAAAAATGTAGTATAATGTTATTAGAATACTTAGCGATACTCAATTACACAGATACAGAATAACTTCTAGAAATTGTGTCATGATCATAATTTTATTCCCTTGTAAGTTTTTACTTTTGTATGTTTACATAGACAGTATCAGGTATTAATGTACCAATGTGCTTTTTCTCAGAGTTGTTAATTACACTTTTGAAATTTACGCTTACCTGAGAAAAAGGGTATTGACAGACGGTCAACGAAGTGATCTTATAAGGGCTCCGTTTTTCTTTTGAGATACGGAACCCTAAAAAACAAAACTCAAATTAATTTATTCAAACTAGGCTGAGAATCAGTACTTTTTGAACGTCAAAATTACATAAGACAGTCCCCCAAACCGGCCCTTCACCACTTCCTAGTGCTTTCGCTGGGAAGAAGAAGTGGCGCCACAAACTCCCCAGCAGAACAATTTTCAAGGGCTATAATGTTGATAGGCCTTCTTTAACTTTCTGTTATCGTAATCATTCGAATCAATTTGGGCCGATAGTAATAAGATATCGTAAGGTAACAGGTGATACAAAACTACAATCTAAGAATGTAACGTTTGCAATTAGTCAGTTTGATTAATTACTGATTATTCATAATTGGACGTTGTTAGACATAATTTCGACTTGAAGACAATAAATACAAGATACTCACAAATATAATTTCGACTTGAAGACAATAAATACAAGATGCTCTCAAATTGGTGAAGGAAAACATCGTCAGGAAACCGGCATGGTTTCTTCACCGTCCTAAACCAAAAATTCGAAGTGACATCTACCAACCCACACCGGGCCCGCGTGGTGGATTTACGGCCTACTCCCTCTTAACGAGAGGTGGCTTGTGTCCCAGCAGTGGGAACATTATTGGCTGATTATGCTACGTAATGAACACAAAGTTACCCAGCGCTGAAGCTAATCTGACTTATGCCAGTCAGAGCTCTATGCAATCAAGATCGACTGAATAATGTAGTCGATATTCAGCTGTTTGTTTGGCGACATTCACTTATTTTTCAAGACAAAAGGCTTTTTCATCCTAAATTTAATAAGTACTCAAATAATCTATAAATCCTTTTCGATTCCTCACCACGCAACAAAACAATATCACCAATAATTCTCAAACTACCCACGTTCAGTACCAGATCGATATCCTTCAGGTATTTAAGATATCCCATGTTAAAAGCAAACCGCAATTAGATGAAACACGACCCTAACACAAAGCATTGTTAGTACTCGCGGTTCTCCGTTATAACAATAAAATTTTAAGGTTACTCGGTACCGCCTGGAGATATTGGAGCGATGGGCTGTAATGGCGCAGAGAAAATTATGTACCTATTGGAAAAAGACATATAAAAAAAAACAACCGTCTTGAGAAAAAAGTTTTTATTTTTCCCTTTTTAGTTGTACCTACATCACACAAATTCGTATAACAGTACGTGCTATGTAAATATCAGTGACAGGCTCTGACCAAATAAAAAACCAAGACAGAGGGCAGTCAACAGTAAAGTGAAGCCGGTTTCGTAAACATGTGAGCACTTAGTGAGGTGTAGTTTCATTGTAAATGTGTGCGTATGAGCGTGTATGCACAGAGCGAAGGTGTAGTTTTGGCATGCTTCACTGTATCGTTTTCAGCGCTCTGTCTTGGTTTTTTATTTGGTCTGTGGTGACAGGAAGTTATTAAAACATCATCACCATAAAATGTATCATTGAAGCTAACTCAAAAACTACCCAAGCAAAGTTAATAAAATTGATATGGAATTACCTTTGTCTATCTATTACAGCAAGCTTGGTTTTACAGAAAATGAATTGTTAAACAATCTCAAGTGACAAGCTTACTTTTACTTGAATAAAAAAGATATAATATGTTCAAAAATACAGGTTTGTCTCCGCCATCGCGTAAAACTAAAAGCTGTAGTAGAGATATATGCAGAACTAAACGTCACAGCCTTCATATAAATTCTAACCTAAAAGTACCTAATAAAGATACTAAGCTAATTAACTTAATATGATATTACTCCAGCAGCTGGATCATTCAGTTTTAATCATTCTAATTAAACACATCAATAAAATAAATCAGAAGTTTATCTAAGCTGCATGTAATACACCGATATCAGCGCTAAGGCACGTCAATATTCCTCGTTCGGTCACTTTTGTAGCTTATCAAAGCTATTACATACTTAGTCCTTGCTTATCATGGAGGGGAGTTATTAATATTACTTGTAATTGGATGTCTGTGATCTGAGTTTAAGTTGGCTGATAGACTCTCAAAGACGCCGAGGATAAGTTATGCATATTCGTTGAAATTATTTTTTTCTTCAGTCACAAAACAGCTTAGAAAAATAAATTAAATTGTTTATGCTGCAAGTAGGATATCGGAATCACTTTACACGTAATATTATAAAAAAAAAATACCTAAGCTAGATGAGGTCGACGTCTCCTATCTAACTACTCTGAGAATAAAGGCCGAAACAAACTCAGGAGGTCACAGTCTCTTTTAAAGTCCATAAATAATCTTGGTCAGATGATATGAAGACCACGTAGATTGAGGTCTAAAATGGTATTTTTAGGAATTAATGTTGAAGAGGACAAATTAAAACAAGGAATATTCGGTAATTATATTATATTATTAGGTACCCCATGTGCAGAATTCAAGATAGGTTTCAAACACAGAACAGATAAAAGTCAAATAACCAAAATCTAATAAAAATATTCTTATCGAGAAAGAATGATGGGAGTTTTGGCCGGTATGTCCATTATAAACCACATACACATCAAATGAAAGTTTATATCATATGCATACATTTTTATTATGGCTGTGAAATACCGGGTTAAAGAGATATCAGACCTGCAAGTACCATGTAAACGTAGTAGTTTATGACGCTAATGTTCACTGCAGTTCTCAATAATATTAGTTATTGAATCATAACATTGAGAGGGCTTACGGCTAAATAATAATAGCCGCACTGGTCGATCGATCAGGTTAAGCTGCGCTTGCCACGATTGGTCCCTGGATGGGTTACCATTTTTACATGCCAAGACCCTCCCGTGCCTCTGAAAGCACATTAAACCGTTGGTCCCAGCTCTCTCCGTTGGTCCTCGCTCTCTCAGAACTCTATTGGTCATCAGGCCAGGTTGCCAAAATTTGCAATCAAATACCTATATCCCGCTGTAAAAAATCTAGAAGAAACAATAAAATACATAAAATATAATATTTTATCACAACGCGACTCTGGTGTCGACAGTACAAGGCATTTAAATATTTAATGCTCGTCTACAAATGGTATTGTAGCTTTTCTATGGTGCTACAATCAGTTCTCCAATGTTTCAGTACTTTGCTGTATTTGTTAAATCGTTTGAAAAATTACACTAGTACGCTTTCATTTTCCATTAGTTAAAAAGTACTTTTGATCTATGGAGATCGAGTCCATTTTTGAACATGGGTAACTATTTCTTGAAAATAAGGATAATAATAATAAGTACCTAAGTCCTTTAATATTAATCACCACTGATTTTGGTAGCCACACTGGAATAAAGCAAACTCATTTCAATAAGACCTCTTACCTTCTATGTACTTTGAATTAAATTAATCGTATCGGGGGCGTCGGCCACAGGTGCGTGGACCACTGGGGGCCTAAGCCACGGACCCGAGATTTGACGTTTCCACACTTCCATTCACTTCGTCTTAGATACACCCATGGCTGTAATGTGCGCGTGTATTGTGCGCACACGCATATGGGCGGCGCCGACCTTTGACTCGCCTCGTTACATATCCGTCACGGATTGGGTTAGATGTGTTCGAGGAAAGATGGCTACCGGTAGTGGTGGGATATTAGTAACTGAAGAGTGGCACTAAGTTTTCTCTTATAAGACAGGTTCCTATAACTAACTGCTCGTTTGTTTAAACGAATACTCGTAACAAGAAGAACACGCATATTATTAAATACTAGCTTCTGCCCATGACTTCGTCCGCGTGAAACTTGTTCCCCGATCCACACCGTCGCATCGCATCGCCTGCCCGCGTTATTACTGCGTTTGCGCGTTATTGTTGCTCGTCTCCTAAGGATCTCAGCGTGATGCAAAGTAGCTTATAGCATTTTCAATAATTGGGCTATATCGAATGCAAAAAGAATATTTGAAATCTGACTGTAGTACCATAACCATAGGTCCAGAGATTATCGCGTTCAAACAAACAGTCTTCAGCTTTGTTATTAGTAAATATTGCATCTTTTCTTCTATCAAGGTAGGCATTCTCAGGGAATTAGTAATCAAAACGTTCTCTTTTTGGACACAGGACAGAATCCCAAGTCATTTATGTTATCCGTTTAGTCTGAAAATGGAAATTGAAAACAAAAGAGGTGAGTTGAACGGAAAACTCGGAAGTTCCTCCCCATGATTGCTCCAATATAAAGGTTTATATTCAGGGGACGACAAACTATGACAAAAAAAAACGAAAATCCAAATAGACCCCACAAACTAACAAGACCATACTAAACACGGAAAACATTACGAACTTTATGATATGTCCATCAAATCCGCAAACGAATCCAATCGTTCGATACGTTTGGAGAATACTCGTCGCTGAGCATTCCGGCCGGGCACGTTACATGCCCGGCGAGGACGCGACTCACGATCAGTCCTGGCTATAACTCCGGTAATTGACGTTAACCACCCAGTCGGCGGGGGGCCGCACCCCTGGGGGTAAGTCGGGAATTTGGAAATGGGAGCTTAGGAGTTACGGGTCAATTAATATGTAAGTACCTAGTGACAATTGCTTGAGCGGTGCGAGTGCGGTAGGTGTCAAAATTACGGAGTTGAACTGAAAATTCAAGCAAATCTAATATAGCATTAGTTCCAATGTTGATTGGTAGATGTCACATGTCTTCGAATTTTTGTTTCTAATACGTGCCGGTTTCCTCACAATGTTTCCCTTCACCGTTTTGAGAGCAGTGGTGATGAAATAATGTAAATAAAGTAAAGCGCCTGTCAGGGTTCGAATCTATGACCTATAATAACTCGTAAGTCGCGGCCGTTTCTACCATGCCACCACCGCTCTCGCTAATTAATTTCAGGTCAAATCGAAAATGCTTTTAGATAGCCTTTGTGAAGAAGCAGGACAAATCAAACGCAAGAAATATTCAGTCTCCTTTTTCATACAACCATATTTTCCCAGTTCTTGAGTTGTGCCACTTCGCCAGCCGACTGGTCGGCATCTACTCGTCCCTATAACTCTCGGGTCGCGTGCGGTGACTTCCCTATGATAATTTAATTGTTGTGCGTGCGCTACAAAATATATTTATAGCTGGTAAGCGACGAGCTAGGGTTATATAGAGACGGCTTGATAACAGGTGGCATCGCTTGAGGGTTAACTTGATAAATATACTTCTCCTTCAGTTTAATAACTGTTGTGAACAAGTTAATGATGTCGATGACAGACCTTGTTCTGTGTGTTGTGTGTTCGTTGATGTTGAACAGGAAATGAGTTTGTGACCATGGGAAAGTGGCACGTTTGCCTTTGGCGATAAAATCTGAAATGATATTTAAATGTCGAGATCCTCTCCAACGATCAAGCATTCATTTCACTACCTTTTTGTATCATCATTTTGTATCGTTAAAAGGATCATTAGAATATATACGTTGAAGTGTCATCATCATCATCATCTGCCTAGCCTTTTCCCAATTATGTTAGGGTCGGCTTCCAGTCTAACCTGATGTATATGTCGCAGCCAATTGGTTAAATTAGCCGTTTAGTTAACCCCGCCTGGCCTTTGGAAGTATAGTGCTCGCCTCGCTTCGCTCTCTCGGCTCGCACGCGGTGATCACAGTTCTAACCTAACCTAACCAATTTGGTCGGGGTGCCCTGGCTTAGTTACTGCGATCAAATTCAGTTCGCGCGTGATTGGTTACAGTTCCAACCTAAACTATAATTGAATATCATTCAGGCCGTTAGTTGAATGGCCGCCGTTTAGTTAAAAGGCTTAGGCGGTTAACTAATCGGCTAATAACCAATTGGCTGCGAAATATACGTTGAAGTGTGACCAACGAAAACCACCAGGGTTGTAGGTAGGTATAGAGGTATAAGGAACAGGGTGTAAAGATCACTCATCCTCTATAGAAAAGGGAGGATCCTCCGAACAGACAGGTGTTGTGTCTGGCGGGCAACTGCCCGATGTTTCATTTCGGGCCGTTATATCTATGCTAGTTGCGCGGTAAACTCTGCTTGCGAGATGCAGGATTTTGCGTGACGTCAGTATGACGCGTTGTTCGCATGTGGTATTGTAGATACCGCTACATAGGTATAGCATACAGGAGTCAAGAACTATGAGGACCCACTACTGAGGTGACGGCTACAAGAGATGTATGGATGAAAATAAGTTGCGCTGACTCTAAATAAATTGGGATAAGAACAGGAGGATGATGACAGGACTCACAAACAAATTAAAACATTGAATGAAGAAGCAAGAAAAAAAAATAACATTACGCCTTGTTACCCCGAAAGGTAAGGTAGAGTATCTATATATACTTATATATAGTATTCGCCAGTTATGTTTAAGTCCCATGTAATAGGAGGCGAGCTTATTGCCATCAACCGGATGGAAATCCAAACTCCCAGCTGCGAATAAGAAATTCCTAACATTTTGCTCGACCTGGGCATCAAACCCTAGACCTCATCGTAGCACTGGCAACCACTAGACTACAATAATTTCATAGTATTCATCTGCCTAGCCTTTTTCCAACTATGTTGGGGTCGACTTCCAGTCTAACCAGTATTTTATATGAATAGGGGGGTAATTTTTGGGGGACAAATAAAAAAATAAAAAACAAAAGTTTCGTAATCTGTATCGTGTGACATATCAACTTGACTGGGCAAACTATTTCACCTTTAACCATAGATCATGCCTTTAACTACTAACAATATTACTCATCATATGCCTAGCCTTTTCCCAACTATGTTGGGGTCGGCTTCCAGTCTAACCGGATGCAGCTGAATACCAGTATTTTACTTGCAGCGACTGCCTATCTGACCTCCACAACCCAGTTACTGGGTAATACGAAACCCCTTGGTAACACTGGTTGTCAGACTTTCGGGCTTCTGACGACCCGTAATGACTGTCAAAGATCCACGAATGACAGCCGGACCAACGGCTTACTGTGCTTTACGAGGCACAGAAGGGTCTTGGTATGTAAAGATGGTCACCCATCCACGAACCAACCGCGGCAAGCGTAGCTTAACCTGATCTATCGACCCGTGCGGCTGTTATTACTTAGCCTCAAGCCCCTCTAGAAAATCTCATATTATAATGTAAAAATATATTTTTATAAAATAAAACAGTCCATATCTAGTATCTTCGTCAGTCTATGGCACTACAAAACAAAGCTCGTCCCGTATCGTATGCACTTGGAATTAGGGCTGACACCGCGAGAATTTAATACAATAAACTGGCTTCAATCAAGCTGCCATTTTGAACTTCGCTTTGTTAGGGAGTCACTTAACAGTAGCTGCTTTGATTATTGTTGGTATTTTAATTTGAGGAACTTTAATACTTTCTACAAAATAAAATTTCAGCCGTTTTCCTCAACATTATTGGGTTTTAGAGAACAGTGATGGCCTAATGATAACGGCCCTGACTTACAAGTTGTTGGCGTTTTACTTTGTGTAAATAATTTCATCACTATGCTGCTCTCAAAACGGAAGCTAATTTAGTAATGTTGTAACAAAATCAGTAATTATTATCATTATCTCAAGAATGAACGTAGCTTCAGGTTTAGTGTCAATTTCCAAAACAATCTGATGTGCTTATGCAATTGCCGTAATGCTCTAGAAGTCTAAAACGGACTAGCTAAGATTTTTCTTCGCTGTTGTATTTTTCTGTTCTCTCATCATCATCATTTTAGCCAAAAGGCGTCCACAGCTAGGCATTGGCCTCCCCAAGCACCTCCACTTCGATCGGTTCTGTGCTTCTCGCATCCAGCAGATTCACAGGTAAACTTAATCGACCACAACTTCGAGTGTAGCGTCTCCGATCTTTATTAGAGTGCAGGGTATTACATGGGCATTTGACATGACGTTTGTCTTGTCCATTTTCATTTTAAGATGCTCTATACTACCTATATATTTTCACTCTAGCCTATCTGATATGTGGTCTTCAATTAGCAAAACTGTAGGATGTTCTTGCCATCCCTAACCCCGCGGCACCACAAAGCGTGTAGATCGCGAGTTTGCAATATCTCGTCCGAGCCCGTCCGTAGCTATCCGCGTTCTCTATAACGTTATATTATTTATTGTATTAGTGCCGTTGTATTAACACGACTAATGACGTTTGTAGGACATTCATTATACGCGGTAATTGTTGTTTATTGTGCTCAATACATCCCCGATTAGGTGCTAAAGTGTGGCGATGGTCACAGGAGAATCAAATGATGCTCGATGTAGTGCGGATAATGTGTATTAATGTTATTGTCTCTACAAGTACCTAGTTAATTTTAAAGCGATAAAGTTCATAAATAAAGAAACAATAGGGTCGCAATTTGCATTTAGTTTCGCATGTCTGTATATGTAGATGGATATAACAAAAAAGCCAAGCCAAGACAAGGATAAATGGATTATGAAAAAAATTACGTAGCTTAAAAGAAAACAATCTGCCTATTTTTCTACTTTTTGCTCATGGTGACCATGAGCTACGTTAAACATCTCACGCTGCGTGAGTATTAGTCAGCCAGAAAAATGCGAGGCTGAATAAGACCCTATCAAAATTATGTAGTATTAGCAGCGCCCCGCGATTTCACCCGCATCGGTTTTGATCCCGTGGGAATATCGGTATAAAAAGTATCCTATGTGTTAATCCTCCCAAATCCGTTCTGTAGTTTTTGCGTGAAAGAGTAACAAACATCCATCCATCCATCCCCACAAACTTTCGCGTTTATAATATTACGTAGTAGGATAGGATAAGGATGACGGAAGAATCGTGATTCATAAACCAGGCACAAAGCTGGATATTACCACTTTCAACGCACTGATTTATTTCACACCTCTAATCTAACTATAGGCATAAGTATCCCACAATATCATATTCCTTCAAAGCTCAACCTTCATTTACATTTATAAAACAATAACAAAGCCCTGGGAACGAATCGCAATGCGTAAAATCACCGCCCTGCCCGCGGCGACCGACGCAAGATGCATTACTTTGCACACAAATTATTTTGTTCTCTATTAAGTACGAACCGAACTTCATATCGTTGTGGCTATGTTACAGTATCTGCGCGGAGGTATCTGTCAGGGTTGACATGAGAGAAAATTATTGAAGGCTAACCCGACTAATATCGTATAGACCAGCGGTTGCATAATTAGCCTTTAATTTTCCCACTGCAGGGTCACAGGCCTCCTCTCTGTAAGACGGAATGGGCTGTCATCCTCAGTGCGAGATGTCACATATGTCTTCGAATTTTTGGTTCTAGTATCTAGGACTTGCCGTTTTCCTCACGATGTGTTCCTTCAACGTTTTGAGAGCAGTACTGATGACATAATTTACACATAGTCTACAAATCGTAAGTCGTGGCGGTTATCACTGGGCCACCACTGTTCAGCGACCAGCGCTTGTTCAAAAGCAAAATATTCTCGAAACGATAGTAAATATATTATAATCGTGAAAACTGTTGAATGCTTACATGCAAACGGCTTCTAGTAAGCGGTCGTTGTCATTTTTAACCGACTTCAAAAAAGAAGGAGGTTCTCAATTCGGCTTCACGTTTTTTTTTTTTTTGTATATTACGAGATATCACCGGCAATTGGAAATCGATTTCAAAAATTATTTTATAATGGATAGGGTATGCCCATAGTCTTATAAAAAAAGATGGACTCCGCGCCACGCATATCGAAAGTGTAGTCTATGGGTACCTATGCCTCAGGGGTGGTCCCATATAAATTTTATTAACTTTTCTTGGGTAGTTTTTGAGTTACCTTCAGCAATACGTATTTTTGCCACTTAGTTTGTATTAATGATGTTATAATAACTTTCTGTCACTGATATTTACATAGCAAGTAGTGTCATACGAATGTGTGTGTTAAGTAGTATGTAGGGTAAGTAGATACAGCTTTTAAAAGTGAAAAATAAAACTTTTTTACAAAAAATAAAACAACCGACTTCCAAATAAGTCGGTGTTGTTGGGTTCGCATTTTCGTTGTTTGCCACCGACTTCCCGAAATTAATTAAAGTTATTTTTCACTTTGTAGTGTCTTATTTAGAAGTCGGTTGTTTTTTATTTTCTCTTGACTGTACTTACCTATCATAAAGAGAAACGTAGATAAAATTGGATAAGAAAGATTTCAAAACAGAAGAAGAACTAGCAGGGGATCGAGGAGGGGGGAGGGGGAGACTCAGGGGGTTCCCTACTTGTTTTCGTAAGTTGATGATTCGATTTTTATTATATCGAACACGGTGTGTCGATAATTCAGTTGTACGATGTTTTAATCCATCGATGCTTTATTGGTGCGATGTAACGTTTGTGCGAAAATTCCTGTTACGCAAAACCCTACAACGATTGCTCATTAGTTCGGTAATTTATTAGTTCGAAAGTATGTCGGTTCGAAACGCCTACTGTTGTCCGTGACATTTAATTAATAATCTTATTTTGCATTATAGAATTTAAGGAAATACATTCTTTTTACCTATTGAAAAAAAAAATATAATTCCTAGTCTATTATTTACATCAAGTATAAATATTAAAATAATCCTAATCTACCTATACCTAAATAACTTATTTACAAAAAAAATGTTTTAGTTACCTAATGTAAATTTTATTCTAAAAAACAAAATCAGAAAATAAGTTAGCATACCTACAGTACCTGTACCTATTATTTTACTGAAAAAAATATTGTGCATCTTTTTGAACATTTCCTTAACTTTTTGCGGCAGGCGTGTCGGCTATAAAAATTACGATCGTAATTTTAGATTAGGATTATTTTAATATATTTACTAGATGTAAATAATAGACTAGGAATTATATTTAATTTTTTCAATAAAAGGAATTTATTTCCATAACTTCTATAATGCAAAATAAGATTATTAATTAAATGTCACGGACAACAGTAGGCGTTTCGAACCGACATACTTTCGAACTAATAAATTACCGAACTAATGAGCAATCGTTGTAGGGTTTTGCGTAACAGGAATTTTCGCACAAACGTTACATCGCACCAATAAAGCATCGATGGATTAAAACATCGTACAACTGAATTTTATTTATTTATTTATTTGTTTAAATAGAACGGCCGAAGCCAATTACACTATTTAATATAATTTTACATAAAATATAATTGATTCAACTCAGTCATGCATTCTTCTCACAAAACTTCAAACATTCCGATAGTATCATCTTCCATTCATCCACAAACATATCAAGATCTGTGTTTGAGTCCAGGAGAGCGTTAATCGCGCCTAATGTCCGAGGGATGGGTGACTTGGAGTGAGCAATTGTGCGGCAAGTTGGAACAGCCAGTAAGCGGTGTTTCCTGCCGCGACAGTAATTGTCTGGGACAAATAGATTGCAGATTACATTATGTAACTCAGGGTCATCGATAATCCCCCGAAAAGCTTTAAATATCAGTATCATCTGATCGCGCGACCGTCTTACTTCTAGAGAATTGAAACCCAAACAGCCCAACAAGAATTTAGTGGGATACAAGAAGGGATAAAACCCGTACATATGCTTGTAAAGGTATCTGAGGAACGCTTTTTGCACTTTCTCTAAAGCTAACGCATACTGCTTCTCAAAAGGATTCCATACGCACGCACTAGACTCAAGCTTGCTACGGACCAATGCCCCAAACAGGAGCCTGATAACGTGGGGGTTGTGGAAGTCACGACAGTTTCTCAAAACAAAGCCAAGGCGCCTGAAGGACTCCTTGGCAATAGATGTGATGTGGTCACGAAAAGTGAGCTTACGGTCAAATGTGACTCCCAGGTCTTTCATGGAATCAGTTCTTGTGATTGTTTCTCCATTCAGCTTGTATAAAAAGTTGACTGGGCGCCGTACTCGACCGAAAGACATCACGTAGCACTTTGACTTATTAAATTCCATTTTATTTTCTAAGCTCCACTTAAATACTGAGTCAATGTCTGATTGCAGAGCTTGGCAATCGTGCTCAGATTTGATTTCATAAAATAGTTTTAAGTCATCTGCATATAAAAGGGATCTGGCATTTGCAACCACGTCAGGGAGGTCATTTATCATCAAAATGAAAAGGAGAGGGCCGACTACCGAACCTTGACTCACACCGGAGCGAGTGTGGTATGGGAGGGACTCGTACAAACCTAATCTGACAAAATTGAACTGAATTATCGACACACCGTGTTCGATATAATAAAAATCGAAACATCAACTTTCGAAAACAAGTAGGGAACCCGGGGATCAGACCGGAATAAATCAATTAAAGTCCGTAGAATGTGTCCTTAGTCTTTAATTTCGAGTTGATTATCTTATGTTATGTGTCCCCCTTCTTTTTCTTGATGGCTTGGACCAACTTGATTTAACTTGGACCGACCGTTTATTATTTCTGCTACTTAAAATAACATCACTCCTAATCCATCTTCACAACTTACCTACTGCCTAATATTTTACAAATTAATCACAAAAACATCCATGAACTGAACATCTAAATAGCAACCGCAATCAATCCACTTGAGCAGTCGCAAAACCGCGCATCATGCGATCCAGAGCTACCACACTCCTTCGCAAATGGTCGCGAATACTCAGATATGTGCTGACCACCACAATGTAATGAGTAAGGAAGCGTGTGCGCCGTGTGTACCGATAGAATCAAAGGTGTGGGTATGGTGGGTTAGCGAAGAGGGCAAAGATATGAAAATAATTTCTCTCTTTCACGTTTTATAGAAGACCAAAATACTTATAAGGACGACTTACGGTTTACTTAAACAAAAAATATTATTAACATATTCAGACTAATTAATATTATAAATTCGAGAGTAACTCTCTGTCTGTCTGTCTGTATGTTACCTTTTCACGCCTAAACCACTGACCGGATTTCGATAAAAGGCAGAGAGATAGATTGCATCCCGTGGAAGGATATATAATAGTTTTTATAAACATACCTAGCTGGCGAAGCCGCGGACGGAAGCTAGTCAGCATATAAAATGTCCCACTGCTGGGCAAAAGCCTCCCTCCATTCTAATCCTCCCCACAATTCAATCCCTCACAGTCCAATTTGTCTCACCATTCAAGGCTACGTCTTCTTCAACGTCACCTTTTCTTCTTTGGCAACCATTCAGATGTTCATTTGTACGGCTTACTTCATCATCATCATTTCAACCAACAGACGGAAACTGCTGGACAATTACTTACCTTTTGCAAATTTTAATAAACTTACACGCTCCTCTTACCGCTAAAACTACAGGCTACATGTAAGGTCAGGCCATCGGAACATGTTACAGGTAAACGTTGCAAATTGTAACATGTTTACATCGCGCTCGAATTATGGTCAGCCGGCCGTTTTGTGGCCCTGGCCTTTATGTGGCTTATTATATTATACTGTGGCTTTGTACAGCTTTGTTGTGTTATCAAGTAACTTATTGTGTGTCATATGAGGTTAGGCAACTACAGGCATATAATACCAGTTTTCTTTTAAAGCTCTTTGTCCCAGAGCTTACTGTAGTCCGCACATGGTATTATTCTATCAGAAAATCAAGGTAAAAGGGAAAATATACATTTATTTAGCACAGAAAAAAAAATACACAACAATAACGATGACGATTCTAAGCGAACCCGGTGCTTATTTCGGGCATGTCTAAAGCTTCAAATTATTCAGAAACATCAGGCCAAAACATTCAATATTAACTTCATTCATGAATGCTTAAAACGTGATCCCTTTAAAAAAACACACCTTCTAAACATGCCTATCAACTGGGCAACTTCAAGAAAACCATACTACTTCCCTGATTCTTCTTAGCTTCCGAAGAAACTTTTATTATGTATTTATAAAAAAAAAAAACAATTTATTAAAAGGCGGGTGGAAGGTGGACTTTTTTGCTATATGTAGTATTTTTAGAAATTCGCCAACCAACAAGTAGCCAGTAGCATTTTACTCCAAAACTTCACTTTTATATCGAAACTCAATGTAATAGCAACCTTTTCGGATAAGAAACAAATGCCGGACAAAGCCACCGAGATACCGCAGTCAGTGGCCGGGCGTTTATCAAGCCAACCTTTGTGTCCTTGAATTATGCAGCGTTATTGCTCGCCTTGCATGACTTAGCACCAGGCCGGATAGACTAACGCTTCGTATCGGCTCTAAATTGCTGTTGGTTTGCGCTGGTGCAATTGGTAGGGGGGCGCGTGGTAAAAAAAATGGGAACAAGATTACATTTGTCGAATACCGTAACGAAAAAATCGAATCGGCACTGAATGAAACTATCATTTCATTCTCCAAAGGTAAACTTACCTGAATACAAAATCACGAAATTCAATTTTCTCTTGACGGCATAAGGGTAAGCAGCCTATAACGTTCCCACTGCTGGGACACAGGCCTCCTCTCTGTGATTGGGCCGTAATCCACCACGCGGGCCCAGTGCGGGTTGGTAGATGTCACATGTCTTAGAATTTTTGGTTCTAGGATATGCAGGTTTCGTCACAATGTTTTTCTTCACCGTTTTTGAGCAGTGACGACAGGGTTCGATGATAATCATCCCCTCCGCAAATAAATGAATGATTGTCTTCACACACTATACTTTCATCAAAGCAATGCCAATTTGTGAGAGGTGATGTAGACTGTTGCTGAAACGTGCTCTATCTCCAGCAGTATTATTTGTAACCATAAAGTAAATGTGGTATGAATTTACAGACTAACCACCCATTTAACTTTTCCTACTACCTACCTAATTGTAGTTATTTAAAAGCACCATGTCATGCCTATTGTCGACGCAATTTGTTCACCATCAATAGAACTAAAAACTAAGTATGTAATTAATACTTAACACTCCGTTTTAACTACGCACTCTGAAATGAAACTCCTAACTGTATGTAGTGCTTATAAGAAATCGGGAGTCATCTCTTAACTTTTAAAACTCACTGATTACTTTCTACCAACAATTAACTATTACAAAGAACTTCCATGTATTACGTGTATGTTTTACATAATTATGTCCACTAGCTGGTACGCTAAAATCGTAGCTCATTTCTGTACTAACTCAATTTAGGTTGTCATAGACACGTTTTGAAGACGAAGACTGGCTGAAAATGGCCTGACACATAATAAACTGGACTTCCCATTACCCTTTAGGCACACACCAGACTTTATATGTTCGTTATATTTCATTTAAAGTGTGCCTATAGTGTATTCAAAATATATCTTGGTTTCTTTGTATTTTGGCACTTTTTAAGTATTTTTTTAATAATCATATAATTTTGTTATTAGTTAATCATGCTTTTGTATATAGTAACCGTTTCCGTTTTATCGCTACCGTAACAAAACGATTTATCTATATATCTCTAAGACGAAAATGCATTACTACGTATTTCTGATAAAGTTCGCAAAAACTTTTTTTTTAAAGTTCACAGAAAGAGGCTTGACTCGGCGATGGATGTGTTCATTATATATGCCGTGGAAGTGCCAAGTTTCGGGCCAACAAAATTTAATTCACTGTCGTACCATCGACACGACGACGAAGAATAGTGGTAATTTGGTACAAACTTTCATCTAACAGCATCCAAAACTTTACTGTCTGTATTCCGACTGGCTTCTAGACTTTGCTCCAAACTCCTGAGCATTTTAAGGTATCTTATCTGCCCTCCAATGTAGATATCAAAGAAACCTGTTTGGTTCAGCTTCGCTATAACGACAGGTCATGTCATGGTCCAGACGTAAGTGGCATACCAACTGGTTACCATGGCAAAGGTTGATGCTATTTTCGGGTACAGTACTAAAGTATAAAAGTAACGCCCACAGTCATAGTCGCTGAAATATCTTGATTAGATGAAATTAAGGGGACAATAATGTCAAAAGTAATTTCGATAATCTCGCAATGGCAAATGATAGAGATAGCTTCACAAATGCTACATTTAAATCCATGGCAGTTAAAGTAATACCTTTCCTCGTAAACCTGAATCCTTCAGAAATTCTAAACAACCATTAAGAACTAAAATCAAAATTCAAATCGCAACATCAAAATCATATATTACGGAACATACGAGCGAACGTGATCGCATTTGTTTGCCATTGTCATCGCTGCCGATACGGGCCGAATAAAGCCGAATCCACCCGATACGCATCTCAGCCGCGCGGGCGCATGACACAGATAATCTAAGCATTCAGCCACCCGCCGAGTTACCAGCGATTTTATACAGCCAACTTAATAAATGCCCATTAAAATAAATTGTTTGGTATTGTCATAGCTTCCGATCCGCGTGCACGTTGCCTGATCCTCGTTTACATTAGCCATTCTGAGATAATATATGGGCTGTAATTTATGCCTTTAACTATGTCTATAAAGAATAGTAATGGCCCAAGATTGCTTCTATTGGAAATGGATATTGAAGAGTTAATAAAGTTTTGCGTGATTGCGGATTGTACGTGCGGAGAATATAAGCGTGGTTAGACAGGATTTGTTTGTGTTTTGTAATTTATGGACCGTTCTTATTCTGGATTGTGCACGTGAATTGTGCATGGATGCTATGAAATATATTTGTGATTTTATCGGTATTTAGAATTTCATCTATGAATTTCACGGTTTATTGTTCGGTAGTTAAAAGGTTGGGGTTGGCCCGGAAGTTTTCACACTTTCACAGAGCTACCAAAAGACTGATGCGGCAAATATGGATTTCGCAAGCTGTAAGAAAATAGAATAAAAATAAAGATAGTTATCCTGATTATACCTGATATTCCAGAGGTTCTTGATAACCTGTCTTGTTCTTAAAATCGACTCCCACTTCGGCGACTCCAGGGAATACCTGACAGACCTGGAAACGGTCTGCATGCCATCAATACAATTCAAATAGATCGGTCATTTTCATAATAAAAAGGTTCCCTGCAAAAAACATACAGCAAACAAACGATTACATTTAATACCTCGTTCAGTTCGCTATTACAATGCCATTATAAAAACATATTGCTTGTTTTTTGCTGATGCATCCTTATAGACAAATAGTGTCAATAGCCTTAAGTACACTATATTTTTAGGGTTCCTCTTAAGGCGACAATAAGTGACAGCGACCTTGAGCGAATGGGAGGAGCGAGCGTCACGCCCCGCGACCCCGCAACTGCATGCACGTAATTTCGTAGGGTAACCAATACGTTTCAGATGGTGAGGATAATCCTGCCTGATTTTATAATAACAGTAACGGGATACGCAGACATTTTATACTATAGTCCGCCCGTCGAGAGCATGCGTTCCTGACAACTGTCAGGGCGACTATTCTTATAACTAATAAAGATCAAATTGCATTCTCTCGACGGCTGGACTATAGGAGTCAAATTAAGTTCTGAAACTCAGAATTTATGTCAATGTCCCGTCCACTGACTTGGGACAAGCCAAGCATTCCAATATATTATATGTTATATATACTGTAAGAAGTTTCCGGATGTCGTCATCAAGTACTCAGCGACAGCCTATATAAGGAGCACGCTTAGAAGGGAGGGGTCATTGCTTCGCTGGCTCCCCGAGTGTACAGACGTCTTGTGATAATCACTGCTGGTCGTTATTAAGGTCACGTAAGCCATTTTGTTGATTACTTTGTTATTTTATTTCTTTAAATTGTTGAAGTTTGCAGTGTTTAATGTTTGTGTTAATTTAAATTATAAATAAACCGATTTTCGTTGACGTGTACTTTTTTTTTAATTCAATTCCACTTCTGAACCTAAAATCAGAAGTGGGATAAAGGACTTAAAAGCCCACAGTAGAGTTTTGCTATAGTTTGTAAAATTGTTTTCAACAAGAAAACCGTTAACTTTTCAAAGTTTTGTTTTGTTCATAACCACTGCTTACTTCATTCTTTTGTTATTTTGTGTCTAATTGTTGTTTTTAACTGTGCTAATGAGACGTACAAGGACTCCTAGTCCACGGAGGCGTCATTCTAGAGACGATTTGCGTAATCGGGATCGACATACTACTCGAAGGTCTCGCGACCATAGTGGCGGTAGAACGAATCGCAATTCGAACGGTAGACATCAGACTTCGCGGGATGGCTTGCGTACCCGAGATCGACGTGATTCTCACAATACTGAAGTGCATCGGTCGCGTACTCGTGTTAGGCGCGAATTGCATAGTAGGGATCGCTCTCGTAGTGCCCACCGTGTCCAATCGAGGTCACATTCACGTACGGTTTCGCCTATTGAGGCGCGTTCTTCTAACGATAGGGCGTGTCGTGCTCATAAAACCACGGTTGTTACTCGTACACCAGATAAAATAGCGCCGCGACAGCAGTCCACGCAGTCTAGTACTCCTTGTTCTGAGGCATCTACCCTCGCTAATGCCTTGATACAAGCAATTAAAACGATGCAACCCTCACGGTCACAACATTATTACGTGTCTAATTTCGACCCATTAATTAATGATATTGAGGCATGGTGCGAAGAGGTAGATCGTGCTAGGGAAGCTAACGGTTGGAACGATCATGAATGCTTGTCACGCGTGGCGACATGCCTCAAGGGGGACGCTAAGGTTTGGTTAGGCGAATGGGTTTCGAACGACCGGACTTGGTCTAACTTTAAGCGTGAGTTTAAACCTCTCTGTCCTGGTAAATTAGACTACGCCAACATATTGTTCGAGGCAATGAATGCAACTTCGGATAAATACTCAAGTTACGCTGAATACGCTCGTCGTACCCTACTACGTTTGAGAATAGTGCAAGGGTTAAGCGACGACTTAAGAACCCTCATAGTAATCCGTGGTATAGATAATGCTCAAGTGCGCGCCGCTGCCGCTAACGCCAGCCTAAGCCCAGACACTATTGTCTCGTTCTTATCTATTTATACCAAGCCCTCAACAAGGAAACAGGACAGGGTAGTCGAGCATAAAAAACATAGTCAAGCGACGAAATCAGGTAACACCCCGGGCCCGAGATGTTTTAATTGCAATAAACATGGCCACGTCAGTCGCGTCTGTAGGCGACCCAAGTCTAATGCATCCAATAGTCGATCGCCTCATGTGTCTTCCGATGCGACCTCCAATGCGCAACCGTCATCAAGTAACTCTTGCACGTTTTGTAAAAAACCGGGACACACCGAGGACAAATGCTTCATGAAAGCGAAGTCAGAGCAACGTAATCAACGTAATGTCAATCTCTGCTCTTATCGATCTGGCGCTCCACAAAGTAACGATATAACTTCGGCAATCATAGATGGTATTCCAGTAGACGTGCTCATTGATAGCGGAGCCCTAGATGTGTCTCTCATTTCGTCTAACATTTTAAAATATTTCACTTGTCAACCTAAGCCGAGACGCTGCGTTCTGAAGGGTCTCAGTGATCGAGAAGTGATTGCAACATCCTACGTTACACTCACAATAGAGTTCAGCGACATCTCGATGGAAGTGGACTTGGTAGTAGTTCCATCGCCTTTTATGAATACGCCTATCATAATCGGAACCGACGTATTAAACCGTGACGGAATTACATACATCCGAACTAAAGATAGACAAACTCTCGCGCGCACTGATAAAGTTAATAAAGAGGTTAATGTGGTTGGAAAAGTCGACCAGTTAATACTAAACACGCCTCTACAAGGTGCAGAGTTGGAAAGCCTTACGTCCGTCATCAATGAATTCTTAGAGTTTTTAATAAAAGGGACTGCTGTAACTACAGTCCGAACAGGAGAAAAGGAAATAAGGCTTACCAGTTCTGCTCCTGTCGTTTATAAACCGTATAGGCTCTCGTATTCCGAAAAGCTTAAAGTACGGGAAATAACTCAAGATCTTTTAGAAAAAGGAGTTATTAGGCGCTCTAACTCTGAATATGCGAGTCCAATCATATTAGTGAGGAAACGCGATGGTTCGGACAGACTTTGTGTAGATTTTAGGGCACTTAATCGTATAACAGTGAAAGACCGCTACCCACTTCCACTAATTGATGACCATATCGATAGGTTAGGTAGTTATAAATTCTTTTGCTGTCTTGATATGGCTACTGGCTTTTATCAAATTCCTTTGAAAGAGGAATGTATACACCTAACAGGGTTTGTGACACCGGAAGAACACTTCGAATATGTCAAAATGCCTTTTGGGCTAGCTAATTCTCCAGTAGTCTACCAGCGTATCATTAATAACACCCTTCGTGCACATATTAATGAGGGGAATGCGTTAGTATACGTCGACGACGTTCTCTTGCTAAGTAACTCCGTACACGAGGGAATTGAACTATTGCGTAAGGTACTTAGAACCCTCACAACGGCTGGTTTTTCTATCAATCTAGGCAAATGTTCATTTCTGGTTACGGAAGTCGAATATTTATTTAGGCTTATAAGTCAGGGTCAGGTTAGGCCGAGTCCACGAAAGGTGGAAGCCTTAGTGAACACCTTGCCTCCCGAAAACGTAAAGCAGGTGCGACAACTTTTAGGCCTGGCAGGTTATTTTAGGAGATACATAAAGGGTTATGCCACTAAAACTGCCCCCATTGCCGTCCTTACCCATAAAAACGTCAAATTTAACTGGACCTCAGAATGCGAAGCTATTCGTTTAAGTTTAATCCGAGAGTTAACAAGCGAACCAGTCCTTTCTATCTTCAACCCAGACCTTCCTACTGAAGTCCATACGGATGCCAGTAGTATTGGGTACGGCGCTGTCCTTTTACAAGTACATCTCGACTCAAAGAAACACGTAGTCGCATATTTTAGTCGGTCCACCCAGGGAGCAGAAAGCAAGTACCACTCTTATGAGCTAGAGACCTTGGCTGTCGTCAAAGCTCTCCAAAACTTTCGCCACTATTTAGTTGGCTTAAAATTCGTAGTTGTCACCGACTGCAATGCGCTTAAGTCCACTGAGAGAAAAAAAGACATTTTGCCCCGAGTAGCAAGGTGGTGGATCTATCTTCAAGACTTCAATTTTTCGATTGAGTATCGCAAGGGCGCAATGATACCCCATGCGGACTATTTAAGTCGCAATCCCGCTTGCGTAAATCAAATTTCGAGGCCCCGTAATTGGGCCCAGATCGCGCAGTCAGCCGACAACGAAACTAAAGATCTTATTCAGAAACTTCATGACGGCAGACTAGACACTGATCGTTACAAAATTCAAAATGGAATCCTGTACTATAAGTACGTCCCTGTAGGTCAAGAAGCAAGGTCACTCTGTTACATACCGAAAGGTCATCGGCTCAGCCTCTTGAGAGTGTTCCATGATGAACATGAACACATTAATGCGGAGAAAACCCTCTACCTTATTCTCCGACATTTCTGGTTCCCTGGTCTCAGACGATTTGTTTCGAAATACGTCTCTCATTGCCTTGTGTGTATTTCCCAAAAGAGAGTCCCTCGGGCTCCATTACAAATTATAACTTCTTGGGAAAAACCCGACACTCCATTTAATACTGTTCATGTTGACGCTTTGGGACCTCTACCGGTATCAGGAGGGTATAAATTCATCCTCCTCATTGTGGACGCTTTCACTAAATACACGCTACTCTATCCTATTCACCGACAAGATTCCACTGAACTTAAACGCGTCATTACTCAGGCTATTTCTTTGTTTGGAGTGCCTAAACTTATGGTCACAGACAAGGGACGCATGTTCGAGTCTAACGAGTTCGTGACATGGATTAACGAACTCGGCTGCAACCTGCACTACATCACGCCGGAGATGCACCAGGCGAATGGTCAAGCGGAAAGGTACATGCGGACTGTACTCAACATGCTACGCATCCAAGCCAACCACAAAAAACTGCAGTGGTCGGAGACGCTGTGGAAACTACAACTGGTGCTGAATATCACAAGACAGAAGACTACGCAAGTATCTCCCTTGAATCTTTTAATAGGCACAGAATCTACGACTCCCGTGGTTCGAGCACTAGTACGCGATGTGGCCATCGACGGCGCTGCACCTAACAGAGAGGCCCTACGAGAAATCACTAGAAGTAGAGCCCGTAAGCTTCTCAGCGACAACCAAACCAAACAAGACGAGCAAGTTAACCAACGACGAAGTGCACCACGTCAATTCAATGTTGATGACTTCGTCTTCGTAATAAAATACTCCCAGTCAGCAGGTAAACTTGACCCCGGTATGCGTGGCCCATATAAGGTGGTAGAAGCTCTACCTAGTGGACGTTATACGCTACGCCTGCTCAGCGGCAGTTATGGAAAAACGACTCAGGCTGCTGCGCAATATATGGTACCGTGGCGGGGTGAGTGGAACCCTGAAACGTGTGCTGCATTTTTTGAGAGTAAGTTAACCTCATAATACTGACAGTTATGTGGTTGTTGTGGCGAGCCTGTAGGGCGAACCTCACTAGTATGATTACTATCTGTATTGTGTACCTCACTTGTATGATTCGCTCTGCATGTTGAGAAGCCTCAACACGTGTGATTACGGTCAGCGTGTTGGGAAGCCTCGACACGTATGAATACAGTCTACGTGTCGGGAAGCTCCACACGTTCGAATACGGTCTGCGTGTGGAATGCATTCGTACGTTTGAATACGGTCTTCGTACGAATGGGTCTGTTTAGCAGGCCATGTTACAGGATTCGCGGGTGATCGAATAATGAAGTCGACCGGCGAGATTAAGGATACAGGTCTTTGGAAACTAACAGAAATATGCCTTGGTTTGATTGTGTTTTGTTTACTTTTTGAGAACGATGTATGTGTGTCAAAAAGAACGATGAATGAATTGACTGAATGGAGACGGATTGATTGGCGAGATTTAGCGCCACTGACTGTTTCTATCTTGTTTTTCTATTACTAATAGCCCTTTTGTTTTTAGATGAAACTAATGATAACGAGGAGACGGAAGTGCAAACTGAGTTTTCTCCTACAGCTGCTCTGTCCATGCCCTTGCTGGATAATGACGTTGAAACCGACCCACCGACCTCTCCAGCGGCGGGCCCTAGCGGGATCGCTAGAAGACATTGCGTCGAGGACGACCCAACATCAGGAGAGGCCGTGTAAGAAGTTTCCGGATGTCGTCATCAAGTACTCAGCGACAGCCTATATAAGGAGCACGCTTAGAAGGGAGGGGTCATTGCTTCGCTGGCTCCCCGAGTGTACAGACGTCTTGTGATAATCACTGCTGGTCGTTATTAAGGTCACGTAAGCCATTTTGTTGATTACTTTGTTATTTTATTTCTTTAAATTGTTGAAGTTTGCAGTGTTTAATGTTTGTGTTAATTTAAATTATAAATAAACCGATTTTCGTTGACGTGTACTTTTTTTTTAATTCAATTCCACTTCTGAACCTAAAAATACAATATAATATATGTTATATATATCTATACTAATGTGTATTTTATTTTTAAGCTAACTTATCTGGGTTGGCTGACAGCCAACTCATAGAGTGGTATCTAAAGCTACATTACATTTAATAGGAGCATAAGCGACTAGGGTTTAACGAGCCAGAGATCAGCGTAACGACTGAACTTTTATGTTTCTAACGAAAGTCAGAGTTTTTGCTCTCCAAAACATAATGTCACGCATAACACCTACCTGAAAGTAATCGACAGAACTCGTGTTTTTAAATCCGGCTCGCTTTTTTTGTTTGTTTTCTTATAAATATGGCACACGCCAGATTTCAATCGCACGTCGCAAGTGTAACGAAATGGCGGGCTGTCAAATTGAAAAGAGGACGCCATTATGATTTCTTTGTACCTAAATAACTAATCGAAGCGGTACCTTAATTCATTTCGAGTTCATTCATATTTATTCGTAGTCATTGTTTTGTTATTTAAACATACATGCGTGAAATTAATTAGAACTGTTTTTTTTTTTGCTTATACTTCTTAGAACTGTTTGCTATTATAGCATTAATAGGTATGCTTTATTGGGAATAAAAATAATGATGAAGATGCATATTTTGGGATAACTATTACACTTTAGAATTGGTATCACAATTACTGTAACTTTATGAACGACAACTATTTCACCTTTAACCATAGATCATGCCTTTAACTACTAACAATATTACTCATCATATGCCTAGCCTTTTCCCAACTATGTTGGGGTCGGCTTCCAGTCTAACCGGATGCAGCTGAATACCAGTATTTTACATGGAGCGACTGACTACCTGATCTCCACAACCCAGTTACTGGGTAACACGATACCTCTGACTACCCTTAACGACTGTCAAAGATCCACGAATAACACCCGGGACCAACGGCATAAGCTTTCCGAGGCACGGTGGGGTCTCGGTATGTAAAGATGGTCACCCATCCACAGACCAACCGCAGCAAGCGTAGCTTAACCTGACCGATCGACCTGTGCTGCTGTTATTATTTATCCACGGGCCCCTCCACTAACAATATTACTAATTACGCTATATGTCTTACAAAATATGAAATAAAACAGAACACATCGGAAAACATCACTTTTTTTTCTTATACCTACACGATGAGAAACAGTTAAAAAAAAGTTGAATTAAAGACTTTTTGTCATCTACTTTTCAAAATAGTGGATGACAGGTAACAAGCAAGAAACCTTTAATTTAAGCATACCAATTAATATTTTTTATTGTGTGACAGCAGTCAACGTCAGTTGTATCATTTTGTTTTAGATAATGATCGTGATACGGTTGGACAGCGCGGCACACAACTCTCGTTTCCCGTTCAACATGAGTGTAGGATGTTCTTATTTTTCAGATAATCCGATAAATATCTTATTGGTAAAGGCGGAGTTTACAATTTCCAGGATGATTAAAAGCGTAGTCTAGAGGTATAGACTATAATTTAACAGAAGTTTGGCCCTTCAAAAAAGCATACCTTAACCTTAATTTTAATTAAAAAACCTTTAATACATTGTAGAGGCCATTTTAGTAGTCTTTGACTACTAAAATTGTCCTAAGGGATAGGTAATAGGTAAGGTAGGTAGGTAGGTTAATATACTCCGACTTTTAATTAGCTGCAGTAAAATGACATTTCTCAATAACTCTTTTTGGACTACGTTTAGAGATATGCATGTCAATTAAGTTTCGTTTGTTACACTATTATGAACTAGAAAAACAAGATTTGGTTGATGGACGCGAAAAAACAAAAGGACGCCAATTTCAGTCATTTAAGTAACACGTAAGCTGTATTTTACTGCAGCTAATTAAAACTCCGACTATAGGTAGGTATGTAATACGGGCTGGTGTCCGCAACTCCACGTCAATGCGCCGTATTTTGCGTACGTCTCAATGGATACCCGCATTTCGACGGTTATACTTAGTTATATCATACTTACGAGTAGACAGTTTGGGGAATTGGTTTTCCAATATTCATGAATATGTAAGTACCATTGATGGATTTTAAAAAACCAATTTCAAAGTATGAATGAAAAAAGGACTTTCATTACAGAGGCAGGGTTGTATTGGTGATTTTAATGATTATAATTCTATAAATACTCGTACATACTTGTTACGGTCGTGAATTACATTTTGATCAACATTCATCTGACAGTGACCGACAAATTCCAAAAAAAAAACACATTTACGAGTGCCAAAGCACTCCTTTGACATCTAAATGCACATTAAAAAACACCAGTTTGCTTTTAAGGAGATTGACTGTACCCATTCTTCTTGTAATAAAGATTTTATTATTATTTTATTTATAATTTTTGAAATTTAAAACTGCCCGACGTTTCGGATGGTTGTGTTTGTGATTCTGACAACTGAGGGCCAATAGGTACCTACGCGTAATTTTAAGAACATTCTCAGTCTGATCTCACTCTTATTCTGTCAAAAATACCTCTAATTTCCATAAATTTTTGACCAGTTTTTGACATTGATGGTCATAGGTTGGATTTATTCCGGTCTGATCCCCTGAACCACCTACACCAGCCCCCCCCCCCAATCCCCTGCTAGTTCTTTTTCTGTTTTAATCGCTGTCTTATCCACTTTATCTAGCTTTGCGACTACATTTTGAACGTTTTGAATTACGAGCATTGGCCTTATGGGCTGATAGGTACTAGCTAGAGGCTCTCAAATTAGTATTTTTTTGGTTCGGACGTGATATTGGCATATGATCGGTATGGACGGTATGAAGGCCTACCGCTGTCATTCCATTTAAAGCTAAGGATCGACACTATTGACAGCTCACTTCACCTAAATTTTCACGGGGAGATTTTTACAGAAACAATCTCTGAAGGACATGATAAGGCGCAGTTTGAATACGATTGTTATAAGTAAGAGGCGTGTGTTAGGGGGCGCGCGTGTAAATGTGTTCGTGGAGCCGCGGACCACCGGCGTGACTGTTCCGCGACAGTAGGGCTGCTACCGTTTAGAACAGCTAAATAGCTTACCAATATCATCCCAGAGACCCTGTCAACTACGGACTGGCAAGCAAGCTGTGCTGCAAGGTTCTTTTGGTAAATCCGGGACTAACGCCGATATCTTGTTTTCTGAAATAATTGTATAATAACCCTCTATTCTAGCGTGAAAAGATCTTTGTAGCACTGTAACTGCTCTTTAAATAGAGTTTTTTCGGCCACAGCCGCCTTGGGATTCAATATGATTCAGATTCTCAAATGAAGTTTGTTCATCTATTTCATTTCCTGGCAGCAAAACATCACGCAGTTAAGTTTAGTTTAGAGCTTCAAAAATTATAAGGTTATAGAAACTCTATCGAGTTCCAACCTCCGAAAAACGGAACCTGATCACTTTTTTTTCGATGAGCGTAGGAATTTTTTAAACAGCATTTTCACTACTTCGTACTTACATTTCCTTTTTTGGTCCAAATTTGAGCAGATTACACCATAATAAAATCAAAACATTTATTTCCTTAAAACTGCCAGAAGCAACCCTACTTAATAGTCAGTTTTACATGTAAATGGCTTGTAAGTTGCTTACATATGCAATACACTAAGATGTAATGTTTCGATAAACATGAAAACTGAAATAATGGCTGACATAATTAAAACCATTCAGAAGAAATATAAAACTAATAGAGGATACATAGAAAATAGTCGTTATATGACTACTGATACAGAAGAAGAACATATCTCACAATCTGAAACATTTAGGAACGCTGCGTGGAGCTTTTAAAGTGGTCGGTACTTACAGCTTTTTGCGCTTGGGACAGCACAGCACAACAAACCTAGCTAGAACAATAACTATTATGTTACGTACAAGTCTCATTGGAAAGCAAGGAAACAAAAAACGACAGCAATACCTATTTGAATTATGAAAACGAAAAAAGAAATAAATGAATCGAAATGAAATGAGGTATGTAAAAAGTGACTGTCAGATTGACAGAAGACGACGCCTACATGCCAAAAATGAGAAAGTTAGACAAATGAAATATATGCATGAGAAAGGTATAGATACCAGAACAGTATAATTAGCTTAGCTAGAAAACCAATTAGCTGCCTAACACTAATTACTTTACCCTAATGGAAATGGGATACTTATCTAAATACACCTCGAAATGCCAATTAGGCAACTCCAAACCCCATATTTATATTCTCAAGCGCTACCCAATCTTTTCAAAGTTATGTCTTGAAATTACCGACTGCGGTAGGTGTGAAAATTGTGGAAATAACAGGTTGCCACCCAGACCAGCCTTAAGTGATCAACAGCTGGTCAATTTTGATGGAATCCTGATTAAATATCAAACGGTGAGTGAGTAAATCATACCCTTTAGGAAAGTTAACGCAATGTTGCTTGCGTTCGACGTAAACGAAGTAGTTGTAAATAGAAACGCGTTGAAGTGGATTTTAATCATTGACTGCTAAAGCTCATAACTTTGCAAATGTTGGTAGTAAAAAATAAAGTTCTCTACGTATACAAACTTCATGTAGTTACCTAACTGTGCTAAAAGAAACCTCAAAAAGAAAATAAAACCTATTTTGAAAAGTTGTCAACTCTGGCCATTTGAGATCGAAAACTAATCGGATGCCATTAAAGTTTTTTTTTTATTGTTTCTTTTTCTGGCAAATGGCCAGCTATGATTTTTTTCTTCCAAAACAGCCATAATTTCTGACGTTTTTTTAGCAAACCTTTTTCTAGAAAATTTCAAGGCAAATTGTTTTCGGAGAGCTATAATGGCACAAGTTATGATTATTATTGATTATTTGATATATTTTCTACATCCCTCAAGAAAACACTTCAAGAGCGATAGATTTGTTTGTTATTAAATTAAGCTAAGCCCTACACGCAAATAGATAGAAATCGTTATCGATAACATACTTCATCGGAGCATGATTTATAATCACTGAATAGAGCCGCAGCATCTTTAATGACGTTATCAGAACTACATTTTATACTATCAATATGTTATTGATAGAAGACGATACCAATTATGTGGGCTAAGTTAGTAGCGGAGAGCGTTCTCGGACACAAAAATTTGTTATGTAAGACCAACATTATTCTGGAGATGATGAATGAAAACAATGAAATGTGCTGTAATTTTAAAATAATTTGTAATTGAGGTTCCATTCCAATGGGTGGAAGGAATGAAAGTACAAGTGTGTGTTTTTAGCTTTAAAAATTCAGCTACTGAAATGTATAATGTATGAAATGAATGTACCAGCATCAATTTCCAAAAAAAAAGTCATAATAAAAGGAGAAGAAGCTTTTATGAATTAATGCAATAAACTTAAATAACACGGTATTAAGCTAACTCAATTAAATAGGTATAGTTGTCACGATTTACCTTATCAATAGCGGTCATTGACCCACCTACATTTTCTATCATTTTACACTTCAAAAACTGAAACAAAGTCCGTTAACATCCTGAGTTTATCGCGATTCTTCAAGATTTTCCAATACTTATTGAAAAACCATACATAGTTTATTGTTTAGGTTAGGATATTAGGAAACGGGCAATGACCGCTAAAGCCATGCTAAAACAAAACAAATGTAGTCCAAAAAATATATGTAATAAAAAAAGTCGATTGTGTAGCACCAGCAATATTTAAAATCGCTCCAAATCCTCCTTTAGCCCACAATCTCCATAAGCCAAACGCTCCCGCCTTACAATGATGGATGTTTAGCGCAACGCCCCCTTTAAGGGTTTGTCTTAGCAAATTAAGCGGTACTTATAAACTGTCAGACCACAGATTAAGTCAGGCGAAGAGGCTGTTCGCTATAATTTCCTTTACCTGGCCTCGACTTTGACAGATGAAATGGCGGGAGTAGAAATATTGGGGTCTCAAAAGGTCTCGTGGTAATGTAATGAACGTCAGTGTCCTGGTTTGAATTAGAGGCCATTTTTTACTAAAGTATGTTAGTATCTAATGATGTTGCATCGCTAGAACTATAAAATATTAAGTTACATATCTGGTTGGACTGGAGGCCGACCCCGATAATGTGGATGGCGTTAGCTTTCCAGAAAAATATTTGTTTAGGCTATCTGGTTTCATGTCTAATTTACCTTATTGTATTTAATTTTCAAGTAAGTAGTTTATTAACTTTCAACCAAAAGTTACCTTAAAAAAATTAAAGTCTGGGTTTATGTAAGCCTAAACATTTTTATTGGCGTCAAATCATATTCTAGCAATAGGTATTCGATAGCTCGCTTCTCGGTACTCCAGTCAATCACAACAGAACACATTTGTCAGCAGAACAGAAGGCCAATTCCCGTAATTAAAAACGTTCATAATTAGTCGCAACATCATCTCAGTCGCTCAGCGACAATCAATGTCAAAAACTTGTCAAAAATTTAGGGAAAGAAGTATTTTTGACAGATTAAGACTGAGATCAGGGGGCCTAAAAAGGCCACTTTGGCAGAATCATAAAACAATTCGTATTACGCAATTCATGACTGACAACAATTCTGATTGACAGTTTCACACCTATATATCCCTGAAAGGTTAGGCAGAGGTGTACTATAGCATTTTACGAATCTCCGTACAAAACTGTCATACAGATGAAATTGCGTGATATGAATTATTTTATGATTCTGTCAAAGTGGCCTTTTTAGGCCCCCAGACTGTGAACGTTCATAAAATTACGAGAATTACCCACCTGATGTTTGGAGACTTGATCAGGCTTCAGAAACTAATTAAAATGAGTAACAAATAACACATAATGTGCCTTTTTATAATTTCTGCCGTGACAATAATTATTATCGATTACGATGAAATACGTGCGCGTTTTATCGTTATCGGAAAGAATGATGGGCATATTTTTTTTATGGAGCCTGGCCTGATGACCATTAAATAGAGTTCTAATGAGATCCACGAATGACAGCCGGGACCAACGGTTTAACGTGCTTTCCGAGGCACATAGAGGTCTTGGTATGTAAAAATGGTCACCCATCCAGGGACCAACCGCGGCAAGTGCAGCTTAACCTGATCGATCGACCCGTGCGGCTGTTATTACTTAGCCAAAAGCCCTCTCAATGTTATGAGTGAATAACTGATATTACTGAGAACTGCAGTGAACATTAGCGTCATAAACTAATACCCGGTATTTCACAGCCTTTTGCTCAATATGAAAATTGATGCATTTGATATAAACTTTAATTTGATGTATATGTGGTTTTTATTGGACTCATACTTTAAAAGCCTCTTCATATATCGCTCATTTGGAAAAACATTGACGTAAATATATTTTTCCCAAAAATGAGTTAAATATGGTCAAAGCACTTAGAAAGCGTATTTACGTTAGGAAAACATAGTCGTAAAAAGTAGCAGTTATGTCGATGTTTCTCCAAATGAGCGATATGTAAATCCATACATTTTACTTCCTCGTGTTATCCAAGTTGACCATTCTACATCCCTTCCGTACCTACATAGCGTGCTTTTAAGTTCACGATATCCTTAGACCAAGCTTGAATAAGCTATGGTGTAATAACTTAGCAGTAAAGACATTCAGACATCAATCGTTCCACAATAACCATTGTTGGCTCCGTATCATTCAAATGTTACGTACTAGTGTTAGTAGTCCAGGATCTACCTGATATTGGTACTTATTTTAATATCATTCCATCGAGATTAGTTGAAAAAAGAAAAGGCAGAAAAAAGAAAAAAATTATATAAGGAATCCATATAGTGCTAGCATAATCAGCCTATAATGTTCTCAATGCTGGGATATAGGCCTCCTCTCCGTGAGAGGAAGTGGGCCATAATCCACCACGCGAGTTCGTTAATTTCACATGGCTTCCTGGTAGAGAGTTACACAGTTTGGCTGTACAACTGGTCGGGATATCAACCAACTGCGAATGGTACCCTACAGGCTACAGTACGTCCGGTAGTTAGTTACAATTAGTGTGCATACACACGAGCGACATGCGTCGCTCTTGACGACTGAGACAGCCGACGAGGCGTCGGCGGCTGCCACTGACACAACACGCCGCTCGTGTATTTCAGCACCGTACCCAAATGCTTTATGCATTGCCTCTGCTGTCACCGCGTGTCGCTCGTGCACACTAAGGGCGGTTACAGACCAACGACACTCGATCGACGACGAGCGCTGCGACGTAGTCGCCTTGCTGACGCCCGTGGACGACGACGTCCTAGTTGTGGCGTGTGCAGTAGTTGTCAAATAGTCTCGGAGACCAGACGTAGGTAGGTATTCTTGCTCTTGTTAAACTTTACTGCGTATTAATATGTTTTTTTGAAGAAGAACAATTGTTGCTTTTCCTTTTTCAATTTCGTCGTGACTCATTTTACTTGTAATTTACGTGCGTATTCTAGAGTATTTGTTGCCGACTGCACGGACTTACTGCAACGACACAACTGGGCGACGTCGCCGCCGCTAGGCGACGACGTCGTCGTCGTCCACGGTCGTCAGCAAGGCGACTACGCCGCCGCAGCGCTCGTCGTCAATCGAGTGTCGTTGGTCTGTAAGCGCCATAAGTCCTGCTTTATATTGTAACACGACATTCTTTCCTAGTTGTCATATTAATCTTAATATCCTCATGCAGATGATTAAAGTTGAGTGACTTTTAAAAGTCAAAAATTTATGGTTGAACAGTCGCTAATCACTACACAACTTCTTCTAATCTTTAATTACCCTTACAAAACAGTAGTCGCTAACAACGCCCACAGAATCTATTCCATTGCCATTTAATTCGTAGATAAACAAACACACACGATTCCGTATTAGTAGATATCATATAAAGTTCAGTTGATCGCGATAAGTATTCTTTACAGCCCTGCGAATACAATTAAACAATACTATTAAAGCTGCGCCCGCGCTTCGCTAGATTCGGATTAGATAAGTTAAATACTAGGAATATTTCCATGTACAAAGGTTATATTTAAATCGGGGAATTAACATGGAAATAGCTATTAACTACTGCTAATTTAAATATAAATAGTAATACAGGCCGTTGTAAAACCAAAAAGAGGGTTTGTGCTCACGATAGACTGAGGAGAGTATTATATTATCTGTGACTGAGGTAAAAACTTACGACTGGAGCCGAGTATACGTGATTCAGCACTGAGTATTATACCTGATTCAGCGTCACCAACCCGCTCGGGTTGGTGACGGTTTAGTTCACTGTTCAGAAAAAGCGCAAAGGGAAAAGTGTGCAATAGGCAATTTGTTTCTATAATTTTAATGCAGTTGATTACATATTTTAATTCATTTAGGTACCTATCTTATATGTCAATTTAATTAAGTTTTTTTTTTTGTATGCTTTTTGAAGACTCTGTGCATATTATAAATTAAAGTCATTTGTCGTGTCTGTTTGTGTGACCACGTTATACTTCTAAATTACGCAATGGATTTTGATGCGGTTTTCACCACAATTTAGAAAAAGTATTCCAATTAGTTTATGTGAGATTAAACTTGTTTATAATAAAGAAATCTCAATGTTTTGGTATGTCACAATTTGATTGAACCCGTGCAAAGCAGGGGCGGGCCACTAGTTTATTAATAAAACCGACGTTTATTATCACGTAACTGACTTTTAGATTGAAACTGAGCCGTCTTACAAGTACTCAACAGATGACTTTCACACACAATGCGATAATTACAGACGCCTGCCACAAATACTATCATTCCTATAATTGCTGATTAATTGGTCTGATAAAAATTTGTCCAAAAACACCTTTATTTAATTTCGAGATCTCGTCTTGTCACAAACCTCACACACCGTGCGATCACAGCCATAAATGTGACATTGGACATGCGTTTGACATTTACTATAGTGACGTGACATCTCGTCGCTCGCATGACTGAAAGTCCTACCTCTTTTTTTTTGCCGATTTGAGTTAGGACAACTACATTTTTCTATTAGTGATTCTTTACATTTTGTTGCCTTTCAAAATGGTTATATTTTGAGATCCAAATAACATAGAGGTAGGACGGTTAGTGAAAAAAGTTAAAAGATTCACGAATAGAAAAATGTAGTTGTCCTAAATTAAATCAGCAAAAAAATTAGAAAAATGAGTTAGGACTTTTAGTCACGCCAGCGACTAGAGGTCGTCGCTCCATGTAAAATACTGGTATTCAGCAGCATCCGGCTAGACTGAAAGCCGTTCCCAATTTAGTTGGGAAAAGGCTGGGCAGATAGACTGTAAATATTCAACGCGCAAGTTTTTATTTCTCCACGATAAATGTGATATGCAAAGCTACTGCATTATTCCTACGCGCTGCGACACTCCATGATCGAGCACAAGTCTATTGTGAATATAATTGAAGATTTCACTGTTTCACCCTTATAAGGCTATGTAATTGAGTATTCACAGTCCGTAGCTAATTGACAGAGAGTGGACGAAGTGACGTTGCAGCGAGGTGTGAAGGGCTGCTAACCAGGACGTAATTTAATTGTTACGTCGCGTCCTCATAAAGGTCAGGTTTTCACTTTTTATAAATTCAGTTTTAATTACTAAATGCAAAAGAATGTAGGCAGGTGATTATGTGTTTTGACTTTAAATTTCGTGTGTCAACAACCCCATCCAACTGAGGAAACATTACCTGACATTTATGTATCATCAAGTTACGTTTAATAAGTTATTTTTAGTCCAAGCATGTTAGAAGAATGGCCATTTTTTTATTTATGTCTGTAATGTTGTGCATGTTTTTGCTCCGTGCCTCAGAAAGCACGTTAAACGGATGATCCGGGCTGTCATGTAGATCTTTGACAGTCGTTACGGGTGGTCAGAAGCCCGAAAGTTCGACCTCCACTCTTACCAATGCGTATAGTATTTATTTTATTTATTTATTTTAGTATCTCCAACAAAAGATATGTACACTAAACATTATATAGCTGTGGGAATATCGGGAAAATATTTTTTTAAATCTAAATCTGTTCAGCCGTTTTAGCGTGAAAGCGTAACAAACCAACATACAAAAAATTTAATCTTTGCTCGTTATAATAGTAGTTTTGATAATCATTACATTATCAGGGAAGATTTTGGTGGCCCTACAGTAACCTAGTTTGGTATAGAGACACATCGCCAACAAAGGCTCGATACAGCAAGTGCGTTGTAAATTAAAATGCACCCCGCCACAAAGTTGTCTAATGTGGAATCCTTACTACGAGTATCACGCGACTTGTTGCGTAAAGTTCAGCTTTTCGATTTAGAAAATTTTCATGAGATACATAATAGAATAAAAATTATATTTATCAAAATACTTACAATACTATTTTTTACTATATTATAGTGATAGGATGCGTGTATATGTAGGATACATCGGGACAGATGACTTGTTTTGTCAACATGACATTATTTAGTTAGCAAATTAAAAATAAGAGTTTACATTGATAAAATACAGGTACCCTACATGATCTGAACAACAAACTACGCACAATTTTCATTAATATTATTACACTCAACTCATGCGCACCTCTATAATTAAGACGCATTTGTTTTAATTTGTTTCGACAGTGTTAGATGTGTGCATATTAACGTAAACATTACAATGGCACCAAGCAGGTGCAAACGTCCCATTAACTTCAAATGAAACTGGTCTAATAACTATTATTTTTATACAAGACACCTAACAAGGCAAACATAATTTCAAATACACACATCAAAAGTGTCTAGGGATCAACATATATTTTTGCAATAACTTTTCTCCTGATTGATATTAATTAAAATTTTCTTTAAGGATTCATCAAATAAAGTGTTTTCGTTTGTCACAGTAACGATAAACCAAGTCACCTTTGCATTAATAAAGAAATTTGCCATTTTCCTAATAAAGGGATTTTTGACATTTGAACCACTAACACAAAAGTTCGAAAAAAAGACTGAAATAACAGTTTTCTTTAAAATTTTATTGGGTAACTTAAACAATTAATAATCCGTGTTTCTACCGCGAACACTAACAACACAAGAACATCGGTTTGGCATACTCAAAATGAGTTCATCCAAATCACGCTGTGGAATGGCCGCCCATGTTCGTTGCAACAACAAAAAAAGGTCTTCTTGCGACTGGATACCCTCCATATTCGGCAGAGCTCTTCTCTGTAGCATATCCCATGCATGCTCAATCGGGTTCAAGTCTGGCGACTGAGCAGGCCAGGGCAGGACATTGATGTTAGCTGCGGCGAGAGTCTGTCTTACAACTCTTGCGGTGTGCGGTCGTGCATTATCATGCATTAACTGAAATAAGGGACCGATTTGCACTTGTAGAGGAACGATGACGTCTGATACAATCGTCTCAGCATAAATTTGAGCGTTGAGGTTGCCTCTGATCCAAATCAACTCAGTTCTTCCGCCGATCCAAATACCCGCCCATACCATGATGGTTCCACCACTATAAGGATGGACTTCCTGGCAGGATTTTAATCGCTGTTGGCGTCCAGGGGTTCTCCAGTGTCGTATACGTCTTGTATCCGGTCTCATACCAAAACGAGACTCATCAGAAAAGCACACGAAACGCCATTGTTCTTCTGCCCAATTTCTGTGTTCAAGAGCCCATTGATATCGAATCCTACGATTGTGCATTGCTATAGGTGGTACCCGTAGCGGTCTTCGGGAATGAAGGTTCACTTCATGCAAGCGGTTTCTGACTGTTTGGTCGCTAATTAAGTTCCCTGAAGAGTGATGAAGCCTCACGGCTAACATCATGTCGGTTATTGTTGGAGCTCTTCGAGTTAAGATTTGAATGTATCGGTCTTGTCTCCGTGTGGTGCAGCGATACCGTCCTCCATGGCGCTCAGCCACGGTACCAGTGCTTCGGTAACGTGTCCAAAGTCGACTGATAACACTCTGACTTGTATTCAGAGCTAAAGCCACAGTACGTTGCCGGGAACCAGCTTCTATCATTCCCACGGCTCTGAGCATTTCTTCCCTGCTTAAATGACGTCGCCGCTCCATAATAACGTTGGTTTTAATCAGTAGTAGGGAAACAGTAGCACTAATAATGTCTTCAATGCGTTGTATGTTTTTATAGGGAAAATATTGACAGCTGATTTTCATCTTTTACTCGAATTTGATTCACAGTTCCTGATTCAAATTATGAAATGCACCAAAAAGGATCCATATAAATTTATAAAATCATAAATTTATTACAAAGCCACATCTCAATCTCAAGAAATCCGCATAAAAATGCTTGATCCCTAGACACTTTTGATGTGTGTAATATTAAAAGCTTACCGCATTCGTAGACGTCGATTAACGTTTAATAAAACAATATTAACAGAATGTAATACTATAAAATACTTAAACAAGTAGTAAGTCATAATCACAGAATGTAAATCATTGTCATAAAAATTATAAATTATACAATTACATTAGCAACCAGTTTGATTTTGTGTAGACTCCAGAAATTGTCCTATGGAGCAGGACCAGCATGTTTCCAAGCACATTATCCTGGATATAATCTCTAATTTGTAATATGCTTGTTTACAAAGTGTACTTATAACATTATTTATTTATTTATTTAAACCACAGTTTAATATTTCATTTAATTGCAATATATCACACACCCCATAAAATATGCTTGCATCTACTTCAGATAATCTGAAAAAAGGTTGATTTATTTTATCTTTAGTATTACCTACAATAATGTCTATCACTTATTTTATTAAAAATATGTAGATTTTTTTCTTACATACATATTATTTTCATAAATCGGTTTTTTAAAGACCACCATAACAGCCTCGGTTTTGAAAGAATATTGAACCCACACATGCACATGTGTTTTCGGAAAACTGGCCACATCAAAACAAACGTACCTATTCTAACAGATTCTTTCAAGTGATTTGGTTGGCTGTTACTATTTTGGCGTTAACATGATTTTGACAGTCTGGTCGGTAGGCAGAAACCGCTTCAGTTAAACTCATTTCATTACCATTTGATATCAATTACTTATATTAAAAAACCCACACAACTCCTCGGAAAGATTTACAAGCAAAACGAATAATTATGATAGATGCAGATCAACAACAGGTTGATTCTAATTCATAGCCTCCCGATGATTAACCGACCGAGAATAAACGGCGTCGTGTTCACAATAAATTGCGTACAACACTCGTAAACTAGCGAATGTGATGCCGGCTGTTTATATTCGGCCGGGTTGTTCTTAATTGGGCGACTTGGTAATGTATTGCATATTTTTTGATGCGGAGGAATCGGTTTGTTTTAATGCTTTTTGCCTTAAGGGTTATTTATACTAAAGACGCCCTTAACTACTGATCTAATGGTAAATATTTCTTTTTTGCGTAGGCAGATAGGCCCAACCTTTAGCTGTTGACCAGCGGGGTAGTTGACAGTTGAAATGTCATTCATTTTGACAATTCGACAACATTACTTGCCTTATCCACGCTGTCGAGCAGGCGGACTTTTGAAACAGATGAAGCAATGGATTAAAACTATCCTTAAAAATATTTCGGATTGTGAAAAAAAGTGTGCTTGCACAATTGGAGTGCAACACACTTTTCGCCACATAATTTTTAAAACTGTCCAAGTGTACAACAGCCCAAGATATTTCTGCTTTTATGCATAACTGACCTGCTGCAGTCAATGAGACATTCCAGTCTAGCCCAGCTTTGCCCAGATGTAACTCCGATGACTCAACCCAACCCTTGACCAGCAAAGCCAATAAAACTTAAGTTTTATTAGTAAAATGTGAATTCCACACAATCTCTAAGCAATTAGATTAGCTGAGTAAATAAATTGCGTCCTAAGTGCACAATACTGCACATTGTCTAATTAAGATCTTTATGACGTCATCAATTGACGTGGATATGTCCCCTCTTGTTACGATAATGGTTTTATGGCTGCATACTGGGCTTTCAACGGCTTGGGATTATTTACGGAGTTAAAAAGTTCGCTTAACCACTTAGGGCAAATTTCAGTAATAAAACTGAACGCGATAAGGTCATCTAAACCGAGTTCAAGAGCTGTCTGTGTCGTGGAATATTGTGGAATATTGACGCTGTTTAATGAATGGAAATTAGCCCTGATTCTGTTTTTGGGGCAATTTTTTTTTGGCTGAACACAGAAGATCTATGAAAGCTGTATAACTAAGATTAAAAATTGTGGTTAAAAAATATAAACTACTCGATCGCTAGTAGGTAAGAAAAACAGCTGCCAAACAGAAAACCTTCTCTTTTCTAAAACTACCAATTTTGAACGTAAACTATCATATTTTATGTAATGATAAAAAAGGGAATCAACTAAAAAAATAACAAAAATATTACACTGAGCCGTGCATTTATTTTTTAATTTAATTAAAACTGCATAATTACTTTTGTTTTGGTGGACATCCGATTCAACCTGGATTCAACTAACATCAAACGTATCGCTGTTTTGAGTCGCAATTTCCTCACAGCGACAATCAATGTCAAAAACTTGTCAAATGTGTAAGGAAATTAGAGGTAAGTATTTTTAGCAGATTGAGACTGAGATCAGACTTTGAATGTTCTTAAAATTACGAGAATTGCCCCTCTGATTATTTGTTCTAAGCCTTAACGAAGGCTTCCCACGAGATTCGAAATCTAATTGACACAAAGATTGTTTCAATAATTTTGAACAAAATTATCAGCATCCGTTCCTTTTTCTACAGAGTTGACATTGTAAGTACCAAAGTATATGAAGACCTACCTACATAAAAAATTATATAGGTACCTACATTTATAAGTAGGTGTATGTAAAAGTTCGTGTGAGAAAGTAAGGATTTGACTTCCACGGGACAGACATATAAAACGTTTATCTAATCTACAATATCGTGGGATGAATCTCGTGGAAAATCAATTGGATTAAACCGAAATAATCCTAAATTAAGTAGGTTGAGAGAGTAATTCTATCTGGATACAGGACAAGTTTCGAGCTCAAATCAAGGCCTCTCTTAATTCGCATGTGTAATTTAAACCTATCCCTATTTTCGCAGACAAAGTCGCCGGCATGAGCTAGTTTATGATAATCACAATATGAGAATTGTTTCTCAGATAATGACTTAATTTTTCAGGAGAGGGACTGCCGGAGTCTACCTTCGACGTTAATACACTTCATAACCTCTTCTTAGTGCTTATGCTGGAAATGAAAAGAGTTTATAACCATGAAGTTTATTGGTGATTGGTATTGGGACTGTAAAAGATGAGGCAGTAGTATATAAAAAATACTGTCTCCCATTGAAGCCGTGGCAGATATTTTTATAGCACCTTATATAATACTAGCTGCGCCCCGCGGTTTCACCCGCGTAAGTTTCGATTTAGGGGGATGAAAAATAGATGTTGGCCGATTCTCATAGATACCGGATAAGCACAAAAATTTTATCAAAATCGGTCAAGCCGTTTCGGAGGAGTATGGCAACGAAAACTGTGACACGAGAATTTTATATATTAGATGTATTGTATGTCTTCAAAGGGAGCATAAAGTTCATGACATAAATAAGGACTCGGAGCGAAGCTCAAACTTGACCGATCGACCTGAAAATGTGTAGGTAATTAAAGTATGCAACCATCATGTCTAACATTGAAGTTGACATCATCAAGAAAGATTATATAAATGTAGAGATAATACGTCGAGAGCCTCGTTTTTCAATAAACTTTATAGGGTTCCCCGTCTGTCCATACGTTCGTCTGTCACAGGACTGTATCTTTTGAATCTTAAAAGGTAGACACTTGAATTTGTCAGAGTGTATAACAACAAGAAACGATTTTTTTTTTCAATAGATCAGCTTTAATTAAATATAATTGTGCGGTGGCACGCAACCCTTCGTGTGCGACTCCGACTCGCACTTGACTGCTTTTTTACACTGCATTTGCACATAACAACATATTCTACCTACCTATACCAAGAATCAAGATGTTTCCATCGCCTAGAATGACCACAACTGCCTTTTATTTGAGTCTAGTCCTCGTTTGTTTGATAAACAAATGAGATACGGCGTAAACAACAATTTGTATGCGAGATTAGCCGCTTAACGACGGACGCGATTTTAACCACAACTTAGAACTTTTTCACTATAGGTACCTACCTAAGGTATTGTAAAAATAAGGTGTGGAGCCGCTTCTGGATAAATTTTAGAAGAGAAATAAATAGATAATGCTGTTCTTTGGTTATTTTACCAAAACTCTTTCTGCTGCTGCTGTTAACCGATGTATGTATTGTTTGCCTTCTAGTCTGTGCTAAATAAATGTATTTTCTTTCTTTCTTTCTTTCTTTCTTTCTTTCTTTCTTTCTTTCTTTCTTTCTTTCTTTCTTTCTTTCTTTCTTTCTAGCTAGATATAGAATCGGTTTCATATTTTCGCTTGTTTATTTTAAGTTTTCCAATTTTCCCTAGTTTGCTAAATAGGTGAAAAAGTGTAGGTAGTATCGTAAGAGTATGGGCTTCACACTATCCTGCTGTAACCATTCGTTTGTCAATCATGACGGTCTTGGGTACCGAAAAAGGGATGTTTCCATTCTTCCCGTAAATATCCAACTCTCTCTAGATCAGGATCTCAAATGGCGATAATTAAGTCCCCCCACGACCCCTGTTCGTCTGCTTGTTATATTCAGAACAGTAAATACATTCTGATACAAATATACTTCCTCTACATTTCTTAGCACTGTCTGATCTCATCTGCGCACAGTACGGTACTTTATCTCAAATAATTGCAGCCTCACTACTCCACAGATTTTTGTCCTCGATGTCATCGGTGGCGTGAAGCCAGTCCATTGCACACCTATCACGTTCGTTAGTAAGACACGTTCTAACTGCTCGTTACTTTAAGGATCAAAATCACTGGCACTCTGCACCATCCGCCTTCGAAAATCTCACAATGCGGCACTTAATCTTCAAACGAATATAGACTTTATTGCTGGAGGAATTCTTCAATTGTTTGACATGTCGAATAGTCATTGTGGGCCAATATCTATTCGGTATACAAAGTTGTTTTTACATTTGTATTAACATGATTTTAGCGGACTTTCAACCTTATTTCTTTCTGGTTAAGACTGTTTAATAATTTTCTTGTAACTAAAGTTATGTTGGCAGTATATGCCACCCGCATTTGGATTGCGTTTGATAAGAGTTGCCGGTAATAGGCTGCTGTGGTTTAGGTCTGGCGAAGACTCTGCTATTTCTATTATTTAGGTACAAAAATTTACTATCGGATATCTAATAAAGGGTAGTTTATTGGATAAAGCATTTTTAGGTTCGAGAAACTAAGTATATATTACCTTTTTATACCTTTTATTTACCTCCAGAATTGGACCAGTCTCGCCGTATATTGATAAGATGCAAAAGGAATAAGTTGTTGCACTGATATCGTCAGCAGGTTCTCTCTAGACTTGACCTACTACAAAACGAAATTTTGTGTCATTCCGTGATTCAGAAAGCACTTTAAGATCTACGATTGACAGCCGGGACCAACGTCCGTAGATCTTTCACAGACGTTACGGGTAGCCAGAAGCCCAAAAAGTCTGCACACCAGTCTTACCAAGGGGTGTCGTGTTACCCAGTAACTGGGTTGTGTAGATCAAATAGGCAGTCGCTCCATTTAAAATACTGATATTCAGCTGCAAACATTAAGACTGGAAGCTGACCCCAACATGGTTGGGAAAGGCTATAGATTGATTGTGCGGTCATATTTTTAGGGCTCCGTACCCAAAGCGTAAAACGGGACCCTATTCCGCTGTCCTTCCGTCCGTCCCTCTGTCACCAGGCTGTATCTCATAAACCGTGATAGCTAGACAAGTGAAATTTTCACAGAATGTGTATTTCTGTTGCCGCTATAACAACAAATACTGAAACAGAATAAAATAAATATTTAAGGTGGGCCCCCCATACAACAAACGTGATTTTTTGCCGTTATTTTATATGTAGTGTTAAATATTGTATGGTGGTACGGAACCCTTCGTGTGCGAGTCTAATTTTTGTTGAATTTAACAATCTCAATTTAAAATCTTACCTATATTTTTTCTACAGCTTTATGGTTCAATATTGTATGATAACCCTTTATTCCTACAGGGCTATCCGCTGCCAGTACTTATCCGTTACTAAATAACCCATGATAAGACACCACTGTAATTACCACATCGGCAACGCACGCGCTTATTGAAACACACTGCGGGTTATTCGAAAAATAAGACATTATGGGGGAAATATACGGGCGGGTAATCTTCCCTTTTGTATTTGGGCCGGCCGGGTACACCTAGCTTGAAAACTTGCAGAATCGTTATTTCTGGTTCACTTTTTCTTACAATGATGATGGATAACGATGGATGACAGCTTCATTGGTCTAGTGGACACAAGCGCTACCGCTGAACATGAGGTCCTGGGTTCGATTCCCAAGTCAGGCAACGTATCTGGAATTTCTCAGTAGCAGCCCGGATTCAGGATTTTAGTCCGGCTGATGGCAATAGGCTCGCCCCCTATTACATGGGACTGGCGAAATTTAGCCACAAGCCCCACTATCCAACCAATTACCATCGGTACTTAATCTTCATACTCACATTACAATCTACCGTCAGGTTGTTTACCATCACCCAACAACTTTAACACGCTTCGGACCCGTCCACAATATTAACCCTTATGTATCCCACGAGTGTGACGTTAAGCAGTTGTTACAGATTGGTTCCAAGACATACAGCCGGCGCTGGTAGCTCCTACGTTTGTAACTACACTGGTTACTGAAGAAATTGGAACAATGCAGATTGTGCGTAGCCTTCTAGATGTACGGAAGAGGGAAGGATTTAACTTCAGCCTGTTATTGTACGGGATATTCCGTATAACCATAATTTTACTTTAAATGGAGCAACTAATGAAAAGTTATTCTTAAAGCTGGGTAATGGGTTTCCAGTATCCACTAAGCTCTCACACCAATTTATATAGGTACTGTGCATGGCGCGGCGCACCAGCATGGTTGACGCGCGACCATAAAATCAAAAGTCATTAATTAGGCTGAGAATCAGCACTTTTCGAACGGCAAAAATTACATAAGACACTTCCCCAAAACGCCAGCCCTCCACCAATTCGTGCTTTCGCTGGGAAGAAGTTGCGCAACAAACTCGCCAGCAGCAGAGCTTAGAAAAACTTGCTTTTATACAACAGTTAGGTATGCAAAGTAATGAACATTACGAGACATAGAACATCACAAAATACCAATAAATACATTAAAAACCATACTCAAGCTAAAAAAATAATAACTAAAAATATTAATGTTTTTTTTTTTTATTCCTACATAAGGTCTCCCAGGCATAAAGGCTGTGACAGTTTACATAATTATGTAGGTACCCTGCTAAAGGTTCAGGGTTCAGTTTGGCAATTCTTCGAGCCATCCATTGTAGGTACTGAGAAAGGGTAAAAGCCTTTTTGGCTTGCACAGGTCTTTTCGTTTTTTTTTCTGGTTGTTTTTAGTGTAACTTTGTTAGTTTTAAATGCTCCTTTTTTTCTTTTTGTATTTTTATAAAGTTTTATTTTCTTTCTTTCCATTCTGGAGGTCGGCCTTTTACAAAAAACCTTACTTTTTATAAAAAAGATATGAAAGCCAGTCTCTTATCGATTTAATCTTTTCACAATGACCATCCCGCAGGTATTTTAAAGACTTGCCGGATAGAGTCAACGTGTTTAAGTACCTAAATAAAGTATAAAATACATAGTAATATTGTAACCTTAATAAAGCCTTATTCTAGATAATTACTGGAAACATGTCATTCAGCTCAACAATTATCTCCTACATAAATAAAACAAAGTCGGGTTAGTTACACCATTTAGGTATAACTCAAGAAAGGCTGGACCGATTTTTAAAACCTTTCATTTGTTGGTTTTGTCCTAGTTTTGTCTCCGCCCCGAATTAATAAATAACTTTTAAAATATGGGTAAAACACAAGAAAAAAAAACATAATTCATTTTCTCATACATTTTTTGTTGGATGGAACGGCTTTTTTGATGATAACCGGAATTCCGGATATCCCGCTGAGGCAGTACCTACGAAGTTTGCTGGGTCAGCTAGTAACTAATATTACCTATAAAGAGAAAGATTTTATTTTTTGCATGATTTCACTCTTTAAAACGGCTGAACGGATTTAGGTAAAATTTTGCACATGGGTAGACGATGACCTGGATTATGTATTTTATCCCGTTATTTCCACGGGATCGAGACTTATGCGGGTGAAATCGCGGGGCGCAGCTAGTAAAGTATAAAATGCAAGTAATATTGTAAACTTAATAAAAACCTCATTCTTGATTACCACAGGAAGCTTGTTATTCAGCTCAACATCTCCAACAGCGTAAATATTAAACTTTTAGGACTCCATAAACTTCATGTTTTGATCGCGTCCTTAACGGCGCACCAGATGATACGGCCTCGTAAACGTACACTATACTTAAATCTCTTGTATTATTGCATACTAACCGGCTTTGCCTGCACTTAACCACTTAGCATTGTTTTACTTACCTACCTGTATTTGTTTATCTTGGAGCTACCGCCTGTTTTCGACCCCTAAGATGGATAGTAGCATAATCAGCCTATAATGTTCCCACTGCTGGGACACAGGCCTCCTCTCGGTAAAAAGGAGTGAGCCGTAATCCATCACGCGGGCCCGGTTGGTAGATATCATAATTATGTCTTCGGATTTTTGGTTCTAAGACATGTCGGTGTCCTCACGATGATCCTTCACCGTTTTGAGAGCAGTGGTAATGAATAATTTACACAAAGTAAAGCGCTTGTCTGGGTTCGAACCTACGACCTACAACTCGTAAGTCGCAGCCGTTACCGCTGGGCCGGGCAGATACAAAGGAAACAGCGTATATATATGTGTGTCTGTTTGCGCCATCGTAGCTCCCAAACTGCTGAAGCGATTCTGATTTTTTTATTTGAGAATTTTGTTTTTTTTTTTTTAAACATACCTAAAAATGATCGTTCCCGAAGCGACGATGCTTTGATCAAAATATTACCTCCAACTTATATTAAACAAAATGGCCAATACATGATAATTCTTTTACTTTTTAGAGGTTCAAGGCAAGGTTGCCAACTGTACGAGGTTCCTCGTACAAATATGAGATTTGTATAGTAGGTACGCGCCGAGCACCTAAATTTGGTACCGGTACCTCTCGTGTCAAGTACCGGTACCCAGGTACCGAAATGGCAAAAACAGCTAAGTACCGGTACCCAGGTACCGAAATGGCAAAAACAGCTAAGTACCGGTACAAAACCTGTACTTTTGATACCGGTTTCAAGCCCTGATGCTACCTCACCAAATATTTTCAATTTAATTAAAAAAATAACAGCTTTATCGTTCCATTTATTTTTATATCGAGAATCAGTAGGTACTTAGACAAACCGATATCTGGCCACGAGCCTTTAATCAGATACCATAATGTTTACATTCAGCCCCTGGGATATTTAAATGTACCGATGTTGTCTCGGTTCAACCTGCTGGCTGACCCGAAGATTGCCGATAGTGGCCGAGGATTCCCGATAACGAAAGTAGGATTGAGAGATTTGGATAAGTATTAGGTATACTTTTTACTATTGTAAGTTGGACTCTTTTGTGATGCTGTTTTTTTTTTTAACTTATGACCGTAACTGGTAGGAGGTCGCGCGGGCTCGCGAAACATGAACGGAGCCTTTGTCGGAGCAGCACAGCGTAGACTAGTAAAAAAAAAAGTGACCTACCACTTGTTTAGTGACGTAATTAACAATAAGCGCTATTATTTCCATACATCGTATTATTTTGTATGGAAAATAATAGAGCTTCCTCCGTATATAATTATTCATCAAGATAAATGATTAAGAACATTAGCAACAGTTTCCTTTCAACATCAACACAATATGGTGGACACTTCATACATTATTGTCTTTTTCGATAATTCATCACAAACACATAATAAACATTCCATTAGTCCCTCTGTCTGTTTGGTCCATTTTGTTCGTTAAACTACTGAACCAATTACGACATAATTTGGCAGTGAACTAACCTAAAAAAGTACAATAGCTATTTTAGATTTTTGACTGGCCGAAAGCTTTATCGGGTGAAGCCACAGACACAGCTAGTCAAACAATAAGCAAAGAAACAAAGGTCAGTTCCACAGCTTCGCCATACATCTTAACTACCATCTAGAACCGACATAAACATTGCTGTTTACAATCTGATCACTCGGATAAGGATCATTATGATCTCCTGATCAGGGAATGGACGCAAATGGGCAAGATGGACAGGGGGCTGATAAACTTCTTGTTTCACAACAAGGACATACACAGTTAATGTCCTATTCTATGTAATGTAGGTTACTAAGGGATTCTTTTATCATTACAGAAATGACAATACTATTTTCGAACAAAGACATACAACCCAGTTGCGTAACGCACTTTAAATCAAAGTCGAGGGTTTTCGAAAATAATTGTTAATCTATTGCTTCATATATGTTTGAAGAATCGTCTGTTAAACCGAAAGGCATTGTCATTTTAAGTGGAGTTCGTAGCTAGAGCAGTCGATGTAATATTTTGGTCACCGTAGAAGGCGATTAGGGATTTTTTATCAGTAAAAGCTCTCTACTCTGCCAAAAATCACATTAACTATACACCAATTGAAGTACCTGATACGACCACCAACCCCCAAGTGTGAAGCAAAGATCATAGGAACGGTCTCAAACCGTCTTGGTCTAAATATTTAATAGAATTTTAAATTTTTGAGTGCTATCTATCCTAGACTCAAGCATCTCATGAGTATTTTTAGTTTGAAGTATTTCCCAAAATAAAAGCTTGAGTTGGCTTGTAAAGGAAAAACATCATGACGTCTGTATGAGAAGAGGTTTTGCTCTGCAGTGGGACAATGATAGGCTGGTATCCATAGACATAAAAAAAATATGGACTCCGCGCCACGCATATCGAAAGTGAAACACAGTAAGTATGCCGGGACCGCTTGTACAAACACGCCTCACGCTCACATTTACATCATAGTATGCCGACCGGCCGCCATTATGTGACACGACAGCGTCAATCATCAATCACGCACACATAGATCGGTACGGTGCTTCACTTTCGATATGCGTGGCGCGGAGTCCATCTTTTTTTATAAGTCTATGCTGGTATCGTTATTATTAGGGCTTGACTCCCTTGGACCCAAAAGATGTAACATAACCATTTATAAACATCGCAACAAAGTTCAAGACCTTATTAACCACTCCACCAGTGATACATATTTCAACTAGACCCAACTACCGCTTTATTGCATTCAAGATAAAAGATAAATAAAACACCGCAGGTAGCTATCACGAAGTTAAACTTTAGCCAAGTATCGCAATCACTGTTCTTAGGAATGAGCTCCTAATATTAAAAGGTAAAGCAAACTTATTGAAGACATTAGGAGTTGGATAGTCGTTGCGTCAGAACACCCAGATGTTAGTTATTAAAGTTTGGTTTTCATCTGCTTGGGGGTCGAAGACGTGAGATGTAGCGTTTGTAACACTTTATTTTATTTATTTTTGGAAGGCTTAGACTAATAACATTGTAATAACCACAGTAACACTAATTAATATACAAAAGTGCTAATTACAAGCCTTCACAGATAAATACAAAAATTATTATTACTCCCACATCGCCCAAGTCACATCTTATCTATCCTATACTTGCATTAGCATGGTCTTAAATATTTATCTCTTGTTATCCCGTTTCTACGGGTGAACTCTATGACGGCCACATGAAGGTCATTTCAGTATTGAACAGGCTATCAAAGAATGGCAAATTAAAGAATAGACAGAAACAAATAAGTACACTCCTACAAAACAAAGTTTAAAAATGCTTTGACAGTACGACTAACGCATGCTTTGTTATAGAAATGGACAACCTCGAATTTTGGTGACAACTAATTAAAGGTATGTAATTGACAAACACAAATGCTTTACTAAAGACTCCTCAACCCGCCACATCTGCTAACTCACCCAGTACCTCACATGCAGCACGAACGTAAAATATCTCGAGTGTTTACGCGCGTGCGCACCATTTGTACACGACACGCCGCGGACGCCTCCGATACTACTGCGTAGATCCAGCGCCGATAACAGTGGCTGAAATACGTTATATTTAAAGTAAGGCAGGTCAGGCGGATGCTCTGATGTCTATGAATGATCTCCTTTGCTAAGGCTTGTGATTCAAACGGTGAGATGACAGAGTGGCATGATGAATACCAAATAGCGCTGTCAGTAGCGTACAATGTGTATTTTTTATTTACCAGCATTTCCAATTACCAAAAAAATGTAAGACATGTGACATCTACCAACCCGCACTAAACCCGCGTGGTTGACAGCCCACTCCTCTCACCGAGAGGAGGCCTGTGTCCCAGCAGTGGTGACACTATAAGCTGATTATGCTAGGTTTGATTGTTTTTTTTTTTTGTGGTTTATTTTTGTTTATGATCATATGTTTGGCATTGTTTTCATTTTCGACAGTGTCAGTGATTTGAGGGTGAAATATATGGGTTAGCCCGGCTTGTGGGAAGCTGAAGGTTATGGTGTCTGGGTATTCAGGATGAGGACCCTGAATATTAAAGGATATTAAAGTACAGCTGGTCAGGTTGAAGGTTTCGTATCTATGAATGATCTATAACTGCTCAAACTGTGAGGTGTCCGATTGGTATGTTGACAAATGGCGATTAGCTGTCAGTATTTAACTAGCCGGGCTAACCCATTTTAGGGTTAGCCCGGCTTGTGGAAAAAATTAAGTCCTCAGTGTCAGGGCATTTGAACAAAGTTTAATAATAATAGATTACAAAAACTTGTGATCAAAATTTGGCACAACATTATCTGAAAACGTAAAAATAAAGTAAAGGAGATGTAGACACTAGTTCGTCGTAGTCCTTGATAGGTTTGCAACTTTAGCCGGCTAAAAGAAGATACGTTTTTCGTCTGAAGTCTCAGTCCGGCTGTCAAGAGAATGCGTTTCTGAAACCTGTCAGTGCGACAAATCTAGTAGCTATTACAGATCAAATTCGTAAACACGTATTTGATTAGTATGAAACTGACAGGTGTCAAAAACGCATTCTCGCCTGCCACAGTAGTACGTAATAACGTAGAGTAACGTATAACCTAGCTTGATAATTCACACACACACAACATCAACATTCTCAACCGCCACAATACCGGTACAAACCCACAGCCCACCTTTAAACTCGCAACCAAAAGGTTTAAAACAATAACAAATCGCTGGAAACAATCGTTACTGATTACATCGGTACATAATACTAATTAATTTGGGCCCACTGTTCAATACACGGTATTTATTGTCCATAAACGCTACACAAAGAGTTAGGGCGCGATGTCGAGTAAACAATGCACTTGTACAACACGAATCGCTTTGCTGTGCCGAAACGTACGGAACTACGAAAGAAGGGAATTGGTGATATGATATCGTTAATGAGTGATTAGAAATTAAAACGTTCAAAATCTAGACGCAATCTCATCTCGGCGACAATGAATATCAAAAACTTGTCAAAAATGTAGGAAAATTAGAGATTTTTGACAAATTGAGACTGAGATCATACTGTGAACGTTCAATTTTAATGTGTAATGAGTAGTCAGAAGTGGTTATATCTCTACACACGAGCGTGAGCGAGAGGCTACTAAAGCCGCAGACGCGTCGACACCCGTCGACCCATCGGCGACTACCGTCGACAAGGTATCGCTCGTGTATTTGAATACGATCACAGAATAACTAATAGTAGGTACTTAGGTACGGTGCTCAAATACACGTGCAGCATGTTGTCGACAGCAGTTGCCTCAGTCGTCGACGCGTGTCGCTCGTGTAGCACACTAAAGAAAGGGAAATACATACTTCGATAACTCATTCGTCTGTAAAGGCTTATGGCCTAATGCTGGTTCGGAAAAACAATGGCGAACGGTCTATTTATCAAGATTACTTTGGCTTGATTTCTGCAAAGAGCGATATTTTAGCTGTTTTTGTAATACATAGTTAGAATATGGTTTATTGTACACCATTGCTATGTGCTATATTTGTGCATACATTTTTTAAACTTTTACACATTTCGTCTTTGCCAGACAGGGAGGGAAAATGTTGTAGGAAAAATCCTGAGTGCTTTTGGAAACCTCGCTTCAGCAATTTTTGACACAACTGCGCAAGGGATTGTCCCTGTTTTAGAACCCGATTTTCTTTTAACAATTTAAATATTAGGTTTATATTGCAGTACCTAAGAGTTATAACTGCATGTAAACATAATTTATGTCTGTTGTGTACCTTTATGTGATCAGTAAACAATGATGTAAAATTAATATTTTGCCTTATATTGGCTATAAATCATATTGTTTATGGACTTCGCTTTCGTCGATCTAATAGCATAGTTAGTAGGATACTGATTCATCGAATAGATTCTTGGTAAGTTCTCATGGTAAAATATGTAATACTTCGTAGAAGGGTTGAGAAGTGGGCCACCCCATTGACATGATATTTATCAGGATTTTTCATGCTTTTTCTTGAAAGTACTTGGCTTTCCGCTGTCCATGGCATAGATTTATCCAAATTGGAAAATCGAGCAAGAAAGAAAAATGTCATCTCTACTTAATTTTAACAACGGACTCTCAAAACAAAATCGAAAAGAACAATTCCACATTTAAATTTGAACTTCGTGCATCTCCGGCAATCTACGGCGCTCGTGCGCCTTGGATTGGTGGAAACAATGCTGTTATAAGATGGCTGCTAATGGCAACAATAGGCAAGATAACCGTCTACCTCCATTATTCTGCACGGATTCTGAATAATGTACTAGTTTTGAAAGCATTTAGGTTGTTATTATTCAACCTGAGATTTATTATAAGTCTAGTTAGTTTTAGTATTGTGGAATCAAGCCGCTTCAGCTCTGATAAACAGTTAAATACGAATTATGGGTGTTACAAAATGTACAAATGTGTAAATTACACTGTAATGTGGTTGTAATCTATTATGAGTCGTTGTTTCGATTGTTTCTGCTTGATTTATTTGACTTCACTGTATATTATTCTCACCCTTACTTTACGACATTGCATAGCTAACAACATAACATAACATCACGCCTGTAATTCCAAAGGGTTAGGTAGAGTTGTTCCTTACTACACTCACATTTCTCCAGTTATGTTTAAAGCCATCAACCGGACACAAATCCAGACCCCGGGCTGCTACTGAGGAATTCCTGATGTAAAAACCAGTAATATATATGTCAATGGAAAAATCCAATAACAATTCAAAACTGTCATGCTGATTTTGGCGCTGTCAGTAGTCTTTACAAAAGCGAACCCTTCACTGTGGTGTGCGAAAAGTCACGGTACGCAACTACGGTACCACTACAACTATCTACGCATGTGCAAAGTGCAATGGTTTTCACTAGAATCTTTTATTTTTCTCGTCTAGACCAGACAACTCTCTGAAGAATAATGTAATGTAAAAGTTTTGATCAAATAGCGAATAGCTTAAGTAGGTTATCTTGCACTACATTTTTAACATTTAATGAGGAAAAGTAGAAGGCCAATTCTCGTAATATAAAACGTGCAAAATCTAGCGCAGTCTCATCTCGGCGACTAACAAATTTCAAAAATTTAGGGAAATTTGAAGTACCTAGGTATTTTTGACAGATTGAGACTGAGATCAGACTGAACGTTTTTAAAATTACGAGAATTTCCTCTCTGCTGTCTGAAATATTGTTTGAGTTTGTTATGTATGCAGATTTATTCATACAACTTCATACAACATAGTTACTTTTAATTAAACCTTCGTTGTCAGCTTTGATTGGATAAAAAATGTTGATACGAGTAAGGACGAGAAATATTAGAATGGTTGCGAATCATAATACCTGACTTTCTGTGTGGTCGGTTAAATATAAGTCATCAGACCTGCACCAATACCTGTTAACATGTCATAATTCACGGAAAATAGGGTACATAGACCTTTAGGCATACCCATAATATTTATTCCGATCTATTCTATAAAAATCTGTGCCCAGTAACTGGGTTGTGAAGGTCAGATAGGAAGTCGCTCCATGTTAAATTCTGGTATTCAGCTGGCTCGCATCGGATCGGAAAGGATAAGAACGGATGCGGCGACAGCCGATCGCGTCCGGCAGGATGTCGACGACTCGACGCATACGATCGACTCCGTACCGTCGCTTGCGAATACATCCGTTTCTGCGCCTAGTCAAATAGTTTCATTCCTACCGTGTTGACGTCTTCGAATTTTTTTAAATAGTTATGTTGACGTAGTATTGTTGGCTATTGCATTAGAAGAAGAAGAAAATAATCATAAAACACAGAAGAATAAAAGAAAAAATTGGACGATGATTTATGGCAAAAATCGGATAAGTACGACGACAGGCGAACGGAGCGGATCGCACTTCGCAGGATACTGTAGGCTACGATCGCGGAAGACGCCCGCAGTCAATTGCGCATCTTGGTAATATAGACTCTATATACTATGTAGATGATTTAATATCATTTAAAGATTGTAAAATCCGTTCCGATCCGATGCGATGCGAGCCGTTTTGTGGAAATCATCCTTTGTACTGGAAGGCGACCTTAAAATCGTTGTGAAATGGTTAGGCAAATGATTAATGATATTGATAGATAATTAATGATATTCAGCTTGTTAATGATATTCTGCAAAATGTCACCGTGAAAATCGAGGTAAAGTGAGCTGTCGATAGTGTTAATTCTTGCTAAGTAATGACCAGCCCCAACTGACGGCGCCTGTTCACGAACATGACGCTTAGATCTGCATCATTCAGCTCAACCATTTTGAAGGGAGCTAAATAATCCAACACACACTTTCAGTTTAACAGTTCAAAATCATTCATTGCGTTATTTACGTTGTTGAGCAGACACAATTTTCGAACATATGAAGCAATGGATTCGCAACATCCTTCAAAATTATTCAGATTGTGATTAATAGTGTGTTACCAATGAGGGTGCTTGGATGGCGAGTTTTCACGTGGAAAGTCTTTGGATTCCTAAGCACGAAAAAATACCATTGTTGACGCGCAAATTGGTGAGGCAACTGCAATAAGCGTTACCGAATGATTTATTATAGCTGCAGAGCATACATATATCTATGCTGAAGAGAGAAAGGTGAGAGTTCCTATATATACGAGAACGTCGTTAATTTTTAATTGAGTTCCCTGTAAATAGAATTGCTATTTCAATTAAAACTGATTAGAGATAAAGATCGAATTATTTAACTGCTAAAATAATCATACCTAATTGTACACTAATCATATTTACTTGGCGAGGATACGTGCCCCCTCCCTAATATTATCCGCCAATAAAATCATTTTATCGACCATGTTACAATTACAATTATAAGTTTGCCGCCAGGCAGTTGCGTAACAATCCTTAATTTAAACGTCATAAGATTTATATTTGTAATGTTAACAAGTTTCGTGGCAGTAAAGTTAAGTTTGCCGATAATTCACATTTACTACATGGTTAAATGGTATCAGGGGTATAAATTGCGTAGTACAACCACAGTCTGCCAGGTGGTCCATCATAATTCCTCGTGAGACACCCACCAAGATACCTGTATTAAAATTGGTTCACAATCCCATAATTGTATGTAGTGTCACCTGAATTACTGATAGAACCTGTTTATTTCTTCAGGTTTTCTTGGAGAACAAGATATCAACGCTCATAGAAACTGAATTATTTATTGGTAATGGAAAGGCATATAAAGAGGATTTCTTTTGGAAAGAAGTATCCGCCCCTAACACTACCCACTGACCCAACATTCATTACGTTATTTACGTTGTTGCGCAGTTAAATTTTTCGAACATATAAAGCAATGGATTAGCAATTTTCTTCAAAATTATTCAGATTGATACGCAATTAGACTGCTGGAGGCCTACCATGATCGATAAAAACTCAAGACATTTCAGTTTAGGTTCTTAGGCCTGAGTTCACCAACATTCGAACCATCGGTTAGGTATTTAAACAGTTGATTTCCTTAGGAAATTTGACATAAATCAACTGTTTAAATACCTAACCGATGGTTAGAATGTTGGTGAACTCAGGCCTAAAACTGCATCGTTCACAGTCGTACCATGACGTCCAATTCGCTCAGCGGCATTTGGATCGTTGAAAGTGAATCAGCGTTAAGAGCTCGTGGTAGGTATCCAGATGGCATGGCCTAAATTGAATCGTTAAACTGACGTACGAATTAGAAGAACAGTTCAGTTTAGGTCCTAAAGTGGATCGCGTTAACAGCTCGTGGTAGGTATCCAGGTGTCAACGAAACCTCTCGTTTGTTTTATTATAAGTTTCTGTGCAACAATTTCTGTAGCCTCCCCTAAGTTGCTCTACGGAACATCCATTTTCGCACCCAATCTGACTCAGTTGTCTTCGTTAGGTTACATCGAGAAGTCGTTTTGTTCCTTACTGCGTTTAGAAAACCCAGAACCAGCAAAAAAATTATATTTTTCAACTTTAAAGACATCATTTGCCCTTTATCCCAATATTGAGGCGCTCCAACCCAGGTCCTCATTCTTTACACTCTACAACGTTGCGACCACTACACCAACCAAAGAGGCACAAACCAACAAGTTTTGAAATAACACCAAACGCGTAAACCATAGAGTTCCGCGCTAATATATCACGGATACCATAGACAATGGATACAATCGTCTAATTATATTGTGCCGGCGCCGCTGTATCGAGCACAGATAAACTTGATGCATTATTTTGTTAGACAATTAGTGCGTCTGTTACGAACGCAATTTGTTGGGGAAATCGATCGGTGGTTGTATTTGTTAGCAGAAATACATTGCTGGGTAAAGGAAGCTTCAGATCCTGTTTGTTATTGTTATTATCTTCGTATAGAATCAGTACCACTGCCTCGTTGGTAAGCTCGACTAATAGGCTCGCTCGGTTGCTCACTTATACATGGGAACATAACTGTCAAAATACAAGTCTTCTTAGCGTATCGATGGCAAAATTAACACGAAAAAATATACATCAAGGCAGATTCGTATAGGTAAACTTACCTACACGAATCTGCCTACCCCTTCAGGGAAATTCAGGCGTGATGTTATGGTATGCTCGTGTTAACAGCAATGCATCCTTTTAAATATAAACTGTTTTATGGGTGGTTGAATTAATCTATCCAACTAGAGTTACTCCAATTTTCATCTGCTCTCAAAACGGTGAAGGAAATCATCGAGAGATCATCATCACTCCTTCTCGAAGGGAGCAGGCCTGTTTCCTGGCAGTGGGAACATTACGTCGTTCTGATTCAACAGCAGTAGTGTATGGAAAAGTTTAGCAAATAGAAACGATCGAACAGTGCAAGGGGCCATACAATATTATAGACGATGGACAGCCGCGATAGCACGCGTGCCATACTGTCCTTACTTGGTGCTAACGCAGAGTTACGTCTCTGAGACTTGCACGTAAGTGCACGGTATGGGAGAATTATATTTATGTATAGCTTGATGCCGTGTCTTAATCTTAACCGAAAAACTGCCGCGCTCGTTTATTATAAATATGTATATAAATATGATTAATTCGCGCGATCAATCAAGTCGCGTTTTAACGTCATCTAAACTAATATTATAAAGAAAAAAAAAAGATTATTTTTAGTTGTTACGCTTTCACTCTAAAACGGCTAAACGGATTTGGATGAAATTTGGCACATTGGTAGTCCGCAGCCGTTAGCCATTTGGGCTGCCGTCATTGTGTGATCGTTCATCGCTTTCATAGGATAACCTAAGCTTAACGCATTGTCACTTTAATCACGTCTACGCGACGCTTGCGCAGCGTATGTATTTACTTCACTGTAGGTATGTGCAACGTCCACACCTTCGTAGGACATACCCTCAGTCCTAAGATACTTTTGAATTATATGCAAATATGTCAGGTTTCAACTGGTTCACAGCTTCAGAAGGCCAATTCCTGTAATTAAAAACGTTCAAAATTCAGTCGCAATCGCGCTCATCTCAGCAACAATGAATGTCAAAAACTTAGAAAAATTAGAAGTATTTTTGACAGATTGAGACTGAGATCAGACTGCGAACGTTCTTAAAATGACTATAATTGCCCCTCTGGTAGTTTGCCGACTCTCTAACATTAATAGATAGATTCATCTCCATAAGTTAAAGCCCATTAATAATAACGAACCCGACTCTACGAGACTCCGAACCCCACAAATTAGTTCATGCCACCTTAAATGGAGCCTAGATTACAGTGAAGCGTGAAATGCTGGTATAATTCGGTGCTATCAGCTGTCAGGAGGGGGAGGGGCAATTAACTCCTGGCCAGCGCACGATTGTGTAAGCTATTGTTAATTGTTTCTGGTCTTACCTCTTTTGTAGTTATGTTTGTTTGTTTTACCTACTCTTGTTTTGGCGGGAAGACAAGATAATAAAATAATTCAGTTTGAATTTGGAATTGAAATGAATGACAAGTGTTTCTTGTGGTTGAATAAAAGAATGCTTTTGTTTGCTGTTAAAAAACGTAGGTAACTAAAAATAATAATAATTATGTGAAGTACAAACTTGGATGTCGTCGAAAATAAAATTGGCGGGTTTTTTGGCTAACCCAGGTAGGTACTGTCTCAAATATTGTTTTATTAACTTTCCTGTTGTAACGGTTGCGCCTAACTGACCTATTATCATTATTTCCAATATATTTTCCAATTAGATTTCTAATCTCTGGTAGCCAATTTGCGAGTCGTTAGTATAAATTGGCCTATGAAATCTTTGGTTAATTGGCTATTGGTTATTTTAAGGCGCTAAAGTGCTCAGTTTGGTAACCCACAAAGATGAGGAGACTCGTGTTGGCCACCGTTCTGACGTGTTTGGCCAACCATGTTGGCGTGTTGGACGGATATATTGTTGGGGCTGGATGTGAGATAAACATTTCTGTCGCAACTTATTGCAGAATTATGCATTAAAAGAAGATTTTCTGTTAATTGAAATCTTGATTAATCTGAAATTTTTTGTCCTTTCTCAGTTTTTTACCTCTGATTTGGCACCACTGTCAAAATCACAACGATCTTTATTGTCGTTGCAATAAGGTTGCTATTGGGTTGCAGCCATTGATAAATCTGTCAAAATAACAGTGATCTTTATTCTGCTTACTATGAGGTTGCTATTGGGTTGCTGTCAGAGGTAACAGGACTGTACAGATAATCATTTTTATATTATGTAGGTAGTGCTAATCTTATGTGATAGCACTTTTCCAAAGATTCCCATTCGCAGTTGGTCCCATTTGCAAATCCAGTTGTAACATATCTGGGTAATATTCCCTACCTTCTCCTCTTCATATGTGTACTAATAGAATACCTATCCCACATATCCCCAGTAAACGTCCGCTTCGGCCAAATGCTGTACACGGACAGTAAGTATCAAGTGTTACGAGAGGATATGATCAAGACCAACACCAGGAACCTGGTGTACCACTGCAGGGCTGACAAGAGTGACTGCGATGCTGCTCTCGCCAAGATGAGGTATAAGGCCAGCAAACACTTCTATGCGCTGTCGAAGGCTGTCGTTGACTATGTGAAAAATAAGCGGCAGGCCAGGCCCACTGGATATGTTGGTAAGGAATATTTTTGATGTGTTCTCAGGCCAAATAAAAAACCAAGACAGAGCGCTGAGAACGATACAGCAGTCCAAAACTACACCTCCGCTCTCTGCATACACGCTCACACGCACACATTTACAGCCATTTATAATCAAACTACACCTCACTTGCACACATGTTTACGAAACCGGCTTCACTGTACTGTTGACAGCCCTCTGTCTTGGTTTTTTATTTGGTCTGAGGTTGTGTTATATTTTTTGTACCGCCGATAAACTTTGATCAATAATAGTACTATATTGATCGAAGCTTATAAATGTTGGCACATTACAGCCGCAGAGGGGCAACGCGTTTTATACAAAAAAATGCGGTGCGACCTGTTGTGTGCCATTTCATACAAAATGTGCGAAATTGAAAGCTGCTCTCAAAACGGTGAACGAAAACATCGTGAGGAAACAGGCATGTCCCAGAACCAAAAATTCGAAGACATGTGACTATAACCAACTCGCACTGGGCCCGCGTGGTAGATTACAGCCCACTCCTTTTCTCGAAAAGAAGAGGCATGTGAAAACAATACAAGCTGATCGTGATCTACGAAAATAATGCAGGAAGATTTTCCCAGTACGGCGTGGCCCGTCTAAATGTGTAGTGGGCTTTAAACGCTCGCTCTCTCACTTTCAGTCTCGTGGTCGTAACTGCTGAGGTCCTGGGTTCGATTCCTAGGTCGGGCAGTGTTAATGGGTTTTCCATTAGGAATTTCTTAGCTTTTAAACAGCCCAGAGTTTGGAAGTTAGTGGTGTGATACCCCCGTGTCTCGTGTCTCCGGTCGTGTCGGATATCGGAGTGAGGGGTGAGAGAGTGCACCTGTGTCTGCGCACACACGCCTGCCCTATAATCATAATCTCCCGCGTCGAAGGCTAGTCTCCTTTTGGGATTGGCCGCTATGGCCGAAATACGGTCTGAAGGACTATTATCTAACCCAAAAAGTACTGAATCAAGACATGTTATCCACCAGGAACTGCTACGTTCTGCCAAGACAACATTTGCGTTCCGGACACCGATCCGCCCATTGTGTTTGGAGGCTGCTTCACCTTGGTCTCCTGTGGGGGCAACCAGTCCTGGCATCTGGACCCCGTCGTCTACAAGAAGAAGAAGGGACGATTCTTTTAGCTTTACGTTCAATAAATGTTATAGTGCTTTCAGCTTGTTTTTATTTCTAAATAGGTACAACTGAAGTAACTGAAGACGCACGTCTAAACCGCATTTAAGAGCTGTCAATGTCATCATTTCTCTGTAGTTCTCTGCCGGATCATCTCATTCCAGATTCTATCCCTTAGACAGACAGTAGTCAGTGTTATCATCGTTGTGCAATATTGACACTGACAGCTCTTGAATTCGGTCTAGATGTGCTGATCTCGTTCAGTTTTAAAGGGAAAGATCACCCTTAGGTACTTACACTACTTTTCACTCTCTCTCAGCCTAGCAAAGCAGTTGATCATCTATGCAATCAATCGGCATAGCGTTTTCCCAACCATGTCAGGGTCAACTTTCAGTCTAACCGGATGCAGCTGAATACCTTTACATGGAGTGACTGTCTGTCGGACCTCCACAAACCGAGACTGTGTAAACATGATTCCCTTGGTAAGACTGTTTGTCAGACTTTTGGGCTTCTAACTATCCGTAACTACTGTCAAAGACCTACGAATGACAGTCGGGACTAACGTGCTTTCCGAGGCACGGAGGGGTCTCGATATGAAATGCATGGTCAACCATCCACGAACCGACCGCGGCAAGCACAGCTTAACCTTCGACCGACCCGTGCGGCTGTTATTATGTAACCACGACCCTCTCCATCCAGTTTTTCGCCCTTGCATAGGTACATTCATTTCACGTAAAAAATTGCTAATAATCAAAATTAATTTAAAACTATTAGGACCAGCAGCACACTTATAAAACTTTATCTCAACACAGTTTAGTAACAAAACATCTACAAGCCGTTTAACATGAATTCCAAGCTATTTCATTTTGCAGTACAGTCACTATGTTCTTATGCAAAACAAACGCCAGCTTTATCCTCCAAAATTCTCAACAAAAACAGACAAAGACGAAAGTACCTTCACATCTGGACTAAACTACATTACAGTTTTCACCCAAAAAGGTTCACTGATATAACTTCGACGATTTCAAGTCAACACACCATTTAAAAAAATAAAAGAAAATTAAAATAAAAAGGTTCACACACACCTGTTGCATTGTGCGGAAACAATAAGAATTTCATTCATTGTTTTACATCTGGAAAGAGGCTTTAAAAGACCATATCAGGTGTTCAGTCAAATTGTTAAAATGCTATAGTGGCCGGAGAACAACGCAATGGATTTTTTGTACCTCGCAGTGTTGTTGCAAGTGTATTATGCAGCGGCTGAAATCAGATCAAGTGTAATGGTGAATAAGTGAGTACAATATTGTAATAGTTTAAATCGGTAAACTTAATCAGTATTTAAATTCAGCTGCCAAAAGGTTGGCTAAGAACAGCTTTGGTCAGGAATAAGTGGAAAGACTTAGGCCTATGTGGCAAGACGAAATCTGGTAGCTGATAGTACCTTTTTTTAATATAGGGTTATGAAGAAGAATATAGAGTTAGGTAGCTTTTCACGCTGAAACTACTGAACGGATTTCGACAAAATTTGCAAAAGAGATAGATGGCATCCTGGGGAAGGATATATAAGCTACTTTTTGTCCCGGTAGCAGGTTCCCGTGGGGTAATTTCCGCCATCCACGCGGGCGAAGCTGCGGGCAGAAACTAGTAATATTATATACCTAATAATAAATGATATTAATTTTAATAACTTTAACGTTTATGTACGAAGACGGGTCTGAGGAAATAAAGGGGCGTTTTAAGCGATTTCTGAAATATAATTAATATGATTAAGTTATAAAAGCTTGCGTTCCTTTATTCATTATTTTTTACATCCATTTGTACACTCATTATTCGAAACATATACATTGCTTCGTGGCTGCATCCTAAAAAGGCAGAGATCATAATTATAACAGAAGGGTGACATATTAGTAAGAGTTGTATAATTCACTTGCACTTGTTTCTGTCAAGAACGAAAACAGCCAACCTAACAGTTTAACCCTCTTACTAATAAACGTATTATATCGGATGAATAATTTTTAACACACCGATTTCTCTCTTTCAGTCGTCAGTAATTTGACTTTCGAAAGAAGAAGACAAAGCGTTGTGTAACTATACAGACGCTATACAATGTTTATTAGTAAGAAGGTTAGCGGAAGTGGGATTATCGGATCGAACTCTACCCATAGCAAGTAGCAATTAACGTGAACCCATTTATAGCACAAGACAATTATTAATCCTAGTATTTTTCTCACAGTTATTATACTTCTGATTTTGCATCACTGTCCAAATCACAGTGATCTTTATTCTCATTGGAATAAGGTTGTTGTTGGGTTGCTGCCATTGACAGGTCTGTCAAAATCATTATAATCTATAATTTCGTCAAATAAGCTACTGCCAGAGGTAAAATAACTGTGAACAAATTGTGCACTGCTACCTACAAGGATCTTTTGGCGCTCGAATGACGTCGACAGGGGGCGCTGCTAGTAACATTTGTGAAATGTCACTTGAAATGTATTCAAAACACAAGATGGCGGCGTTAGTTCCGATTTTGGCCACGCGCTGAAATAACCTTGTAGCGCTATAGCTTGAGGGGTCAACAGAAAGCGTCCTACTAGAAAAGGCATTTTCTTATTACCCGTGAATTAATAATTCTTCCCCAGACTCGCAAAAGTGCAGCCTGTTGGCGCACAAGTCGCGAAGAGCTTTGTCCCCCTCACAGAAATACCCCCACCAAAGGGGGGTATGCACACTCCTCACGGCCCACCGGGTCAAATATCAGGCCGACGACATTTACAAGATGACTGCAATACGAAACCTTCAAACAAAGACGTGTTCGACGGTCCAAGTGTGGACATATTCGCGGAATACTATGATGACAAGATCGGAAAGACGCTAGCTACTATCATCTTCCCCGACCATATAGACCGTAAGTTTAAACTAATTATTTGGATCTAACATATTGGACTGAACAATGAACAGAGGGCCTAAATAGGCCACTTTGGCAGAATCATAAAACAATTCATATCACGCAATTTCATCTGTATGACAGTTTTGTATGGAGTTTCGTAAAATGCTATATGTACACCTCTGCCTAACCCTTCCAAGATATATAGGTGTGAAACTGTCAAACATATGAATTGCGTGATATGAATTGTTTTAAGATTCTGCCAAAGTGGCCTTTTTAGGCCCCCAGGAGACTGTCTAAACGGTACCTCCAAGTACCTACGTCTGCTGACGCCAGTCAGCTTTAATAAGCTATTTTCGTGTGTAACTAGTGCTTCTTATTAGTGCTTCTCTAAAAAAGAAGGAAGAGTTTGTCGGTTATGAAAATGTGTAAGGACCCACCCAATAATAACTAAGTATTTACATACATTTCCCACGTTTACGCTCGCCTTTTCATTACCGGACTGCGCAACAGCAAGGGCAGGGTCATGAAGCTCTATGTTCGACTGAAAGTTTAGTGCTTCGCCACGTTTCCCGCCTACGCTCTGCTACGCCAGCGCCATTACTACGCGTCGCGGACGCAGCGTAGCATTATTTCTTCTCATAGAGACATAATCGAAGATTGGAACGTTCCCTTAATAATGCTCGTATTAAGGCACTTGCATAATGCTTAAATTACATATGAATAAACTACTAACACTGAGCTAAGTTTATTGTTAGTAATATGGATATAATTTTTTGAATCCAAAATAAATATACTTGATTGATTGATTGATAAATGAAATATAAATCTTTTAAAGTAGCCAAAGGTTACAGGAATTACATATGCAAGACAATTCTTGTTGAATCGCAACATGAAATCCGATTAGTTCTTGATCTCACGACTGACTTACCTGTCCTTTTCAGACAAACACTTTCAAGTAACAACGCCATTACCGTACCTGACTGTAGGTCTAATAGAAGCTATAGGCTACCACCCCAGCACAATGAAGAGCGAACACCCGAGCGAATGCGAGAAGATATACCAGGACCACTTAGACGGCCAATACTCTGACGAGTCCAGGGATGCTTCTGGAGAATCCCTGGAGATGGCGCGCCTGCCTCTGTTCCCCGCTGAGGTCCCGATGTCCGTAGAGACACAGTTAGCGGAGATGTACGACGATTTAAATGTCTAGTTCTTTTTACTTCTTATATTTTTATACTGCGTTGATTAAATGTTTTTTAGTAAAGCGGTTTTTTTTTGTTCGTCTTTTCTAGAAGCACGAAATTTTGCACAAGTGTTCCTTATTTTTGGAAGGTGAGAACTAAGGAAGGATTTTTTTTAATTCATCACCTATTTGGGTTAATTGAGAGGGGCCCGTGGTTAAATAATAACAGCCGCACAGGTCGATCGATCAGGTTAAACTACGCTTGCCGCGGTTGGTCTGTGGATGGGTGACCATCTTTACATACCGTGTCCCCGCCGTGCCTCGGAAAGCACGTTAAGCCGTTGGTCCCGGCTGTCATTCGTGGATCTTTGACAGTCGTTACGGGTAGTCAGCAGCCCGAAAGTCTGACAACCAGTCTTACCAAGGGGTATCGTATTACCCAGTAACTGGGTTGTGGAGGTCAGATAGGCAGTCGCTCCATGTAAAATACTGGTATTCAGCTGCATCCGGTTAGACTGGAAGCCGACCCCAACATAGTTGGGAAAAGGCTAGGCAGATGATGACCTATTTGGGTTAAATACATGACAATTTGTAACTTGTAATGTTGATAAAACCGTATTTTATGTTGTTTTCATGACTACTAGTACTAATCGCGGTTAATCCGTGCTCTATCGATGACTACGAGGTAGATTAGAAATTGGGCTAAGGAAGTCTCGACAGTCTCAATGTCTCGGGACACAGGACAACCCACGTTCAAGGTCCCCGGACTTTGAGACTTCTCAGAATAAAATAAGAAACGAGTTAATTTTAAAAGCATTTGAAATAATGCCACCAGACAAGGAGAACACTCTTGTTTTTAACAGAATGCGGTTTTATTGTGTTTAAAGCTATGTAGCAATCAGTTTTACTCAAATTCGAAGTAAAAAAATGCATATTTTGAGACTGTTAGTTGTGGTGGCCAGTGTCTCGAGTCACGACCCTAAAGTCGGGACCAGAGTTAACTTTAGAAAAAAGTCCTGGGGCTTCGACACACGAATCGTCCAAGGACCCGGATAGTTGGAGTGACTGTGAGACCACATGGAATATCAAGGGTTGTATGACCGCTGCTAGTTTTAAATAGTCTTCGTGTTTCAAGAAGCAGTGGTGATACTTTTCTACATCTTTGATTGTACTGTCCACAAAAAAGACAGTTAATTTCTAGTTCTACTATATGTAACTAATATAGAGGCCAAATTTTTGGTTTATACTAATGCTACACTGAATTTGAAACATTATAAACAAAAAAGCGGAGCGTGTATGTGTAAATAATTCCATCACCAATGCTCTCAAAACGGTGAAGGAAAATATCATGAGGAAACCGGCATGTCCTAAAACCAAACATTCGATGACATTGGACATCTAGTCATCTACCAACCCGCACTAGGCCCGCGTGGTAGATTACTCCTCTCAATGACAGGAGGCCTGTCACCCAGCAATGGGAACATCGTAGGCTGATTATGCTGAGCAAAAAAACTTTTGTTCTAAATACTTATCCAAGCTGTTGGCTAGCAGGCCAGTCAGTGTTCACCTGCACATTAACAAAAGCGCCTACAATTTGTATGACCCAATGTTGCGCTAACGCATAAAAAGCGCGAGATTTTCAACAGTGAATAAAAAACAACATTCTTAAACGAGTTCTTTAATACATACTTTCTTATGAATTACCTTAATTTCTAGTACTAAAACTAAGTACCTAAGTAAGTGTTTACACGGGGCCAGCTTGTAAATTATATTTGTTGGGTAGTTTAACATCTTTATCCTTTTCATCTAGAATCTCTTCCGTATCGTCGTCGTCAAAATCTTCCATGTCCAGCGGGTTCCTTGAAAAATTCAAAAGCCTTAAATATAATTTAGCTGTCAGTTCACTGGCCTATTAGTAATATGAGACTGGAAATACTCGTATCAACAAGCCTAATAAAAAAAAAGTTCCTTTCGCTATTTATTAATCTATACTAATAATAAAGCTGAAGGGTTTGTTTGTTTTTTTTTTTGTTTGAACACGCTAATCTCCGAAACTATCACCAGGCGGATTTAATAAAATGTATTTGGTAGCCAAATTTTTGACGAAGAAAAAAGTAAGAAAGAAAGCTTTGTGAAAACGCAGTAACAGCCCAGGCAGGCGATGCAATGCGACGGGGCACAAGAAATTTCACGCGGACAAAGTCGCGGCCAGGGCCTAGTATGTATTAAAGGTTGTCTTATAGAGATCGTTTTAGCGATAAGACCGCCCATTGCGTCACCCTTTGTAAAATTTCTACATTTATATCTGTAATAATTATAGTGTACATAAAAAAGAAAGAAAAGGCCTCCCACAAGGTGGACCGACGACCTTGTGAAGGCCGCAGGAAACCGTTGGATGCGAGAAGCACAGAACCGGTCGAAGTGGAGGTGCTTGGGCGAGGCCTATGTCCAGCAGTGGACGTCTTCGGTTGAAATGATGATGATGACATAACAAAGAGTATTATATCTATCTAAATAACAATGAAATAAATTAACAACATATAAGAATAACAATGATAAAAAAACATAATATAGAAAAGTATCGTGACGGTCAAAATGTTACACTTTATTCGGTCTAGCTCTTTTTTCATTCGCCAAGTATAAATTAAAAATCCTCCAGACCAGGCGGCCAATCTCGACGGAGAGTCTTACCCTTCCTTCAACGCGGGATATATTTATAGTGCACAAGCACGCGCAGACACAGGTGCATTCCCTCTTCCCTCATTCTCATAGTCTAAGTCTAATGTGCAAGGAGGAAATATTGTTCCATAAAAATTTTTGGTGTAGGTAGTTACACACACAATTAAGCAAATTTTCTATCAGTCTATCTATTTCAAAATATTCTTGTTTCTTTAAGAATGATATGAAGAGCAGTACTAATGCGTACAATAGGCACATTTTTTTTTGGTGACTACTTAGTTAATGGACTAGAATTGCTCCTTTTCGATACAGAAAGAAAAGAAATTAAGTTTATTTGCGGTAAACATGACGCACAAAAGAACAAAGTCACAAAAAAAAGACAAATAAGAAAAGGTTGGGGGAAACATGCGTCACATCCACGCAAAACAGAGACAAGACAGAGCCCCAGCCGGACTTTTTTTTTACCTACTTTTTTGCCTGACAATGTCTAACCTTTTTTTAACTGTATTAAAATTTGTGTAAGTACACTTACTTGTTCCAGGCAATTTTGTGTCGCTTCCTGAAAAATAAAAAAAAATATTAACATTAAAAATATAAACACTTAGCGTACTTAATATAATAAATTAGCTACTTAAAAAAAAAGTCTGACCTATTCGTAGCAATATAATCTTGATCCATATATTCTTCTGAAACTTCCACAGATAACGGCTGTCCTCTATGGTCCTGGAGAATACCGAAGTACCGGGGTGCTCGCGTTACCGTAAATAATAGAGCTGGAATTTATGAATATAATTATTGATATACATTTAAAATGTACAGGTTAAAATAAAGGTAAGTACATTACCTTTAACATTTTTTTAACTATCTATGCTATGAAAATAATTCCGTGTTATTTCGTCTCACAAACAAAAGTTATATTCCTATATATCAATGTGTCTAGCAAGAATAGCGGTTAGGAAACTTAGTAAGTACTTACAATCATCAACAGCTTGAAGCCCTTCGAACGCCACACATAAAACTATCAACACTACTTGTAATTTTAATTTTGTTTCACACATATTAATAAATTGATTGAAGTCTTTAGGTACTACGAAATTACAGGCCACCAAGTTCTCTTTTTCTAGCACACTAGTTTGAAAATCATAATAGAAAAAAACTAAATTTCAATCGCTGCAAACAGGTCGTTCAGTAAAAAGTATCGAACTGATTTTGAATCGAGTTGCGCGAATTTCGATTTCCGTTAGCATGAAAGTTTGGAAAACATAAAGTTGTTTACCAAATTGTTTTTGGTGTTTTAGCGGTTCTTTCGTTGACATTACGAACAATGGATTGCATAACTAAGTTTCCTGCACGTGACTTGAACTAATCGCATCTTAGAAGTTCTTGTTATGGTTCCTTGCAAAATACCGGCCTCTTTCCTGGTTTCTCAAAAGGAACTGCGTCACTATGCTGGCAAGTTTTTCAGATGCTATACCTACTATTAGCAATAGCTTGCATGGTGTTATGACGTCATCATCATCCATCTTCCCTTATCAAAAATTGTTGGGTCCGGCGATCATAGGTTTATGTTCAACACTTCTCTTATCGCATCTCTTTGACCTTTTCGCAAAAAAACCATATACTTACACACACAACACACCAACCTGGCGACTACGAATATCTTTTGAACCATTTCTTCAAGTAGAGTTTAAGCTCATCATAATTGAGAGTTAATGTTCATAAAAGCATCATTGGTACTTTTTACATCCCTGCTGAAAGGAAAAACGTATAAGAAAGACCTACTATGTAACTGTAATGTAACCAAAAAATCTGTCAGAGAATTTTGTGTACAAGGTGGAAGTTATTCATTACATAAATAATAGTACTTACTTAGCATAGATTAGTTTACGAAATACCTGCAGCCTGCAGCTTTTACGATTTGCCCACACACTCACTTAGGTATATAAATGCATAATCAGCACAATCATGGTGGTTTTATTGTGTAGTACATAATAAACAGTATTCTATCTATCTTCTATCTATATAATGTTCCCACTGCTGGGACACAGGCCTCCTCTCGGTGAGAGGGAGTGGGCCGTCATCCACCACGCGGGCCCAGCGCGGGTTGATAGATGTCTTTGAATTTTTGGTTCTAGAACATGACGGTTTCCTCACGATGTTTACACCTACACCTTTTTTGAGAGCAGGTGGTGATGAAATAATTTACACGAAGTAAAGCGCCTGCGTGGGTTCGAACCTACGACTTACAACTCCAAGTCGCGAGACCACGTGAGGCACTTATATACGACTAAGTACTTTTTTTAATTCCTGAGACGTCTTTTCATGCACAATAAGCAGAAGAGACACCATTTTATAAGCAGGATAGGATACAAAGGTCTAAAAGGTTACTTTTCAAAATGTCTAAATAGATAACTGGAAATCTCTGTTTCTATGGAAACTTCAAAATCGGTCTAATTTAGCTGTAGCACTATTTCGAAAGAACTTTGTATCCTGCTTATGCGTATAAATTTTCATTAAAATCGGTTCATTCATTTCGAAAAACAAGGGCTTGAAAGTTTGTGTGAAATGCCGTACGGCGTAACGCTCAACGTATCGAAGCAATATACAAAAGACATGGGACATTATTGTAGAGTTCGGTAGGGGTGGAAAAATTTGAATAGCCTACTGGCGGCAAATGTGTAAATCCGCCACTGATGTGCTACCTAACCAAGTCTTGATTAATACCTCCCCAAGAAAACCGCAACAGACGCTTCTAAAATAAACCAGATTAACTTAGGTACTGATTGCAGCTAATTTTATAATACACCCATAAATAGTAGGAATTCACAAAGCAGTTCACTAACAGACCTAACCACTGTCTAAAACTAAACAATTTGGCACGCTAGTATTACATATATGTAAATGATTTGGATTTTTTTATTTTTTCAGACACTCATGTTCGGATTGGCACATTCATTACAACAAAGCCGACCCGAAGCACTTACTAGACTTATTCGGCTTTCATTCGGCTCCTTAATAATGGTCGGGTGGGCGGTATTTTCCTAAACACATATTTAGAATATTCAATTTTAACGCCTGACTGTGCTGAATTATGCTAACCCGAACGTGTGTGATGCACCCCTTAGACGCTACAAACTTTTTGATACCGCGCAAGCAGGCCTTTAGTTTAGTAGCAAAACCCAGAAGCGACCTATTTCCAGCAGAAGGAACTAGAAATTAACTCTAGACCACTACGCTGATCAGGGGGCCTAAAAAGGCCACTTTGGCAGAATCATAAAACAATTCTTATCACGCAATTCATCTGTTTGACAGTTTCACACCTATATATCCGTGAAGGGTTAAGGAGAGATGTACCTATAGCATTTTACGGATCTCCATAAAAAACTGTCATACAGATGAAATTGCGTGATATGAATTGTCTTATGATTCTGCCAAAATGGCCTTTTTAGACCCCAGGTATACATTTAATTCCTGAACTCTTCAGTTCTTATCATCATCATTATTTCAGCCGAAAGACCTCCACTGCTACACATAGGCCTCCCCCAAGCGCCGCCACTTCGACCGGTTCTGTACTTCTCGCATCCGGCAGATTCACCAGGTCGGTCGTCGGTCCATCTTGTGTGAGGCTTTCCAAAGCTACGTTACTAGGCTACTCTAACAAAATACAAAAGTTTTGACGATAGGACGATGATATCAATTCTAAAATCTACTTGTAGTGAAATAAAACGTCCAAATTCAATAAAAGTAAGTAGGTATTTAATTCTAAATAAAATTAACATTTATTTCCTATAGAATAGATTGCCCTCCCCTCCCCAAAGCCTTCGTCCGCCGTAGCCAATCAAGTCTTGCCGGAGAGAATTGTACTTCTTGAAGAACAGCTTCTTCAGGATCCGCTTCCGACGTTTGTCTTCCTTTAGACACGACTCGAGCTTGTCCATGCACACTTCCTCCCTGCAACAGAAACAAGTTGTTAAAGCTTGCCCGATTTGAGTAAGTAGATGTAAGATGGGCTGGTGTCCGCAACTCCATGTCCAAGCGCGGAGGTATTTTGCGTACGGAAAGAACCTTGAACTGAAACCTTTTTTTTTGCAAAAGTACCGTCCCTTTGCCAAAACAAAAATCTGTTCTCCCTAATTGCGTAACACGCTTTCTATTAAAATCTGAATGATTTTGAAGCTTCATATGTTTGAAAAATTTGTCTGCTCATCAACTTAAATAACGCAGTGAATGTTGTTGAACCATGCCATGGCCTTAAATTTTGAGAGTAAAATTCTGATAGTGTCTTACGTAATGGAACGATCATTCTTGTTATTGATATGTAGATAGGTAAGTAACGATACCTACTAAGGAAGTAAGGACTATGTCTTCTCCATCTTGCTAATGATTTAATAAACCTTCAAGTTTTAGGTCACTTCAACCACTCAACGTATAACGCCATCACCCTCTGAAACAATTCTGTGGTAATTTTATAAATTCAAAAACTCGCTCACTTATAATTTTGATCCAGCATTAGTTTAATAGGTTCCGTCTTCGTGAACTTGTCTGGGAGACGAGAACCTGGTGGCATTTTCGTCAATTCTTTCATGATGCCCATTATAGTGTTCTCCAACTGCGCCAGTTTTGGCACCATCAGCCTTTTGATCACCTGAAAATAATGCATTTTCTCAGTTCTACCCCTTTATCCAGGATAAAACTAGGTTATGATGATTCTTGGACTGACTTAACCTGTTTACCACTGAAGCTTCTATGAAAGTGCGCGCATGTAGCGACGCGACAGCTGGAGACTTCTTTGTCCGCGGGTTTGGAGACAGTTCGGCGACGCAACGGCGACAAAATATATTGATGAATGCGGCAAAATTTTAAGAAAAAGTAGTGTTGCTGTCGCTACCGTGTTCGCATCGTCCAAATCTCGGAGAGGAGACAGCGACAGAGACAACTTAGTTGCTCGTGGGTCCCTTAAGAAATACGAGGATTATAAGATGAAAATTATAATAATTATACCTTTCCACATCGATTACCAGTCTTACACGGTGTCCGGAACTTTCTGCCGAGGTCCATAGTCGGCAAGTTCTGTATCTGAGTGATAACATTTGAGAACGTGCCTATTGCCGTTTTCTGAGCTAAAAAAATAATAAAATCCTATAACTACAGTTCCAAAAGTATCCTATACTTTATTAACGATTATCAGATTTCAGCGTGCTACTGAGCAAGAATCTGTCCTGGATGACCATAACCAGCCTACAATGTTTCCACTGCCGGGACACAGGCCTCTTCTCTACTTCTTCTTCTTCTCGTCTTCGATTTTTTTGGTTCTAAGACATTTCGGATTCCTCAAGGTTTTGAGAGCAGTGGTGATGAAATAATTTCCAAAAATTAAAGCGCCTGTCTGTGTTCGAACCTAAGACCTACAACCCGTAAGCAGAGCCACCACTGCTCCAGGCACAGTACTTATTTCCTTCATACCTTCTAGCTTTAATAAGCAATAATAAATGCATGCATACGCTTTGTTTGTCGGACGCCGTCGCAGGCTAGTTTTTAATAAATGTTTTTCTGTTAGGTACTTACTCATTAGAGCTTTTTTCGTTTTCCCCTGCCGGGCAATTTCTGGCTTATTCTGGTTATTACCGCTGTTATATTCATCAGAATTTTTGGTACTGTGAACAAATGTGACAAGCAACAATGTAAAAATCACTTTAACTGAAAAATAATTTTTTGAAATCATTCTATGTTCTAAACGCGACCACTTGCGTCTACTTTTGTAAAGGAACTTGAAACATCTAATTTTTCACGGAAACGTATTTACAAAACATTGCTCCCATGGGGAAAATTTTACACTTTTATGCCTAGCCTAAGCAACAATATAAATTGTTACATCAAACCGTGTTTGTAAATTACGAAAAACATAAGAATCATAAATACCATTGTGTTGCATTATTATACCGTACCTATATGCGTACCTAGTGGTAATACAACTTTATAACTTCAATCAACCTATCTAGCCATTTCCCAATTGGGGTCGGCTTCCAGTCTGACCGAATACAGGTCGATACTTGCTTAAAGGCATATAAGCTTGTGATTTTTCGATGTAAGTCTAGTAGGCACTCTACCTCGAAAAATCACCATAAGCCTGCCCGACTTCGTCCGCGTGAAATATCTTGTTCCCCCGACCCCCGACCCACCCCGTCGCATCGCATCGCCTGCCCATGCTATAACTTTGTTTTCGCTCAGCGTTCTTTCTGCCTTCCTTTCTGCTTTTTGTGTTTGATTGGCTTCTAAGGGCCCTAGCGTGATGTTAAGTAGCCTATTGCCGTCCTCAAGAATTGGGCCATCAAATGCAAAAAGAATTTTTCAAACGGTACCTACTGGTAGTTAAAGATATTAGCGCGTTCACCATTGTCATATAGATTACTCTTTTGAAATCATTGGCGTTCACACAAGCAAACTGTTCAACTTTATTATTAGTACAGATATAATGTACAGAGGCCCAGCACATCAACCTACCCCAATCTGTCAAATTTTTCCAATTGAATATGAACCTTATAACTTTGTGGTAAAGTTGAAAATCTATCACAGAAATTTGACAGATTGGGGTAGCTTGATGAGTTGGCCTCTGTACTCTGTGGTACAGATAGATGTAGGTCAAATGACCAGAAGCACCACCTACCTATAGTGTTCTGTGTGAATAGTCCTCCTTTAGACATACGTACAGAATAATTAGGTATATTATAAACACGTTGACACAGCCCGGATCACAGGGATATAAAGAAGATGTAAGAAGATTAAAAAGTTCATTCAAAGACATTGAGATTTGTTGCGAAACTGCCCAAAAGACTGGCGATCACTGGCTGCTGGCTGGCGTTGAATGTTGTCATTGTCAATTTGGCAGTGACACTGATGGTTTAATAATTTTGTTGTTGTCGACTTTTCGTTACATGCTCTGTGGTAGCCAGTTTACCACCGAATTTTTAATTTTGAGAGGTTAGAAATCTTTACAAACAATTTTCAATACGTTTTTTATTAATGATCTGTACCTGCTAAATAAATAACTAGGTATATAAACCAAGATACATAAGTCTTTTTAAAAGTGGAAAATGGTTGGAAACGAAGAAAAGACTAGTAACAAAAATGGAATAAAAAACGGTTTCGTCAAAAATACTGTGATAAATACAATAGAATTTATGGATAATATCACGAACCTGGACTTGAGTAATGGAAAACTAACAAGTTTCGATGAAAACCTTGAGCTACCACCGAACATAACCCACCTAAAGTTATCCAACAACAAGTTGACTGAAGTGCCTAATATAATATTAAAAATGGACAAGATAAAAACTCTGGACCTTTCTTTCAACTTAATTATGTTTTTTGACGATACTCCCAGTTTCTGCCACTCTGTAGAACGGCTTAATGTATCAAATAATCGCCTAAAAAGACCCCCATTCTGGGTTTGGGCAGAGAAACCAAAAAAAATGACATATTTGAATCTAAGTAATAACAATGATATAGGCGAGTTGTTAATTAGTAGTTATTTTGATGAACTACTACAATACAAAACTCTAATCAATGAAATAGATGTACATAATTGTAAACTAGGTAAATATGTGAAGCTTATGGCCACATTCAGCCATGCAAAAGTTGTGAGCTTAGGATGTGAAGACTATAATTACTTCAGTGTGAACAATTTGGATCAATTGCCATGTGCCGGTCTGGAGGAGTGCTGCCAAGTGGAGAGAATGAATCTGAGCAACACACAGCTGTACCGCATCAATTCTAATATAGATATTTATCAAAATATAATAGAAATTAACTTGTCACAGAATAATCTTAACAGTTTGCCAAATGAATTCTGTAACTTGAAGAACTTGGAGACTTGTATATTGTCATGCAATAAGCTTCTGTACATACCTGATGATATCAGTAAATTAACCAAATTGGTGCGACTATACTTGGATGACAACAAACTATGCATGCTTCCCTCTTCCTTGCACGAAATAACTAGTCTAAGAGTCCTGGATTTGTACAACAACAACTTATGTCAAGGCTTAGATAAGATAGAGAACTTGGAAGAACTTGATTTTGCTCTAAATTACTTTGAAGAACCCAATGATGGAGAATATTTCTCAAAGAAAGAAAAGTTAAGAATAAACCGCCATGCAAGAGACGATGGAAGGTATGTTAGCTAAAAAAACTTTTTGTCAGATGAGTTGGGAGGATAACAATATAATTACTTATTTTATTTTGTTTATTTATAGCCTTTTTCAGAGTGATAGTTGTAATGAATAACATTTTGTGTTCAATATCAGTTCTGAGTCTCTGTGTGCCCTTTGGCAAAGACCTCCTCCAGCCCCTTCCATTTGTCCTTCCTTGCCTTTTAATCCATTCTGATAAAAAAGTGTCAATAAAAAAAATAATGGATGTGGGTTGCCTAGAATCAAGCTGAGTGGTGTTCAATTAGAGAGCAGTGGATGGCTGTAGGCTGATGGTGATAAATCTATATATACTAACAATAAAGCTGAAGAGTTTGTTTTTTTGTTTGAATGCTCTTGTCTTTGAATGTACCTGTTGTATTTGAAAAATGATTTTAGCATTAGATAGCCCAATTCTTGAAAATACTTCTTGAGAATAATTGTATCTTGAAAATTGTTTTTTTGTTTGAATGCTCTTGTCTTTGAATGTACCTGTTGTATTTGAAAAATGATTTTAGCATTATCTTGAAAATACAATTCTTAGCAACCGAACAAAAGGAAAATAAGCCAGAAATAACGCAAAGCGAAAACAAAGTAACAGCGTTGTCGGGCAATGGATGGCAACACGGGGGCTCGAGGGCCGAAATTTCACGCCGAAGAAGTCTCGGATAGAAGCTAGTAATAATAAATAAGGCATTTTACATAAATTTGTAAATACTAGCTACTACCCGCAGCTTCACCCACGTGTATGCCAGAAATTAACCCATGGAAATATTCTACCAAAAGTTACTCCATAGAACATCAGCTATGAGCCAGTGAAAGTCCCATCAAAATCGGTCCAGCTGTTTTACAGATTAGCCGGAACAGAGACCGAAATTTAAATAAACTTGGTTAAAAAAAAAATATAAGTACCACAACATACTTTCAAATGCACTTAGTACACACAGACATTTCAATTGTATTTATTTGTATAGATAGTGGCTGGCAATACTAAACAAACTTAACAAATATCACTTTTCAGGAAGATTGAAGCATTTAATGATGGCGAGCACACTCCGGACACCAGTGATGATGAAGAGCTTTGTGCTTTGATATCAAATGGGTGTGTGGATGATGGAAATCAAGGTGGGTTTCTATTAAATGCATTTAATAATATTAAATTACACAATACAGTTTAACTAAAATATAACTCAGTCTAATACAGCTTTATCACTTTTTAAGTATTTAATTTTGTGATATGTTTTGATTCCATAATGATAATATAGCCATGTTGTTTGTGTTACATGTTGAAAAAGTGTTATTTTCAAGTAAACTAAATAGTAGTGATGGTGGACTATGGGTTTTGCTAAACTAAACCACTAAGGGCTGATTTTTCAATAGCCAGATAACTTATAAATATTGGGGTTTGACAGTTTTTGTACTTATAGAAAATAATGTCAAACTGTCATAATTTATTCTTCAGATAAAAGTTATCTGTGTATTCAAAAATCTGCCTTAATTAAACTATTCTATTATATGTAGGTATTTGGTTGATTTTTTGTATGCAGACTGAGAACGTCGTTAAGTAGGTATACAAAGTTTAATTTATTGTCTTATAGTCGTCTCCACGTTATATATATTAATAGTAGATCGCTGACTGTTCTCACCGCCGCCGGCGAGTACTCGTTTCTCGCTCGGCGATGCTGGCTTGGCGAGCAGAACGCTCGCTAATAGACTAACGCTTGGTACATACGCATACCAGCCAGTAATCGCTCGTCACGCGTCACCGTCGCGCACTCGCTGCTCGTTGCGCACCAACTCGTTTTTAGTTGTTAGCTCCACTTGCTCTTCGGAAATTGCATGGTGGGGTGTGTACCACCTGCCACCTCTATTTTGATACACCTACAGCCCAATTCAAACTTTATGGCGGCTCGGAACATGAGGCGAGTCGCTGCGCAGTAACAAATTCATGGGTCAACGGGGTGACGAATGGGGTCCAGAGCGCAGCGAATAGAGCACTTCACAGCTGCTAAAAAGTTTTGAAGCGAACTATACCATAAGTGACTCCTATTCAGCAAACAGTTATAGAACACAACACATAAATCAATATAATGGCTCATACAAATAATTATGATGTTTTCCAGATGTGCCGGTTACCCGGTGCAGCTCTCCTGAGGATTGGGACTCCGATGACTACTGGATTCCCCAATACTACAAGCCGGTGACACCGCCACGCTCGCCCTGGCTCTTCTTTGTCAAAAAGAAAATGGAAGAAGGCAATTTTTGCCCAATGGACGCGCATCCGGTGTCGATCGCGGATGTAGTGAAATACGAAAAGTATTGCAATCCTCCCGTAGAATACGAGTCAGATGGACAGTTCGACGATTATTCTGATGATGATAGCTGATGGACAATTTCACCTGGGGCGGGGTGGTTGTTTCGCTGTATTTTTCCAGTTCGCCCAGTTTCTGAAACGAAAATCAACACAAAAATTTGCTGACAAATTGTCAAGCGCGCGGAACCTGCTGTGATCGGTTGACTGAATTTTCAATAGACAATCGTATCACTTGCGTTTTATTTTGATAATCCGTCGTACGTCGTATTATTGACGTTCGACGGATTATCAAAATAAAAATAATTAAATAATTATTAATTAATTATAATAATTAATAATTTCTGGAAAAACCATTAGGTTTTTCCAGAAAACGGGTGAAACTTATGTGTCCACCTGACCCGTTTTTTATTGCCAAATGGACCTGCTCTTACCTCGATCACGCCTGATGGAAAGAACAACTGAACTGAACTGGCCAAGTGTTGCCTTTAACTTAATTCCTATGCTGTTACGTCAATGTCGATTCAACATTAACAAAATAGAGTATTGTGGATAAGATTAATAGTCAGCATTCTACTAAACGTAATATTTTAAAAGGAGATTGGTTGCCCAGTGGTAACGGCCGCGACTTCGGCGTTGTAGGTCGTAGGTTCAAACCCAGACAGGCGCTTTGTGTATATCATGTCATCACCACTGCTCTCAAAACGGTGAAGGAAAACATCGTGTGGAAACCGGCGACATGTCCTAGAAACAAAAATCCGAAGACATATGACATCTACCAACCCGTACTAGGCCCGCGTGTTGGATTACACTCTCTTTACCGAGAGGAGGCCTGTGTCCCAGCAGTGGGAACATTATAGGCTGATAATGCTATTCTTACATTAAAAGTCACTGTGACTGTAGGCCCTTGTGTTTATATTAATACGTACTACTACTTTGTGAATATGTATAATTTTGATTATTCAATTTTGTTATTACTATTGTTGTTTTGTATAATTATTATTGTTGCATGTATCATGGGTCCGAATAAGCCCTTTTAGAAGTAGTTTTATAGTATTTCCTATAATTAGTGTAAGTCAAAAGGCCAGTATTAATTATGAAACGAGATAAGAATCTCATAACGAATTATTTAAATGTTAACTGTTGAAATGTGGTTACATGATGGTAGGGACATCGACGCGCAACCCGGATGCTACCAGTAGCAATGGGTTTAATTTTGACTGGTCAACAACATTTATTGCATTATTTATGTTGGTGAGCAGACCAGTGCCGGATTAAGACTACATGATGCCCTATGGCCTCCTATCCACTAGTCGCCTCGTATTTTTCCAAAACATCGATGAGCGATTTGTAATGGCACACATCTCTAGAATGACTTTCGGGTCTTGTAATATCTTGCTGATAAACAGCCTTGCCTTTTATGTGCTAGCAAATACTTTTTCTGTGCTGTGACTGCCTCATGGTGCCCCCCGAGACTTTATGCCCTAAGCAATTGCTTAATTTCCTTATGGGCTAATCCGGAACTGGAGCAGATACATTTTTTTTAACTTATGAAGCAATGGGTTAGCAATATTCTTAATAATTATTCAGATTGAGATTAAAAGTGTATTACACAATTAAAGTGCTGTTACCATGGATTCAGTACATGAATCTGAACCCATCTGCGTTGAAATTTTTAAACGGTTGTTTAAAAAAAATGCTGTTCCTTACATTTCCACCGCGTAGGTATTGTACAGTACATCAAGCTACCCGAAACTGTCAAATTTTCCCAATCAACTGTTCAAACCTAAGCGGTATTCGCTACCGTCAGCGGTAGAGAAAACCGAGTGGGTATGCGGTAATATTACTGTTCACACAAAAGCGGATTTCACTGTCCTTGTGGGTAGAATACCGAGTTCGAGGTTTCGCCCAACAAGCTAAACAATACCTATGCGGTACTATGGCACCAACTATTCCGCTCTAGCCGCGGAACTTGATACTAAATACGTGAGCGAAACCCGCGCGGCATGTACAGTACCTCTACCCACAGCGGCAGCGAATACCGCGTAGGTTTGTAAAAGCCTTAATGCTTTAGCGATAAAGTTGAAAATCTATCAAAGAAATTTGACAGATTATAGTAGCTTGATGTGCTGGCGTCTGTACTTTTCTATGAAACTGCTGATTTAAAGCATGTACTGACTTCATGTTTTTTTTTTTTCTAAATAGACCGGTCTTGACCCCGATCACGCCTGATGGAAAGCGATAGTTGAGGTTACAGACGCGTGTCGATGTCCCTGCCCCCTGCCCCCTGCCCCCTGCCCCCTGCCCCCTGCCCCCTGCCCCCCTGCCTCCTGTATGCATGTCAGCCTATCATTTACTTACACGGAACCTATAATATGTTGTACCGGTTGTACGTATCTTGAGCGAGAAAATCGTTGCTAGGTAATAGGTAATAGGTAATACGGGCTGTTGTCCGCAACTCCACGTCAATGCGCGTATTTTGCGTGCGGAAGAATAATAATAATAATCGTTGCTATCTAGTCACTTCCTCGTTTGCGATGGGATACCGTATTATTGTTTTTCTTGCGCGAAAAACGACGTGAATTTCGAGGAAGTTTTAGTCAAGTGGCGCGTTTCCAAGTCAGATGTCCTGCGGAGCCGGCACCACATTTTAACCAACTTCAAAAAAAAAGAGCTGTTGTATCGGCCCCGACTTGGGTACGTTCACACAGACCGGCTTGGAGAGCATCGGCCGGCGCTCTTCTCTTCACACAGAACGGCGCGCGAGCGCGAAAGAGCATGCAAACGGAGTCATTCGGCTCTGCGCGAGCGCGGAAGTGTACGTCATCAGAGGCAGCCAGTCGGCTCCTCTAATTTCACACTAAGCGCGTTAGATTTGCTCTCAAGCATTCTGAATATTAAAAGAAGTGACATGTAAAAATAAACCTTATTACAATGATCCAAACTCTGTTTTAAACGTGATATAAAATCTGCTCTGCTCTCCGAGCCGATCTGTGTGAACGGACCCTCAAGATTTGTAGGTCGGTGAATTCGAACCCAATCAGGCACTTTGTGTATTTAATTTTATCACCACACCACTGCTCTCAAAACGGTGAAGGAAAACGTCGTAAGAAAACCGGCATGTCTTAGAACCAAATATTTGAAGACGTGACATCTACCAACCCGCACTGGGCCCGCGTGGTGGATTATGGTCCACGCCCGCGTGGTGGATTATGGCCGACGCCCTCTTGTAGAGAGGGGGCCTGTCTCCCAGCAGTGGGAACATTATAGGCTGATTATGTATTATAAAAAAAAGGAGGAAGTTATGCATTCGGCGTTTTTTTTTTACTTTTTTGCCGCTATTATATAAATATGACCATGTATGCCTTAGGACATCGAGTAACCCATACGAGCTGTTAAATGCTAACAACAACAGCATCTTACAGAATATGCTGGCTACCATAGTAATAATAATAATGGTGCAATTGTTACTAATAAAACAAAACATGATATTTATGGCCTTGTATTCCCTATATAATATTTGAATAAATATCTAGTTCATGCTAAAACTTTATTGCTGTTTTTATTTCCTTCAGTATTTCTTCATGAATGCTGTTTCTGTTCTCTCTGGTTACCTGAAAATAATATAATGTAGGTAAGTATTTAAAAACAATGTATGTACGGTGGGCTGCATCAATTGGGTACCCTACCCCAGTTGCAAAATCCTTTCAAGGGAGGTACCTAATTGATGCAGCCCACTGTACAAACGTTGTATTTCACGAACGTGCGTCAATTATTCCAATTTATACCTTATTACAATGAAATAAGAGTCACATGTAGCGCGTTCATAAATTGCAATATCTATGCTGCGTTCGCGATTTAGTTTCCAAACATTTAGATAGAAATATGTTTTTGAAAAAACAACTTTAATACCCACACATAAAGTTCAATTTGCACTACAACTCAAACATTAATTTTAATGGCTTTTTAATAGTACTAGTCATTTTGAAATCAAATAAAGTAGATATTTGTTTAAGGGCTGATTTTTCAATGAACCAATAATTTTTATTTGTGGAATAATGGATGTTTGACAGTTTTTGTATGGAAGAACTGTCAAAATTCAAAATTATCCGTCCGATAAAGTTATCTGTCATTGGAAAAATCAGCCCTAACTGGAATTTATATTATATTGGAAACAAGGCTTTGAATAGAACTATAACTAAGATAATGGCAGGAGGATGATGGTGGGTTGATGTTTCTCCACAGAGTACTTTTTGATAGAGTGTGTTTCTCCTACCAACCAGCAACCTCCAAGAGTATCAAGGTCTCTGAGCTTACAGGGACTAACTCGTTTTAAAATATCAGTCATCTGCCCAGCCCTTTCCCAACTATGTTGGCGTCGGCTTCCAGTCTAACCGGAGGCAGCTGAATACATGGATCGACTGCCTATCTGACCTCCACAACCCAGTTACTGGGTAATCGATACCCCTTGGTAAGACTGGTTGTCAGATTTTCGGGCTTCTGACTACCCGTGATGACTGTCATAGATCCACGAATGACAGCTGGAAACAACGGCTTAACGTGCTTTCCAAGGCACAGAGGGGTCTCGGTATGTATAGATGGTCACCCATCCACAGACCAACCGCGCCAAGCGCAGCTTTACTTGATAGATCGACCTGTGCGACTGTTCTTATTTAGTGTGATATACTATTAAATGTAGCACACAACTAAATGGTAGCGCCTCAAGAGAGTCCCGCTCTATGTGGCGTGGCGACTAGACGTTCCCTTTGAGTTGTTTTGTACAGACGCCAGCACATCAAGCTACTACAATCTGTCATATTTCTTTGATAGATTTTCAACTTTATCGCTAAAGCACAAGGTTCAAAGTTGATTGGGAAAATTTGACAGTTTCGGGTAGGTTGATGTGCTGGCGTCTGTACTTACGGACAATTCGGTGGTTTCACTCTAAACCCCAACAAGCCTCTAAAGTGATTCTAGTCATCTAGTGAACACCACAATAAGCTCAAGGCTTATATTGCTTACCATCCAAACCTTGGCCTGGCTGTTATTTCTTATAGACTCAATCAACTGATCACCCCTCCTGACAGGAATGGTGGCCAGCACCGTGCAGTTAGATGAAGGATTAAATATTGTTCTTATTGCACTCTTGAACGGCTCACTATAGAACTCCATTTTGCCTATTTCATCTATGACGAGTAAATGTGCCTGTGTGTTTTCTGGCTGAAAATAAATAAAATTACATAATAGCCATTACCAATAATAAAGCTGAAGACTTTGTTTATTTTGTTGGTTTGTTTGAGCGCACTAATCGGAACTACCAATCGGGATTTGAAAATTTATTTTTGCATTGAATAGTCCAATTCTTGAGGAAGGCTATAGGCTATTAAACAAGTCTGAAAGAACACTGAGCGGTCGGCGATGCGATGCGTGGCGATGGGAAGAAGAAATTTCACGCATACGAAGTCGCGGGCAGAAGCTAGTACTTCATATTTTTTTATTATGAGGTGAGGAGTAAGTGGTTACCATTTAAAATTTTGAAACATCCCTTATAAAAATCCAGACACTACAGAAAAAGTCAGGAAATTTTACTTTTTATTGCTTCCTTTTTCTGTACTTACTTATTAAGCTCTTTCTATTTTCTAAAAAAAAATCCCTTAATTGAAGAAACTGTCAAAATGTCAAAATCAGGACAGGGTGCAAGAAAGCTGTACTTGTGCGGGCAAATCAGGATTGAAAGTAATCCTAGATAAGAGGAAATCTAATTTCAACTCGGTCTATTGCAGTTCTTAGCCAGCTGTTGGCCCACCCTAAATCCCATTAAGGACTGTCTTCCTCCCCATCCTTTAATAAAAATAACTTCAAGTTATGTATATTTCAAATATTTTCACCTTTACTAAAGAGGGCAATGCAACATTCTCAAACTCTTGTATTAAAACGCCATATTTTCCAACTTTATATTTGACTGGGCCGCTCAACAGGCTCTGATCTCTTGCTAGACGGCCTCTAGTACCATCCAGAGATACTACATCGAATCCTTCCCTTGTTCGATTTTTTCTAACTTCTTCAGTATAAAATCCTGTAGTCTTGATGCCCTTGCCTGCGATTTCCGTTGATAGCTTCTTTGTCAGCGTAGTCTTACCAACTCCTGAAAACAAAATTAGCTTTTTAAGGCGATAAAATATGAATGTTTATTTTTATTGTGTTCACTTGACTTTAATACATAACCAGGTTCGCCGGTCAGAATGAAAAATGTAAATGTTTTTGTCGCCATTTCCGATGAGCATCAACTTAATCGTCTATTTTAATTAAATTAAGCAAATAATGTTTCATTCCTCTTTGCAGAACTGCAAAGTGAAACTCTGATTGGTTCTGATGAACTGATAGGTTATGAATTTGTTTGTTTATTTTTGTTCAAACGTCATTCATTGCTCATTGATGTTTGTTGCGTTTAGTTTATGATCTTACAACAAACACATTGTTTCATTTTAATTCTGTTCTTTTTCGTTATTCTTTATTTTTTTCATTGAAATTATTGGAAATATACAAAAGTCAGAAGTATCACTGAGGAAAGTAAGAAACTCACTTTATCCAAATAATGATGATTATCAGAAGCACCTAAACGCAATTGACATTTTTCGAACAATTTGAACCCATTGAAAAAAATAAAAAGCACTCAATTATCACTGTCTTACATTTCCTAACGTTTACACTTAAATGGCGTACTGCTTTATCCAGTCGTGTAATAAAAATATCGAAAGAATGTAACTAATTTACTTCTCTTTCACACATTACAGCAACCTATAAGTCTGTTTCTTTCTCAGTCCTCATTTAAATTCTTATCAATTACTTATCACACCACAGTACCAAAGTTCATTCTTCCGAAGTTATTTTCGCCGGTGTTTTACTTTTATCGTTTGATAAATCGTTCAGTATTGTTTAAGAAAGGCGACGTTGTAGTCGTTAAATAATACCAAACACAGAAAATGGCCTCTGTCGGAGCAGTAACCCGTGTTTTGTTGGGAAAGAATGTGGTGAGCAGAGTAGCAGCCACAAATACCGGTTTAGTTAAATTCTACAGCACTGGTAAGCAATACTGAATACCGTTTGACAAACATTTGCTCGAAGCATACTATGTCTTATTGGGCTTAGATAGTGTGATGTAAGCGATAGCAAAGTTAAAATAACTGATAACAATAATCTCAAAATGGAGTGGGCTTTATTAGAAATATTTGAGATCTTAAAATAATGCGTGACCTTTAGCCTGTATATACAGATCACTCATTGTAATAAACAGGGTGGTACAGGGTGGGACATCGACGCACCACCTGTTTCTGGCCCCTGAGATGAAATTTTACGTGTTTAAAAAAAAACTGCTGTTTCTTACAAAAGTGGAATACCTAATCAGTCAAAATGTATGGAACAACGTTTTTTTTTTTAAATAACCTTTTTACAATTTCACCATAAGGTATAACAGAATCATGTCACTGTACTGATAGTGGTTGCATGTCAATGTCCATGACACCCTGTATATCTTTGATTCATAATTTTCCTCCATTTAGCCTGCAATAACTTGTTTAGGTAATCTTCCACAAGTTATCGCTGTCTGAAGATTATTCTATTACACTCTCATGTCTGGTGCCTACCAATCTTGAGATGCTGATTTAAGTATAAGCACAGTTAAGGCAATATTAGATTTTAACTAATTGCCTTTTGGAATTTTATGAATAGTTTCAGAGCCCATTAAATACCTATTAAAAAAAACATAACTTTAACATTAGTCATCTGTCTGTAATTAACTTATGGCAGTAGCAAATTCTATTAACACATTGACTGCCACCGCAGTCACACGGTGTCCGCAAACAATAGATTTTCTATTGTGTCTGTTGTCTGACAGTCAACGTGTTAATAATACCAGTCTATTGTTGTCCCACGGCAGGGCAAAAGCTTCTTCTCATACAGAGACATGAGCACTGATCACTCTTGCTCAAGACGGGCTGGCAATTTCAGACTTATATTGACTATTAGTGCAGGTTTCCTCACAATCTTTTCCTTTAACCTTTTAACCGCCCGACTTCATAGCAGTTGTCGTGACCCCAACGCCAAAAAAAAAAGAAACTTATAAAATACCTGATAGAATACAGTGTACTCTATTAAATAAAAAGCAGATTAAACGAGCTGTGGTATTTGGTCGTAATTATACGACCCTCGCGAAATGGACTCGAAAATATTTGTCGGATTAATCAGGCGTAAGCAGTTAAAAGGTTAACAATGTCAGTAATGTCCAAGATAAGCTCAGAAAATACATATAAAATGAAAATGTAATATTGGTACTTGCCGGGATTTGAACCCACAACCTCATGCATGAGAGGTAGGACCTTAACCACTGGGCTATTGTGTAATTTTATTGGCTTCCTTATTCAAAATTAAATCTATGTAAGTAAGCAAGTAAGGTAGATATTACATTATTTTTTGGCCTTGACAATACAACTGTTATCTCTATTGTTATCAGTATCACACTAAAGTTGTTTTTGTGGAAGATTAATTTCATTATTTAATACAATGATGGTTTTCTGTACCTCTGGTGACATACTTTAAAATGTTAAGTACAGTCAACAGAACAGTTGGGCATGCAGGAAAAAAATTAAAATGTTTGCATTGGGTAAAAATGATAAATAATACACAAAATTAACATCTTTGCGTTGGGTAAAGATGATAAATAATACTCAAAATTAACATCTTTAATCTTCTGTAAAGATGATAAATAATACAAAAGAGATAAACTTGTGCCTTCTTCGCATGGGTGTAGGCAGAAAGTACAGAACACCACCTGCTACGCTTACATACTCATTTTGTTTTGTGTATATTCATACAACAGAAGGCTAATTCTCGTAATTTAAAACATTCAAAATCTAGTCGCAGTCTCATCTCGGCGACAAACAAATGTCAAAATGTAGGGAAATTAGAGGTATTTTTGACAGATTGAGACCGAGATCAGACTGTGAACGATCTTAAAATTACGAGAATTGCCCCTCTGGTCATACACGCACATTGGTTGCAAGCACCTAGCATCTGACATTTCTCACAAAAGAGATAATACATAAACAAGTTATGTCAAAGGGGAAGTAACTTAGTTAATCAGCCCAAATACATACCTACTAATTAAGATAAAAAGGACAAAGTTGTAGCTAGCTGCCTGCACCTTATGTCTGTTTTCAACTGGGTTCCCATAATTAATGATGAGCAGCGCCCCGCGGTTTCACCCGCGTTAGTTTCGATCCCGTGGGAATATCGGGATAAAAGTAAATGTGTTAATCCTGGTTATCTGTGTACCAAAATTCATCCAAATCCTTTTAGTAGTTTTTGCGTGATTGAGTAACAATCATGCAAACATCTTCACAAATTTTCACATTTATAATACCTATTAGTAGGATGTGCTAAACTCACTGAGATAAAGTACTACGTAGCTAAACTCTTTAATTTATGCCACAGGTCCAGCATACGAAAACATCAAAATAGATGTTGTTGGCTCCAAGAAGAATGTAGGCCTTATCCAGTTGCACAGGCCTAAGGCCTTAAACGCTCTGTGTGGGCCCCTCTTCGTCGAGCTAGGCCAGGCCGTCAGGGATTTCGATGCTGACGAAAAGATTGCTGCTATTGTCATTACTGGTAAGTTCATTTAAATCCTCCATCAGCTTCGTAAATTTTCTATGAACCAACGCACACTACAGGCGGGCCGCACCCCACTTTTTTGTATGAAAATGCGTTGCGTCACGGCCCATTTTAATTGTAATAAGTATGCAATACTTATGCACTTTGCTTTAATAATTATTTTTACTTATATAATTTCAAACCAAAATTATTATATTACTTACTTACTAGTTTCCGCCCGCCGCGGCCCGCTTGGAAAAAGTTTATGTCCTTCCCCAGGGTTCAAAGTATCCCCATATCAAATTTCATCAAAATCGGTCTAACTGTTTCGAAGATTAGCCAGAACAAACAGACACGACAGACTACTTAGATATAAAAAAAATTTTTTTTTTTTTATTATAAGTACCGTATATACTTTCAAAAGCATTTAATAATAAAATGCTGTTATTTTGACATTACAAACAGATTAGATAGATAGATAGAATACTCTTTATTATGCACACCATATAAATTACATACATAAATAGGTATAGAAACTGTACAAAGGGTGACACAATGGGCGGTCTTATCGCTAGAGCGATCTTTTAAAGACAACCTTTGGACAGACACTTTTTTATAGATTAATTAGTTTATTAGGGCGACTAGGTGCTGAAATTGGGGGGAAAATGGGTATTTTCCCCCCAACCCCACCTAGACCAGACCAGTACCTAGTCGACGATATAGCATACGATACGTACGAGAGTACGATATAGCATAGCATGAGGGTTCATGCTATACTATATCGTGCCAAGTGTACCTATGCATGATACAGCATATTATAATAAAATATATTACATACATTTATAATTATGGTAAGCCGTTGAACTTTGTAAAATGAATTGACCTTGATCAAATCCTACCTACGCTTTTTTATAAGCATTTTAGCTAGTAAAAAATGCTTTGTAATAATATTATCTGTGTCAAACTAACTATCTCTGTATTACGTAAAAAACACACCCAGTGTGGGTGAACCTTGTAATCAACAGTATCAATAAAATATATCAGATAATTTAGATCATATTTGTTCAATATCATATCTACTTAAAAAATATTGAATTAACAGTAACACCTCTAGGATGTGAACTTTTACACCTGTAGCGGTATCTCAACACTACATGCGAACTACGCGTCATACTGAAAAACCACTTATTATAATCCTGCATCTCGCAAGCAGAGTTTACCGCGCAACTAGCATAATACACAACAGCCCGACATGAGTCATAGGGCAGTTGCACGACAGACACAACCACAACACCCGTCTAGTCGGAGGATCCTCCCTTTTCTATGGAGGATAAGTGAACTTTGTTTGAGGAACAGGGGTAAATAAAGGCTTTTCCCTCTCTTCTAGGTAACGAGAAGGCCTTCGCGGCTGGTGCTGACATCAAGGAGATGCAGAACAACACGTACAGTGGGAATGTAAAGAACGGGTTCCTCAAGGACTGGGAAGATGTCTCCAACTGCGGCAAACCCCTCATTGCTGCTGTCAATGGATTCGCTGTAAGTAATTCCAACCAGCAGATTTCAATCACAACCCAAAGGTTTGTTATCCATTGCGTCATATATTCGTAAAATTCGCCCGCTCCACAACGTAAATATAGTGCAATGAATGTTATTCAACTGTCAAAATGAAAAGCACTGTACCTAATGTGTCAATTAACCTGCAGCTTTTAGTACTTATGTATACCGAAAAAAAGAACTTGTACAGCCATTAGAATACCTAGATAGGTATACAAACGGCATCGAATATGGAATAAGAAAGAAAGAAAGAAAAATTGGTTTATTTGTCACAGAAACACGTGCATACAAAAAGATAATATTAATTCTAAAGGCGTACCTATTATAGCTATACTAGTTATAGCTCGCGTCAAACAGAAGTGCTCTTCTCGCTGCGTAGTACCCCACCCCTCACCCCCGCTGACACATGAATTTGTTACTGCCCAGCGACTCGCCTCATGTTCCGAGCCGCCATAAAATTTAAATCGGGCTGTATAAGACTATTCTGCAAAAATGTTTTAATTCATGAAAGCTTGTATTTGCAGTCTGGACGAATCGCAATAACAACAAAAAAAAAACTGCCGATGACTATGATGGTCAGTTGTAGGCAAGTCAGAAGGCATTTTGGAGTGATGAAGAAAACTTTAGTTAATACATAATTCTATCAGCATTAAGGACCTAAAACTCAGCATTCCCATATTAACAAACTCAGCATTCCCATATTAACAAACTCAGCATTCCCATATTAACAAACTCAACATTCCCATTAAGAAACTCTGCGTTCTCATAAATCTCTGCAATCCCATTTACAAAAGTCTACATTTTCTATCTCCAACAGCTCGGTGGCGGCTGCGAGCTAGCTATGCTCTGCGACATCATCTACGCAGGCGAGAAGGCCAAGTTCGGGCAGCCAGAGATCAATATCGGCACCATTCCCGGGGCTGGCGGCACCCAACGCTTGCCCAGATACGTCGGCAAGTCTAAGGCGATGGAAATCGTCCTGACCGGCAACTTCATTGACGCCGCTGAAGCTGAAAGGATGGGTAAGTCGGATATTCAATACAGTAGAATGTTACGTACAAATATTTAGTTTTAATTCCAGAACCAGATCCAGGCAGACGGGCCTCTCTCTAACCCAGAAACCCACGCTCAGCAGTCGCGCTTCCGACTACGAGACCAAAGTGACCACAAATACTAGGCTAGAATAAAAAAAAAAATCCTTCTTCCCCAGGCCTGGTCAGCCGCGTCTTCCCCGTGGACAAACTCCTTGAGGAGACCATCAAACTGGCCGAGAGGATCGGCACTCACTCCCCCCTCATCGTGAAGATGGCCAAGGCAGCAGTCAACCAGGCCTATGAGACCACCCTGAAGTCAGGGCTGCTCTTCGAAAAGGCTTACTTCTATGGAACTTTCGCTACTGTGAGTTTGTATTTTTATTATTTCCATAAACCAGAAAAATATAAATAAATTATGGCCGTATCATACGCCCTAAAACTGAAGCGTAGTCCTTGGATGTGTTCGGAGCGGGACATAATAATTTTAATAGCACGATAATTAAAAAAATCCCTATTAAAACCTTATGCATGAAACAATACATATTATTATTACAATGATGTGCCAACTTTCTTCGTGATCGGTCAAACGGCGGCGGCGTTGGAGTTTATCAATCTCATATGCATGGTGGATTTTTGAGATGGGGCAGTAAGGACAGGTACCTTAAATTACAAGAAAACGGTCTTAGGAGACTCCATAACTTTTGAGAAATTTTAATCCTCATTCACTGATTTTGAAAAGTGTACAGTCTGCAAAAAAATGGTTAGTTTTCAGCAATACTTCTTTGATGCCAATCGCTGATCAAAATGTCTCAAAAAGTTAAGGACAGTCTCCTAAGACCGTTTTCCTATAGCTTCAACAATTAAGGTCAAAAATCTGCCCTTTATATACCAACATCCATTTTTATATAAATCAGTCAGGTGATGCGCCGTGTGGTCGATTTTTGCATAACAAGACAAGACACTCGATACGTGTTTTGTGGAAGTAGGTAATAATTGAATAAACCCATATGGTAATATTATTTTTATTTTTACAGGAGGACCGCAAAGAGGGCATGACAGCTTTCGTTGAGAAGAGGCCTCCAAACTTCAAGAATGAATAATTTTGTTATGAATTTTTATATACTGTATACTCAATCATGTTTCCCGTATGTTCTAAGAGAAGGTGCTATATGTATACACAGTAGATCCAGAATGTCTGTTATCCAGTTTGTATTTTGTTTAAAATAAATGAATTTATTTTTGGATCTTGATATATTTTATTCTCAAGGGCATCAATGTAATCACCATATTATCTCCACTCATTTTTCAGGGAAAACTCATGAATCGTGCATATTTTTTTATCGCAGCGATTTTTTTCGAACACTAGATTTTCAACGCTGTGCTCAGTACCGAGAATTGAAAACCCAACAGTGTGTATTGTTGAGGCACTGGGATGCGCTCTGTTGGATTCTCAATGCTCGGCTTAATACCGAGAGTTGAAGAATATTTGATATTAATTTCAACTTTATATCTCCACGCGTTCCTGAGAAAAAGGCCGAGAGAAGTGTATTGACGGACGGAAAAATTGCACCCGTGCGAAGCTGGGGCGGGCCGCTAGTAAGCAAATAGAATTGGTCAAATTATGACTGTCATTTCGCGAATTATTAGTCAATCCTAGACTAAACCATAAAATATAAATTACTTGGCAGTACAGTTTTACTACCTTTGCTTGCCTACAATGGCGTCAACAGGAATGAATGAGTGGAATGTCAAAATATAACATTACTAAATTGTATAGCCTAGAAATGTTAGCAAATACACCAACTTTACTTCACTTATACAACGTGTAGTCAACATTACAAATTGTCCGTATAATATGCTACTACCTCTCACTCTATCAAAAAGTACTCTGTTTTCTGTGCTGTGTGCGTACGATTCTGAAAACAAGTTTGTTGTGTACGCATGTGTTTACTGAACTACTGTTTTATTGAATTAATTTGCATTTCTACTATAAAGAATTATAATGCAAAGAGAACTAAACTAGTCATATGTGTAATTTCGGTGTGTAACCAAGTGTTTAACGTTTTTATTTCAACAATCTGTTTCCATGTTTTGGGATCATGTTTATCGTAACAGGCACATCATGCAAGAGTTTGAAGACATAGAGGTACACAAAACAAGTGTATCAGTGTTTGTGGCCCTATTTTATTTAGAAATGCTGTACATTTTAATCATGACGCTGTCTATTCTAAATAGATTGAATCAAAACTTACCGTCGTAAACCTACATTCGCAGTAAGTACATTATTTATTAGCCTACAATGTTTTTACCTCCAACTACTCCCTATTTTATAATCTTAAGACAAGTGGACAAAGGGCACTACAACCTGGGCTAGCACTAACCTTACCAGCAGCAGCATGGGGCAATTCTATTATGCTAAATGAATGAAACTTCAATTTCTAAACAATTAGCAGTTTATAGACGTCGCTTAAAGTTATGGGACCTTTAAACATAAAAAATGGATGAATAACCAGTCGCTAATCACTAATTCACTACTTAACTTTAAGCAATGTTCATGAATAAATGGGTAAAGATCCTGCTATGTTCTAATAAGCCATGATAAAGTCAACAGAATTTGAGCTTTATTTTCATAACTATAGGGCTTACCAATCCCACTTATTATGTCATATTATAATAGGAATAAAGATCAATAAGTAATATTCATAGTAGCGGCCCACAGATCTAAATCTCAGTAGACAGTATCCTGAGATATTTACATCAACATTGAGTCAGTTCTGTTCTATACTTGCTTTTGTAAATACTACAAAGATAAAGCTGGCAAAGATAATAATCTAATAATGTATATTGATGGTGAAGTGCCAATAACATCTAACTGACAAAGTAAAAATTTAACAAACTGAAAAAAAAAAAAAAAACAAAAATAGACGCATTGGTTTAGTTGGGAGGTATTTCCATATTTTAATTTAATGCTGATGCAACTAAAAAATACACTTAGGAGATTTCACTAAAACATGTGAATAACGCCTTTAAAGTTTAATTAAAAACAATAAAAAAAGTTTCTCGAAAAATATCAGTTACGAGGTATTGGCACTTCGCTGTCGATATGAAACATGTGTCTTGCATTCTTTAAATAAATAGCTGGTAATAAAAAAAAATATTACCTACAAACTATTTTTACATAAAATCAGTTCAATAATACAAACCCTATATTTATAAACATTGCTTGGGTTACCTGCTAATGAGACCAAATTGATTTTTCTATTGTAATGGGCCTTTTTCGTGCCACGCTGGCCTTGATCAGTTAAGTAGTGATTAACAACTGTTTAACCATGCATTTTTGATGTTTAAATGTCTCTTAACTTCTAGCAACATTTAAAAATAAACCCCGTAGTGACCTTACATTGATTTCAGTTACATTTTTTTACAGTAACCCAAAATGATCCGCAACCCAAATATTATTGATCGGCTATACCTTGCGCAGGGCGATGAGGATACCATTTATATTGACAATGATAAAATACCACAACAAACCATTGACGGCATACGCTTTCTCTACAAGCAGTTTAAAAGGGTAAATATCCAACTAAAATTTATAAAACTAGCTGCGCCCCCGCGGTTTCACCCGCATAGGTCCCGATCTCGTGGGAATATCGGGATAAAAAGTATCCTATCCTATCCTATTCTAATCCAAGTCATGGTCTACCCATGTGCCAAACATCCAAATCCGTTACGCCGTTTTAGCGTGAAATCGTTACAAACAAATGTACAAATTTTTTTTTTTTTTTTCTCTTTATACTATTAGTTTAGATATAACAGCTGTGCTGCTGGGGAGATTGTTGCACCACTTGTTATTCCCAGCTGAAGCTCTAAGAACTGGTGAAGGATTTGCGTTTTGGGGACTGTCTTATGTAATTTTGGCATTGTTTGCCAGATTTTGACATTCATACTTAATATTATAAATGCAAAAGTAACTCTCGTCTGTCCGTCTTTCTGTGACCTTTTCGCGACTAAACCACAGAACCATTTTAAAAGACAGGTTGACTGGGACCTGCAAGGAAATAGGCTACTTTTCATCCTTATAGATTTTTATAAAAAACCGGCCAAGTGCGAGTTGGACTCGCACACGAAGGGTTCCGTATCACCATACAATATTTAACACTACATATAAAATAACGGCAAAAAAATCACTTTTGTAAATATTTATTTTATTCTGTTTTTAGTATTTGTTGTTATAGCGGCTACAGAAATACACATTCTGTGAAAATTTCAACTGTCTAGCTACAGCCGGTCGGTTGGTTCATGAGATACAGCCTGGTGACAGACAGACAGACAGACGGACAGTGGAGTCTTAGTAACATAACAGGGTCCCGTTTTTACCTTTTGGGTACAGAATCCTAAAAAGGAGTCAATTATTAAATAAAATGTAAGTACTATGTTTTATTTTACAGAGAAAAAATGGAGTGATATTGAATGATCCCTTCAGCTTCGGCAGGAATATTCAAATATGTCTGTTCGTGAAAGCGGTTCGCCCATTGCTCCATAGGCCTATATTAATTTTGTGCCAGGAGGGGACTGAGAAGGACTGGGTTGATCGGTTCGACACTTGGACGAATGAAAGCCTGTTCAATGGTGAGACAATATCTTGGCTACATTCTACTCTATTCATGCTGGAAAACCTACAGCTTTCAGGTCTGACTATCTGGTGATTGCACTATGCGAGCGCGAAGTGTTAAACATATTATGAAACCACCGTTTGCGTTCGGCGGCGGCGCGGCGGGCGTTGCGGTTTCATATTATGTGTGGCTATGGCAAATGTGAATGAAAATGCTGGGAACGGACGCCGTAGCTGTAGGCTGCAAGGGCATCTCCTCCCGGCGTTTAGTAATGCGACCATTATTGGTAATGTTCTTCGGAATGGTCAGGCTCATAGTACTCGCCACCGGCGTGCATGACCAGAGGGGAAATTTCCCTACTATTTGACAAGTTTTTTGACATTTGTTTGTCGCCGAGATGAGACTGCGACTAGATTTTTTTTTATGCTTTAAATTACGAGAATTGGCCTTCAGAAGTATGAACGTAAATGAGGCAAAAGGAGTATGTCAGGATCGTATGGCGTTCTTTAGTTTCTGCCTACCCCATTGGAAAACGGAGTGAGCTTATGTACCTTTATGTATGTGACTGACGGGCGCGTAGTGTGACGGGACTGAGCGAGCTAGCTAGCGAGCGACTGTCTGTTTTACCAATTTACACTGGAACTCGCGATCCTCTGTGGCCACCAAATCACGGTGTTACCCGCGCATTAAGGCGGGTATCACATCTTCGCCGCGAAACCATAGCAGCGAAACCGCAGTAGTTCCGCGAATCAGAAGCGTTAGAACAGGCAGTTTGCCTGTTCTAACGCACAGATTTGATTGTTGGATGGGTCCAACAATCAAATCTCACTCTCGTTGTTGAGCCGAGCGTTGTGGGCAACGCTCGGCTCAACAACGAGAGTTGGAAATACAGTGCGCGATAAAATCCCGCCGCGATATTTTTACATCCGTGCGAACATGGGCTTAGATTTATGACGAACTATGAAAAAACTGTTAATGATGTGGACATCCTTAACAAGCATTTTTTTTTCAGAAGTGGCAATAGAGACTGTAAAACCCTTCATCAACAAAATGGTGATGATCAACACTATGGTGAACCTACACCTGTTCTGTGCTCGCGAATGGAGCATCATCATAGTGGACGGGGATCAGGTTACCACTCCCAATCCAATACTGAAATTACCTTTTAAAGCCTGTTTCAAGATATGGAACACTTCAGTTGATGTAAAAGTTAGTGAATATTTTATTTATTTTTGTCTATCTATCAAGTGGCCGCAAACGCGACTGCTGAGCGTAGGGGTCCAGAATTCGATTCCCAGCTTGAACAAAGTGCTGTTGGGAAAAGGTATTTTATAGTAGCAGCCCTGAGTCTGGATTTGTGCCAGGCCAAAGGCAATAGACTCGTCCCCTATTACAGCCCGATTCAAACTTAATGACGGCTCCGAACATGAGGTGAGTCGCTGCGCAGTAACTAATTCACGTGTCAGCGGGGGGAGGGGTGCGGTACTGCGCAGTGAGTGGAGCAGTTCAAGGCTGCCACAAAGTTTGAATCGGGCTGTACATGGGTTTTATGAAGATAACAGGTGTGACGTTATTTAAAACAATATTGACAATAAATAAAATATGTTACAATTAAAAATAATTATATCGAATAAGTTTGTGTCAATTGGAATGGTATGTAAAAGTAACAGTGTTAATCGACATTCGTTGCTGTCCACCCGTACTTTTAAAATCAGTAAGTAAACACCTCATAAAAACTACCTACATCCTGTACATGATTATAAGAAGCTGCCTATTAGGCATCCTAATTCTAACTAATACCCATTATAAATGCGAAAGTGAGTAAAGTTACACTTTCACGCTAAAACGAAAACGGATTTGGATGAAATTTGGCACATGAGTAGGCCATGACCTGGAGAAGGAGATAGGCTACTTGCCATCCTGGATCGCAGACGAAGTCGCGGGCAAAAACTAGTTTACTATAAGCCAGAAGGCCAATTCTCTTAATTTAAAACGTTCAAAATCTAGTCGCAGTGTCATCTCTGCGACAAACAAATGTCAAAATGTAGGGAAATTAGAGGTATTTTTGACAGATTGAGACTGAGATCAGACTGTAATCATTGTTATTTGTCTGATTACAGAATAACCTGGATAGATTTGAAGAAGTTTACAAATGGCTATATCCTCGCGCGCCTTTCGATAAAAATTATTTTATAGCTGACTCAAAAAATGTTGTCGACGTCATGGAAAAGGCTATTCTGATAGATACGCTTTGTGAAGATATAGTTCTAAGGAGGGATGATGGGTTTTCTTTTGAGGTTAGTTCACCATAATGCATAATCAGCCTATAATATTTCCACTGCTGGGACACAGGCCTCCTCTCTGTGAGAGGGAGTGGGCCCAGTGCCTTTTGGTTCTTAGGACATCTAGACCATCGGACCATCAGTTTGAATTTAAATAATATAATATAATATACTGGGTAGATACGATACCCCTGGATAAAACTTGTCTGACTTTTTAGGCTTCTGAGGACTCGTAACGACTGCAAAGATCCACGAATGACAGCCGGGACCAACAGCTTAACGTGCTTTCCGAGGCACGGAGGGGTCTTGATATGTAAAGATGGTCACCCATCCAAGGACCAATCGCGGCAACCACAGCTTAACCTGAACGATCGAACTGTGTGGCTTTTATTTGTTAGACACAAGCCCCTCCCTCTGAACTAAGAATGAATGACAACACGATTTGACAGCTGTCCTTGCTGCTCCCGACAGGTTTTTGTCTGACCGAAAAAGTTAATTAATCGGGTGTAGGGTTTATTCTGAAGTATCGAACTACTTTCGGATTGGCCCATATCTACGTTGACGGACTTGAGAATAGGCCCCGAGGAAAAGACAAGGGTAGGATCGTGGTGGCTCTGGAAAAAGATGCTTGGAAGGATTTGTGGGAGGCCTTTGCTCAACAGTGGTACTGTGTAGGCTAACATTAAAAAAAATGCCTCAGTAGACATACTGAATCAAAAATATAAAATCACTAAAACACATTGTATTTTTTTTTTCAGAGTCTCCATAGAGCTTATGATAAAACTTCCAAGAACTGTGTAACTACCATAACTGTCATGGGTCCTACAACACCACTTCCTTATAGGATGGTGGGTGACACAAGTATACATCCAGTAAGGCGTACAACCGTTACACCTACAACTGTAGCTTCTACAAACGGGGATTCTATCATTTTGAAGAACACACGTACATTCGGAGATACAACTATAACCCATACAAAAGTAGTTCCTACAAATGTAGCTTCTACAACTGTAACTCCTACAACTGTAGCTCCTACAACTGTAGCTCCTACAACTGTAACTCCTACAACTGTAACTCCTACAATTGTAGCTCCTACAACTGTAACTCCTACAACTGTAGCTCCTTCAACTAGTTCTGTACCTACTGTAACTATTACAAAAAAAAACAAGGATGCAACCGGCACCAAAATAAAACGTTCAAAATCAAGAATAATAGAATCGGAAACAGCTAATAAATTATTTACACCGGCGAGTGTTGTGCTAGCGAAGCTTTTAGAAGAATCACCTAAAACTGAAGATAATGATGGAAAAATCTGTAAAACCGTAGACTTCTGTATTGAAAACTATAACAGAAAAAATTGCCAAAACAACGGACAACACAGCATGGAGAGTAAAAAAATTAAAACAGAAAGCAAAATCGAAATAATCGACATACATGATAAAACTGATGCCGTGCCTCAAACCTTAGGCGAGAAGCTAGAAGAATTGGATACGATAGTTTACGGACACGACACATTAATCAGCAAAGTTTCAGCTATTGAGATATCTGCGAAAGGAAACAATTCACCAACAGACAGAAAAGAAACTGAACCACACACAATCCTAACATGTAAACCAGTAGGCGAACATAATACTCGAAATAGATTATTTACAGATAACAAAAGAAGTACAGTCACGATGACTTCAGAAACATCTGCAGGATGTTCAGATGATACAGAGAGAGATAAAAAGAATGATAGAAAACTGTTAAAAAGTAAATCAAAAGTAAGTACAGATCAATCAGAAGTAGGTATTACTAAGATTAATATGGATGAATTAAATAGGGAAATGAAAGATTTGGATACAGGAGACAAAACTGAACAATTAGTTAAAAGACAAAAGACCACACATGGCAGTGAAACTGCGACATGCTACGATAACATTATAAAAAAGTTTAGTGAACACAATAACCATACCAATGTTTCTTTTACAAAAGTAAATGCAGAACAAATCGTAAATAGTCTTAAACGTAATAACGTTGATGTGCAAATGAAAGAATGTGAGGAGGCTGTGTTGAAGAAATTCAAGGGATCTTTGTTAGATAGTCTGTTTTAAATGTGTGCATGAGTGTAGGATAAGTTTGTGTTAGGTTATCAATAAATGTTTTTAAGAGCCTACACGTAACCGTTTTCGTGTCTTATTTCTATGATCCCATTTCTGACTTGCAAAATCGTCTTGCATTTTATTATAATGTATTTTTTGGTCTGCATCCTAACTGCGTAACATGTTATCAATCAAAAACGGAATAATTGAAATATGAAAGACATTGCTAATCCATTACTTCTAAAAAAAAATTGTGTGCTCAAGAACGTGAATAACTTAATGAATGTTGTTGAACTGTCAAAATGATAGCCATTCTTACTGTTAGTGTGTTACACAATTACCCCTCGGGAGTCTGAATCTACGGTATTTTTTCCAAGCATTCTTCCTTATTTACGTAGTTTCTAGCATTGTCGCTATGTAAACTATTTTCTAGTTTTAATAATATCTACTTTAGTAGAAGTAGTGTTAAAGTATCTAGTCATCATAATATAGATAAATGAAATATATGTGGATCTAATCTGATAAAAGCAGTATATATGAATATATACAGGGTCTCATTAAAATAGATGGACAAATTTTAACACAGCGCTCAGTACGTCTAACCAAAGATAAAAAAAAAAACTGATTAAAGTGATTTAATTATGATCTAAATTAATAAATTGTATTGCACATTAGTGTATTTTCGTTAGCAGATTATTTTTCTTGTAAGTTATCTAATGCGTTTTTCTTATATATTTTTTTTACCATCGTCCTTATTTTGGTGTTCTGAATGATTACTAAAAGTTTTTTTTTTTTTTTTTGTTGTGGCACTAGTTTACTAAAAGTTTGTCCATCTATTTTAATGGGAACTTATATACAAGGTGTAACAGAATAAACGCAAGTCCTGATAGTAGTTTGTTCATAATTGACTACTGAATCGATTGCAGTAAATTTTAAGGCATTGACTGCCAACGCGGTCACCGGTGACCGCGAACAATGGATTTTCTATTGTGTCTGTTGCCTGGCAGTCTACGTGTTAATAAAGGTTTTTTTTTTTTTTCAAAAATTATGAATTTTGCCATACTGACCGCCGATTGAGCCAAAGAAAATTAAGTCTTATTTTAAGGCAATAGGACTCGATTTTGAATGCATAAAGTAATGCTAGGATGAACAACGACTCAATTGGGGTGTATGAGGTCTTGCGTTAGTTATGTTAGATATTGTGTAAATAAGAATATATTAGTATGTTTTCAATAAAGGTAAAGGTGAGTACACTAGAGCATTTTCTCGAGCATTTCCATGTAATGTAACGTCCCTGCGATTGATTGACGCTGTGTTCGACGTAATGCTCACGGCGAGTGAGCATTTACCTGTAAAATGTATTTCTGCCTTGCGTTCATATGCTTAAATGTCGGACCTACAGGTACCTTTGTTCTATAAAAAGTTAAACCAAATCGCTCGGTTTTTAAAATCAGGTTGTAACAAAACATCGAGCGTCGTGTTCGAAGTGCGGTGCGATAAAATTATAAAACTGTGTATGCTCGATGCTCTGATACAAATAAATCCTCTAGTCTATACTCACCTTTATAGTAATATAATAAACTCTACGTGGCCTCCATTATGTAAATATTGTAACTGTTAACACAGCCTTTTATTTTATGGGTAGATGGTATGTAAATATCTACATTTATTTCTGGAGGAAGGAGGGTGGCAATACGAACTCTATGGGCTGTGCAATACGGCCGTTGATTCCTGGCCGGTGTGAACATAGGTTTTCCGAACTTTCGCACAAGTTCTCCCACCATTTGATTCCTAAAAATTGTAAACCGACGTAGCACAGATTTTCGCGATTTTCAACGCAATGCTTAGCGCCGCGAGTTGAAAATCCGACAGTGTATTTTTTGACGCGCTCTGTTGGATTCTCAATGCTTGGCTCAAGACCGAGAGTTGAAAATCCAGTGCACGATAAAATCCCGCCGCGATATTTTTACGTCTGTACGAACGTCGGGCTTTTTGCGCAGCCTCAAACCGGATAATTCATCGGCCCTATTGTAGTACCTATACAGCTGAAATTGGTTTAGCGAACTGATCTGTGGATAACTTAGCACGATTTTATTTTTTTCCACCAATTTCAGCCGTTTACTAAACCCAATAAATCGGCTTTGAAGGTCCGTGGCATACCTACCTACCTGTCCGCCATATCTTATATAATTTGTTTAATAAATATTAACGTTCAAAATTGATCACGTGACATCCATATTTTTTTAACTAATCACTCTGAATGTTTAAAATAATCAAACATCTATGCAATAATATATACGCAAGTTCGGACAGTTATTTAGGACAGGTAAGTATGCCAGGCTCCGTATAAAAACCTTCAATCCCCTTTTAGAAAGTCTGCGCTTAGTTTATCATCTTTTGCTTTGTATTCACTCACAGGAGAGGGACACCATAAGGAATGTAATAAAAGAAAACAATTATAAAAACATCAACGTATTTATTTTTTCTATGCTTAGATAATATCATTTGCAATACAATTTGTATACAACTGTATCACATCAATTCATAATTTGTTTTATTTTGCACCAATGTATAAATGATAGGAATTTTGTAAATAGAGACAGAAAATTAAAGACTATCTGAAATAACTTAAAATCAACTGTACAGGCCTAGTTCGTATCATTCACGCTGTGTGCAGCTAAACTCAAATCATATGTATTTTTCATCATGGTTTTAATAAAGCGATAGTCTGACAAAACAGTCTTGCCTCGATCTGCGCACGACCTTATAATACAGTATTAGAACGCTTACCCCCTTACTAATAAAAGTTGTATAGCGTCTGTATAGTTACACAACGCTTTGTCTTCTTTCGAAAGTCAACTTACTGATGAGTGAAAGAGGGAAATCGGTGTGGTGGGTTTAGAATACACGTATAATGACTAAAATAGCTTGACACAATATTTTGATAATACGTCGAGTATCTTACACATCAAAATTATCATTTTAAGTTTTAGATGTTGATGTACGAAGTTCAAAAGCGGTTACCTCATATACATAATTATTATTATTTCACGAGTTTGTCATCTACGCTTGACCAGCGAGTACAGTTAGCTGTTAAATAAGTCATACAAACATACAACTAACTGTTCAATAGTAACACCGTCCAACATTGTAGCCAGCTGTAAAATTGATTCTATTCACAAATACTTACATCAAGTACGTTTACAGGAAACTCGACTTTAAACAAAAGCATTAAAGTCTATTTTAGATTGATTCTTATTACATTAGAAACAGTGAATATATGAAAATATGATCCGATATCGTGTAAATAATTATAGTGTTCCACAACCTTTTTAGGAACGTAATATTTATTACAAAATTACATGTTTTATTGGCAGCATACAGTTTCTATTTTAAATCAACCTGTTGAATTCTCAAGGCCGAGAGTTGAAAATTCAACAGGGCTGATTTTCCTTGAATGCATGGGCGTAGCTGGGGAGGGGGGGGGGGTAAGGGTGGGCAATGCCTATCCTAGAAACTTCTTTGCCCACCCTAGAAAAATCGACAGTATTGAAGAATTAGTTACTGTTTAATCGCTTTAAAATCGGATTTTTATTACAGCCGTTCATTTTGACCAAGATGCCAGGTTATAGTTAGGGTCTTGGCTCTACAGTAGATCTAACAACTTTTTAACAGTGAAAGCGATATTTAAGTCTTCGCAACCTACTTTACATGAAATGTTTTTGGTGGGTTTATTTATTACGAGGCGTCTTTTAGGATCTCTCATTAGATGACTGGTCAGTTCAGCTGGACGTCTGCCCCGCCTCGACAAAGTCTCTAGCTACGCCAATGCTTGAATGTGATGCGGTAGAATGAGACTCAAATGATGCATTATTATTATTTCTAATTTCAATAATTACAAATTAATAACCAGTCCGATAAAAGACCTGTTTTTGTAATAGGTAGGTATTTATATTCAGTTTATATCAGTTTCCGTAATTTAAAAAAGATCGTTTATAAATCGAGACATCATTAAAAAATCAAGAATTACCCTAAACATTTTAGAAATCTATTTATTAAACTAATAAAACGTGATTCCACTCATTTAGATAAAAAGTAACTTCATAGTCGACGCAAATAAAGATATTTATATAATAAATTATAAAATATTTCTAGGCTATAATATGTATAAAGATTGTAGGTAAATAGGAAAATATAATTTCATTCGTTATGAAGCTAAAATAAAGTAAATAAAACATAATGAAAAAGATTTGGAATGTTAAATATATGTCAAGAGATAAAACCATTGAGCCCAAAAATGTTATAATATTGTTTTTTGAGAAATTGATTATTAGAAGGCGATCAATCAATCATACAGTCGAACTTAACAAACTGATATCTTCATATAGATAAAATATTATCATTGACTATAAGGGCGAATTAATGAACGCGATTAGCACATCTTATCCACTCCAAGAGCTGTCAGTGTCAATATTCAATACCAATATGACTGACAGCTCTTGAACTCGGTTTAGATCTGCTGATCGCGTTTAGTTTCACTGGTGAAATTGGTCCTTAAAAAGCTATATGCGCCATTATTGACACAGCCTCTTGTCTGTTAGGCAGACTTATTAAGTTCGGTAACAATAGAAAAAGTAATTCTGTTTCATTAGTTTTCACTAATGAAACAGAATTACTTTTGATTACTTTTTTTTGAGCTCTTTAAATACATTTTGGAACAGCTTTCCTATAAAGTTTAAATCGCGGAAAGCACGAACGTGCCTTTGGTCCCGGCTGTCATTCGTAGATCTTTGACAGTCGTTACTGGTAGTCAGAAGCCTGGCTACCAGTCTTACCAAGGGTTATCGTTTTGCCCAGTAACTAGGCCGTGGAGGTCAGATAGTCGCTCCATGTAAAATACTTATAGTTTTTAATAGTAACGCCTCCACAGCAAGATTAGTCTATGGCGAGAGCTGTATAAACCCCCTGATAATTTTATCGAAATATATGAGCGCCTTCCGCCTGGGCACGCGTTGCCGTGGCCGACTTGGAAATCTCTAAATATACTTCGAACCCAAGTCGCCCGGAGCAAAGACAATTTCCACAGATGGGGGTTCACGGACGGTTCGGATCTCAAGTGCGTATGCGGCACCTCCCCATAGACACCTTCCATCCTGCACTTGATAATCTTATGACTGCGTCAGTGAGCGGAGTTCGCGCAGTTGAATTTTTGGGCCAAAGATGTTTAAACGTTTTGCCATCGATACGCTAAGAAGATCTGGATCCGGTGAGACTGGAAGCCGACCCAAACATAGTTGGGAAAAGGTTAGGCAGATTGATTGATTGAAAGTTGAAATGGCGTTTGAATCAAGTAGCCTTTTAAATATTGCCATAGTTATTATGTTTAGTTTTCAAAACTCCAGCTAAATTGATTGTCCGCGCCAGCCCCCGATATTTTTATATATAATTTCAACAATATTTCTTATCCGTAACAAGTTTCAATTACAAGATTCAAAACTGGAACTTATAATTAACGGCCGGAACATAATATCAAATGTTGAAATAGACGTTACTACGTAAAATATATTTAAAAGTAACTTGATTGGAATAAGGAACTCTGACTCCTGCGGGCTAATTGCGTAACACTAACAGTATCTAGGAATGGCTTTCATTTTGAAAGTTTAACACATTCATTACATTATTTACGTTGTTGAGCAGACAAAATGTTCAAATATATGAAGCAATGGTTTAGCATATCCTTCAAATGTATTCAAATAGTGATTGATAATGTGTTACAGTTACACAATTAGGCTACTGCACGAGTAATGAAATAACGTTGGAAAAAGGCGAGTTAAAACAGTTTATGTTGGTATGTATAGGTACCTTTAGCAGGAGTCTGTACTATATTGAAAATAGACCGAAATAGTTCGTCCTTAAAAAAAATGTACTTACTAAAATATTTTCCATATTTATTTAGGAACTAATTCCAGATAAATTACATTTCACACAATAAGTAGTAAGTTCTACTTACCGTTTCTAAAGGGGTGTTTAACACAAAAACTATCAGTTAACAGGCTGTCAAGTTCATGTCAAATGATTTGATTGGCTGTAGTTAGTTATTTACCTAGTTAGCCAATTAACATGAAATTTTTTGTATTGACTAGCTTTTGAGAAACTGTGTGTAAAGGCTCTCGCAGACAGTGTGTTTATCTTAATTATGAATTAATCAACGAAAACTGCTCGAGCATCTCTGCGCTGCGCTGACCCCTACTGTATCATTAGCGGTAACACAATAATATCTATATAAATAAAACAAAGTCGGGTTAGTTACACCATTAATTTATAACTCAAGAATGGCTGGATCGATTTTTATGATCTTTGATTTGTTGTATTTGTCTCCGCCCCGAATAGCAGAATAACTATTAAAACGATAAAATTCCCAAAAAAAAAACAGCGTTGGAGATACTTAATTCATTTTCTCATACATTTATTCTTATTGATTCTGAGACGGTATCTACGAAGTTTGTCGGGTCAACAAATAGTAATAATAAGATTGGTGGTAATTTATAGTGCTTCGCGGTTATTAAATTCGCTTAAATAGGAAGTTACTTGCAATTTTCCGTAAGCTTTAAAATATATATCGATTGTATGAAATTTAATACATATACTTAGGTAACGTCAATTTTATATAGTAGGTTGAAATTTCGATCCAATCCAAACAATTAGCTATGTTAAAGCAAAAAGTAATAACTCCATAGAGTAGGTATCGCTTTGAGGATTTTCCAAATAGGTGTGATTCGACATTGCGACAAGTCTTTGCAATTACTGATAAGTACATTTAAAGTCTCACGACGATACTGCACACAAAAGCGAACATGCGCTGCGACTTTGTGAGATCACGAGTCGCAGGCTACTGCGTTAAATCGCATCTATATGATAAGCTGTTCACGTACAACTTAGTGCCTGAGCACACGATGCGTTGCGGCGCCGCACCGCTTCGTGTGCTCCGGCACTCACGAGATGCAAGCGCGGCAGTCTTAAATAACGTACGTCTGTACGTGAACACTGGTATTATACTTTTTTTATTATGTTTGATATAACGTGAGATGTACATGAACTCAAGACAAAAACCTATACAATAATTTCATTTTAGGTACATGATTTCGCATTTACAAGTATTAAGTAACCATCTTGCCTGTATCTTGTTATTTGTGGCCGCTACTTAGGTTTTACGTGAAGGTATTCGGCGACGAACACCCGCATGATTTTGTTGAGGTTCTCGATAGTTTTGAAGTCTAGAGCTGACATGTCGTCGGCTGGAGTGTGCCAGACGGTCGGGAATGGCGACGGGATCAGGTGCAAGATGTCCACGTCTGAAACAAGTGAAAAGTAATGAGTAGGAGCACCCAGCCTATAACCGAACGTTTCCGCTACTGGGACATGGGCCTCCCCTCTGTGGGAGGGAATGAGCCGTAATCCATCACGCGAGCCCAATGCGAGTTTGCATATGCCACATGTCTTCGATGTTTGGTTCTGGGACATGCCGGTTTCCTCACGATGTTTTCCTTCACCATTTCTGAAAGCAGTGGTGATGAAATAAACTACAAAAAGTAAAGCACCTGCCTGGGTTCGAACCCACGACCTACAGCTCGTAAATTGGGGCCGTTATCACTGGGATACCACTGCTCTCATCAGTAAGAGTATGTTAGGCCAAAATATGTTTTATTTGTTTGAACAAATTCTTCTTCTTCGTATTGGTACAGCCGCGGCGGCAGAGTGAATTCCTAAACTTAAATTCGACGAATTTCTTCCTTAGAAACAACTGCCTCTACAGTGATTGAATCATTTTTAAGAAGACTCCCGACTGCTGCTATGGATGGAAAGGGTTCGGCTACATGCCGAATATGCTTCACTGCGATATCGATCGCAGTTTAGCTCGCTACCTCGATGTCACCTCTATGTAAAACAAATACATGCTAATAGACACGCACGCACATGCCGAAGGATTCCTCACTGCGATACATCGCGGGTTGCTCGGGGATTTACCTCGATGTCTACGTGAAAACTAAATATTTTGTTTTTACATCGCGGTCGATGGCAAGCGTCGATGTGATCTGGCGCGTGATTGGTCAAATCGGTTCAACTTGTTCTTCTGGAGTAGGTAGAGTATAGCACAAACACAGGACTGGGCAACGGAGCTTTCAGGTGCGACTGAATCGAGGTGTTCGCATCGCAACTCCATCCATGTACAAATAATGAGTATCAACATCGAAGTATCGAGATAACGAGCATCTTCGGCAAGTAATTACCCTAACACTTTCCCTGACTCGGGGATTGAGTCTAGGACCCCACGAGCAGCAGCCGCGCTTGTGACCTTTGCAGCAACAGGAGAGTAACCCCTGGAGTTTGAAGCTCATTTATTTTAATCTCATATCAAGACGTTTGATAGGCCGTTGCTATCAGTCGTTGTTTTTCTTTTTAATTTTCTTCACATTTAGAAGCAACAAGAAGTACTTGTGTAACCAAGGATTTTGTAATATCTTGATCCTTGGAGTTTCTTGCCCGTTCTACTCCATAGAGATCTACGTTTTGGAATGGGAACTAGCTTCAGCTTTCGGGCTAACTGACCGAAATTCTTCGAAATTTCAAAAGTGCCTGTAAATGCTTTGAGTTTTAGTTTTTCTGATCAGCCAAATATAGTAGATAACAAAAGTTAGAACACTGTTAGCAATTGTGTTGATTAGGTATTCTAGAAACCGGCAGTTAATGTATCCATTCATCTATCGGTATTTAGTGCTAACAGGCCGGTGCCTACGTACCTCTGACCTTGTCTCGTCAATGTAACTGATGTTTAAACCGCGCCGTTTACTTTTACATCTCAGAGTAACTTTCAATGCCAATAATAACAATCTAATACATAACACAATAACTTACTTAGTACTTATTTTATAAAACATTCACGGTGAAATCAAAGTATTTTATTTACATGGGCACTTATGAAACATCAGAAGATACGTGCACGATTCCAATTGGTCTTTTCCTATGGAGAAGAGCCCGCAAGAAACTCCACCGTTAGGTACTCTCTTACTGAACGGTACTGGGCTGTCTTTTAGATGAGAAAACATAGAACTCAGAATCTTAAAGATAGTATACCTAATCCTAAATGCTACATACAGTTCGACAACTTTGCGTCAAACATGATAACTTTTCGACTTGTGTTATTAGAGTTTTTAACGAACTCAGACAAGGTCAAGAACGTTTAATGACTCATAGGTATAGTAATATCACTTATCCATACTAATATTATAAATTCGGAAGTAACTCTGTCTGTCTGTCTGTATGTTACCTTTTCACGCCTAAACCACTGAACGGATTTCGATAAAATTTGGCAGACAGATATACAGGATGAAATTGAAAACATGCGACAAATCAAAATGGGTGATTCTACTCATCATTATGAACAACTTTTACTATGGGACCAAACCTGAAATCGCGAAAAAAAAATGCAATCTCCCATTTCGATTTGTCGCATGTATTCAATTTCATCTATCTATACTAGTAATAAAGTTGGAGAGTTAGTTTTAACTCGCTAATCTCTGGAACTACCGGTCGGATTCGAAAAAATATTTTTTAATTTGATAGCCCAATTATTGGGGAAGGCTCTAGGCTACTTAACATCACGCTATGGCCCTTAGGAGCCGAGCAAAAAGAAAAAAAAGTCAGAAAAGATACTAAGCGAAAGCGAGGTAATAGCACGGGCAGGCGAATGGGATGCGACGCGCTGGTGGATCGGAGGCCGCAATTTCACGCGGACGAAGTCGCATGCAGAAGCTAGTGTTAGATATAGAGGAGACCTATGCCAAGAGCGGACTGCGGAACATTTTATAGGGAAACAGTATCTGTATTGAACCCAGTAGTCCAGATTAAAAGGCTGATTATATTATAAAAGTTTATACACACAGAATATCGTTACTTATTTTAAGAGAGGTTACTGCATCTATTCGTCACTGTTGTCTGTTACAAACAAAGCGAACCGATTAGATAATCTAATCTAAATAAGGAAGCGTGCATGGCAGTACCTACTCATTATTGTAATTTTGACCATGAATGTATCGCTGTTCGAACTACCTAATCCGTGTTAATATAGAAACTACAAAGCATCCATACAAATGAGCTGAGTGACAAATCAAAGCGAAAAACTAATTGTTTTTTTGGAAATGGTAGCTGTTTTAAGCCTAGACTTTTTAAAATACTAATTAAATAAATTAACTATAAATTAGAGTAGATACATGCTTTGTAAACCAGCTTTATTATTTTACTAGCAGCGCCCCGCGTTTTCACCCGCATAAGTTTAGATCCCGTGGGAATATCGGGATAAAAACTATCCCATGTCCTTTCCCGGGACTCAAACTATCTCTATACCAAATTTCATCTAAATCAGTTCAGCAGTTTTAGTTTAAACTCTTCAGCTTTATTATTAGTATACAGTGTCTATAACAATCTAATACTAATATTATAAATGCGAAAGTGTGTCTGTCAGCTGTCTGTCTGTCTGTTACCTCTTCACGCTTAAGCCGCTGAACACAGTCATTTTTACATGTTATTAAATTGACAACATTTTTTTTCAATAAACTGCTTTTTAGCTTTTCTCATAATAGCAAAGAGTTTATATTCTAAAATTGTTTTTTCTGCTGAAATTTTGAACAAATATTTTGCTCAAAAACTTAGATTTAAAAAACTGAAGTGTTAATCGACTTTAATTGCTGACCGTACTTACCTACTGCTTAGCGCCAAAAGTTGAAAATCAAACAGTGTTTTTTTTGACGCACTGGGATGGATTCACACGATTCACACGCTCGTTTGGATTCCCAATGCTCAGCTCAACACCGAGAGTCGAAAATCCAGTGCGCGATAAAGTCCCCCCACGATATTTTTACGTCCGTGCGGACGTGGTTAGTTAGTTCTCAGAAAAAAATAGTTACGTAGAAAAACGGTTCAGGAAAACCCCACATAACAAATATTTCGATTTAATTTGGACACTATTATCATGAGCACTGGTGCTTATCAGAAAGATACCTAGATATTTCATTTATGATTTATCACTTTTGAGAATTTGATGGAAATATTATGTTCGATGTTGTTAATATCAAAAAATAGCCAAAATACTTATGTATTATAGAAAAATATATCTAAGTATGTAAGTATTATAATTCTTCTGTACGTGTGTATGTCACTAAACTCCTCCTAAACGGTTAGGCTGTACCAATTTTGGTGTTTTTTTTTGTGTTTAAGTTTGTCTCTGGATGGTCCAGATTTACAATTAGACCGAATCTAGGGAACAGGACAACATCAGTCCGGTCAGCTAGTATAATACTTATAGAGGGTGTGTCGTAATTATTGGATAACCTCTTAAGGGGTCATTGTACACACGGCTACACATCAACCTATACATAACCAGTATAAGCTGACTTCTGATTGTACGAAAAACCTATACAATGCGAGGACAGCTAAAACTGGAAATGTATAGCTTGATGTGTAGCCGTGTGTACTTATCATTATGAATGAACAACTTTTAGTACGGGACCAAACCTTAAATCGCGAAAAAAAAATCTGCTGTTCCCTACATTTTGACGAGTTATGTGAACATAAATGTAGGGAACAGCAGGTTTTGTTTCGCGATTTCATGACGGAACTCTTATACTTCACTTCGTTGTTCGTCTGTCTGTCCGTCTATCAAGTCAATACCCTTTTTCTCAAGACCGCGTGGGGGTTATCAAGTAGAAATAAATATAAAATACTCAGGGCTGCAATCCCTTGAAGCAGTGAAAAAATCGGATTTCTAGGTAAGTGAACGCAATCAAAAATGCCGCATATCTTAACACTCACAAAGGAATCAAAACCTATAGGGTACTTCCCGTTGACTTAGAATCATGAAATTTAGCAAAAAGCAATGTCACCGAAAACCGTAAAGCAGTTACTTAGGTATCTACAAATTTGTACGGAACCCTCGGTGCGCGAGTCCGACTCGCACTTGACCGGTTTTTTAGTTTGCCATCTATGGTAGGGTGAAAATTGGATGCATCAAACAGGAAAATCCACCATGAGCCCATACTTAGCATATGCGGGTCTCACTTTATGGGTTCACTTGAGTTTCTCCGGTAGTTACCCGGACTTCAAGGAAACCGCACTTAGTTAAAATGATGAGATGAGGTTTTCCCCGACAAGATTTCTTGAGCCACCGTTAGATTTGTTTATAGCAGGTAGTGCAGTCACCAAAAGAGATAAGTAATCAGTGTGGATGTCGTCGGATATAATGTAGTTTAAGTTTAGTAGGAAACCAATGTTAGTTTTCAAATAAAATTTTGTGTTTGTTTTTATTAATTAAATTAAATATCCATCGGTTTACTTTACTTGTGGTTACGAATGTGTGTGTATGCGCATGAGCTCTCGGTACTGTCCGAGACAATGGTGAAGTTGGAAAAGTTTGTGTGCGTATATGTGTTATGTGCTGACGCTGCTTGTCTTCACGCACACATTCCCAACGTGTTTGCACAATTGGTTACCACAAGTAAAGCGTGCGTCGGTTCGTGAGATAAAAATACTGTATCAACAAGAGAGCCATGCTTATTGCCTTCAAAAAACAAAAGAAACTTACTTCTCCTCATGAACGGGATGTGGTCGTCTTCGATGACAGCGCCGGAACTCCTGAGCCTGAAGTACGTCTGCTCCACCTTCCCCTTGGAGTAGGCTTGGAACTGGTCGAGTTCTGCCAGCCTCTGCTCAGCCACGGCTAGGCGGACGTACCACTTCTCAGTGGACTGGAAGTAGCTGAAGAACACTGGGTCAGGAGCGCCCAGTAGATCTAGGAGGACTAGTACATCCTGTGAACAAAGTTGAAATTATTGTTTTAGTTAAAAAAATTAAGTTTTGTTCAAAATGTTTACCTAAATCAAGATATTATTATGCTTAATCATCATTCAAAAGACAAATTATTTTATATATAGAAACTCTTTTATACGTCAATAACAATCTAAAAAACTGGATGAGGTCGGTATGTCCTATCCATTGTCCTATCTACGGAGTATTACTCCGTGGTCCTATAAAACTTCTCTACAGACAGACAGTACACACAGACGGACAGTATGTTTTAGAGTCCAGACATAATCTTGGTCAAATAATGTGAGGTCCATGTAGGTCAGTGTCTGAAATGGTCTTTTGAGGAAAAACCACACAGATTTGAGTGGACTTGTCCAATCACGCACGCATTTATCAATCGTGTAGCTAAACTCATAATTTAATTTAGCCGAAATAAGTCCTAGGCCTCCTATGCTCAGAGGACGCCTTTGAGCAATACCTAAGAGATATTTCTAGGTTAAAAAAAATAGTCCAAGTAAGTCTTTGTAACCATAGTATTTGATCTAAAAGAGTGTCCATGGAGTTTCTTGCCCGTTCTTCTCCGCAACTAGCTTCATCTTTCTGACTGACCGACCCCTTGACAATTCAAAAGTGCCTGTAATTGGTTTAATTGAAATAAATGCTTTGAGTTTGAATAAAAAAATTAAAAAGGCTCAGCACAAGAATTCTATCTTTAAATTTATTTAACGACCTCCTTCGAATAAAATAAAAAGAAAAAGACGATGTAGAAAAAAAAAAGTATCGGAAAGACCCTATAAATTTAACAGATCGTTTTCCTCATTCATTAGTCCTGGGAAAGAACGCGCGTTAAATACCAAGAGTCGAGACGTGATCGTGGAGGTACCTACTTTATTTTTAACTTCGACCTATTTCTCACTTCCACCTTACTTGGCGAGGCTGAATGAGCTGTGTCACTGATAAATATTATCTAAAAGTACATCTACAAAAAATAAACAAAGTTAAAGTGTCTGTTTGTAACTTTGTAATATCAAAATAACAGCTTTTTACTCAATGCATACGCAAGTACATATTTATGGTACCATATACTTAACAAAAAATCAATATTTAAATTTATTGTCCGTCTGTCTGTTTGTTTCGGCTAATCTCCGAAACGGCTGGACCGATTTTCACGAGATTTCACTGGCAGATAACTTATACATATTATAAGGAGTAGGTACTAGTTTATTTTAGAAAAATCTGTATTGTTCCGCGCAAAAAAATTAAAACCCATGAAATTTCCGAAATCCACGCAGACGAAGCAACGGGCAGCAGCTAGCTAGATTATTTTAAAGGATCGGATGAGAGTCTTTGGGAGAAGTGCATCTGAGAGTAACTAAATAATAATTATGTATAAAGCTCCGTATGGGGAGGGGCCCGTGGCGAAATAATAACAGCCGCACAGGTCGATCGATCAGGTTAAGCTACGCTTGCCGCGGTTGGTCTGTGGATGGGTGACCATCTTTACATACCGTGTTCCCTCCGTGCCTCGGAAAGCACGTTAAGCCGTTGGTCCCGGCTGTCATTCGTGGATCTTTGACAGTCGTTACGGGTAGTCAGCAGCCCGAAAGTCTGACAACCAGTCTTACCAAGGGGTATCGTATTACCCAGTAACTGGGTTGTGGAGGTCAGATAGGCAGTCGCTCCATGTAAAATACTGGTATTCAGCTGCATCCGGTTAGACTGGAAGCCGACCCCAACATAGTTGGGAAAAGGCTAGGCAGATGATGAGAGCTCCGTATGGGGTCGTCCTTTAATCACGTGAGGTTCGAACTGGTTGGGGTAATATAATATCATAATATGACAAGATCACCAGAGGGGCAATTCTCGTAATTTTAAGAACGTTCACAGTCTGATCTGTCTCAATCTGTCAAAACTACCTCTAATTTCCCTACATTTTGACAAGTTTTTGACATTTGTTTGTCGCCGAAATGAGACAGCGACTAGATTTTGAACGTTATAAATTACGAGAATTGGCCTTCTGTATTTTTCATTTTCAAGCTTTCTCCCGTCTGCGATGTATCAGTAACGCAACTCTCATGTCAGTCTGGAAACCGTTTATACCATAGTGCTTAGAAGGATGCGCTAAGGCCGCGAATCATATTTATATCAACATACAACCTGATGCTGACCTGCAAATTGCAAAAAAATTAAGAAAATTTTAATTGCGCGGGCTACCCTGAAGAAGTACAGTAAACAGGTAAACAGTAAATACCAACTACATTCTCAATTTTTGGTCTCGCTTTAGTTCTCTATAGGTACTTACTATTCTACACGTCTTACGTACCTAAAACTCAGTAAAATTCATCGCGTACTAGGTACTTGATTAACATGAATTCAAAAAGTTGAATAGTGTTGCACACCACACGTATTTCCAAGTTTTTGAATTCAAATTAAGGTCGCAGCATACTGGACGGCGGCGTTGAGACGTGGACGAGCCGGAGACGGAACGTGGTGTTATGAAAGTACGGACAGGTGTTTATTAAAGGCTCCCGCAGACAGGCGCAACGCGAGGGTGCGACGCAATTCTGGCAGAACAATTTCCATGAAGTTTTCATAGAAATTGTTCTACTGGAGTCACGTTGGGCCTGTCCGCGAGAGTCTTAATGCATACGCGACAATGACGCGAAACTAACGTGCTAGTGTGGAGAACAAGAAGTTATCCGGAGCGGCCGGAGCGGCCGGAGCGACTGTGTATACGCAGCGCAGCGGAACCACGGAGGCGAGCCGTGCCGCACGCATGGAGGGATGACTATTATTTATGTCACCCTCGACGATATTTTTCCCGTCTCTTGGGGGCCACGTCGCAGTCCCGTCCGTGCAACTGTGACGTATGCTCTTTCGATACATCTATAATTCTATACTAATAGTAAAGCTGAAGAGTTTGCTTGTTTTTTGTTCGTTTGTTTGTAGATATTAGACGCTAATCCCGGAACTATCAGTCGTATTTGAAAAAATATTTTTGTTTTTGATATCCCAATTCTTGAGGAAGGTTATAGGCTATTTAACATCACGCTAGGATCATTAGAAGCCGAGCAAAATAATAAAAAGTTAGAAATAACGCTAAGCGAAAACGCAGTAATAGCGCGGGCAGGCAATACGATGTGACGTGGGTCGTGGGAACAAAAAAATTCACGCGGACGAAGTCGCGGGCAGAAGCTAGTTTCTATAAAACGATGATTCCAAAAATTGTCGTCCCGCTCCTTAATTGGGTAGGCATGTACATAAAGTGAAACGAAACGTGCTATGAATTTCACAGAGAACGTGACGAATGTACCTACATCAAGAGATATAAGATGATTGGCTATTAAAATACAATTTTCGATGTAGAAGAAATGACTTATTGTGTAATATTACTCACTAGCAACCCGCCCCTGCTTAGAATGGTTTTTACGACTTGAAAAAACGTCGAGATTTTTTTATTCAATGTACCTACATACCTGAGTTTAAAATTATTGTATATACATAAACCTTCCGGAATTAATTCTCTAAATCAGCGGTCGGCAAGCCGCGGCCCGCAACTTTTTTGTAAATAAGATATGGAATTATTTTAATTTCGCGCCAAAACTGAAATCAGTGCCATCAGAGCAAGCCGGCAATGGCCCACAAAACTACTCCGCAGGCGAGAACGTAATGACTCGAACCTTTTTCGTAATTATTAATAAAATTATATAAAAAAACGTTAGCCACAGCAACGCGTGGCCGGGTCAGATAGTCGACGATATTTCTAAAAATAGTGTTACAGCCAAATTAGACCGATTTTATAGTTTAAATAGAAACAGAGATTTCCAGTTATCTTTTTTTAAATAAGACATTTCGAAAATGTTCTTAACTTTTTAGAACTTTGTAACCTGCTTATGCGTATGAAGTTTCATTTAAATCGGTTCATTCATTTCGAAAAACAAGGGCTTGAAAGTTTCTATGAAATGCTGTACTGCATAAACGCTCTTAAGCCGTTGGTCCCGGCTTTCATTCGTGGATGTTTGACAGTCGTTACAGGTAGTCACTAGTCACAAGCCCGAAAGTCTGACAACCAGACTTACCAAGGTGTATTGTATTACCCAGTAACTGGGTTGTGGAAGTCGCTCCATGTAAAATACTGGTATTCAGCTGCTTCCGGTTAGACTGAAGCCGACCCCAACGTAGTTAGAAAAGGCACGTGTTTATTCACATTTCCCAGAGTAACTACACCCGCATTTCGCCACCCATGTCAAAGTTCCAAGTATAAAGAGAGCCAATTGCCATTAACGCGCACAAATCCACTCCGGGCTGTTAGTATTACTGAGGATTCCCTAATGGAAAAATACAATAATAGGTATGTCCGCCCCCTACCTCAAACCCACGCTAGGCAGTCACTTTTAGTTTCCGTGTCATCTGTGTGCCCGCATTGTTCTTCTAAAATACGCAAAGAACTTTGATGCGGATTTCACCATAATAAGAATTTATTCCGAAAGATTTTTATGTATAATAAATTAATAACATTATAATTAAACTTACATTATAAAAAAGAAAACTCGATGTTTTGTCAAGTTGCAATAACCGTGCGAATTATGGGCGGATCGCTAGTGTTTATTAGTGTATTAGATTATATTCATGTAGAACGCTGGTAACCAGCCCTGGTCAGCACAGGCAGTTTTCATACTTTTTGCCAAATAGTTTCATGGTTTTTGCCAAGATCAAGTTCCTATCTGATCAGTCAGTGTCGGTTCGCGTTGATTTGGAAAAAAGTATGAAAACTGCATGCGCTGACCAGCGTTTACAACTGACGCTTGTCAGCACCGAGAATCGCTGACATATCGGTACGGATTACCAGCGTTCTACATGGTACACCCTCACACCTAACTATCTATTTTTACTACCGACTTTATGCTTTTATTGCAACTCTTTTAACCAGCCTATTGTTCTCTCACTGCAGGGCAAAGGCTCCTTCTCGTACAGAACCAACTTTAATCTTAGCACTATAAATTAAAAATTTTCTAAGGTTGACCTTAGTAAAGGCTTAACTTAAAGCGAGTTAAGGACCTTTGGGCGCTTTAAAAAAAACCAAAAGTTTTTATATACATGGGCCCTTATAATTCGTCAAAAGCTAGGTGCACGGTTCCAACTGGTCGTTTCCTATGGAGAAGAGCCGGCCGGCAAGAAACTCTACGGTTACTTAGACTTGTATGACATTGACATGGGGGCGATATTGGTAAACATTTGTGAAATTGTTTTGTGAAAAAACAAGTGGGCGGCGTTCGTTCCGATTTTCGCCATGCGCCAAAAGATCTTGGTACCAGTTGTACTGGGAATTTGTGTCACAGTGGTAAATCAATTACGAGGTGAACTATTACGTAAGCTCGTCAAACCAGCACCCTATATTGCGTAACACACTTTTAATCTCAATCTGAATCATTTTGAAGGATACTGTTAATCCATTGCTTCAGATGTTCGAAAAATTTGTCTGCTCAACACTTCGATCAATGCTCAACAACGTAAAGAACGCAACGAATGTTGTTGAACTGCCAAAATTAAAGCCATTGTTTACTGATAGTGTGTTACACAGTACGCTACGCAATTACCCCACAGGTTCGACCAACCAGAAAAGCGGAGAGGCGATGGAGCTCAAAACATGAATCTGCCAACTTCTGTGCCGTAGCCGCGCAAAAAATTTTGATTTCCAACAAAAAGTTTATTAAACTCTGTTGGAAAACTCGGCCGTGAAGCCCCACAACGCAGCGTCGACGGCGGAGGTCAGAAGGCTATCACTGTTATGTTATTTCGAATTATTGTAATTTTAGGTCATGATTAGTCATGAATTGTAAGTCTTTAATGACAGTGTTGATAAAAGTCGCCTGTGTGACAAAACTAAAGTTATAATAGTAGTTTTATTACAACCAGCCGATATATATCGACGGTTAAGAGGAAATAGGGTATAAGTGACAAAAAATGAAATGTTCAGGAGAGCCGTTCAAAGTTTTAAATTTTAGAAAAACTGACGTATTTTGTCATTTAGGATTTTTTTTGCTAGAGCATAAACGCCAAAAAAGTCATCGTAGAGCCTTGGGAGTAAGCGCATTCGAAAGAGCGGAAAATTTTACGTTGGATGGCATATATAACTCATTTTTTACCAAAACGTCGCTTATGCCCAACTTCCTTTTTACCGTCGATATATTCTCGCAGTTGCAACTCGCTAAGGTTGCCTTTCTGCTTAACCGGACTATCCTGTGGTGGCCGAAAACTTGGACCTCCCGCCTTTTTATACCCTACCGCCACGACCCGCGTCGAGCGCGGCAACCGTTACACAAAAATAATCCTTATGGCATGATTCAATATTCACGCGCGACGGCGCGATGGCTTATTAGCGTATTTCATGTATAAGTTTGGTGTTTCTATACCGATTACTATGATTCTTTTTTTATTTAATAGGTAATAATATTAACTTCTTTTAATTAGGGATGAGTGAGAGTATTATAAACGTAAGAGTAAACCAATATAATCAGAAAGCTCCGAACTGCTAAGGTATCGGGAGTTACACGTGTTATTGTGAGTCAACCATAAAAGATAGACATATGCTGTTGTGGGATATGTTCTAGATAATTTTATGTAGAACATTTCCGTCATAAATGATTTCTATGTAGCTTTAACCATAAAGGCTGCACACGCGACGGAACCTTAAAATATGGAACAACTTCTCCCGTTTTCCCAACATTTCCTTTCACTGCTCTGCTCCTATTCATTGTAGCGTGATGAAAAGTATACTATAACCTCCCCAGGAGTATGAAGAATAATTGTACCAAGTTTCGTTTAAATCTGTCGAGTAGTTTTTGTTTCTATAAGGAACATAGAGACAGACAGACAGACAGACAGACAGACAGACAAAAATTTTACTGATTGCATTTTTGGCATCAGTATCGATCACTTATTACCCCCTGATAGTTATTTTGAAAATATATATCATGTACAGAATTGACCTCTCTACAGATTTATTATAAGTATAGAAGATTACTCTCGTAGTAGGTACCTATTTAGGTACCTACTATTAATTCTATCTATTCACGGCCTTTGTTTTGTTAAGCACATTTTCTTAGTTGGACTTGTTCGTTTCTTTTTCATTCACAGTACCTAAGCTAAACAAAATATATTATAAGTCTGCCAGAACATTCTCTGAAAAAAGTGTGCGGAAGGTGGACTCCCCGTCAGGGGGTGTACTCGCTAAGCACGAAGGCGGTAGCCTTTCCTACTCCGTGTCACTTGCGGACATGAGTGCAGGGCCCGAACTGTGAATGACAACACGATTTGATAGTTGTCCCCCACTCCCAAGGTGTATAAACCCGTCCGAAAAATTGAATTCTGACTTGTATTGACGGAATAACTACGTTCGGACGGGCCCGTTTACGAACTTAGGGTAGACCCCCAGGAACGAAGTTCATTACACGATACCCGCACGCACGCACACACACTCGTATATAATAGAAAGAGACAGAGATAAAGAGTAAGTCGCTTGTAGGGATACCTATAACGCTTTTAACGTGACGATTTCTACCATTTAACTCCTACCGCAAGTAATGCAAAATCGTGTAAAATTCGCATCAGATAAGACCAAACAGAGGACTGTTTGGTCTTATCTGATGCGAATTTTACACGATTTTCATCATGTTAGACCTTTTTCTAGGCATTTCAGGAGAAATGCCTAGAAAAAGGTCTAACATGATGGATAATTTTAAGAAATAGACAAACGTACCATTCTCTGTAGCTCATTGGCTCCATCCTTATACTCTGTGCCTTGCCATTTCTTGGCTAAATGTCTAGCACCATATATGGAGTCGTTGGGGCCCCACTGTCGAAACGCCTCTTCACCGTCGAAGAAGATGAACATGATGCTGAGCCGATTGTTCTTTAGCGGGTCGAGCTGCGCTGACATGACCTTAGCCAGGTTTATCATCATCGTACAGGGCACTGCTGAGTCCGTCGCACCTAGAACAGAGTGTAAACTTTACATACCGTTGCAGATACGGAGTTTTAGGGTACTACTTATACAGCGGTGTATCAGAAAGATGTGGTCATATTAACGGTGTGGTAGGTACAGCCCACCAAACTGAACAACATTTTACATGGGAACAACATCGTAATCGCAAAAAATGCCCATACGAATTCCCATACAAAACTTTAGTAGGTACGTTTTCGACCCAAATGTATGGGACAGCTGATGCCACACATCTCTGTCATCGGAATATTTTTTTGTTCTGGTTACGGAATTCATAATTCCAACTATTACTATCGTTTTTTACGCACAGTAAAAGCACAAAGTGTTGTGTGTGTTTTATTGCAAACAACAAATTTTCACACCACACACCAAAAATAAAAGCCGTTTCGCAGCAATTATTTTGGACAATTTTACATAGATTAGTTTACAAAATGCGTAGTTGACGGCTACGTAAGGTTCTTTTTACATCCTGTATAATATATTCGTTCCTTTAAAAGAAGAGACCGTAGATTCGACAGCCTTCGTTGTCTGACGCGAATGATTTTCAATTCAGTAGGACCAAAGATTTGTTAGTTTCAAAGTGATAGAAAATTAGAAAGGTCATCAAAGTAAGACACATAACCAAAGAGTTAGACTGATCCGCTGATTAATATAATTACTTCAACAAATTTATTTTTTATCTGGTCCAGTTCAAATTGTTTTGTTCGAATACCTAATTATTTCCATACTACACTGATTTTTGTTACCGATAACAATAATGGTACCTACAGCGTAAGCAATCGAGTGTAAAGCTAATAATAAGTCAGAGTATTTCCCTCGTGACTCTCGTCTCGTCCACTATCCCAAGGGCCGTAGGTCAATTACACACGGTCACAATTTAATGACATTATATTACAAACTGAACTTGCCAACTCAAATCCATACTAATATTATACATAGAAAGTGAAAGCAAGTACTTATGTCTATTCCATAAAATTGTAATGCTAAACCGTTTAATCGATTTTGATGAGATAAGGTATGGTTTAGTACATACACAATATGCACATAGGCAAACTTATTTGGAACAATGGATGGATGAAACGCGATATATCTGCAATATTTTGTCTGGGTTTTCGTTTTATCAGCCATTTTTGTTCCTAAACGCTCGCCGAAAGCATAATTTTCTCACGAAAGGTTAGTAAGCGCCAAACTTAACATTAACTGACTTCAAGAACCAAATTCAACAACCTAAACTAATAGCAACAGGTCAATACTTACCAACAAACGCATGTTCCCTCATATATTTGCTGTCATAATGGCAAGCTAGCACCAAGAACCTCTCAGCCTCAGGGTTCAGTTTAGCTATAATATTCTTAAAGTTCAGTGGGCCAAAAATAGGTGTGTTGTCTGAGAATACGTTCTCAGTTACATCCCAGCCTAGGTCCCTCATCTGTTGCGAAATGTATCTGCCGACTTTATCGTGATTCGGAGTACCCACAACTCTTGGAATCAGGATCTCGTTCAGAACAGATTTGAAATGAGTCATGTCGCTTAATGTTGCAATATCTTTCACATCTTGGTCGGATAGCTCCTGAGCTTCGTGTAAATTCTGCAAAAAAAGTATAGTTAGATGTTTGGAGAATTGAGGAAGGAAGGTGACTCTGTCAAAACATTGCACTAGTTTTAAGATTGCTTTTAGTATTGCTGAGTTTTGTAGGGACGAAGCCCGGTGCAGACGGCGGCGAATGACTACAAATTGACACAAGTGGCGAGTACGGTATCGTAAATATCGTAATGCTGCGCGGATTCCTGTTCTTGTACCCATCACTTCTGGTTCTGAGCAACTTCTGAGGTTCAGGCTGTCAGAGAACCCTCATCTTATATCAAAATTTTCTTCTCCTAAATTGTGATTATACTGACAAAATATCAGTAGCACACTAAAGAATTTATTGGATTAAAATGTCAGTTTGACATTAAGGCCGAGATGTACAAACGTAGACAGAGAAAACTTCTGTCTACGTGTACAACCGTAACTTATAGCACCTGCGGGGTAATTGTGCAAGTGCGTAATCACGGAACACAGTAACAGAAGCAATAGGTAGCTTGCATTTTGACAATTCAACAACATTCATGGTGTTAATTACGTTTTCGAGCAGACATATTTTTCTAACATATGAAGCAATGGATTAGCAATATCCTTCAAAATGATTCAGATTGTGATTGATATAGTTCATTGTTAGTGTATTGCTTTGGCTGAGACATGTTCCCGTCTCTGTCTTGTAGGTACATAGGTACTTAGTAGTAGTTTGATCTCGGCCCTAAGGGCCCGAAGACACATACCACAAGTCCACAACACCACCATCAGAGTTTTATCAAACTCACGGCAATCATTCTAATTTAAGTATATATTATTACAAGTTAAAGAGTTGGGTTTACGGCATTCAAAGTTGGTTTTACGTCATTCGAATTTGATTGTGAATGTCCTACATGGCTTTTTTTACAACCCGTCGCCTCGCGTGTCGCCTGATATTCAATGTACCTACTCTGTGCGCCTGGTGAAGGCAGGGGTGTGTGCATACGCCCTTATTTAATTAATATTTTATTTATTTTAATATATTTTACTTTTAAATCTTTTTAAATATTTATTTATTTATTTCTGTAAATGCCCGTGACATCACAGCGGGCCCTATCAGAATACCAGCGCTGCGACATTTAGTTTTTTAAGTGTCGCAGTATCATGCTGAGATAGGAGCCTTTTGGCCTCGTACAGGACTTTGTTTTATTTCATGTTTTTGTTACTGTTTTTATAACTTGTTTTATTTTTTACTGTGTTTAGTTTTTAGTTTATTGATAGTTTGTGATCCTCCTGTACGAGTCGCAATAAATACTTTTTCTTTCTTTCTTTCTTTATTTGAATTGCATTTGTGTCAATGTATTACTTACTAGCTTCTGCCCGCGACTTCGTCCGCGTGAAATTTCACCCTCCCCCCATTCACCCTCTTAGGAGTGGAATTTCGAAAAACCCTTTCTTAGTGGATACCTTTATACACTTCACACAGAACACACTCCAAATTTAATGTCTCTGTCGCAGCCAACTGGTTAAATTAGCCGTTCAGTTAACTGCCTGGCCTTTAGAAGTAGTGTTCGCCTCGCTTCCTCCCTCGGCTCGACCGCGGTTGATCACAGTTCTAAACTAACCTAACCCACTTGGTCGGGGTGCAATGCCTTAATTACTGCAACCAATTCGGCTCGCGCGTGATTGGTTACAGACTTCCAACCTAAACTGTAATTGAATATCATTCAGGCCGTTAGTTGAACGGCCGCCGTTTAGTTGAAAGGCTAGGCAGTTAACTGAACGGCTAATTTAACCAGTTGGCTGCGACATCCTCTATGACCAGCGGTTTAGGCTGTGCATTGATATAATCAGTCAGACAGGATCACAGGACTTTGAATTTTATATTAGATTATAAAAGTAAACCTAAGTACCTACCTAATAAAAAAAAACTCAATAACAGAAAATAAAATACCTAAATAAACCTATTTCTGATGATAACTAATCTAAACTCAATAAATAAGCAACATCCCTAAAAACTAATATCTATACGAATGACTAATCCTACCTAACAGTTTTATAAAATAACCTACGGTCACTGCGTACACTATCAAATATACTACCCATACTTTAAAATTTAAATCTATACCTACGACTTATAAAAATAAACCTAAATAACTCTACCTTAACTGTACTTAGTAAAAACTAAAAGGAATAAAAAGGTCGCACTGAAAAGCACGTTTTGGAATTGCAAGTAGCAGTTAAAACATACAATTTATAGAATGCTAATGAACGAACGCTCGCCTATTATTATTATCTTCGTCGTGTACTACGACAAACTTATTATTTGCGGTTGGTACAGTAATCGGGTCTAGGGATCGAACCGCAAAATTAAGTTTGTTTTTTATTGTATATTTTTTTCCGGGATAAAAAGTACCCAGTGTGGTGCCCAGGATATTAAAGAATAATTATACCAAGTGTCATCGTAATCAAACCGGTAGTTTTTGCCTGATGCCTGAACAAACAGACAGACAGACAGACAAACATTTTTTTAATCACTTTTTTGGGTTCTGTGTCGGTCTAATAACACCCCCTGCCATTTATTTTTTTGATATTTTCAATGTACAGAATTTTCACTTTACAGATTTATTATAAGTATAGATTTGTAATTTGAACGAATATTTAAACACTACCAAAACAACTAATACCTATTTTATAAAATAACAACAAAAGAAATTCAAATAAACTATTTATAGGCTAAAAGTCGCGCTGATAAGCACGGTTTGTTAATATCAATTATTGTCCAGCCAAATATTGAATGAAGCTCGCGCTACGCTCGCCCTACCGCCACGACCCGCGTCGAGCGCGGCAACCGTTACACAAAAATAATCCTTATGGCATGATTCAGTATTCACGCGCGACGGCGCGATGGCTTATTAGCGTATTTCATGTATAAGTTTGGTGTTTCTATACCGATTACTATGATTCTTTTTTTATTGAATAGGTAATAATATTAACTTCTTTTAATTAGGGATGAGTGAGAGTATTATAAACGTAAGAGTAAACAAATATAATCAGAAAGCTCCGAACTGCTAAGCTATCGGGAGTTACACGTGTTATTGTGAGTCAACCATAAAAGATAGACATATGCTGTTGTGGGATATTTTTTAGATAATTTTATGTAGAACATTTCCGTCATAAATGATTTCTATGTAGCTTTAACCATTAAGGCTGCACACGCGGCGGAAGCTTAAAAAATGGAGCAAATTCTCCCGTTTTCCCAACATTTCCTTTCACTGCTCTGCTCCTATTCATTGTAGCGTGATGAAAAGTATCCTATAACCTCCCCAGGAGTATGAAGAATAATTGTACCAAGTTTCGTTAAAATCCGTCGAGTAGTTTTTGTTTCTATAAGGAACATACAGACAGACAGACAGACAGACAGACAGACAGACAGACAGACAGACAAAAATTTTACTGATTGCATTTTTGGCATCAGTATCGATCACTAATTACCCCCTGATAGTTATTTTGAAAATATATATCATGTACAGAATTGACCTCTCTACAGATTTATTATAAGTATAGATTAGTAGGTATGAATTGGTGTCAATTTGTCACTTATTTCTATGAATTGGTGTCAATTTGTCACATCTAATATATAAAATTCTCGTGTCACAGTTTTTGTTGCCATACTCCTCCGAAACGGCTTGACCGATTTTGATGAAATTTTTTGTGCTTATCCGGTATCTATGAGAGTCGGCCAACATCTATTTTTCATACCCCTAAATCGAAACTTACGCGGGTGAAACCGCGGGGCGCAGCTAGTCTAATATATAAAATTCTCGTGTCACAGTTTTCGTTGCCATACTCCTCCGAAACGGCTTGACCGATTTTGATGAAATTGTTTGTGCTTATCCGGTATCTATGAGAATCGGCCAACATCTATTTTTCATACCCCTAAATCGAAACTTACGCGGGTGAAACCGCGGGGCGCAGCTAGTATTTGTATAAATTGGTGTTGATTTGTCACTTATTTGTATTGAATTAGTTTAATTTTGTCACTTATTTGCATGAAGGTGTCAATTTGTAATTTTGCATAGGTATATAATTATTGTCAATTTGATAATAATATAATTTGATTCAATGCAGAGATCAATTGTTTATATTCTAATTCTAATCTCAGGTCAAATAAGACTACAAAACGCTAATGTAGACAGTTGAAGAGGTGATAGTTAATTACACAGAAATTATCTAAGATTGTGTATTCAAATATGTTAAGTTTTGTCTCAAAGTTGCATCTACTAAGATAAAAGAAAGTAAATTGAAAGAATGAGTGCTTCCTATATTTTACTATAAAACATGATAAAATGAAAAAAGTATAATTTCATACAACAAGAAGATGTTAGTAATAACATGAAAATAACACAAACTTAAGAATATTTAACTATTGTCAATGGGAAATACTTATAAGTTTTATAAAATGGACACTTTTTTCTTATGAAAAATGGAAAACCAAAACAGATTTGTCTCATTACTAAAGCCAAGTAACCACTTGATCAGAACACTCATACAGTGTTGTCTGATCTGAAGTACCATTTAAGTGTGTGGCTCTTCAAATTACCTTATCTGAAAGATAAGATTCTAGGTACAGGGGTTGGAATAAATTGCCTATAAACCTTATGGCCACCACAGTAAACCATTGTGATTTTATAAAAACTGTTTATTTATTTATTTAAAAATAAAATACAAATCAAATCAGGCCCGGTATGCCAGTTTCTGATCTTAGTCCAGCCGAACTATTCTGTAAAAAAGTTACCATGAAAATTTTGGTGAAGCTTGATGTGAGGTGTCAGTAGTGTTCATCTCTTTATTTCTTTCACCACCAGATGAAATGACACCTCACTTCAAACTCACTTCACCTAAGTTTTCACAGTCAGACTTTTACAGAATTGACCGGCTGATGTAGCATTATATATTTTTCTTTTTTAATGTTGGTCAAAAGGTTTACAACCCATGAAGCAAAACAAGATGTGTTCACAGTGAGAAATGAATGTGTAGATAAAGTATTAAAAAAATATATATACTCGGAGGTTTTTATTTTTAATAATAGAGAGGATATTTTAAATTGAAACTAAATACAAAACACAATGTACTCTATATACCCATACCTTATAAAACATATCTCTTACCGGAAGTCTAATGACCTTTACCTAATAAAAAACAAAATCACTGAGACGGACAATTCCACAATTTGTACAAAATTTGAGGTATTATTTCTTAAGCAATATTTAAAATCAAATGAAATCATGATTAAATTAAATAAGGATTAAAATAATAGTAAGCAGCTATCAATACAAAACATGTAATAATTAGAATGTAGAATGATTCAAGTTCAGTTGACGAAATAAACTTCGGGATCAAAAAGTTGGAGGAAACTTGTTGACAGGGGAAAAACACTTTTTAAATATTTTAAACAGTCACAAAATTACACTCTATTACTACTACTGACCTTTTCCTCGTAAAATTTTATCCGTTTTTTAGTGTTTACAGATGCAAAACAAAGTATTACGACAGCCAAATATAGCATTGATTTAAACATGTTTATTCACGTTACTATATACACAGGATATTTTGTTACTTTTGAAGCATATGTACGTGTTCACTTTACTACTGTTACCTACGTGCTCTCGGCCACTTCACACAGTATCACTGATAAAAATAAAAATTGGTTTACGAAACTTGTTTCGAGTTTCGACAACCTTTCACCTCTCGTCCACAACTGATTTTGACAGTTCATTTCAGGGTTACAATGTAAAAAATTATATTTCCTCCATATACGTTTAAAAGATGATGACTGACTGTATTCTTTCATTGTGTGAAATAATTTGAATATCAAATCTATTGAAGAAATTCATTTTTGTTTTAAGTAATAACAAGTTTTTATTTTAAATTTTCAACTTAATTCAAATTTAGTCTTAAAATAATAATAATATGTAGGTACAAGATAAAAAGGAGGGGAAATAATCAAAGGGCATCAAAATATTCGTCTGCATCGCTGTCAACAGGCACTGTGCCGAAAAGGCTGGCAGCATTGCCGCGTTGTATGGCAAATGGCAAATCAAATCGTTTATTTGTGATACATGGGTGTCTGTTATACAATTATATACTTATTAATGTTCATTCAATGTTGATTCTTTGGCAAAAAAAAAAATAGGCCAGCCCTCTGGTCACGTGAAGGGTCGACCAACCGCTTGGCGATGGCCATGTTTCAACCCGGCTCAAACATATAAGTTCCAAAGAGATTGGAGTATTTGCGCCGTTTGATGTTTTTGCATCTGCAGCAGCCGCCCCAGCACAGCTCACCGTGCTTGCAATATGGGATGGCGCAAGGTTATCGACACACATTGCATCCCACACCAAAGGCCTACCTACCAAGTCAATATGGTCATTCCGTCTGAAATGACATTTACATTTACAATTCCATTTTTATATTAAATAAATCATACAAATTAAAATCTAAGTCATACAAAGACCACAGTTTACGGGAAAATTATTGACAGGGTATCCCTAAAATACAAAGATTAGAGCACTGGACTGGAGTCGATTAGCTGTAGAAAAGACTTCACTAACTGCCTACTTTCTTCGTTGTTTTATACCTACGACCATTGTTAGCATTTTGTAACTGAATAAATTACTGAAAAAGGAATCAGCCGGTCGATTCTGTTAGAATCTCACCGTGAGAAGTTAGGTGAAGTGAGCTGTCATTCCATCTGATGCTATAGGGATCTACACTAATGACAGCTCACTCCACGCTCACTTCACCTATGTTTTCACGGTGAGATGGTTACAGAATCGCACTGCAGATCTTGGAATATGCGGTGTCCCGGGGTGGGGTGGTCGTGGCGGTGTCACTCGACATCGCCAACGCTTTTAACACCCTGCCCTGGAGCTGCATTGGGGAGGCACTCCGGTATCACCGGGTGCCGACCTACCTCCGTCGAATAGTCGGGGCGTATTTGACGGACAGAGCCGTCATCTACCCCGGTCGCGATGGGGAATGGAACCGGCGAGAGATGTCGTGCGGTGTCCCACAGGGATCGGTTCTGGGACCGCTCCTGTGGGACATCGGTTACGACTGGGTGCTGCGGGCCGACCTCCCTGATGGCGTCAGCGTGGTTTGCTACGCTGACGACACGCTGGTCCTGGCGCAGGGGAGGTCGCATCAGGCGGCGGCCGACGCAATGACACGCGGGGTTGCGATAGTCGTGGAGAGGATCCGGCAGTTGGGTCTCGAGGTGGTTCTGCATAAGTCCGAAGCCATGACATTTCATGGGCTTCGGAACGGGCCACCATCGGGATCCCAACTGACGGTAGGAGGGGTTCACATCGGCGTCGAGACGACGATGAAATACCTGGGTCTCGTCCTCGACAGCCGGTGGAACTTCGTGGAGCATTTCCGACGTTTGGCCCCCAAACTGGAACGGGCTGGGGCCGCTTTCAAGCGGCTCCTGCCCAACCTGAGGGGGCCAAACGCCTCCTGCCGGAGGCTTTACGCGGGGGTCGTGCGGTCCATGGCCGTATATGGCGCCCCGGTATGGGCGCGTTCACTGCGGCTTCGAGCCGCCCACTACCTGAACGCGCCCCAAAAGGTGGTCGCCATAAGGCTGATACGGGGGTACCGCACGATCTCGCGCGAGGCGGCAAGCCTCCTTGCCGGACTGCCGCCATGGGATCTGGAGGCGATAGTCCTCGCGCGCCTCTTTGAGTGGCGCGCGGAGGCACTACGCCGGGGGGAAAACCCGCTTCCGCGGCAAATTGCTGCGGAGCGGACAGACCTCCGGCGCGATCTCATGGCGGCATGGAAAGCGCGACTGTCGCAACCCAGCGCAGGGCACGCCGCGATAGCGGCGGTAAGGCCCCTCTTTGAGGAGTGGCTAGAGAGGCGTCACGGCGCCCTCACCTACCGCCTGACGCAGGTCCTCACCGGACACGGATGTTTCGGGAGGTTCCTCCACATCATCAGGCGGGAGGAAACGCCCGGGTGTCACCACTGCGAGGATCGCCCAGAGGACACGGTGGAGCACACGGTGGAGGTCTGTCCCGCTTGGGCAGAGCACCGCCGTGTCCTCGTAGAGGCGATCGGCAGCGGCGGCGACCTCTCGCGCCCGGCCCTGGTCCAAGCCATGGTCCGGGGCGAGAGGGAGTGGGAGGCAGTCACCTCCTTCTGCGAAGCAGTCATGCTAGCGAAGGAGGTGGCGGGATGGGCGAGGGAGAGAGCTGAGAGAGCCGCCCGTCGCTCCGGGCGTCGGGAGCCGCGTGACGACTCCCGGCCACCGTAGGCGCGGGCCTGCGGACGGCGAGTAATGGGTAGCTCGCCGTCCGATCAGGACCAGGCCCGTGCCGGACGGCGCGTATGTGTTCCACGCGCGCCTCAAAGAGATGTCAGCATCAAAGGAGGGGCCCGTTAGGGCCGAAGCCTGCCGGGGCAGCGGGATTGTCCGAAAGGGTTACCGCTGCCCCGGAACATAAAGGGCTAAGGAAGGAACACGGATGGGTTTTAGTCAGTAAGAGTCTGACACTCCCTTCCGCTCCACCCAGAGCGGGAGGGGTCATTTGATGATTTCCCATCCTTAAAAAAAAAAAAAAAAAGATCTTGGAATATCTGTGTAATCTGTTGTGGCGTTGTTAACGGAATGTACCGCAGATTGGGAATGGTAGGTAGCCTTTTTTAACACATACAACATAAGTTAAACTCACTCCTTCTTCCCTTGGGGGTAAGCAGAAACCACAGAACGCCACCTACACCTACTACAATCCATAGGGACTCCTTTTGTTTCGTTTCGTTCACATCTCCTAATAATCCTAGGTAGGTAAGTACTTACCTAGCTAGCTAGCCAGCTAGCTAGATTATTATAAGACATCTTTTTGACAGAGATTCTCCCAACCCTTTGAAAATATTAGTAGGTATATTTTTTAGGGTTCCGTAGTAAAACAAGGACTCCTTAAAGTTTTGCCAAGTCCATCTGTCTGTCCCTTAGTACTAAGCTGAAATTTGGCCTGGTTATACGAATACATGGTAGTCCACGCCTACAAAGATATGATGGTGAAATAAAATCGCAAAAAAAAAGGTAAGTACTTCCTTTGTTGTACTTTCCTCGGAAAGCACGATAAGCCGTTTGTCCCGGCTGTCATTCGTGTATAGGCTTTGACATTCGTTACGGGTAGTCAGAAGCCCGAAAGTCTGACAATCAGTTACATCAAGGGGTATTGTGTAACTGGGCTGTGGAGGTCAGATAGGCAGTCGCTCCATGTAAAATACTGGTATTCAGTTGCAACCGTTATACTGCATGCCGACCCCAACATAGTTGGGAAAAGGCTCGGTTCGGTAGATTGACTTCCTTTACATACCTACATGTAAAGCGGGGATGATATTTTTCTACTCGTCTTTTCCAACGTGTGAGGTCTCTATGGAAATATTTTCGGTTACAAATACTTTTGCTTTTCATAGCTTTTCGAAAAATACCATGAATTATACAAAATCATTTTTGCGGTCGATAAAAACAATAGTGCGCATGCGTCAATATTCATCCCAACTACGGAACCCTTCACTGTCCGTGGTCCGACGCACTTGGCCGGTTTTTTTATTTACGCGCTGGTTTTTAATTTCCTATCTGATCTGTTTATTTCAAATCTTTGACCGTAAACTAGTGACGTCACTCGAATGCCTCGTGACGTCAGTGACTCGGTGGTAATAGTAATTTAAGTCCATGGTGGTAATTCAATCACAGACACGATGTGATTTAGTTACTAGAAATAATATTGCAATAAGGTATAGTGTAGGCATATGTACCTACCTAATTATTGTAATCGATTAAAAAGAATGTTCAAAGTTATTGTTTACCGTCACGATCGATGAAGATATCCAGCGTTTCAAAATAAACTTCGTGAATATTGATGGGTCTCATCTCATTTAGGTTTTATTTATTGAAAGTCCGTATTAGTTACGACGCTAGGTCAGGACCCGCCAGCCAGCTCCAGGACACGGTGTTACCAAAGGCGTTCAGCTTTATGTACCTACTTACCTACCTATTTACCATGAAACTAAATACCTACTTATATACTTATTATGAAACTTTTACTGCGAGTACTTATTTTATTACGGATCGGTATTGCAACTTGTGAACCCCTTTTTTTTTTTTTTTTTTTTTTTTTTTTTTTTTTTTTTTTTTTTTTTTTTTTTTTTTTTTTTTTTAAGGATGGGAAATCATCCAATGACCCCTCCCGCTCTGGGTGGAGCGGAAGGGAGTGTCAGACTCTTACTGACTAAAACCCATCCGTGTTCCTTCCTTAGCCCTTTATGTTCCGGGGCAGCGGTAACCCTTTCGGACAATCCCGCTGCCCCAACTTGTGAACCCCTCACGTGACGCACCGGGTGGCCGCCCGCCCGCGCTCCCAATGGCCAGATAGCAACGCGCGGTTTTTTTAGCGCGTGACCAAAATCGGTACTTATTAACGCCGCCATTTTGTTTTGTTTATACAATTTCTGTGGTGTTCACGAATGTTTACCAACAAACACCCCCTGTCAATATCATACAAACACCAAAAGATTATTGTTGTGCTCCAGGGAAAAGGGAGGTAGACAGACAAGTCGCTCGTACATGGTAATAACTTGAAATCGACAGCACTTAGCTTTTAAGCATAATCAGCCTATCATGTTCCACTGCTGGGACACAGGCCTCCTCTCTGTGGGAGGGAATGGGCCATAATCCACCATGCGGGCCCAGTGCGGGTTGGTGGATGCCACAATCACCTCTGCGAATTTTTGGTTTTATCTAGGCCCTGCCGGTTTCCTCACGATGTTTTTCTTCACCGTTTTGAGAGCAGTGGTGATGAAATTAAATAAGTATGCTTACCCAAAGTAAAGTGCCTGCCTGGGTTTCGAACTCACGACCTACAACTCATAAGTCGGGGCCGATACCACTGGGCCCACACTATTGTAGGACTTACAGCACCCTTATTTCGTAGCAGTAAGGGTGTTGATCGTAATTCGAGTGCTAACTCTTACCTGCGGTTGTTTTCGTGTCCAGGCTTCAGATTAGTTAAGGGAATCAGGCGTAATTTTACGGAAATCCATGTAAATATAGGTACAGACGCCAGCACATCAACCTACCCGAAACTGTCAGATTTTCCCAATCAACTTTGAACCTAGTGCTTTAGCGATAAAGTTGAAAATCTATCAAAGAAATTTGACAGATTGTAGTAGCTTGATGTGCTGGCGTCTGTACTTATTTAGTTAAAATTCCGTAATCACTTGATTCAGGCTTGGATGCAGTATAGCATAGCAACCGTATCTTCTGCATGTGCATATCTTTGCAGGCGAGAGGGCATTGCCGCGTTCCTACATCCAACAAGCTTCTCCGATATAATGTTAATATATGGTCTGATAGAACGGATGTAACTCAAAGAAAGATTAATATAAATGTTGATGGATGGAGAGGGACAGGACAGGAATGCCAAAGAAATGATAGATGGATTGCGTGAGGAATGATATGGAAGAGAAGGGAGTGAATGAAAGCGTGACGGTTGATAAGGGAGAATGGACGAAGAAAACGTGTTGCGCTGTCCCCAAGTAAAATGGGACTAGGGCATGCAGATGATGATGATAATAATATGACCAGATAGAGGGTTTCTTCCACCCAAAGCACTGTAAGGTAGACGAATGACTTAGGTAGTGAAGATTGAAGATCAGGGGAATCCGTCAATATTTAAATACTTACGAGCAGGGTATAATTATGTTCTGTGCCTAAGAGTATTGCCAGGTAAGGTGAGGTGACGGACATCGTCTAAATAGTCAATTGTCAAACGGTTTACAAAACTAAAATTATACAGTATTTTTCAAGTGATTTGATTTGCAGTTGAGCCTGTTATATCATTATTCAGTCAACCAATCACGACAGTTTGTTAGCTAGTTTTTGTGTTGATTTTCGTTCCCAGCACCCTAATTGCCTAACACACTATAAAATCACAATCTGCGGGGTAATTGCGTAAACAATCCACTAACAGTAGGTAGCAATGGCTTTCATTTCAACAACATTAATTGCGTTATTTACGTTTCAATAGCAATTGGAACCATTGGATTAGCCACTATCTGTTCTGTGGATTAGCAATAAGTATCTTTCAAAATGAGATTGTGATCGAAAGTGTGTATCAAAGAGTTTAATAATAATACGGGAAGTGTATTGTATTCAATTAGGGTGCTGTGTCATTTTGAAGGATATGGCTAAACCTTTGTGTAAGCAGGGGCAGGAATTGAGAAGCACAGTTAGTCTGTTTTAGCAGGGTTTATTAGCAAAAGTTATTACACACAATAATAATGGCGTCTACATCTCTTAGTCGTTCTCACAGAGCAGAGCGCATAGACAACAAAAAATCCAACCATAGACACCAGCATAATAAAGGGCATTCATTACACATCTATTCAGAGTGAACTTTAACATTGTATCTCAACACTGCTTCGTAAATTCGACAAGTCTGCTCAACATGTTGTTGATTGTTGAACTGTCAAATTGAAAGCCATGCTACTATTAAGTAGTGTGTTACGCAATTACCCCGCTATTTCAAGTAGGTACCTATACTTATTATCTAATTAGGTATGTGAGCGAGTATCCGTCATCACGATTATTACATAGTTATCAGTAATCAAGTCGTCACTAAAATATCTTGAAAAAAAACCACGAACTACGCAGAAGAACCGCGCTATTTTTTAAAGAAATCGACCCGACGACGTCACAGCCGACGTTTCCTTTCAAATAATAATAACATCGATATTTTTGTAGTAGGCGTCCTCTTCCTTTTATTATTTTCATCAAAGGCGTCCCTTGGGTGTATAGTATCGGCGGCAAATTACCTTTTTACCCAAGAGACATTTTTGTAATACCTATTTTTGTATATCGAGAGGATTGTTGCTACGACCAAAATACTAATCCTAACTATATTATATACATGCGAAAGAAGTTTCGTTTTTTTGGTAGGTACCTTTTCACGCCTATACCACTGAACCGATCATCCTGAAATTTTGCATATACCTACGTTGTCAGGTGTACAGAAACGGACATAGGGTACCTTTTATACCGAAAAAAGTGCTGTTCCCGAGGAAAACAACAATAATAGATGGGCAAAGACAGGCCCATGCCATGGACAGTACGTAATAATAATAATAATAACCCCATCGCCGTATCTCTACGTTGACGTCGTGGTGGGGCTTGCGCGCTCCAAACTCTAGGCCTGTGCCGGAAGAGTTTACTTTGCCGGAACAGGTCTAAGGTGAGGAGCCAGACCAAGAGAGATACAGAAACCCGCAGGGCAGCATGTGGCGAGCTGTTGGGCAGTAGCGACCCCACGGACCCTATCTCCCGGGAGAAGTTTGTTCCTCACCTCTGGCTTGCCTTTATTGGCCGGCTGGAGTGAACAATGATGAGGAACAGAGCTTCCACCTCATTCTTGCCTTTATTGGCCGGCTTGAGTGGAGATTCGCAAGAGCAAATGTGCTCGGAGGAAGGAAGTATTCCAGTAAGATGCTGGTAGGGATCTTGACCGTACTTCCGGGATTGTCCTGATAGCCGTGGAATACCTCTCCACTCCTCATAAGCACCTCAGAAGATGTTGCCCCCTTGGCACTACGTCACTATGTGCTAGCGACCGTTTCCGGGGGCCCACTATTGAGTGTGCAAGTTACCCCCTGCCATTTTATTCGTGTATATATAAAACATTGATCAGGCAGGGGTCATAGTTCTTCCATAGTTCTTGGTAACCAGTCCACTTTAGCCACCCAAACCCATAGTCCAACTTTATATTTTCCATATCCTGCAATAGTCCTACACCAACCGGGGGTTGTCCTTGGGTGCACTTGCATAGTGCCAACAGGGATAATCGTCGGTTGGTGTCACATTAAATTTCATTAAAATTTCCTAAGGGGCCTCTGCGAGTTGGCTTCGGCCCCTCGTACGCCTTCCAAAAGACCGGGACTCAATGGTCCCGAGATATGAAAAATAAAAATAATAATAATTTTATTGGCCGGCTTGAGTGGAGATTCGCAAGAGCAAACGTGCTCGGAGGAAGGAAGTATTCCAGTAAGATGCTGGTAGGGATCTTGACCGTACTTCCGGGATTGTCCTGATAGCCGTGGAATACCTCTCCACTCCTCTTAAGCACCTCAGGACATGTTGCCCCCCTGTCACTACGTCACTATGTGCTAGAGACCGTTTCCGGGGGCCCATTATTGAGTGTGCAAGTCACCCCCTGCCATTTTTTCCGTGTATATATAAAACATTGATCAGGCAGGGGTCATAGTTCTTCCATAGTTCTTGGTAACCAGTCCACTTTAGCCACCCAAACCCATAGTCCAACTTTATATTTTCCATATCCTGCAATAGTCCTACACCAACCGGGGGTTGTCCTTGGGTGCACTTGCATAGTGCGAACAGGGATAATCATCGGTTGGTGCCTCATTTCATTGAGAACGTCCAACGGGCCTCTGCGAGTTGGCTTCGGCCCCTCGTACGCCTTTCAAAGGACCGGGACCCCATGGTCCCGAGATATGTTAAAAGTATAAATAAAAATAATAATAATAATCTGTGGCCCGACTGTCAAGCTGACGTTGAAAAAATTTTTACTCCGTTTTATTTCTAGTTACCATTCCACATGACGGGAACCTCGTGAAAGCTGAGAAAGAGAAACAAATTAAATATCTTGACTTAGCACACGAGGTTGTTGACATGTGGAATGTGAGCTCGGCTGTCATTGTCCCGATTGTCGTATCGGCCAATGGCCTGATGGCCGAAAGCCTCGATCAACATCTATCGAGGCTCTCGTTAGGCGGTTGGATCAAGGGCCTGATTCAGAAGGCAGTACTCCTCGATACGGCTCGCATTGTGAGGAGGTTCCTGTCTCTGGAGACCTAACCACCGGTAGCTTGGACCCTGCTCCCGACACCGGCGGATCCCTATTTTTTTATATTTTTAAATGTTTTTTTTTATACTTATTTTTATATTTTAAGACATATTTAAAAATGTAAAAAGAAATTGATATATAAATAAATAAAAGAATAATAATAATATCCTTGGACATTTCACACAACGCCATTTAGTCCCAAGCTAAGCAACCTAATGCTTGTGTTATGGTAACGAGATGGCTGATAAACTACTTATATACATTTTTTTTTTTTGTAAATACATACATATTATAGATAAAACACCCAGACCCGGAACAAATACTTGTAGGTCGTACAAATATTTGTTCCGTGCGGGAATCGAACCCGCGACATGCTGCGCAGCAGTCAATCGCTCAACCACTGCGCCAACCGTGTCGTAATAGGTTTAAGTCAGGCTATGAATGACGATGTTGGGTACCTATTGGTGATGTTGGTTGGTGGTACTAGGTAGCATACTACTAGCTACTAGATAATCACAAACGGACATCGTAGGGCCTACGTACGATAGGAATTAAAAACAATACATACTTCAATAGCCTTAATTTCTTTATTAACAAGCTTACTTATACCTAAGTCAGAAAAACAATAAGTAGGTGGGTAGGTACCTATTGTTTGGGCTACAACAATTGTTAAACGCATCACACGCACCACTTATATCACTCATATGATTTCATCTATTGATTACTCATACTCTCGCTCAAATACAACAAAAAAAACAATTCTCGAGTTTGTAACTGAATTGCTGTGCCATTCAGAACAATCATATAACCCAGTAACTGGACTGTGGAGGTCAGATAGGCAGTCGCTCCATGTAAAATACTGGATACTAAATATTCAGCTGCATAGACTGGAAGGCGAACCCAACATAGTTGAGAAAAGGCTAGGCAGATACATGATGATGATCCATTCAGACCTGCAATCATTTAGGGCTTCTGGACTCCTATCGAGTCCTGTGAGTCAGTCCCTGTATAAATTGTAGATAAACGACTTTTTACGTACAAATATGTACAAGTTCCGTTCATAGCATTCTTCGATATTGTTTATTTTCTTACTACATCTATTATTAAGCCACGTAGTTCTCATGCTAACTCTAAAGATATCTTTTAATAACTTGATTTTTCAACTGCTTGCGGAGTTTGCTGTCATAACCGACGCTGCGCCTGAGTCGATATTGCGTCACATGGAGTTGAGTTTCACCTGCTATCCTTATGCGCATCGATTTCCTTGGGTATATGCGACTCGAGAACACGACCTCTCCCAAACCACAGAAAACTTCTATGGAACTGTAGTCAACGAAGATGCGCCAGTGAATGTGCGAGACGGGTAGCCAGTCGGCTCGCCGGACGCCGTCCACGCCACCACGGTCCACGCTCACGTAGCCACGCTCCGACGAGAACGAAATGGTGTACTGCCGCTCCCCACTCCACTCCAGGATTATCGCAGCGTCGTACATCACCGTGCTCGAGTTCACGAGCATCTCGAACGCTCTGGAGCCCGCGAAGAACGCCTCCCCGGGACTGTACCAGGCGTCTTCCAGTACCTCGGCTCGCAACTCAACTATTTCTCTCACCGGCACCATCAGCAGTCTGCCCTGATACGTGAGCCTTAGTTCTCGCACTAAAGTCAGCATGCTCGCCCAGCCGTCGTTCGATTCCTCGAACTCGCTCTCCCACATTCCCAACCAGGCGATCAACAATCTCCGTCCGTCGAGGGATTGCATCGTTTTTGCTGCGTAAAAGTCGTGCCCGTAGTCCAGTTCGTTGAAAGTTGCCGTTGAAATTTCCAAGTCTTCGAATTGTCCATTCAGATAGTTGAAAGTTCCAATGACGTATCCCGTCTGGTATAGATTTCTGAATCGATGGCCGTCACCTTGTATACCTTGAACTGACAAAATGAGGACGTTAAATCCATCAATTTCAAAAAAATCGGGGCTCTCCCACATGTATCCCATGTCTCCGTAAGATTTTGCTATTGTCCCGTTCAATTTCCAGTTGAATAAGTCGGGTGACGTGTATAGTAATAAATAAGCTTCTTGCATACTCGAGCTTCCTATCAGCATGTACCACGAATTTCTAAATCTCCACACTTTAGGATTTCTGAAGTCTGCGTTGCCAAATGGTCCATCTCGTATTATAGGGTTATACAAATACTTCTGGAAGATGATGCCATCAGCACTTATAGCGACGTTTTGAGTTTGGAACGTCTTGTTGTTAGATAAAACGTGTCCCGAGTAGAAGAGTGTTAGATAGCTGTTGTGAATGACTGCGGAGCCAGAGAGGCAGCCGTGCTTGTCGTATTGGTCCTTGGGCACGAGCGCGGGCGGATAGAAAGCCCAGTCGACGAGGTTGTCACTGATCACGTGGCCCCAGTGGATCGGGCCCCATGCGCCGTTGTACGGGTGGTATTGGTAGAATATATGGAATTGGCGCTTGAAGAATATGAATCCGTTTGGATCGTTGAGCCAGCCCACTGGTGCGGAGATGTGGTACATAGGCCGGTACTTCTTCTTCAGCAGGTATCTCTTTTGCTGTATGAAGTCCTCGATGTGCGCCAGGTCTTGCGCGAGTTCGGCGGCGGCCGCGCAAAGCCACGCTACTAGTACTAACATTTCACAACACACCATCTCTGTAGGAGTCTGCTCAAACACTAACGCCCTCAGAAGTAAATCTATGCAGTCGTAATTACTCGAATAAGAATGACACAATACAAATGTTTGTAAATAATAATAATGATGGGATGAATTGCACAACCGCTTGTCCTAGTACGGAACAAATTGTAAACAATTACATAATTTTATTTAGTTACTTAGATCATCTTTTGTAAGGTCTTCTGTTCAGGCAGGTATGCAGGAATGCGTAACCATTACATAGTTGTTTCAATCCACGAGTGACGTCACTTTATTGTTGAATAGCAGCTCGGAAACTAATAGGGAAGTACATGGTAAGTACGTAGGAAGTAAGTATAGTATCTAGGTAACTATTGTGAAATTTTGTGTTCTGAATTTCTGATTCAATAATAGTCATCTAGCTGCCATCCCGTAAAATCATATCCTATTACCAAGACTTATACTCTTCTAGCCTGCCGCCCCTTAGTATAATTTTCTAGCTCGCTTCGCTCGCTCTGGCATCCTAAAATCTCTTAATTATCCTGAAGCTTACATGCGAAAATCCGCAAAGTACCCAAGCTTTTTGGCTGCAATCTGTGCTTCGACTCGATGGTTGAGCCGACCTGTGGAGCCGACGTTGAGATCAGACGGTAACTCCATGTCCAAAAGCCGTAGGCGGTCGGTAACTGGTACAGATATACCTACAGTCAAGAGCAAACACATATCAAATAAAAAAAAAACAGCTGGACCTCGGAAAGTTGAAGATAACTGAAACAGGCTCCTTTTGGCAGTGCAAATACCTACACGCTTGTGTTTTCAGAGCGTTGAATGAATGTGATAAGATTGTCGTCACCCCACTCTGAAACGAGATATAAGGCCAATTTCATCCTGGCGGGGCAGCGGGACTGTCCGAAAGGGTTACCGCTACCCCGGAATATAAAGGACTAAGGAAGGAACACGGATGGGTTTTAGTCAGTAAGAGTCTGACACTCCCTTCCGCTCCACCCAGAGCGGGAGGGGTCATTGGATGATATCCCATCCTTAAAAAAAAAAGGCCAATTTCATTAGCTCCACCATGGCCTCTCCAAAAAAAGCTGTTTCCTCTCTGCTGGCTTTTGCACTGGACAGGTATCTTTTTGCGTACCCGATAGCACCAAGCTGTAGCAGGTCGTTGTCGTCCAGCAGAAATAGAGTCGCAGGAAGAACCGACCCTTAACACGTTGGCTGCCAGGCAACAGACACAATAGAAAATCTATTGTTCGCGGTCACCGGTGACCGCGTTGGCAGTCAATGCCTTAAGGAACACCGGAATCAATAGCCTTATGATCCGATGAACAGCCATCTATGACCACTCTGATCGACCGATCACTCAAAAAAACTTTATTACAAAAAAAAAAAACAACCGATCCAAAAAAAACTACAAAGTGATAAATAACTTTAATTTCGGAAGTCGGTGTCGTTGGTTCTGCATTTTCGTTTATTGACACCGACTTCCGAAATTAAAGTTATTTGTCACTTTGTAGTTTTTTTGGAAGTCGTTTTTTTTTGTACAATTTTTTTTATTTTTCACTTTTTAGTTAGAGAGATTGTAATTTATCTAAGTTACAATAGCCTAACGTCAACTGCTCATCACCTTTTACAAAATATTGCTTTTCCCGATGCTGGGACGTTAATTGTTGAGGAGTTCTCCTGGTAAGAACCAGGAGAACTCCTCAACAACCACTCCCCATAAGCATTGTGACGAGCATAAATTGCTTAACAACCATATTAAAGTAATCGAATCGCAACTCGTGAAATATTTATCATTGAGTAGTTACGATGGCCGTCTGTGGTCTTCATCATCAGCTCCACTTTACCAAATGATGATTTCCGAGAGCAAATGCTCAAGTTACTCAAAAAAATATCCAATTCGCTATAGGTTGGCCAATAAAATTTGAGGGTTTCCCTCGATTTCCATGGGATCCTCTCATCAGATTCCAACTTTCTGACAATGGGACCAACTTGGGAGTATACCCTTTCAAACAAAAAAATAATTTTCAAAATCCATCCAAAATTCACGGAGATATCGGTGAACATACAAAAAAAAAAAACACATAAAGTCGAACATATAACCTCCTCCTTTTTGGAAGTCGGTTAAAAAGTCGGAAATCTAGTTACAAAGTCAGCAGGGATGCCGAATGCGGGAAGCTTACCCAGCAGACTAATATGCCAGACCCTTTCAAAGGCCTTTGAGATGTCAGGCGATATACACAAGATCCCCAGGTGACCAACCACGGCGGAAGCCATGCTGGTGGTCACTGAGGAGCTTATTGTCTTCCAGGTAGCAGCTTATTGTTAGTGCACTTAACAATAAGCTGCTGTTCCATAACTTTGCTCAGTATGGAGGTTACCCTTTTGGGCACTGGCTGCACATTAGCAAGCTTCCAAGACTCCGGCACCACTCCAGTTTTTAGACACAGGCGATACAAGCGCGTCAATACAGAAGACAAGTCTGGAGCACAGCTCTTCAGGGCTCTTGCGGGTATTCCATCAAGTCCGCCGGCTTTATTCACGTCTAGACCTGCAAAGGGCCTTACGGACCTCTTTTAAATAAATGAATTAAGATCTCCGGCATCGCAGAGCCACAGTGAGGTTTGTTAGATGGTATGTAGAGGCCATATCAAGGCATGAATTTCCGGCAAAAGACAAAGGCAAAGGTTTGCCTTCTCTTGCGCGGTATGAGACAGCGAGACGGCGAGTCAGCCTTTCATACGTGGCTGTCATGGTAGTTGGGCCCCAAACTCCCTGCGGTCGGCCAACGCCTAGACCGTGCTTCGGATCCGGTCTGGATGATTATTATTTTAATTAAAATGGCAGTAAGCTTTCAGGTTTAATTTAAAATTATTTAGCAAAACATTTTGCTGTTTTAACGTGTTCTATACAAGTTTATCGGGTAAATTCTAGGTTATCTAGGTACCCATCAACAACATCACAGAAAGAAACACATTTGGTTAAAATATTGTATATTTATCAAATAGTAACAATAATAATTACATATTTATAACAAAATATAGGTACTCTTAGATGTTAATTTTTTATGAATTAACAATATAATACTCTACAATCCTTTGATATGCTAAATGGATCTATAATTAGGCTCTTTGAATATTAATTGAAGAATCACATTACTGTTTCGTTTTTTTTTTTTTACATTTTACTATAGTCGAACGTTTAATTAGCTGCAGTAAAGTGACAGCTTATGTGTTACGTAAATGACTGAAATTGGCGTCTTTTTGTTTTTTCTCAGCCATCAAACAAATCTTGTTTTTCTAGTACAGAATACTGTAACAAACGAAACTCATTTTACATGCATATTCCTAAAGTCCGGAATGAATTACTAAGAAGTGTCATTTTATTGTAGCTAATTAAAAGTCGGAGTATAGATCATGTCATAATTTATTGATGCATGAACATTAGTGGTCTAAAAGTAGTAAGTTTTAAAATCATGAATGCAGAAGCTAAACATAATTTAATATGATTGCAAAATTTGCAACTGTAGCCTTTAAAATAGGCCTTAAAATACAGTGTGTAAAACAGGCAAGTTGCACTACCGCCGCACTTGCCTCAGGCCAGGCCTACGGGGCTATCCCGTGCCCTTGGCTCCGTATGAGACCGTCAAGGAGGCAAGGGCCTTTAAGGGCCATGCCCGTAACCCGCATGCCAACAACAACAACTACCCACAGTGTGTGGATCTTCGTGGAGATTCAACAAAAAACACGGACGAGTAACAAATGGAGAGATAACTGGGAAATGTGGCGTACAAAAACCGATTGAAGATTTTCATTCAGCTCTTTCGTTAGCGCTTCATTTGTTTCTTCCGTGTACTACGATATCACAGGATTTAGGCGTAAAACAGTTCTATAACACAGATCATTATAATATTTGAGCTTTAAAATATTAATATCACCAATTAGTATCTAAAAACTTAAAAATAATTACATTACTATTACAATAAGGCTTTACTTTAATTACTTGCTTATCTTAATATATTATTATATTGCGTTAGTTATACGTCCTTTGCTTATATTCCCCTATATCATTAATATAATTATATTGCAATATTTTTTGAGCAATTTCCGTACGAGGATATAATGGAATGTATTTTAGAAGTTTAGGTAGACTGAGATTACAATTACAACTTAATTACTAATAAATCGTACAAATAGACGGAGCCTTTTTCTAACGTGACCATATTATCGTAGACGTCCACGTCACGACATCACGATAACACATCAGGGAAGTAAAATGTATGGAAATAATAATATGAAGACGCTTTTAAATTTCCGTCCACGATAACGTTATAACGTGAACATATTTCCATACAATTTTATAGATGTGGACGTGGACGTTCACGATAATTATGGTCACGTTAGAAATTATAAAAGCGGACATTAGATGCACTTATTTTTACTAAGTTCGTCGACATCAAAATCTTTATGGCGGCTCGAAACAGGAGGCGAATCGCTGCGCAGTAACAAATTCACGTGTTAGCGGGGGTGAGGGATGAGGTACTGCGCAGCGAGTAGCGCACTTCATAGCCTCCATAATTCATTTTGAATCGGGCTGAAATTCGACATTTTTTTTTTTCAATAATGGTTGTCGTTTACTTAAACATTCACCAAATTTACAATATTTTGCTAAAGAATATTGATTTATACATTTTTATTTTTTTAAATATACAAATAAAACTTCGATCTGGCAATTGTTTATCACAAACAAGTGGCCTCTAACCAGTCGTCGACTGCTATACTTATTATTATCAAAACACTTAATTCATTATAAAGGTTAAGAGTTTAGTCAGTTAAAATAATATTAAACTTCAATATTCATATTACACCTTTCCCTTTTTGTAAATTATAGGTAATATTAATAAAATTATGAAATAATTGTAAATAATTAAATAACTGTAAATTGTAATTAGCAAGTTTGTATACAATGACGGAATTCTAGAAATAAAATAATGAATGGGCAGTGTTATTATTAAAGACCAGGAGGTCTACTCCCTAACTCCGTCCGTCCGTCCGTCGGCCCGTCCGACAGTAGTCCGATACGTCGGTGTGAACCCTACTCCCTAACGATTTCGGACTCATCATTTCAAACGGAATCATAGACAATATTCGTGAACGAAAGACGAATGGCTATAGAGTTGCGCTATTTTACCGGTGGATTACCGGTTGTTTTATTTTTTAGTTTTCTAGCTTATTAAACAAAACGTAATACATATGTCACTAAAAAATGACCACATTTTAAAAATAAACTATTTGTTATGTCTATAAATAAAGAATTGAATTATTTTTGCTAATTTTGTCCGGAAATCGGCATTATCCTGTTGATACCTTTGCCTGTTTACTTTTTGAAGGAAAATTTCAAATGAAATGTCAAATTGTTAGCCGGGAAGATTTCAAATCAAATTTTTAATATTTTAGTTAGATTTCCATTTCATGGTTGTGTAAAATGGCCCCAACCGCTGCAGCAACACACGGGCAAATTGAGGCCCTTCTCGATTTTATGGGTGAAAACCATGAATTGGCTCGCGGGTTATTGAGGGGTGCCGACGGGAGAGTTCGCTCAAAACGGCTGTGGGAAAACCTGTGCAACTCCCTTAACTCAATGGGAAGTTGCACTAAGTCCGTCGAGCAGTGGCAAAGGGTGAGTTTAATACATTACTCGTCAATATTAATATGATTTTAAGGTCTTGTCATCAGTTAACTGAATACAATGATCAGTCATCTTCCAAATACTTATCTAAATGAGTACTTACGAGTATAGTGGTTTTTGTAGCTTTATAAAATTAACCAAATATTAAAATTTTAGGTGTGGTCTGACAAAAAACACCTGGCCAAAAAAGCAGCTGGAGCTGCTAGAAGGTCAGCAAGTGCTACAGGTGGAGGCCCATCGGTAGCGCCAACCCTCTCCCAAGTGGAATTAAAGATTCTATCGATAATGGGAGAGGGTTTTGGAGAGCCAGAAACCGAGGCAAGAGTGCCAGCTTTTCCATTGGTAAGAATTACATTTATAATTTACGATAGTAAGTTTGTTTCACTGGTAAAAAAACTAAAAGCTATTTATAATTATGTGTATGGAGTCTTACCTGTGACTTTTTTTAAATTAAATACTTAATAATAAATTACAGATAACTACACAATTATGTTTTTGTTATCCGTCAGTGATATTGTTTTTGTTGTACAGCTTCCACCTGTAAGAGAGCCAGTAGCCAGCTCCCCCACACATGCTGCTACACCTGCCGACCCAGTCTCCCAGGAGCAAGCCTCTACATCCACTGAGGCACAGAAGCCTGCTCCAGTGCCTCAGTGGACTCCGAGTAGAGTTATGTTGGCTACCCCTGAGATGCCAATGCAAAATCAGCGAAGTAAGTATTATCGTTCAGTAGAAAAGAGATTATGTAAATCATGTTTCAAAAAATTCATTAACAGTGACAAATAATTATTTCTTTTGCTTACAGCATCAAACCCTCGTCTTCGTGCACATTCACGTGTTCGGCGACACCTCCGTGTCGACGCAAGAAGCCGAATTGTTGAGGTGGAAGAACAGAGACTAATTATTGAAACCAAGAGAAATGAGGTCCTCGGTGAAATAAAGGCTGCAATACAGGAACTGTGTACCTTGGTACGGGAACATATGACTAAAAACAAATGAAGGCTCTCCTTCACCAGGCTTTCCTTTTTAAGTACCTTTGTCCAGCAGTGGGATGACTCAGACTAAGAGCCCCCGCTTACTACAGACTTTCTATTGGTTGATAGTTTGGTTGGTTTCTTAATCAGTTTATGTATGTATAAAAGTGTGCACATTATAACGATGAACTTGCATACATCTTCATACTGATTAAGAAACTAACCAAACTATCGGCTTATAGAAAGTCTGTAGTCTGCAGGGAGTCTAACAGTAAAGTAATTATTCTTTATTTCTTATAATGCAATAATTGCAACTTTGTTCATGATGTTACAACCTTTATTTCCCGAGCTCCTCATTTCTTTTGTGGCTTGGAGTCTCTGGTCTTCCAACTCAATGAAAACTTGTCTGTTACTAGGAATTATTTATTATCAAACTAGACAAGTAATTGATAGTAGTAGGTGTTGACTGAAAAACATAATAATATAATTATGTTGATTATTTAATGTTGATTTTTAATTTAAGATTAGTCTAGAATAAAAGAAAATCTATGTTTTGATTGTTATAGTGTTCTGTTGTGTTAATTTTATTCAGATTTTTTATATTTGAGACTGAAGTAGACAAGTAAGAGAATATTTGAGACTGAAGTAGACAAGTAAGAGAAACTAAGTTCCTAGCAATAATTTAAGACAAAATAGATAATTAAAACGAAATCTATGTTTTGATTTTTATAGTGTATTGTTAATTTTATTCAGATTTTTTTTATATTAGAGACTGAAGTAGACAAGTAAGAGAAACTTAGACTTCAATAGATGCAGCGGGATTGTCCGAAAAAGTTACCGCTACCCCGGAACATAAAGGGCTAAGGAAGGAACATGGATGGGTTTTAGTCAGTAAGAGTCTGACACTCCCTTCCGCTTCACCCAGAGCGGGAGGGGTCATTTAATGATTTCCACCGATAAAAAAAAAAACTTCTATAGATAATAATTTAAAATATGAAAGGTTTTGACTGATAAATAATTGAAATAAATGATTAAAGTTACTTAATTAATTGTTTTATTCCAAAAAAATCCAATATACATATATACCAACCGTCATTGGCAAAACCTAGCATAACTCTAATGGTAAAATCCCGAAACATTGTCTCTAGTTACCCGACTCCGCGACGCAAAGGAGGGTAATGTGTTTATCAGCCTATATATTTATGTACTTATGTATGTCTCCCAGCAGTCCCGATACCCATTAAATCCTGTAAACAAAATAAAAAAGTTTATAAAATAAACACCCTAATCAAAAATATAATACAACAAATACCTTAAACATTTATTGACATGTTTTATTTTGAGAGTTTTCTAGTGAGACTGCATAAGTACCTATTTCTTTCCAGCAGTTGCACTAATGTGTCTCTCGCTCTTTGTCCTTGCTGAAGAGCTTGATGAGACGATATCGCCGAAGAGGTAGACACATCTCCCTGCCTATTACTCTCTAATTGCAGGTCTTCCTCGCTGAGGGGAGGTGCTTCTAAGCCCGCCCGATTACACATATTGTGTAAAACACAGCAGGCAATGACAATTTTACCTGAAAAAAAAAACTTACTCTGAAATTGATGAAAAATATAGGTACTGTTCAACAGTTCAATGCGATATAAGAAAACCGCGGACAGACACAGACATACGCCCATGGCGAAACTATAAGGGTTCCTTGTTGACTACGGAACCCTAAAAACATACCTAGATATAGTATAAATCGTTTCAAATACCTGCTGTGATTGGTGCATAATGCAGCTCTCTTGCTGCTAAGAGGCATCTCCATCGGCCTTTTAAAATTCCAAATGTACGCTCTATAGCGGAACGAGCACGTTTTTGTTTGTAATTATATCTCCCTTCTGGAGAATCTTCGACAGCATTGTCTATTGGGGTCATCATGAATTTCCGAAGTGGGTAACCAGAATCCCCTGTATCAAACCTTGTTAATAAACAATTGCTGCATAATAAATCTGCCACAGGCAACACCTTAAACTCTTATAGTTTTAACTTTTGTAAAAAATCCAATCAAGCCAGCAGAAAAAAAATTATGATAAATTTTATAACATACCCAATAGACATACTGTCTCCTGTTGTAGACTCTCCATGTGAGCTTTAATTTCATGGTGCGACCAAATGAAAGAATCGTGGGTCGCTCCACCATACGACGCGTCAACATTTAAAATTGTGCATTCTGCATCACATATCTGTAAGACATGCCATTAAAATTAAATATTATGAGTACCTACTCAGAATTATTAACAAGCACTCAAATACTTGTTTAATATTATTAATGACAGACCTATTCTTATGTACCTACCTACATGAATGAATTCACAAGACTAGCTTTATTATCCTAACTAATATTATAAATGCGAAAGTGAGTTTGTTGTTGTTGCACATGGGTAAACCATTAGGACAAAAAACAAACCTACCTGGACATTTCTATGGTTAGGACATAGGATACTTTTATCCTTGTAGTATGTTCCAATGGAATAGTTTCTGACCACCACACAGGCAAAAGCTAGTGCCTACTTAATATATTATAAAAGTTAATGTATTTTATTTTGTCTTTACCTATGTAACTTAGAACATCTTTTTACATAATAAAATAGGTACTTACAGCTTGAACATTTAAGGAGTGAAAATGTTTCCTGTTAAAGAAACGCTCTTCATGTTCACTGGGTTTTACCAATGCCACATGCGTGCAGTCAATGCAGCCGACTACACCTGGCAGGCCATATTTTTCATAAAATCTGTGAACATACAGCTTATTATTTATTATGATGCCTACAATCTATTTTGTTGCACACTCATTGAGTTTAGGTATAAACACTTCAAAGCATAGGTAGGTAGTCATTGTCCAAATGGCATGTTTCCATTTTATGCAATTAAGGCTAAGTACAATTTATAAAAATACCTGGATTTGTTTTAGAAGAAAAATGGTATAGCTTTTAAACTTACTGTCTTTTTATAAGGTTCCTCTCAGCCAAATTCTGTGGGAACTTCACATATTTTTGTATTATTGAAGGGCTGTTGAGTGCATTTGTGACATGCCGCAGACAGCGTGACACTGTCTGTTGTGCCATTGGCACATCACTACTAAGGCCCACTGAACCTTGGTAGCTCCCCCGGGCATAAAAATTAAGAACAGCGAGGATCTAAAAGTAAACAAAAGCCACAGTAAATGGGTGGGACGGATTGGTAATACAACTCAATAAATTGCAAAATCTTTAATATGTCCTTACCTTCATTCTTGGATCAACACCACTTCGGCGTATGTGTTGAGGCAAAAGAGGTATTAAATCCGCACATAAGTCCACGAATAATTCCCGAGTGAGCCTGTAGTTTCCTATGAACTCAACGTCGGGAATACTCGCCAACCTAAAGTTTTGGCGTAAATAATATCTACGTTGCCTCCGCTCTTCCCGTAAAGCTTCTTCAATCATTAAAAAAGCAGCCATAATATGATTTTTTTAACTTTCGTCGACAGCACGAGAACTATTTTGATGTCGTATCAACTGACATAACTATCCGTCAAAACCAGTGTCAAGTTTAACTGTTCGGACGGGCAAAAACACATCGGGAGTAGGCACAGCTGTCAAATCGCGTTGTCATTCATTCTTCGCTCGGGCCCCGAACGAATCATCCGTCCGTAGGGCATAGGGAGTAGGAAACGCCCGTAACGAAGGCCGAAACGACGGACTTCGTGCTTAGGGAGTAGACCCCCAGGATACGGATTATGTTTTTATTTTATAAAAAAATGAGTGTCTTTGAATTTTGATTATCCTCAGTCAAAGAACTTGGTTGTTGAGTCAGAGACACACTATGTCAGTTTGCCGTGCTGTAGACATTTTTATACGAACAAAGATTGACAGTTGTGATTTGAATTTACCGACAATGACAGCTGTAGGAACTTTTGGCGCGTGGCGAAAATCTCCGCCATCTAGTTTTATCTATAGATTTTACAAAACAATTTAACAAATGTTTACAAACAGCGCCACCTGTATACGTCATTCTAGCACCAAAATATCCTTCTAGCACTCTAAAGATGATAGTCATTTCATTTGCTACTTAATGAAGTTCTCTGACTCCACATTTTATTTCCATTTTATCCTGTGAACGTTCAAGCTTGGTACACGGCGAAGTCATCCGTCAGTGAGTGCTATGCGTGTGTGAGTGCTATGCGTGTGTGAGTGCTCGATGCAAGTCCTGCCACAGCGCGGCGTGCTGCGCATGAGCGGCAGCGCGGCTTCCAGCCAGAGTTGGAAGTGCTTGCAGTGCTCGCGCAACGTACGCGCGAGCCACGCACCCCTCCTAAACAACACGATAAAGTCAACCGAAGGTCTTTAAGGCTTTCATTGATTTGCTAAGAAGTTTTTTGCGACAACTTCTTTCAAATTCCCAGCTAAAACACTAGGACGTGCTGACAGACGGTCATATTAGGGGCCGTCGCGCAACAAACTCACCATCAGCATAACTGTCACTTAGAAAGAAGAGATAATGACAGATCAATGAAATCTGAAACTGCAATGGCAAAATATTTGGCACGACGCCTCACCTGCAGCGCGGCGCGCAAGGCGTACCGCTGGCGGTGGCGCAGCGCCGCGGCTTGCGGCGAGCGCGGCGCGGCCTCGGCGGCGGCGGCGCGCTCGGCGGCGGCGGCGCGCTCGGCGTGCAGGCCGCGCGACAGCCGCGCCACCAGCTCGCGGTACGCGCCGCACGCCTCGCCCGCCAGCCGCACTAGCCCGTCCGAACCCTCCTCTTCCGAGCACTCGTCAGACTCCGGTCCCACACTGCATGCTAACCTACGATAACCCAATTTTTTTACTAGTTATCTCACTGCAAGGCAAAGGCCTCTTCTCATATAGAGAAGGCACGAACATTGATCACTACGCTTGCACGAGGCAGGTGACGATGGGTGACGGAATTATTCGTGCGAAATGTAAATCGTAAAAATCCGGTAACTCCAGCCTCATGAAAACAATGTTACAGTGGAACAGCATATAGCATTCCATTTGCTCACTACTCTGTGTTCGTTCTGTCAAAAGTACAGATTTCCCAGAAGCTTGCGTTTCAACAAAAATCGTCTATTTTCGGAAATACGAACAGGCGATGATGAGATCTAATATAGGGAAGTACTTGCCTATTTTGTATTACCATAATAAGAGAATTATAGACAAAAGTGCAATAAAAAAAAAACTTTCAATTACGAGGTGCTTTAAAAAAACTTCAAATTACGAGGTGCGACCAGAATACTTCATACAAACGCGCAATGATAGGGGCACTACCACGGGGTTCGGATATAGATATTCTATTTCACGAAGTCCGTCTGACTATGTTTGTAGTTGTGCCTGCACATGCGCATTGTCCGGGTCACTATAGTCGGACTTTTAATTAGCTGCAGTAAAATGGCAGCTTATGTGTTACTTAAATTACTGAAATTGGCGTCTTTTTGTTTTTTCGCGACCATCAACCAAATCTTGTTTTTCTAGTACAGAATAGTGTAACAAACGAAACTTATTTTACATGCATATCCCTAAACGCAGTCCGAAATGAGTTATTAAGAAGTGTCATTCTACTGCAGCTAATTAAAAGTCGGAGTATAGTGCTTATTGTTTTCGCGTCAGATTTTTACACCGCCCTAGTACGTACTGTGCGGCCGCAGCAAGCGCGCGCGACGCCCCGGCACAGCGCGGCGCGTGCAGCGCATCCAGCGCCGCCAGCGCGCTCAGCGCCGCGCCCAGCTCGCGCATGTCGCTTCGCTCAGCTCCGCATCTGTCCTGCACTGAAACGCAAACAAAATCCTTGCAATGAGGCAAAGATTCAAGATATACGCTGCCAAATATTTCATTAAATTATATTGAACGTCTTCTTAAGATTTTTTTAAAAACTTGCCTCGTTCGTATTGTGTTTCCAAGCATCCGATTATGCGGGAACCTATGTAACTTCGGTGACATTGTAATAATTTATACCATGGAGCTGGTCTGACCATGGAGCCGAAAGGAGGACATTGGAACTCTTCTACTAAACAAGATAGCTCCGTCGTGTTTGGTCTCGTTTGATTTGTCTCGACAAGTTCTATAGCCGAAGATGGAGTATCACTCATCGCACTCATGTATGAATGGTAGAGCATATTCATGCAAAGAAGATTGCGGGGCGCCTTAGTAGTAAAGAAAGTACCTTTCTCAAATATCTGTGTCAGCCTGACGAGTCCGAGGTGTGCCAGCCGCAGCTGTTCCTGCTCCGTCACGAACGCTGCTTGCATGTCCTCTGTACTCAACTCGCTCTGCAAACATTTATATATAGTTTGCATGTAAAGTGAATGTATTGTGATATAAGTCCCATAGCCATAAGCCCCATCAATAATAATAATATGTACAAGTGTATAAAAAAGGGAGCGGAAAGAAACTAAGGGCATAAAAAAATTCGTCCGTATCGCTGTCAACAGGACAAAAAGTGCCCAAAAGGTTGGCAGCATTGCCACGTTGTATGGTAATGAAAAAGTATACATAGTGATAAACAAATTCACCGAGACGACAACTTGAATAGTTCGTGAATTCAAATCACAACTTACTGTCATACTTCGTTAGTCATCATTATTAAATGGGTATTACACTGCAAACTGACGATAGTTGTGCTCAACAATCAAGTTCCTTGACAGTACATTCTAACAATGACATAAGTAGGTATAAAGGCAGGCAGCTGACTTGCTACTGCAAGTTAGTTGTCTGACGTCTGTATAGGTACAGTGAAGTAGAAAGAGTAATGTTTGCCTGTATACAGGTTGGATTTTTAAAATGGGGCCACTAGGGCAGGTACCTTAATTCTTAGCCATTGTCGCTACAAGAAAATGGTCTTAGAAAACTGCCCTTAACTTTTTGAGACAAGTTCATCTGCACTCACAGATTTTGGAAAAAAAATACAGTCAGTAAGAATCTGGACAGTTTTCACAAAAACTTTGATGCCAAACGATCCTGTTTCTTATGAGGATCAAAGAACTCTATCGGACCAACTGAAGTTTAAGTACTAGACAAGACAGAAATCTCAAAAAAAAACTTTTCCCCTTTTTGTGTGAAATTAGACTCCAACCTACTTTTCTACGATGTCTTCTGGCCGACAATAACAAACAGTATAATGACATGTGCGAATTATGAGATAACTTTATAAAATGTGCGTCCTTCCTATCTGCATTATCAGTATCCGTACTGTCAGTAACACCATATTTTATTAAGTATAATAATTATGGTAGTCACAGCACAATGTTATCAGGTTTGTGTGCTTGGAATATTAAATAAAATTATATTAATTTGTGTTTTTGGTCCTTTATTTAATTGAAAGATATCCAATCTGTGCCGTCAACTTTAAATGTTCGAAGTAACTTAGACAGACAGACAGACTGAGTCGCACCATAAGGGTTCCTTTTTACCATTTTGGTACGGAACCCTAAAAAGCACATAACCCATTCTGAGATATATATATATTTTTTTTTTGGTACCATCTATATTCATCATAATATAAAGAGGAAAGATTTATTTGTTTGAATTGAACAGACTCCGAAACTACTGGACCGATTTGAAAAATTCTTTCACCATTTAAATCCTACATTATCCCTGATGAATACACAAAAACTTGGATAAAATGTAACCCAATGTGTGTAAAAAGTCCTTATATCGCGTACGCTGCGGAAACTATTGACAATAGAGCAAAATGATGTACTACAGTTTTATAGAGGACATCAATATCTACAAATAAGTTCGCGATACCATATGTTTAACTACTACAGTTATGTCATAATAACTACTTTTTCATGTTAAAATATGAAATAGTACCGCCGCGGGTGTTATAAGTTTGACGTTTGGATCTATCTGTGGGTTGTTGGGGCATCATAGCTCCCAAACGGATGATTTTGATTGTTTGTTTTGTCAAAAGCAGACTTGATCGAGTGTTCTAAGCATGGAAAGTCTGCCAAGAGTGTGTTAAATTTTTGTACGATTTGGGTATTTTTTTATAGTTACTCGTGCATTTGCTCTCGGAAACCACCATTTGGTGAAGTGGAACTGATGATGAAGACCACAGAATAAATGGTCACCAGAACTACTCTATAATAAGTATTTCACGGGTTGCGATTCGATTACTTTAATATAGTTGTTAAGCAATTTATGCTCGTCATAATGCGAATGGTGAAATGGAGCTGATGGTGAAATACCAGGAGAACTCCTCAAAAATTAACGTCCCTGCATTGAGAAAAGCAATATTCTGTAAAAAAAAAAAGTGATGAGCAGTTGACATTAGGCTATTGTAACTTAGATATAAATTATAAACAGACCAAAAAAATAGTGTATTTTTTGGAAGGCGGACGTATTTTTTATTTTTTTTTTGTTAAAAATTTTATTTTTCGTATTTTAGAGTCTAGAAGAATCAGGGTGCTACCTCTCGAATATAATTCCGATAGATCGACATTGGTCAAACGTCAGTTGGTCGAGTTAAACGTCATGGATTGAATGAGTCCAGCCAATCCCAGACGTTTGACTGACAATTCTAATGTCGATTTAGCGGAATTATATTCGAGAGTAAGCACCCTGGGTTCGGAGTTGTAATATATTTGGAGGCGGATCAAAAGATAAGATATTTATATACTAATCTTTGCTCTCAAATTCATTACAGCGTTGTCGCCATACAAATAAATGTTTTTTACCACTAGCCGCCGACTATTTCCCCATAGTCCTAAACGTTGCATTTTGCGACTGTTTAATATTATTTTTTTACGTTTGAATGTCACTTAACTTTAGTCATCGTTTATAAATAAACGTTTACGTTTCATCCCAAATCGTCGAACAAAGTGAGTGATGTCTTTTGTTAAAGAACTGTTCTTCATTTCTTACCGGGCCTTCTTCTTGTGTGCCAGCAAGAACAAATTCATCATGTTTCGGCTTATCAAGTCGTATGGTGCTCTCACACAGGAAGATTCTGAGATCAGCGTCGTGGGCCAGAACTGGATGTCGCGCGACCAGGGTCAGCCAGCGCTGGAGGGCGGCACGTCGACGCAGGAGGAACCGCGAGCTGCCACCACCGACCACCACGCGCTTTGGTGGCAAGCGGCATATCGCGCTAGAATTTGTATTAAGTAATTACATATGAAATTAGCGTTTTGTCGTGCTGACCACTTTGATCTGAAATATCTCCTCTTTGGTTAAGAATTCCAAATTCAAATTTATAAATTCATTTAGCTGGTACATTTGAGTTTTGAAAACAGTCATTTGCTTTTTCCTCATTATTTTTTTCTTTGGCGTCGCTTATTACCGCACAATGGAAAACATGACATATCGGTATATTTACGAGTACCAGTTCTACCGTGGCACCAATGCTGCAGAAACAGCTCGAAGGATTAATGATGTGTACGGTGCTGGTGTCGCAAAAGAAACCACGGTACGTTTTTGGTTTCAACGTTTTCGTTCTGGAAATTTCGACCTTCAGAACCAACCCCGTGGACGGCCGGAGACCAAAGTGGAAAATGAAGAATTAAAGGCTATTGTGGAAGCGGATCCATCATAAAGCACTTCAGAGATAGCTGCAGGCTTCGGGGTAAGTGATAAAACTATATTAATCGACTTGAAGCAAATCGGGAAGTAAAAAAACTTGAACGATGGGTACCTCATGAATTGAGTGAATCGAACTTGCAAACACGCGTCGACTGCTGTGTTACTTTGCTCAACCGACACAATAATGAAGGGATTTTAAATCGAATCATTACTTGTGATGAAAAGTGGATACTGTTAGATAATCGGAAGCGCTCGTCGCAATGGCTGAACCTGGAGAACCAGCCAAATCCTGCCCTAAACGAAAATTGACTCAGAAAAAGTTATTTGTGAGTGTTTGGTGGACTAGCGCCGGTGTCGTTCACTACAGCTTTCTAAAATCTGGCCAAACGATTACGGCAGATATCTATTGTCAGCAACTGCAAACCATGAAGGAAGAACTAGCTGCTAAACAACCGAGATTGGTCAATCGCTCTAGGCCACTGCTGCTTCACGACAACGCAAGACCACACACTGCACAACAAACAACCACTAAGTTAGATGAGCTACAATTGGAATGTCTGCGACATCCACCGTACTCTCCGGACCATGCTATAACAGATTACCATTTTTTCTGGAATTTGGACAACTTCTTACAAGGAAAAAAATTCAACTCCGATGCGGCAGTCCAAACCGCCTTCAAAGAGTACCTACATTGATTCTCGCCCCCATGGTTTTTTTAGTAAAGGGATCAATGAACTACCTATGAAATGGCAAAAGTGCATAGATAACAACGGTGCATACTTTGATTAATTAAATAATTTTACAAAAAAAAAAGATTTTATATTCCTCCCGTACAAAACGCCAATTTCATATAATAATAATAATAATAATTTATTTATTTCAGACCATTGATCCATAAAGTGTTAGTAAAATCTTAACCTATTGTTAGTACATAAAAAGCTTAAAATAATTAATTGGCGACATGTACGCCAGTACGCACATGCCTCGCTGCCCAATGCCTAATGAAAGGCCCATCAATTTTGTCCGCCAGTGTAGCCAGTATGTAAGGACCATATGTAAGGACCTAATATTTTAATTTTATAAAAAGAATCACGTAATCAGCCACAGGCACAGACAAATATGTAAGTAGTCATAGACATTTTTTTATTGCGGATTACACATTAGGTGGTTGATAAGTGTAAGTACATGAGTTTTATGTATCACCTTCTCCGTTTTTGAAGATGTTGATTGTACGTCCTTCTTCTAAAATTATACAAAACCTTAGGTATACATGCACAATGTGAAAACAAATTCAATTCACTCATTGACAGACAATGCAGTTTTGCACAATAGTTCCTTATGTAACGAAAGTATGCACTAAGGAACGGTTTTTGAAAATTATCCCATAAAGAAGTTAAATAGAATACTGCATGTGAAAGTTTTTTTAGTACTTAGTTCAATGGTTAGTGGTCTTTGCATTGCAGTCGGGATTCTCCCTTTTCACGTCGACAGTACTTTGATGCAGTCAGATAAAAATGAATAGGTAACTGGTTTTACTTGCTTAATATTTGTCTTGTTTTTAAAAAGAGCAAAATAATGAGAAAAAAATGGCTACTTCCCAAATCTTTACATACATAATTCTGTATAATGTGTGTATGTCACTGAACTCCTCCTAAACGGCTGGACCTATTTATTTGAATTTTTTGTAAGTGTTTGAAGTGAGGTTTGGGTCCCTGGATGGTTTAGGTTCACAATTGGACCCATTAGATGGCGCGGTTGGAGTGTAGCCTTAGGGGCGCTATGGAGCGAGGACTTTTTATTTTTTTTTCGAAAATAATACAATTCTATTGCAGTATCGGGTTAACCTTGACCATAGAAACCATTTAGGTTTTGAGAAGCATGGCCCTACGACTAGGGCTGCCATCACCTAAATCACGGACCTCGGATAAAACTTCAAAAACCCCGGACATTTTGGTGAAATAAAGACTTGCCCCGGACACCCTCGAAAAAAAATTACAATAAAAAAAAATTGATAAGTATCATATTATTTTTTCTTATTTAAGTATAGAAAATCAACTTAATCCTTAATAAGACAAATTAAACACTTAATTAACGAATCAATTATATACTCTTCTATACATATGTGAGAGGTATTCTGGTAAAAAATAATAATTAGGAATGCTCTTCTTTTTAACATGAATCAAAATTTAAAACAAAAATTGTAAATCAAAAGTAAATTATGAATTGTCACGAGCGCACGATATTCGCCGCGCGGTGAATTTTTAACTATGATTTATGCTTTTTTTTTCACAGAAAGTGTTCAGGTTTTACCCGGACGGTATTTAAAAACCCCCATCGGACGCTCCCCGGACGCCCTCCAAACTAGAACAAATCCGGGGAAACCCGGAAGGATGGCAGCCCTACCTACGACGCACAGTGGAACGAATGTATGGGAGCGGTTGGACGTAGACATGTCCGAAAAAAAAGAGTAAAATTATGCCAAACTAATGATGCCATCTTATTCGATTACTTAATGCCTTCATAACTTGTGGTGATGAATTTCTTCATAACTCCCATATTTCGGGAGTAATTTGAGAAAATGTGAAATTTTACTATGAAAATGAGTGTATCGAGCTCTCTCCCTCCTGATTCCGGGCTTGTTTCAAGTAGCGGTCTCTAATATCATAATGCTAATACTAAGAGCTATATTTAATACTAAGACACATAGTGCGCCAAATGTGCACTTTCTGGGATAAAGAGTGATGTTTATTTTATAACACAATTTTTTTATTTTTTGTTTATTTTGTTGATTAAAACCGTTTTTCTAAAGGTTTACCTTATTACAATAACATTTCTGAGCAGCCAATTAGAGAAGATATAAGCTAATTAGGATATATAATTAGGGACTTAAGGTTTACATATAAAACTGATGCACTAATGATTACTGATAAGAACATTGCTATTATTTAATTACTAAATGGCTCTTAATACACTAATTTAGCATGCATCATTTACTAATTATCACAATAACTAATTACCTTGCAATATTTAACAAAGGATACCTGGGATACCTGGATTTTATATAAATAGGTCACTATTAGTAACTTTAAAATCAGTGTTGATTTACACCTCGTTGTATCCAAGCTAATCTCGCAATGTATTTTCCAAATTTTAATACAAATCTTGATATTCACGTTGCTTTATGCGCACGCGCACATAAAGATTTACGCGACTTTAACTATTTGTTCAGTGTTTTAAAAGATAACAGTTGTGTTCAGTTATGTGAAAGTGCTGAAACAAGTTTAAAAGACTGGTGTCGTCGATTTTGCTACCGCATTTATGCAAAATGGACACAGTCTGGAAGAAGCACAGATAAGTTTCGGAAGAAACATGAGATTTGGCTACAGGCTGCAATTCAATGGCCGGAATTACAGAATGAAAATATGGAACCTTCTACAGAAAATATAAGTGACGTCATCGAGCCCATAATTTCTCCTGCTAAATCTGATGCTTCAACTTGTACACATCCTAGTCCTCGTAAATCTTTTGAGGACCTTAGTAACCGGCAAAAAAGAAGACGCACTGAAGATAGTCTTTCATGCAGCAGTGGCAGCGCTGAAATTATGTTTTCGGCCGAAAGGGCGCTTCAAAAGGCAGGACAAAGCGATACAGCTTATGTTATGAAATACTTGACGGAGAATCCAGAAGAGGCCTCAAAAATCAAAGCCTTCATTGAAGGTAAATCAATTCAGGTACGGGAAATATCCCCTTTGAAGGCATTGGCTCTTTATGTATCGATGAACTTATCGAAATGGCGCTATAACACTCTTCGGGATTTCAACACTCAAGAAGGAGCTCTTCAATACCCGAGTTACTACATGTTGGTTAAAGAAAAAATTAAGTGCTATCCGGCCAAAGAAGATCTCACAGTTACAGAGAGCTCTGCAAAAATCAAATTACAAGCCTTGATGGATTTAACCTCAAGAAGACTTATTAGGTCGTTAGAAACCCCTGTTGATCCCAATCAACAGCTCGTATTGACCAGCAAATGGGGTTTTGACGGATCATCTAGCCAAAGCATTTATCATCAAAGGACGAGTGAAGATGAGCAAATCGATCTTGCTAGTAATTTTATGATTAGTCTTGTACCACTGCGGCTCGTCTCAAAAGGTGTAACAATTTGGGAAAACGAGCGACCATCTTCCACTTCATTTTGCCGGCCAATATTGTTTAAGTTTATAAAGGAAACCAAAGAAAATGTGCAGAGAGAGATGGCTGAAATCGAAGCAGAGATTGAAGCCTTAACTCCATCCACCATCACTGATGGAATTAGTGTCAAACACCAACTGCTGTTGACAATGATTGATGGTAAAATTCATTCCATTATATCCAATACAGCAGCTTCAGTGTGTGACATATGCAAGGCTTGTCCTAAAGAAATGAATAATTTAGAGTTAATCAAAGATAAACACGCAAACGAGGACATGTATAAATATAGCTTAAGCACCCTTCACGCTTGGATTCGCTCAATGGAATGCTTATTACACATTTCCTACAAATTAGACATAAAATCATGGCAAGTAAGGGGTGATATAGCAAAAAGGCAAGTTGATGACAGGAAGGAAAGAGTTCAAGAGGCTGTAAGAAGAGAAACGGGCTTACTTCTCGATGTTGTGAAACAAGGCAGTGGATCCACCAACAATGGCAACTCGGCAAGGAGATTTTTTGAAAACTACACTAAATCTGCTGAACTGACCGGAATAGATGCTATGCTTTTAAGAAAAATCTGTGTGATCTTGCAGTGTATTTCATCAGGAGAGAAGATCAACGTAACTAAATTCCGAGAGTTCTTCTTTGATACTGCTAAGCTTTACGTGGAGTTATACCCATGGTATTATATGCCTTCTTCACTTCATAAAATTTTAATGCATGGGCCAGACATAGTTCAGAACATGTCAATTGTGCCCATTGGTTTTCTATCCGAAGAGGCATCTGAGGCTAGAAATAAAGATTTTAGAAAATATAGAGAGGGGCATTCTCGAAAGCATAGCAGTATCTCATGCAATGAAGATATTATGCACAATCTTTTACTGTCTTCTGATCCACTTGTTACAAGTATCCGTCCAAAAGGAAATAAGTTTGTAAAAAAATCTTCTTTTAAGGAATTTTATGAGCTTACGGATTCTGAGAAAAGTGATATCGAATTTGTTAACATAAATGATTTAGCGGACATCGATTCTGAATTTGAATTAATTGATGATGATGATGATGACGAAGATAATTAAATGATGTTATTGTTTTAAAATGTGTAACTTAGTAAATTAGAGCTTACATCTTAATTATTTATTGTACTTTTAATGAAACTAGGTAATTTATTATCAACTTACTTAAAAGTCATACTCTCATCAGTTCTTGTGAATATTTTTGTTAATATATATTTCTGTATATATATAATATATTTATAGACCTCTTAATAAGTCTGTCTGCGGTTTAAAGTAAATACAAATGGGGAAAAAACGTTTTTTTTTTTTAATTTTCATTTCCTTTTATCCCAGAAAGTGCACATTTGGCGCACTATGTGTCTTAGTATTAAATATAGCTCTTAGTAATAGCATTACGATATTAGAGACCGCTACTTGAAACAAGCCCGGAATCAGGAGGGAGAGAGCTCGATACACTCATTTTCATAGTAAAATTTCACATTTTCTCAAATTACTCCCGAAATATGGGAGTTATGAAGAAATTCATCACCACAATTTATGAAGGCATTAAGTAATCGAATAAGATGGCATCATTAGTTTGTCATAATTTTACTCTTATTTTTCGGACATGTCTACGTCCAACCGCTCCCATACATTCGTTCCACTGTGCGACGCACCGTTTCAGAGATATTTTTTTATAAAACACTACATTTCCAAAACGAAAGATCGGACGACAATCTTTTAAAAAAAAAAATTGTTGCTCTAGTAGTAAACTATGTTATGATGTTAAATGTACATTTCCGAAAAAAAATATCGAAAATTTTGTCTCAAATTTTTTTTTACATTTCTTTGCTTCTCATAGTGCCCCTAAGCGTATACTCCAACAAATCCGCCCCTAAGACGACCCAGTGACCGATGGCGCGGGCGAAGCCACGAGCAGAAGCTAGTATGATAATATACATTTTGGCAACAAGCCACAAAATGAAATAACAGAAGCATACCGATAAGGGTATTTGGCATATAAGACATCATATAGCTGCACAAAATCATTGTATCTCCTTGAAACTGTTGTGCCATGTCTTCTTGAGCTGACATAATACTCGCAGTGTTTCAGTATGAGACCTTTACGTTCAGGCACAAGCTCCACGCTGATGACATCAGTAGCTTCCAAGTCTTCAAACGTCACCGTCTCACTTGACATCATACAACTGAAATGTATTATTAATGTAATGAAAACTAGTTATAAAAACTTATATATCTTTGTTTTAACAATATAGCTGGGAGCCATGCATGTGTGCTTAAAATTTTATATTATAGAAATTCGCTGGTCGCGCTTATGACCTTGGGTTCAGAGGAGATGCTAACATGAATACACAACAAATGAAAAAATATTGTTTACTTTTTCGTTTTTTTCGTTAGCAATTCAAAATCATAATCAAGTAATTTATTCAAACTAGGATGATAATCAGCTCTTTTCGAACGTCAAAATTACAAAAGACAGTACCCCAAAACCCCAGCCCTTCACAACTTCCTAGTGCTTTCGCCGGGGGCAAATTTTATTTGATCATGCATGTTACATTGTTAAGTAATCACGGTGTTTGTTAAACCACAGGGTGTACAAAGTTGGTGCAATATTAAACAGAGCGTATTTATTTGTGAGTGTAAATAATCACTCATTATATCCGGAATGTTTAGGAGCCTTTTTTCACAGTTCCTGATGTAGCTAACTTTACAAGTTCCAACTCTTCTCAGTTCCCTCTTCCCTACGTTAAATAAATATAAAGTAATCTAAATTTAGTTACCTTGCTTACAACTCCGTTTGTTTTCGAATACCGTCGTTTTATATCTCTGACGACTACACTTTCAAACTTATTAGGACTCTTTCAAACAAGGAAGTTAGCGTTAAGTAATGTATTGGCAAGCTGCAGATCTTCCAGTGTATCGACCTCTAAACTTTCTGTGGCACTTACTTCTAGTACAGTACAACTGAAATAGTCTTTCTCGTATTAGTGTGTTTTAAATGTTAATAAATAAATGGAAAAAAATGACTTGATTTATGTACGAACACACGTAAGAAGTAACTGTCAAAAGTACCATGTGTCAGTGTCAGTACTGTCAGTCAAGTTGGCCAATGGGGCAAATATTACTTTACTCTTTGTTGGGGAAATGGCACCAAATGCCACCAACCTGACCCTAGTAGTAGCACAGAGCCCTAGCCAGATGAATAATAAACCAGTGTATAGCCAGGGTAACAGCTCTTGATTTTTTTTAATTACCGCCTTTTTTCTTGGTCATCTTTCGTTGGTCAGACTCTATATTGTATAATAGAAGTCTAATCTATTCTATTTTTCTAGTGAGCTGATATCAACTGACACCTGACAGCATCAGTATTAATTGCCATAAAGAAAAAAAAGGCCGTCTAAAGGTCACTGACCTATTATCACAGAACTTATTAGTCTCTAACGAGAGCCTATTATACAAGTAGGTACGTGAGTATAATACAGGTCAGTGGTATGGCCCAATTTAAAATGTCAAATTGTGCCCATGTGAGTTGAAAGTGATGAACTGTTTTTAATAAAGGTACAGACGCCAGCATAACAAGCTACTACAATCTGTCAAATTTTTTTTATAGATTTTCGACGTTATCGCTTAAGTGTAAGGTTCAAAGTTGATTGGGAAAATTTGATGTGCTGGCGTCTGTACAACATCTTCGTTACTTTTTTTTTTCTCTTGCTTTGGTATCGAGCACGACAGGCCATTTTATAGAGGAAAAAATGGCCATTTGCTAGTGCACCGTTATGGAAAGAAAGAAAAATAGATTTTTTTGCCACAGAAATATGTGCATACAGAAAGATAATTAACTTGAGTAATAAGATGGGGTGATTTACGTGACCCACGGGTGCCGCCGCACTGTTCAGCATGAACTGCTTCATAATTAAATCTTAGGGTTAGTTCACACCGAGACGCGACGCGACGCGGTGTGAACTTTAGTGATGTTTTCGAACCGTGTCTCGCCGTACCACGGCTTCCGCACGGCACACGATTACGTGATTACCTACTTGTAGTTTTGAAATTTTCCCATTTCCAAAAGCCTTCTCCTCGTTATATAAAATGCTCCTGTTTCCAAAAACTCTCCGTTCCAATCTTGCCTGCGAAGTCGACCATCAACTTGAAAGTTTGCTGGATAGAATTTTCCATTCAAAAGCTGCCAACGAAGCTTGTAACTCCTAAACAAGTAGTTTTATTAGTTTACAACTTTTTCATGTTGTTGTTTATTTCAAGTACTTACCTATGTTATCACTTAGATACTTACGCACAAAGATTTGTAAATTATTATACAGCGTTTCGGAAAATCGCTCATCACTTATATTTTGCATATTTGTTCAATTTTGAGTATCTATGAGTAGACGTGTCATGATGACTTAGGTTAGGAGACTAGATATTCTATTTACCTTGTCACAGAAAACACACAATCGAACGGAACAGGACGCGCAATTTTTTTATAAGCGCTTCTTAGCTGTCTTGGTAGTGTAAATGGTGAAGTAACTTGCATCAATATTAGAATCGTCACTTTTGGTCGAGATGACAAAAATTCGAGCGCTCCCCATATCGAAGGTGCCCAATCAGTGGCAGTTACAAAACTTCTTTTAAAAACGGTTACATTATCTAAAACAGTACAAACAAAGACAGAATTTAGTCATTTAAAAATAATGAATAAATAAATAAAATAATAAAAAAGCCTTATATTTAATACTGCAAAAAATACAAAACAAAAAAAAAATACTACCTACGTAACTAGGTAGGTAACTAACTTTCTAAACTGTATTCTACTTTTCAGTTAATAACTATGCCATTTAGATTATTCAGCTGCATCCGGTTAGACTGGAAGCCGACCCCAACATAGTTGGGAAAAGGCTAGGCAGATGATGATGAACTATGCCATTTAGATGGGCATGGTCGGAAGCTGCGTCGTAAGTCCTAACAGAAAGCGATCTTGGCACGCAAACGCGACCGATGCGTTCGAGCGTTCTTACGTAGAGATCAAAGAGTACTTTGTATATACGGAAATAGAGAGCCATCTGGCGCGATTTGAACGATAACAGATTAAAAAAGCGCCCTCTGCGATTAAAATACTAAACTACATCCGTGTCAGTATTTTATTCGCGCGACCTTGATCAATCCATGGTCCAATTGTTTTATAAATATTCTTGTAACAGAGATAATAAAATTATACCGATAAAAGTATTCAAAATCTGTTAAGTACAACATATTTAGATATTATTTGAATTACACACCCCCTTACTAATAAACGTATTATATCAGATGAATAGTTACACACCGATTTCTCTCTTTCAGTCGTCAGTAATTTGATTTTCGATAGAAGACAAAGCGTTGTATAACTATACAGACGATACACAATGTTTATTAGTAAGGGGGATATAGGTACAACGAACGATCACAGCAGACAACGAACGATCACAGCAGAACGACATCAAAACAACATCAGCCATTTTTGTTTATTACCTGCCAGTGCTGCCAGGGCATATATTTAAATATCTCTAAATTCTTACCAAAGTATTTAAGATCTTTTTATTTCAACATTTTTTTCAGCAAAAATTACTTATCATCATGGACACGTATGTTTATAATTAATTTATTCTAACGAACCCTATATTTACAATAAACACTCTTTGCTTATCTCCAATAATAGAACTAATCAAACTTATATGTAGCAAATAATGAATTAATTATGGCAACACATTCTTAACAGTACTACTAATATTATACCATTTATTTAGGGAGAACATAGTAAACCTTAGTGCAGTATTAACTTTGAATATTTTTTTATTTTCCTACATTATACGCCACACTAGCGCCTCTGGCTTTACAATACTAAACTAACAGATTATAATACTACGAAATTGTAAAGCTAATAACCAGCTGGAAATATATCTTTTGTACATGTCATCTGTAATAAGTTGGGTTATCACAATGCTGTTGCAGGGTTTTTATGAGTAAGATTGTAAGGCATGGTAGAGATAAACTACGATAACATGGCGCGCCCCTCCAAAATTCAAAACGTTTGAAAGTATTTGTGAAAATATTTACAATGCACCACCAAGATTCACAACGTATGTGTGCGTATAATGAGACGGCGTCAAACAAAAACTTACAACTACATACAAACTCCTTCGTAAGGATGTCACTACACACATTGAAACAGTAATTTGGAGGGGCGCGCCATGTTATCGTAGTTTATCTCTAAGTCAGTTTTTTTCGGTGAACCAGAACGCGACGATCGCTTTCTATTAGGACATGGCCTCATGCTACAAACCTTTAATGCTTTCAAGAGCTATTAATGGATTATCAGTGGATACGGTTACGTCATGGAAGCCAGCAGCCTTAGCCGTGTGTATTGTACGACTCAATAAGCTCGTACCGCCCACCTTTTGCAGATTTTTAAGCCGCACGCCCTTCGAGCCACCTCTAGCGAGTATGAGGACCGCAACTTCAGCGCTACTGTAAAATAAGCTGACGGGCAGGAAATAAAATATTATTAAAGTGTAACTTCTTAGGCGGTGATTCGATAATTGGATGAGAATTGAGAGTGAAGTTTTAAGGACGCGTCTTGTTTATGCACATTTCGTTACATGAGAGAGATAAAAGATATAACTCTCATAGAAGCTTCATTTTTAACAATGACGTAATTTAACGTCACACTTGTGTTTTCGTGTGCCGTGTATTTAGAGTAAAAGTACAGACCAGCACATCAACCTACTACAATCTGTCAAATTTCTTTGACAGATTTTCAACTTTATCGCTAAAGTATAAGGTTCAAAGTTGATTGGGAAAATTTGACAGTTTCGGGTAGGTTGATGTGCTGGCGTCTGTACTTATATCAATAATTATGCTGCACCCTAATTGCGAAACACACACTACACACACACGATCTGAATAATTTTGAAGGATATTGCTAACCCATTGATCCATGTTCATGTTCGAAAAAAATTTCTGCTCAGCAACGTAAATAACGCAATGAATGTTGTTGAACGGTCAAAATGAAAGCCTTTGGGTAGTGTGTTACGCAATTACCCTGCAGGATTAAAAATGCTCGGCTATGTGAGCCATGGCTGGATGATCGCAGCATTGCTTACTGACTGTACTCATTCTAGTCAGCATCAAAACACTTGATTGTATCTACGTTCACAAAACAATACCTACTTGATATTTAAGTAAAAGACGTATAGGTTACCTATCCAACATTCTATCTTCAAAAACGGTAAAATGTCACACTTCTTTTAGATGACATGTGGAAGTAGGACGGCACGTCGTAATTATCGGGACAGAAAAAAGGACAAAACAAAAAAACTTGGCTAATTAGCCAAGGTTTGACGAGCCATTTGCGGAGCGTGTATATCCATTCTTCCTTTTTATCATTGTTTCGGTTCAACGGTTAACAAATAAAATATTTGAAGTCAAACACTAACTATATAATTATCATAACAAACAACATTACTCACATAGTTACAATAGTTAGAACTTTAAACCACATTGTTTACCAAGAAAATAAATTACGCTCCACTGTCGTAGTATCACATAGCCTAGGTATAGATAAAAGGAGTAGTAACTTTACTATCAACAAAAATTCGATATTGTACACTGAGTTTATTTGCGCCCAGTACGGCGTGTGCGCTCCACTTCACTGCGACGATTTAAATAAGAAATATTTCCAGAGGCAGAAGGAAGTCGCCAATAAATCGATAAGCATACGATGAATTGAATTAAAGTGGTTGAGATTATTACCGAGGTCCTAGAGTACATTTCTATGATCTATCCGCTTGGAAAGCTGCACGGAACCTGAGGTACTTACCGCTTTGTCTTGGTCTTGCTTCAGTACATTACTTACATTTATATTATACCAGCGGGGTAATTGCGTAACGTACTAACAGTAGGCTTTCATTTTGACAGTTCAATAACATTCATTGCGTTATTTACGTTGTTGAGCAGACACATAATTATTATTTACTAGCTGTGCCCGCGACTTCGTTCGCGTGGATGTCGGAAAACAATAGGTAATATGTCGCTTAGGAAAGGTGTAATTGCCACTCCTTCATTGAAAAGGAAGAATCATCAGATCTTGCCTGGTAACGCTTTCCTTACCTAGGGTTCTCTAACACGGCCCTTTCGACTGCAATCACTGCGTCTTCATGGTTCATAATGACAATGCGACGAAGTGTCACTTTGATTTTTGAGAATAAATTAAAATAAAAGCGCCTGCTCGAGGCTGATTATCTAACCAAACAGCCATAATTATGTCCATTTTATTTTGCGTCTGTCTTAGAATACCAACTTGTACAATCATATCACCATTTTATCTAAAGTATATCTGAGATTAGTAGGTGAAGTTTGAAGTTAGTTTTTCTAAGTCTTGTTTTCTTCTCTGTGGTAAATTTAGAATTTCTTAACTTGGTATTGAAGATAATGATATCTTCAATACCAAGTTAAGAAATTCAAAATTTCCTTTCTAATTTTCCTTTTATGATCTATATATCTCGATGCTTTATAAGGCATAATATTGGTAGGTATATTCATATATTATAAGAATACATTAATGGTAAGAGCTACTACATAAAGTTGCCCGTGTAAAAAGCAACCTTGGTTATATTTGATACCGGCCGCCATTTAAACTACGAAGATGAAACCCATGAAAACTTTAGACATGATTTTGATTTAGACCTTATACTGCCGAAAACCAGAAAAAGAATTGTAAAGCTAATTACAAAAAAATATAACCTACTTCCATAAAAAACCCTACAAAGTGCAAAATAATCTTAGTTTGGGAAGACGTTGCGCGTTGGCAAGAAATTACAGACTTCTGAAACCAAAGGTCTATTGCACTTTGAAGTGTGTTTTTAAGTCGGTTGTATTTTATTTTATTTCACACGAAGTCGTGTAAGTTTATATTGAAAACAATGAAAACGACACACATGATAAAAAAAGAAAAAGAAAATTGCAGCCGCCATCTTCGATTTTCATTTTGACGTCACAATCGGCTTCAGCACTCTCGAAAACCATGAAAACGACACACACTACGAATTTTTCGATTTGCAACCGCCATCTTGGACTTTCATTTTAAATGCTTAACCAACAGAATGTTTTGACCAATAACTTTTCACCCAAAGAACATTTGACCCATGTCAAATAGAACTAAGGATGCAAGGGCGAGCGAAGCGAGCTAGGGACTTGGGGCACCCCGACTCGGACAGGTAGGGTTCGAGGGGATGATGGCGGCTCAAGTGAGCGAGCAAAGCGAGCGAAGGGCACCCCGAGGTTAGGCTTGGTTAGGTTACTTTATACCCTTTTCACAGAAATAAAGGACTACGTCTTATTATTATTTTACTTTCACCTTTCCCGGCGTCTGTTGGCCTTGTTCTTTGGGTGAAAAGTTATTGGTCAAAACATTCTGTTGGTAAAGCATTCAGTGACCTAGAGTTATGTTGGCAAAACGAAAGTGGGTGAAAAGTCCTTTGGAAAAAGTTAATGGTTTAAAGATAATGTTCACCAACGGTTCATGGGCCAATCGACGGTAGGTAAGCCGTTACAGTTTCATTTTAACCTCACTATTGGCTTCAGCACTCTCAAAAACCAATAAAACGAAACCCATAAAAAAATTGCAACCTCCATCTTGGATTTTCGTTTTGACCTGCCTATCGGCTTCAGCACCTTTGAAATCTATGAAAACGACATCCATGACAAAAAATCAAAACAAAATTGCAGCCGCCATCTTGGATTTTCATTTTGACCTGACTATCGGCTTCAGCACCCTCGAAAACTATCAAAACGACACCCATGACAAAACATTTTAAAAAAATGGAGCCGCCATCTTGGGTTCTCATTTTGACCTGACTATCGACTTCAGCACCCTCAAAAAACATGAAAACGACAAACATGACAAAAAAAAATTGCAGCCACCATCTTGGATTTTCATTTTGACCTGACTATCGACTTCAGCACTCTCGAAAACCATGAAAACGACACCCATGACGAAAAAGTTAAAAATTTAGGCAACCGCCATCTTTGATTTTCTTTTTGACCTCACTTACCGGGGTCAGGATCCATGAAAAATAGCTCTCTCTCTCTCTCTCTCTGTGTGTGTGTCTCTATCTATCTATTACTATGAAAAATGAGGCATAACGCTTTTTCGTAATTTGACGATTTCTCCCTTAGAACTCCTACCGCAAGCTCCATATAAGAACTTCGTTAAAAAACGCTCTGCGTTACTAAACTTTCTATATCAATAATTATCTAACTTCTTTATCGCTCAGAACACCACATTAATTATTGTTATCTTACATTATCCTCACTTTTTGTTTAAAATTCTTTTAGCGCCACAGGCGCCACTAAATAAACCATCAATGGAAAGCGATTTTTTTAATATCATTAATATCATTATCATTACTTTTTAAAATAACATAGACATAAGTAGGTATCTGTGTTATTTCGTCATTTAAGTAAGCATAAACTAATAGGACGTGATTATTCACATCACAACAACAATAATGTTTTCGTTAGTAGGTACTATATCGCGCCAATAGATGTCGTTACGTGTTACTAAAAAACGTAAAAAGTTGTTCCTAGAATACTTTAAATTGATTATATCTTTTGATAGAGTGAACCGATTGCGATGAAACAAAAACTAATCACTGCTCCGAGTTCTACACCATATATGAGTATAAAAAGTAACCGTATTGGTTTGGTACTTTTTACGTTGACCCTGTTCAAATCAATAATCTGTCACATCCAAACAGACAAACAGACAAACCGACAAACAGACAAAAATTCCAAAAATTGATGAAATGGCATCTGTTGGTTATCCTTTAACACCCCAACTATTTTTTTTGGAAATATTTTCAATGTACAGAAACGTCTCGTCTACAGATTTATTATATGTATAGAAGAATAGAATAGATAGAATAGAAGATGTTGCACATGAAGCAATGTTTAGCAATATACTTCAAAATGATTCATTTTTTTTTTTATAGTTAGTTAAATGGTACACCTTACAACACTAATTACATTAATTATGATTATGATGTTTTATTTGATTATAATATGATTGATATAGTGTGTTACGCAATTAAGGTGCAGCTTCTTATGGCACCACCGGCATTGAATCTCGACAAAAATGTTGGATTTGATAAGTCCGAATGAAAGCCTTTTGACAGCAGAAATGTCACTAGCGATTTCAAAATCTGTGTGTGGACATTATATTTTGAAATCGCCAGTGAGTCGCTGTGTTTATTTTATATAGATTGACTACCTAGCATAGTGCTGCGTCCAGCAATCCCGACGACGCAGCAGTCTAAGCTTTAAATATTATTGCATGTACTCTGGTTGTGCAGCTGTGTGCAGCACAGAGTACATTGTATTATTTGTGCAGTACTTTACTCGACAACTCCTCTAAGAGTAATAGAAGTACTGTTTTGTTGTGTTTGTTTACAAGTTTTTGAGGCTGACTGTATGTATGTACATCAAGGTGGTGAGAGCTTTGAACAACATAAGAATAATTTATTTGTAAAACATAGGAAATGAACATGCCTTTGCCTTGTTGTCAGCATATTCTAATGTACAGAGGCCAGCACATCAAGTTACCCCAATCTGTCAAATTTCTTTGATAGATTTTCAACTTTATTACAAGGGCGTAAGGTTAATATTCAATTGGGAAAATTTGACAGATTGGGGTACTGGCCTCTGTACTCTGTGTTGTCAGTCTTGTGGTTTCAGGACGAACAGAAAAGTGTCAGAGCGTACCAATAAGGCCGCTTTCCGAATTGGCCAATATCGCTCACAGCACTCAAATCGTCTCACATGCGTTCCATAATGGATATCACGATTATGACAGCTGAGAGCTGTCAACAATTCGGAACACTCGTTAGCGCGCTCACAGTGCTTACTCGGTGTCAAAAAGATATTACAGCAGTATTTCTTCATAAAAACACCACAAGTTTCTTCCTTTTCTTTGTTTATGTGGCGACTGTCAGCCAGAAGCACAATTTCGAAAATGCCACGTTATTAAAAAGATATGGTGCAACTCAAAACAAAACACACACTGACACATCCTCATCCTCACACACACACACACTGTCATTTTTGACAGCGCTCACGGTGATATGTGTACGAGGCATGGTCGGCGTTATCGCAAGATGGCGCATGCCATGACGTCATCTATGACGATTCACGGGACATCGTTATCGCGCTCACGCCAATTCGGTACGGGTTTTAGCACGCTCAAATCGATTACATCGATTATGTCCTCAATTCGGAACGCGCCCTAAATATTTAAACCTATGAACTGGGCATACCTTCAAAATTAGCGTGTATACCTACAAAAATCGGGCACAAGATGGCCGCCTTTCGTAGGGTTGTTTTTGTTTTTTCTCGCACCACACTCTTTTATACAACACGAGAGCATGATTTTCCTATTAATGGACACCAAAATACCTAGTTTCAAGACGTATTTCTCTCGAAAACAACATAAATATTTTGAACAATAAACCTTTTGACAGCACGTCTACCACAAACCCATTTATAAAACTGCACTCAACATGACGACCGGTCACGCATAGAGTTTGGCCAACGAAAGCTGACAGCGAATTATTTCATAAACTATTAGAATGGAGACATTTTAGGACTGTCAATCCTAATTGTCAATGTCAATAAATCAATAAATTCGCAATGAATAATAAATTGTATCAATTGCGTTTACGCAGTGTATAGCCAGGGTAACAGCTCTTGATTTTTTTAAATTGCCGCCTTTTTTCTTGGTCAGCTTTCGTTGGTCAGACTCTAGACATGATTTTGACGTCACACAAGTGTTGCCTTTAGTACTTGACAAACATTTAGATGTCTCCCTTTTTTTTAAGCAGCTCTTGATTATTTAAAATTAAAAAGAAACAGAACGCTTTTTGACAAGTGTGTTAGTGATGGTAACTCATAAATTTTATTTGTGGTTGAGGGAGCCCCTCAATTTACCTCGCGAGGTCCTCACGATTTGACCCCTTATTTGAGGCGAGGAATCGTACAGACGCCAGCACATCAAGCTACTACAGTCTGTCAAATTTCTTTGGTAGATTTTCAACTTTATCGCTAAAGCACAAGGTTCAAAGTTGATTGGGAAAATCTGACAGTTTCGGGTAGGTTGATGTGCTGGCGTCTGTACAACGACGTATTCACCTCACGACTCGTGGGCCTGAGCCGAGTTCAGACGAAGCTAGGAGGGAGCGAGGCGGGCGGGTGCAACGACGACTCACGAGTACTCACGAGTCATGGCTCTCCGATAATCCGATGATTCACGTCCTCACTCTCCTACACACATTATTTTGTTTCGCTCATAAATTTTAGACCGCCAAAATAAACGAATCAATGATACTTGATTACCAATCTAATGCTAATGCTTTTAGAGTTCATAATAATTAACCATAGCTTTAAAACCAGACCTCACCTTACACATTCTCAATTATTTATACAATTTTTGAGTCGGTTCATTCGCTCACTGAGTCCGCTCAATCACTTAATACTCACTCGCGAGCGCCTCGATTTTCTATTGTCAAACGAGTGAGGTGATGAGGGATGACGTGGTTCAATATTGAAATTCGAGTAACTCTTTCAATTTGCGATCACGAGTACCTCAAAGGAGGTGCCTCATGAGTGAGGGGCATATCACTAAAGTGTGTGTCTATATGATAGATATTTGTATAACTATTATTTCTATAGTAGAATATGCCGTCTCCATGCTTCTCCTATCTCAATGGAGCGTACTCCTTAAATTTGACAGTTATCTTATCTGACATACAGTGACAGAAAGAAAGGCAGTAACACAGAGTACTTTTTAATAGAGTGAGAAGTAATCAACATTTATCAATATTTGGTATTGATCTTCTGTATTAAAAATGAAAACTATAGAAGACCTTGAAAAAGAGCTAAAAAGCGTAGATAAGGAAATATCTAAAGTTGACGCAGAGTTATCAAAATGGAAGAATCTCCAACGTGTGCTGCACGAGAAAAAAGTCTCGTTAAAGAATTCTATAAACAAACTGAAAACAGATACTTTAGCCAGTGTAGATTGGGCTGGCACCACTTACAAGTGGTCTGAAGATGTAGTAACTACGTTGAAAAATGTGTTTCACATTGATAAGTTTAGACCTAAACAGCTTGGCGCAATTAATTCGACTCTGTCAGGGCAACATGCCATTGTAGTGATGCCGACTGGCGCGGGGAAAAGTTTATGTTACCAGTTGCCAGCATTAGTAAAACCTGGCCTAACTGTTGTTGTCTCACCCCTTATATCACTAATGGAAGATCAAGTAAGGTCACTAACTAATAGAAACATACCAGCCAAGTTGATCACAAGCTCTAGCTCTAAAGAAGAAACTTCAACAGCTTTAAACATACTAAAAGATAACAAGACACAGGTCAAGTTGCTCTATGTTACCCCAGAAAGATTTGCTAAAAGCAAAAGATTTATGTCAAATTTACAAAAATGTTATGCAGATGGTAGATTGCAGAGGATAGCTATAGATGAAGTACATTGCTGTTCTCAGTGGGGCCACGACTTCAGGCCTGACTACAAGTATTTAGGTATTTTGTCTAACATGTTCCCGAATGTGCCTATCTTAGGGCTGACAGCCACTGCCACAGCTAGTGTCTTGACAGATGTACAAAAAATTCTTAATATTCCTGGATGTTTAGTTATCAAGTCTACCTTTAACAGACCAAATTTATTTTATAAAATACTGGAAAAACCAACATCACAGGAAGAGTGTGTCAATATTCTTGAAAAATTGTTGAAGGGAAGGTATAAAGGTGAAAGTGGAATAATCTACACAAACAGCATTAAAGATTCTGAAGACATTTCTGAAGGTTTGCGTAAAAGAGGATTGAGAGTAGGATGCTATCATGCAAACTTAGATGCTAATACAAGATCACAAGTCCATTTGAAGTGGCATGAGAAGCGCTACCAAGCCATTGTAGCCACTGTAGCTTTTGGTATGGGAATTGACAAACCTGATGTTAGATTTGTCATACATCACACAATTAGTAAGTCTATGGAAAACTACTATCAGGAGAGCGGCCGGGCGGGTCGGGATGGCCTCAGAGCTGAATGTGTGACTATGTACAGAATGCAAGATGTTTTCAAAGTCAGTACTATGGTGTTCTCTTCTGTAGGGAGTCTAGAGCATCTGTATGGCATGGTGAAGTACTGCCTCAATGGCATATTGTGTAGGAGGCTCCTGATAGCTGAGCATTTTGATGAAACTTGGGGTGATGCAGACTGCAACAAAATGTGTGATGTGTGTTCCCATCCTCATTCTAATGTAAAAGAAGTAAACCTCAAGCCCCACTGTAAAGCATTAGCTGGGATTATTGAGAACGCTGACAAGCAAGATGTAAAACTGACAGCTCAGAAGTTGCTTGATGCTTGGTTTCTGAAGGGGCCAGTAAATCTCAGACATAAAGGAAAAGAGCCTAACTTTTCAAGAGTATTAGGTGAAGATGTAATTGCATATTTATTAGTAGGAAATTATTTAATAGAAGATTTTCACTATACTGCATATTCAACTATAAGTTATATAAAGATTGGCCCAAATATGGATGCAGTTGATGATGATAGCTTTGTACTAAATATGCCAATAAGGAGATATTCATCCTTTGAACTTCAAGCACCGCCTCCCAATGATTATCAACCAATCACAACAATTGAAAAACCTCATGAAGGAAGTAAAACAAAAAAACGGAAGTCTACTAGTGCTTTAAATGAATCCAAGTCGAAAATTACTAAGACAGTAATGATTGATGATAGTGATTAAGGTGAAAGGGTGAAACAGGTCTGCTTGTAGCCATTTTCCTGCTAGATGGCGCTGAGCTGAAGTCAACATTTCAATCAATCTGTTTTTGTCAATCTCTTTCTAGTGCTGCAAATATATTTTAATCCCTGTGGATTAACTAGATACTCAACCAGTGCCACTCTATAGCTAGAGTAATAGCCCTGCTTGTCAAGGCTGATAAGTCATCATCATCTTCATTGTCCCATGTAAGCCCACGTTCGCACGAACGTAAAAATATGGCGGCGGAATTTTATCGCGCACTGGATTTTCAACTCTCGGTGTTGAGCCGAGCATTGAGAATCCAACAGAGCGCGTCACGACGCGTCAAAGACACACTTGGATTTTCAACTCTCGATTCGAAGTAGTGCGTTGAAATCCAGTGCGCAAATAAAAAAAACGCGGGTTAAATGCGCCGTTGCGAACCTGGGATTATTTAGGGTCGGCACAAAACTTTTTCTTCTTCCATTTTCCCCTATCAACCGTCTACTACCATTTATCTCTTTTCTTCATTCCTCACACAATCCATCAATATGTGGCCTAATGCTTTGCAGCCACATGTCAATCTGATGTAAGGTTCCTATGGAAATAGAAAATGAAGTCTGCACAAATTTTTTGTCACTTCATTATTTGGTACTACTATGTAGTATGTACCACATAGAGATCTCAAATGAAACCTACAGTTCGGCCGGCCGTCGAGAGAATGCGTTCTTGACACCTGTCCTGTCAGTTTCATACAAACGAATACGTGATTTGCGAATTTGATCTTTATTAGCTACTAAAGTCGGACTTTTATTTAGCTGCAGTAAAATGACAGCTTTGTTTTACATAAATTACTGAAATTGACGTCTTTTTGTTTTTTCGCGACCATCAACCAAATCTTGTTTTTCTAGTACAGAATAGTGTAACAAATGAAACTTATTTGACATGCATATCTCTAAACGCAGTCCGAAATGAGTTGAAGAGAATGACACTTTAAAAAAAAAAAATCGGTTGTCTGTAAAGTCGGTTTACTGACGATAGTTAAACGTGACAACGTCATAAGAAAATACTAATGGAATGGTTTCATTTTTCAAAAGAAAATTTTAATTATATTTGTTTGATTTGTATAGCAGCTGTCCACGCGGACGCATCGCTCACTCAAGTAGGAGAGAAACAGATGTCGAACGCTGCCGAACGCGGAGGCCGATTGTGCCTCTTTGTCGCTCGTTCCACGCTCTCGCTTGCACTTCAAGCCTTAAATGGAACGCCTCAGAGCGAGGTAACGCCGCATGAGTCATGTTTTCGTGCGTGCAGTCGGCTCCATCGAATTATAAGACATTGTCACGTCAATATGATTGACGTGTAAAAGTGTTTGTACACACGGCTACACATCAAGCTATGCATTTCCAGTTTGAGTTGACCTCGCATTTTATAGGTTTGTCGTACAATCAGAAGTCAGCTTATACTGGTTATGTATAGCTTGATGTGTAGCCGTGTGTACAAACCTACTTACAGAAAATAAATCATTTATCATTTACTCATTTCGGACTGCGTTCGCTAAGTACGTAAGACGTACTGCAGCTAAAGAGATATAAAAGTACTCTGTGGGTTGGAGTATTGTATTGTCGCATTGACAGATATCAGAAACCATTCTCTTGACAGCCGGGGTATAACGTAAGAGAATCATAGTTTTAATTTACTGATAAATAGGCTTGCTTAGTTTGAGACTTTGAGCCCAATGTAAAACTCCTGTAATGTTTATGGCATTTTTTTTTATAAAAAAAAAATCCTTGTAAGACTAAGTAATAAATATGTTGTTACCTATTATAAAAATTTTGTTTGTGTACAGACGCCAGCACATCAACCTACCCGAAACTGTCAAATTTTTCCAACCAACTTTGAACCTTATTCTTTGGCGATAAAGTTGAAAATCTGTCAAAGACATTTGACAGATTGTAGTAGCTTGATGTGCTGGCGTCTGTACCTACTGTATCTATAGGCCATGAGGTGTGCCTAAGAACTCGACTCACAAAATTCAAAAACCCATAAAATTTCACAAAAATTCCCATTTGGTCAAAATTCTTAGAAAAAAGGGGTAGGAGTTTGAAGTAAAAATACTAATATTTTTACAAATGTAAAAAAAAAGTTTTATTATAATAAGTACCTGCGACAATTTATAAGACATGTTCACAAATACACGCAAACAAGAGTTCCAATTTTAGTTTAAGCCAGTTGTATTTTGTACTTTATTTTGACTGATGTAAACTTGTACTAAGACTACGTTTCTAGTACAATAAATATTTTATTGAGAACTTTAAATAACGTTATCGGAATAAAGTTCAAAATATAAAAAAATTGCGCATGCAGCACCGTACACTACACGTGAAAGAAGTGAAACTTCTTAAAAAATAAAGAATTATAGGGATTTGGTGTAAGAGACAGAGATGGTTATATATTTCTTCTCTATTATATGTAGCGAAATCTGCATAAACGTGACGCATCCTTGAAATTTATTCTAAATTCTCGTGCAATTATCGAATTGCCGCCTAAGAAGTTTCAATTCAAAAACTGCCTCAGTTTTGGGCTTGGACTAAAGGGGATTTGAAGATTTTTTTTATGAAGCCTGGCATACCTACAGTCGCGCCATTTTGATTTTTTTTTCAAAATGGTGGCCACGCTTGAAACCTATATAAATCGATAGATGACATAAATGCACAACGGAAAATATAATGTGACTAAACCCCGTAAAGCGTCATGTTTCCGAGATATTAACGTTTTTGAGTGGCTTGCTGATCCCCAGAGTTCTATAGCATAAGTCCATCCATACAGGTTTAAAGATGCATTTATAAATTAGAAATAATATTTAATAGCCAAACTTTTGGATGAAATTGCTTTTGAATTTGACTTAATCTAATAAGTACATCATATTTTAGCCCCTGACTGTACTAACTACTAACATGCCGTGACGTAGCTTGCAGGAGTACAATTAATTCATTAATTCGATCATAAATGACAAAATAAAAACTTACTTGAGTAACAAAGAATTTAAGAACTTTCTATTGAGTAGAGATACACTACGATAACATGGCGCGCCCCTCCAAAATTCAAAACGTTTGAAAGTATTTACAACAAGTTTCACAACGTATGTGTGCGTAATGAGACGGCCGTCAAACAAAAACTTACCAACTACATACAAACTCCTTCGTAAGGATGTCACTACACACATTGAAACAGTAATTTGGAGGGGCGCGCCATGTTATTGTAGTTTATCTCTATTATATTTTCTGTGCTATTGCTCACCAAAGCTTTGTGATTTGGATAGTCACAGGTGTCTACACACTATCCTGGTACTGTCTGCCGTTTTTCTGCGACCGGCGCGGCGCGGTGGGCGCGATCTCCAGTAGCCGTGCCGCCAGCATAGTGTGTAGAAGCCTTAAGAGGAAACACGTTCACCTGTACCCTAATTGCGTAACACACTACCAATCTCAATCATTTTGAAGGAAGCTAATCTATCACACTAATATTATAAAGGCGAAAGTTTGTTAGTGTGTTTGAGTGTGTGTTTATATGTTCGTTACTCCTTCACGCTTAAACGGCTGGACCAATTTTGATAAAAAATTGTATGGAGGTAGCCGACACCCTGGATTAACATATAGGCTACTTTTTATCCCGATATTGTTACGAGATCGACACTTATGCAGGTGAAACCGCGGGGCGCAGCTAGTTACTTCATATGGAGGTACTACGAAATATTTGTGTGCTCAACAACATAAATAACGCAATGAATGTTGTTGAACGGTCAAAATGAAAACTATATTGCTACTGGTAGGGTATTACGCAATTACCCTGCCGCGGGTCGGTCGTTGGCGCTCATTCTATGTATATAGGTACTAGAGTATTATATTATCTGTGGTATAGGTACTATAACGTAGTACTTTATTTTCTCCCTGGTTAATGATAATTACGACATAATGTATATCTATCACTGCCCTGTTTCGTTTTTGGCGTAATTATATACAGGGTCAAATTAAATTTGCTAGCGAAACTCCGAAAACGTGATGGGTATCGATATCTAAACGGGGGTGTGGGGTCAACAACCGCTGTTGATGTTGCTTGAAGTACTTATGAGCTGACAAAATCTGTTTTTTTTTTATTTCATCGTGTTTGGATATCGATAGGTGGTGGTGGTGGTGGTTGGTATGTTACCGGTAATCTGTATAATTCAGGTATTCTATACAATACCTAGGCAATGTATAGAATACCTGAGGCGTCCAGGCAACGTATAAGTGTCCGTTACATACTTTACCTAGGTAATGTATACATTTCCCAGGGATTGTATAGAATACCTGCTGGTTCACCGGCAATATGTAAAGTAATTAGATTTGGTCTGTTTTTATCAATTTTATGTAAGTACCATGGGAGAAACGAACATCTATACACCGTAAGGACTATCTTGCTTACAACACACGGCCGCTATAGTAATACTTGCTAACTTCAGATAAAATCGGTTGCATGGTTGCGATCGGTTGATACGTGACGTAGGATGCAAGAGCGAGTGAAGGGCACCCCGAGGTTAGGTTTGGTTAGGTTACTTGAAACCCTTTTCACAGAAATAGGGGCTCAGCGAAGCGGAGCTCCGTCGACATTGGATGCAATGGTCGTTCATTATACACATTGACTGAACGTTTTAGGCAATGTATAGAATGCCTAGGCATTCTATACAATGCCGGGTTATACACATTGCCTATAACATATATATACCCATCACGTTTGTGAAGTTTACTTTTTTTTTAATGGCATCTCGCAGTTCATCCTATGAGGATGTCTACTACTTAACCAGACTTACCTGTGGATGCCTTAGTTAAGGCCTCCAGCCAGTGCTAAAAACTTAAAACTCAGCGTCTACACGCTAACGGCCTGTGAGGTTCGGAGTACCTCGGCTTAGGGCGTCACTGGGAGAAGACAGCAAGGGACAGGCTGGATCGGAATTATGAAGTTTACTCAGAGAAACTGATATTTCAAATGCCTACACTATCTGCGGTTGATGACCAATTCATTTTTGTTTGATCATGTTTAGATATCGATTCCCATCACTTCTGTGGAGTTTCCCTAGCTAATTCAATTTGACCCAGTATATTATATTGTATTTTTTTTAACTTTAATATTATTACACAAAAACATAGGGATACGTTAGTATGGAATGAACGCCAACGACCACGTGATTCCCTAATTATGTACCTATGCTTGCTGCACAAACAAACGCCGAAAATAATAAAAAAAGAAAATAAATAGTCGACCTCTTGAGATGTTTCATTGAATGGTCATTGCCGACGTCTAGGAGAATATTGCAACGGCGACAATTGAGAGTAGGAAGATACATTTTCTTCCTTGTCCCGAGCTTGGACTTTACTCCGGGCACTTCGTTTTTTCTCACTTTTGTCTGATCTACTTGATGGCACTGAAACACAATTTATCATTAAAAGCCTGTGATGTCTCAGTTCTCTCTGTGTAAAGCTGCTAAGGAACAATTCTTGAGTTAAAAGATGGACATTAATCTATACTATTACTAATAATAAAAATAAAAAGAGAGAGCGAATTTTGTGAGTTTGTGTGTATTGTGGGGGGTAATCTCCGGAACTACAGCTCCTATTTTGTTGAAAAAATCTTTCATCATTTTAAAGGTAGGTACATTATTCCAGATGGTTATAGGCTATAATGTATGCAAAAAGAAGTACTTCATAATATTAATGAAATGCTACATTGAATTAATGCAAGCCTAGTACTTTTTGTTAGGTTTATACTGCTCCGCACTTGTGCACAGCCATGTTTTTTTTTTCGTTAGCCTTTTCTGTCTCACTGCTGGGCAAAGGCCTCCCTCACATTCTTCCACATTTCCTTGTGCTGTGCCTTCTCTGTCCAATCGGGTAGGAACGAGTCCAAATCGTCAAGCCAGCGTTTCTTAGGCCTGCCTCGGTGACAACGCGGACGCCCGTCAATAGGCACCCACTGTGTGACGACTTTGGCCCATGTCTGCGAGGCTGAAGTAATGTACTCTAATATAATGATTGCGCATCTTTTCTTTTAATTTACCAAAGTGCATCATTAGAAACACATGAGTTTTTAGAGGATCTTTAATTTCAAAGTGTCCATCATTAGCAGGTCAATAAGTTTTTAGAGGATTAGCTAAATATTTCCCATTATGAAATCAATCTAACTTCCTCCCTTATCTTTTTTCTACAAGTAAGTTCAGACATGCTTTCTTAGGATTAATTAAACTACTCCCTGAGAGTATAAAAGACAGACATATTGTATGTTCTATATTAGGTTTGGTTTTCCTTCAAGTGGAACATTGTGCGTGGGGTGCGTGGGCCATAGCGGCAGTCGAGTCGGTGGAAATTCCAATGCGCCAGACATAGTTCGTAATGTTAAAGTCAATTATTTTTTTGGGTAGGGGCCCATACGATATTAGCCTGTTAAAAAAAAGAAGTTGAAGTCTAGGTTTGTGTGCAGTTGGTGCAAATAGTGCCCAACCTTTCGTGGAATAAGTTTGTAATGGAAAACAAAAAACACCACTCCTATATTTAAGAAGGGATGGGCAGAGGCGTACAGTACACCCATAGAGGTCGTTATTTTTTTTTTTTGTTCAAGGCTGCTTTTCACTCTGGGTGACTATGTAGGAGTTTCAAGCTAATTTACATGCTAGCAGAGCAGAGTTTCAAGCTAATTTCAAGCTAATTACAATGCTAGGTTAATTAAGATCAAACAAAATTGAAGTTGCGTCTGCAATTTAGTTTTTTTTTTGTTTCATGATTTTCACAATTAGTTGTAAATTTGTTTGAGGATAGAATGTGAGCGTGCCTGAATTTCAATATCCTTGGCTTATTGCAAATTTAAACAAATACAAGAAAGAGGACAAGTAAGTACTTACCTGATGAGTTACGTCTTTGACCAACTGGTTCCGGTTCCCGGTATCTTAAGGTAAATCCAGAAGCTGCTGATTTCGGGGTGCAGCACTCACTATCATCAATGCCCAAAGCATCCAAGGCACGCATCCTCTCCGCAATCTGATCTTTTATAATGTCACGGTGTGGGCCTGCCTGACCCAAATACTCCATTTCGGCAAGCCATTCCGTACGTTCTCGAATTTGAGTAACCACTGTAAGTATTAAAACAGTACAGAATTTTAAAGTCAAAACAAGTCACTTGAGCGAAAATGTTGTAAGTATAGTTATTTTTTAAATATTTGTTAAAAAAAAGTCGATCAGTTAGAAGCTGAACATTCCATACCTACTGTTTACCTATTCTATTCTATTTTTCTTTATGGCAATGGTGCCGATGTCGACAATTCTGCCAATGTCAGATGTGATATGAGAAAACGTAGTGATTTTTAGAATTATAACAAAAAAAAAAAAAAAAACTAATATTTTACATCCATGATTATATCCAAAGAAAATAGTTGAATTTAATGTGAAACTTGTTGAAGAATATTAATAAGTACACTGAAATAAATAAATAGAGAGAAAAAAAAATTGTTATGTTATTAAAAAATAATATACATATTATTATTTACACAGAACTCATCATAATTTGATGTCATTGACGCGGATAAAATACATCAAAGCTTCAAGGAGCTTTGGGGAAGAATATGTTAACAGGGATGGAAAGTTAATTGGGACAGGGATCTTTAATTTATAGAGATGGCTATACAAGTCATGGGCAGGGTTATTATTGGAGCAGTTAAAAAAGATGTGCTCCAAAGTACCTTCATCCAACCCACATTCGCAGAGAGATGTGTCTCTGACCCGTAATTTGTGAAGAAACACCGGGGAACAACAGTGACCTATGCGGAGACGGCAGATTACAGAAATTACTTTCTTGGATATTTTTTTGTAAGGGTAAAACCAAGGCTTGGGTGTAATATTAGTCTGTATTGCATGATAAAAAGCACCTTTTCGTTTACTAGAGTTAAGCCACTGCATCTGCCATGAGGATAGCAAGCTCTTTTTTGGAAGGCTCAGCAGATCGTAGCCCTGGCATTGGAAATGCTTAAGATCAACGGCTTGGGACGTGACAGCATCCTTAGCAAGAGCATCCACATATTCGTTTCCTCTTATGCCACAATGGCTTGGAATCCAAACCAAGTGAACGGTTTTGTGATTCTTGGCACAAGAGAAAAGAGACTTTTTGATTTGCAATATAATCGGACTGTGCAGTCTACTCTTGAAAGGATTCTGCTCCAAAGCCTGTAAGCAACTAAGTGAGTCTGTAAAGATTACACCTAAACTTATGCTATGGGCTTCTATGAATAAGCATGCTTCTAATATAGCCACGCACTCACCCGTAAATACCGATGATTGAACAGGGCATTTGAATTTTAGAACGATTTTGGAGTTTTGGTAGTATACCGCAGCACCAGTGCAACTTGCATCTGATAATTTAGAAGCGTCCGTGAAAAATCTTTCAAAATTGCACCATCGCTCACCAACCGCCGCATTGAACATAGAGTCCGCCGAAGGTGACTTTTTCGAAATGCCAATATTGTAGAAAATATCTGGTTTAAAACATATAACTTCATAATCAAAATTAAAAAGAGGAAGTTTCGGAAACTGAACAATGGTGGAATCTAAATTTTGATAACAACGGAAGGAATTTAAAATCAAAGGAACTTCTTTATGGTTCCAATAATTGGAACTTCTGCATGCAGTATCCAGGTCGTCAACCTTTTGGACAAGAGGGTGGGAAGATTTGGAAATGACTCTAGCCCAAAATCTCGACGCTAGATACTGCCTTCTCAAGGCCAACGGTGGTTCTGCGCACTCTACCTGCAATGCGTTAATTGGTGAGGACTTCATACAACCCGATATGATCCGTAGACACTTAGCCTGAATTCTGTCCAGCCTTGTTAAAGCACCTTTGTTGCAGGGAATCAAAAGAAAAGATCCGTAGTCCAGAACACTCCGGATTAAGGCATTGTATACTACTGTTTACCTATCTGTGCCTATATACGCTGTGGCCTTTAGGAGCCATACAAAAACCGGCCAAGTGCGTGTCGGACCACGCACAATGAAGGGTTCCGTTGGAATGAATTTATCCCAAAAACAAACTTAACATTGTAGTTGAAAAACATGTTCTCCCATACATTCCAACTGAAAATGTAAGTTTGTATGCACAATATTGAGAGATTTACCATGTTTTTTTAAGACCACTGACTTCTTATTGATTTTCCTGTAATCTATAGGTATAGAACTATTTTCTATATTCTTAAATAACTTTAATACAATTTACTTTAAAATTATGAATAAAATATATTTCAGACCCTCACAGTAAGCCCTTTCATTTATATGTCACACGGTACAGATTACGAAACCTTTTTTTTTCTATTGGACCCCCAAAAATGACCCCTATATTCAAAATTCATTTATTTATGTAACACGTCTGTGTTTGGGTCACAGAGATTCATATGTATACCAAATTTCGATTTAATCGGTCCATTTGATTCGGAGCAAATTGGCTGTGACAGACTGACAGACACACGAGTGATCATTGCATTTATTTCAATGAAACCATTTACAGACACTTTTGAATTGTCAAGAAGCCGGTCAGTCAGAAAATTTGAAGCTAGTTGCCCATTCTAATCTAACGTAGTAGGTACTTAAGGAGAGGAATGGGCAAGACACTCCATAGACACTCTTTAAAATAATATTTTACAAAAATATTAGTTACAAACATCATTAATTTTGAATTTATAGATAAGTTTATTGTGAGAACGATGTAATAAAAAAGACCGCCGTTTCCTTTTGAGGTACGGAACCCTAAAAAACAACAGAAATGCAAAGGGGTGGGTCGGGGATCCAGAAATTTCACGCGGACGAAGTCAAGGGCAGAAGCTAGGAGTTATTAAATTGAGGAGCAAAAAATTTATACTAAAGGTCTTACATTCATTCCATATTTCTTTGGAAGTCGGCAACTTGGGCTGTGGTTTTTTGATCATTGGAGGCGGTGGTTGTGGCCGTTGTTCCTGGTCATCCCCATATGCCATTGTGTTAGCCAACCTCTCCTTCATTTTCTCCCTGTCTTCTCCACGTTTCAATGGGCGATATCTTTAAAAACAAGCAAAATTATATCAAGTAAGCATAGGTAGGTACTTATTAGTAACACCCAAACTTAATTTAAAAACAAAGCATAATTACTGACCTAAAGTCCGTGTCAAAGATTCCAGACTCCCTAATAGTAGACAGTGATCTTCGCCGAGATGTGCGAGGGCGGACTAGCGGCATACGAACCAGCAGCTCGGAGTCTACTTTCTTTTCATCATTTTCACGAAGTTTCAGAGCAGTTTTTTGTCGCTGAGCAATAGTAAGCTTTGATTCTTCTAAGAGTACTAAATAGGAATTAAATACATCAGTTATTTACATTTTGCCTGAAATAACTAAACTTATAACTTTGATGAATAGGAAAAAAGTTTACAGCTGGTAGGAATTCGATATCTCTGCCATCGATTTAAGGGGTGGGAGTGGGGAGATGTATCTTTTTAATATTGTAACCTCACTTTAGAATTTTCATGTATTTACACCTACTTATTTAAAGGTCAGAAGAGGTGGGGGATAACGAATAAAATTAAGGGGGAAGTAGCATACCCCTCCTCCCCTTTTTTTCCAAAATATTTTTTTGTATGACAAAAATGTAGGTAGGTGTGTGACTATGTTTAGGGTAGATATATGTGGTTAGTCGTAGTCGACGGACTAAATACGACGACATCTGGGTGGTTTAAAAAAAACCACGAAGGGGTTGGTGGGGTCTTACGACCCCTTTAAATCAGCGAAATACTTATAAGTACCTAATAAAATGAAATATTCATAAAAACTCATAACTCACTAAATATACATATTTATGTCATTATTATTATGAAGTTAAACATTTTAATGCGTTGACCTTACATAAAACGAAATGTTCAATGGTGAGACCAAAACTAATATTTTGTTTTTTTTTTTCGTTAACTATTTATAGCTCCAAGTTAAAACTTTGGGTGGAGGCTTCTAATAATAAGATCAATCTGTGAAAAAAATATGGATTCGCAACTCGACGGCAGACAATCCGAAACTTAGCCGTACAGACGCCAGTCGCCAGCAAATCAAGCTACCCGAAACTATAAAATGTTCCCAATCAACTTTGAACCTTTTGAACTTTTGCTTTAGGGATAAAGTTGAAAATCTATTAAAGAAATTTTACAGATTGTAGTAGCTTGATGTGCTGGCGTGTGTACACACAGAATGGTACACCATACTCTTTGGGTACACCCTCAGAAGAATAACTCACCATTTACACCAACAATTACCAAAATCAAGGAATGACCGAATGAATGATCGCCAAGTTGCCAATCGCCAAACGCAAATCAAACAAAAAAAATCAGTAGAAAACAGTAAAAAAATAGTAATTTCAGATTAGCAGTTCTAATGATAAAGATAAAGACTGAAAAAGATAAAACTCTGAAAATGCATACTTTAAGCACAATTTTTTTTTTTTTAGCTTAAGCAGCCTATAATATTTCTTCCACGGTTGGGATGGGACGCGGCCCCAGTGCGTGTTGGTAGAAGTGACATGTCTTCGAATTTTTGGTTCTAGGTCATGCCGGTTTCCTGACGATGTTTTCCTTCGCCGTTTTGAGAGCAGTGGTGATGAAAATATTTACACAAGGTATAGCGCCTGCCTGGGTTCAAACCCACGACCTACAACTCGTAAGTATAACGTGTTTAGATATCGATACCCATCACGTCTGCAGAGTTTCACTAGCTAATTTAATTTGACCCTGAATAAGTGTATACCAAATACTTACAAATAATAATACAAAATATATGAGTTTTCCTACCTTTGAGTAATTGTTGTTGATTCTCCGTTGGTTCGGCCACACGAGTATGGAAAATACCCCCATGTGGAATGTTTTTACTCGGCCAAGTTACATTCACAAAACCGTCAGCGTCAGGCTTCAACATTGTAAATGATTCCTTATAAAAAGATTTTGTAGTCTGCTCTTGTGTATCGACTTTTTTATTTTGTTTACAAAATTTCCTAGGTAACCAATTTTTCAATGATGTCAACACTCTATCAAAAAGTACTCTGTGGATGTCAATAATCTCACATTCCGTTACAGGTTACAACCTTGTTTATTAGAGGCACAATTAAAGGTCAGTGGTTATAACTCAGTTCAATCAATAAAATTCTTGAATTTCATAAGATCGGATTTTTAAGAAACTACTTTTTTAATAAAATATGAAAACCTATTTTCTATTTATTTATTAGGTAGTCCATCCTGTATGGCCCAGTCGTCTCGTTAGGATTCGAGGGGGAAAGGGGTCAAAACAAGTCTTATTTTTTCTTATTTACATGTGGGAGGGGTCTAGATTGATTAAAAAGTACTCTGTGGTCTAGATGATTCTTACTTAAGGTGAAAACGCCAGGGTAGCCCGCGAAATTCAATTTTTTTTACGTTTTTTGCACTTTGCTGGCCAGTACTAAGTGTTACGTTGATTAAAAATATGATTCGCGGCCGTAACAAATATGTATTTACAGAATTATAATCATTAAAGTCATCAACACAGCTCTCTAAGACCAAGTAATCTTACGAAATGGCTGTTTCATGAAATCTTGACATTTTAGGATTACACTAACATATCGAGGTGTATTACTAATTGTAATGATTATAATTCTGTAAATACATATTTGTTACGGCCGCGAATCATATTTTAATCAACGTACAACTTAATACTGACCAGCAAATTGCAAAAAACATAAGAAAATTTGAATTTCGCGGGCTACCTTAGCGCTTCCCCTTAAGGTGAAAGCGCCAGGGTAGCTCGCGAAATTAATTTTTTTTTTACGTTATTTTTTGCAATTTACTGGCCAGTACTAAGTTTTACGTTGATTAAAATATGATTCGCGGCCGTAACAAATATGTATTTACAGAATTATAATCATTAAAGTCATCAACATAACTTTCTAAGACCAAGTAATCTTACCAAATTGCTATTTCATGAAATCTTGACATTTTAGGATTACACTAACATATCGAGGTGTATTACTAATTGTAATGATTATAATTCTGTAAATACATATTTGTTACGGCCGCGAATCATATTTTAATCAACATACAACTTAATACTGACCAGCAAATTGCAAAAAAACATAAGAAAATTTGAGTTTCGCGGGGTAGCTTAGCGCTTCCCATAAGATCACAAAAGTAAGCAAAAATAATAAGTTTTAAAAAACTTTGCCTACTTTATCTTTGCAATTTTAGTAGATCATACTGATCTTACGTAAGGTTCAGAGGAGAGGGGGGTCATTCCCGTCACAAAGTACTTTTTGATTGACTGAGAATTCCCGTCTTATTTTTTCTTTCGTAGGGGGTGGGGGTCAGAAATTGGTTAAAATTGTCTTACGTAATAAATGAATATCCCCGTAGAGTATATTCCTTGGCCCAGTCATTCACTTCCATCCTTCCATCATCCTTCTACCATCCTAGAAAGTTGTTGACAGAGAACTCTATCCACATATACATAAAGTAGGTACTTCCTAGTTCCATGCCACCATCACATTTGGCGCCATTTTGTTTAAAATTTGTTTCGCCCTGTGGTTTCGCATGGTACAGTCACAGCCTCAGTCGCAGTCCTAATAAACCTAATAAATTAACACCACTAAATTATGGACTCATCTGTAGGACAAACAATTGAAAGAATTAAACTGCAAGAACAAGATAATGAGGTCAAACTGAGAGAAAAACGTGAATGTGAGTTTTTTTCTCAGGTTTCTTAGGCTATCCTTTTACTTTTTGCACTTCAGCATCAGCATCAACTTCAAGATGTTTTCTTGCTTCAAAAGCAAATGGCCCTGTTTTTGCTAAATATACTTAAAATAAATTCCGAATACGACGAAAAAGTGAAATAGGTGGTACTTAGAGAGGTAGATCATGTACTTATTCTAAATTATTTTACACAGTAAATAATGCGGTGCTGTCGACCAATCGAGCAATACGCGATACATTAACACATTTAGGAAGGCTGGTACAAGAATATCAATCCCTTACGCTTGCTACTGATAAGTTGTTGCATCAGTTGACTGTAGAGAAAACAAGACACAACGCTCTCGTCTATCAAGTAGAAAGCTGCTGTGAGGAATTGGAAGAACTTCGTGTAAAGTCTGTAGGTTTGGTTGCAATCGTTACAATAATCAGCTTCACCGGTCCTAATTTATAAAAAGAAAAATAGTCATCAATTTATTCAGATAACTAAGCGTAGGCCAATGATTTCAAAAGAGTAACGTAGGCACAGAGCATAGGTACATTTTATATTTTTTGTAAAGATTTAACATTCTGTGTTAGAAGATACCTATCTAGAACCCTAAATAATATTTTCTTTATTGAATTAACAGAGCGATGGCGTATCTACTGTGTGGAATAAACGGTCAAAGTTACTCGAGACTATTCAAGGCATCACAGACAAGTGCGACATTTGGGCATTACTTATTAAACCTTCATGCAACGAAATAGTTCCATGCTTAAAACATGTTCAAAATACTGAGCGACTCATGCATGATGACAGTAAACTGAGAAATGCTTTAGAAAGACGAAAAAAAGCACTTGCTGAACGTAACTATTTGTTATCTGAGCCTGAAGTAGGAGAAGAATTCATTCGGTAAATGATAAAGTTAAAATACTTACCTAACTCTAATTACTTCTCTACATTACCAAGCTGCTTGGTCTAAGCAGTATTCTGTATTCCATTTCCACCCAATAGGCTAATTATGAAGCCTCGACTCCTCGTTGGCTTTTTGGGTTATTTTACGCTAAATCAAAGTACAGAGGCCAGCACATAAACCTAGCCCAATCTGTCAAATTTTCCCAATTAAATATGAACCTCATTCCTTTGTGGTAAAGTTGAAAATCTATCAAAGAAATTTGACGGATTGGGGTAGCTTGATGTGCTGGCCTCTGTACATATTGTATGTACATACCTAGTGATTGAAGTATTTTATTTTACAGTATTAAAAATGCTCTGCAATATTCGATGGAGATAGCTGCTAATGTGTTATAAATAGTATATTCTAAGATTATAACCGTGATTTTAACATCAGTACGAGTGGTAAAGAAGGAATTGAGCTATTGGTTCCAAAATCCAAAGCCTTCATATTTAGTCCAAGAGTCCAAGGCATGAAAAAGTTTGACAGCAAACATCATCAAAGTAAACTAGATCATAAAGTAAAGTAATTTATCGACTATGGTAAACTAAGGCCGCCTTCCGAATTGGCTAATATCGCTCACAAAACTCAAATCGTCTCACATGCGTTTCTTATTGGATATCACGATTATGACAGCTGAGGGCTGTCAACAATTCGGAACACTCGTGAGCGCGCTCACAGTGTTAACTCGGTGTCAAAAAGATATTACAGCAGTATTTCTTCATAAAAACACCACACGTTTCTTCCTTTTCTTTGTTTAGGTGGCGACTGTCACCCAGACGCACAATTTCGAAAATGCCACGTTATTAAAAAGATATGATGCAGCTCAAAATAAAACACACGCTGACACATCCTCATCCTCACACACACACACTGTCATTTTTGACAGCGCTCACGGTGATATTAGTACGAGGCATGGTCGGCGTTATCGCAAGATGGCGCAGGCCATGACGTTATCTATGGCGATTCACGGGACATCGTTATCGCGCTCACGCCAATTCGGTACGGGTTTAAGCACGCTCAAATCGATTACATGGATTATTTCCCCAATTCGGAACGCGCCATAATAGTCCATGTTTCCTTATTCAGAGGTCCATAGTCAGCACAGACTACAGTTACATTCAGACAGGGCACTCTCATAGAGTAAAAATCGACGCGCCTTATGGTTCACATATCATGTATGACAGCTTTTTTTTTTTAAATGTAACTAAACCTGGCGCGAAAAATTGTGCAATGGCGTGGTACGGCTTCAGCCTAAAAGGTTTTTCTTGCTATTGGTATGGTAATTTTAGTTTCATTTTACTTTATGAGCATATTGCAATAATTGCAATTTTATTGCAATTATTACAATATGTTCGAATAAGTTAAAAAGGGAATGTCAGGGAAAAAAAAAACTTTTCTTAATTTCATTTCTTTTTATTTTTAAATTTTGTTTTATACTTACTAAAAGCTTTTAATTGCATCAGGGGCAACAATTTCTTTTCTAGTCTGAAGACATCTGTGCCTTTTAATATTTTATTAATAACATTGCACCAATTAAATACTGCCAATCTTAAAAGTTAATGCGAAAAAGCAGTCAGAAACAGCATCCATACGCAATTCACAATTTATGAAGTCAAACAAATACTTAGATTTGATACGATTTTTAATTCCTTTTATATCAGGATTCCGTTCAGGTTGATTTTCTAAGTATTTGTTTGCTTCTCCATGATGATTCCGAAAAATCTCACAGCATTTTCTGAAGGGTAGGTCAATTTCGTATTATGCTCTTGAACTCTCTAAAGGAAATCCAATTATGTACCGTATTTTTATAAAGAAACCTCTTCTCGAAATGATTTCGACACACAAACTGTTTGCGAAGTTTTTGGAAGCTAGCACAGTTAATGCACTGTAATCATTTTTTGAGTCCTATCTCACTTTTTGGAAACATGAAAACTGACGTCCTTTCGTCTACTAGCACAGTTCACAACAGAGCACTTGTTGTACATACATGTTGCACGATAATATTTCAGCTACAAAAATTGAGAGGTTATGTTACGGCAATAAATCCAACTGAAACCACAGACTGAAACTGTAATAAATAATAAACTTCAACAGACAGACAGCAAAATGGCGGAATGACGTCATACAGACAGAAGTACGGAAGGCGGGAGGGGAAGGAACTGTCAAATGAGATATGTGAACCATAGACACAAGGTTTAGATATTTTACTTGAAGATATCCTGCCGTGATAGTCAGACTCAAAGATGCCACTGTCAAAATATTGTCATGTCAACTAATGTCTGATGTCATTGTCATTTGGTAAGTCAAACTTGCCATTGAAACTGAAGCTGAAAAATTCAGCCCAAAGTATTACTATTATGATTTGAACCTAAAGCCACAACAATGAACAGACATCTCTTCAAGTACTTTAGGTATTTATATGGTAATTACGATTTAAATCGTTTGAAATGAAGTCTCACAACCTCACAAGAACACTTTTTCTTTCAGAATGTTCGCCCGGGACTGTAGGACAGGTAGATCATTCAGCAGTAAACTTGAAGCTAGTGAAAATGAACCAATCAAATTTTCTACAAGTCAAGCTGCAAGGAAAACAACTAGACCTTTAGTCAAGAAGGTAGACACAGACATGCCGTGGTATCAGCCATTTTCAGTGGTTGGAAGTGTTGCAGTACTCCTTATATACTTCTGTGTTTTACGGGAAGAGAGTGATATAGACCTTGAATTTGATAAAACATTATATGATAGAATAAAAGGTCTAGAAAAAGAACAACTTTTACAATCATATAGATTCAACAAAGAACAAGGGAAAAGTGTAGATGCTATAGAAAAGAGACTCAAAGAATTAGAAGAACAAGAAACCAAACTAGTTGCATAGATATTTAAGTAAAATAGTCATGTACACAATATTTAAATAGATTGTTTAATTATTAACATTGTTTAAATAACATCTTTTGTTCCTAATTTAACCAGTCAGCATCAACCAACCGATTAAGAGTAAAAGCAAAAGAATTTTGGATTCTTTTACTTTTGTTTTTGTACCCTAACTATGAAAAGTTGACATAATGTAGATACTTGTTAGCTTGTCAATGGCAAATATTTTTTAAAAAGTAAAATTATTTTTTGGTCCACTTTAGCCCTGGATCGCAAGAACTGGAAGTCATGGGGAGAGGCCTTTGCCCAGCAGTGGGATGAGGCAGGCTTAGGTAGTTGGTACCCACAGAGTACTTTTTGATAGTTGGTACTAATATTATCTATCAAAAAGTACTCTGTGAATATTATTAAATTCGAAAGTAACTGTCTGTCTGTATGTTGCCTTTTCACGCCTAAACCACTGAAAGGATTTTGATAAAATTTGGCAGAGAGATAGATTGTATCCCGGGGAAGGACATAGGATAGTTTTTATTGACATACCTCGCGGGCGGAAGCTAGTATTTTCATAAATTCATTTCATATCTTAAAATGTACATACCTACACGGTAAATACTATGGCAAATCGTCAAACTATTGATATAAGTCTACAATGCCTAGAACAACTATTTTAACTTCTGTACACAGACAAAATATGATCATACTCAGTCACCTTTCTGTGGCACCATATTGCATACCTATACTCACGTTTTGACCCTACGTACTCACGTTTTTTGTTTTGTTTTGTTTTGACGTTTTGATCTTATTACCCAGTAACTGGGTTGTGGAGGTCAGATAGGCAGTCGCTCCATGTAAAATACTGGTATTCAGCTGCATCCGGTTAGACTGGAAGCCGACCCCAACATAGTTGGGAAAAGGCTAGGCAGATGATGACTCACGTTTTGACCCTGTTCCAGTCATAATCATTATCCACATGATATTATGGATCATAGAAGTAATGTGGTCTGGATAGTCAACTCTAGTATACCTACAGGGTCTTACAGATATTTTGTGAGAGACAATGGGCTGGTAGGTACCTAATCGATGACATGGGCCTAGTGTGGTTTTTGTTTCGTGCGCGAATCGAACCAGCAACACGCTGCGCAGGAGCCGGGGGCACTGTGCTGTCGAACGAACCACTCGTGGCTTGGTGGATGCCATGTTGTCATTTTTAGGGTTCCGTATCAAAATGGTAAAAAGGAACCCATATGGTGTGACTCTGTATGTCTGTCTGTCACAGCTGGATATCTCAAGAACTACTAATGCTAGAGGAAAGGATGGTATTGTGGAATACTGTTGTTAATTTGGGATAGCAGGGTTTCACAAAAACGAAAAGTGCCATCTCGTTTTACGGATCATAAAATGTTCACAAGTAGCGTCATATATCGATATGTTTACACGAATAGTCTGTCATTTTTCTAAGATGACGACCAGAGATAAAAACGTGGAACAGCGCGTGAGAAAATTTTTGAGGTAAGTGTTTAACCCATTCCCATCGCAAAATTTCCTTATGATTGTGCTGTTTAGCTTTATGTGTAGTGTAAAATAGACAATTAATTTTGCATATTAGCATTGATTTCAACAATTTGTATATTTTTAAATACATAAATTTGATGTTATGTCCAACTTCGTCTTGTTGCTAATTTGGAATACCCGATGTAATGCTACCAAAACAGTATGCCAAATTAGCTTCAGTCGGTTTAGGAACCAATTTTAGAGAGTTGCTCTCTGGGATCAATTTCGTTATCACAAACCCTACACTTTCTTCTTAAGCATTGACATAGTAATAGCGAAAATAACTAAGTTAAGCATAGTGAATATAATTTGGAATACTCCTATACCAATTTACCTGCACCCCATCTCCAAAACTAAATTGTGCCATTTTGCATTCAACCTAATATTTTATTAACCTGTAGGCTCAGACCAAATAAATATTTGGTCTGAGGTCTGTAGGGATATTTAATTATTTTTGATAGCTTGCACATTGATAGTAAGATAATATTGCTTCAATTTAATCAAGGTTTTATTTCCTAATACCCCACGAAAAAAGTTTTGCAGGTCTGAAACAAAATGGTATTCCAAATTACCATCCTTTCCTCTATCAACTGTTTGGAACTTTGGAATAGCTTTAGATGACGTTTAAAAATCTGAAATTATATTATGTGACAGAAGTTTATGTAAAGATTACAGGAAAAATAAAACGATGTTTAAAACACTTTTTCAGAAGTCATCAACAAGTTACATTATAATATAATATAATATCCTTGGACATTTCACACAACGCCATTTTATTCCCAAGCTAAGCAACCTAATGCTTGTGTTATGGTAACGAGATGGCTGATAAACTACTTCATTTTTTTTTTTTTGTAAATACATATTATAGATAAAACACCCAGACCCGGAACAAATACTTGTAGGTCGTACAAATATTTGTTCCGTGCGGGAATCGAACCCACGACATACTGCGCAGCAGTCAATCGCTCAACCACTGCGCCAACCGTGTCGTCAAAATTTTACACCGCAGTGTTACAATTCTCTGACGAATAAAGGTCTCGCCGATGATAATTTAAAAACATAATATGATGTTACGGAACCCTCGGTGCGCGAATCCGACTCGCCCTTGGCCGGTTTTTTTGACATGTTTTTCTAGTAGGTAGGTTGATTTGTGGGAAATCTCACTCTATCAAAAAGTACTCTGTGGTGGGAAATAAATGCATTTGGTGTTGGAAGCAGACATGCTGCGTCTACTCCATTATTCGTAGATAAAAAAGGCATGAGGATGATGAATGAAGAATTCGCAGAGTTCGTGCCATCAACCGGTGGGGACGACCGGGAAGAATAAACCCCCATGTTGGCAAATACAATTTATTTTCAAAATTTAATATCCGTTTAGTTTTGTCCCAATTCACCCCGTTTAGCATTACTGTTAGCCTGCATCATCCCACTGCTGGGCAAAGGCCTTTCTCCATGATTACCAGGTCCATCCAGATTCCTTTTTATGTACAGGAAATCAGCCGTGCAAATAAAAAAAATTTACAAAAGTGTAATTCAATTTGATGACTAAATTCCATGGTGCAATAATATGAATCACCATGTTATGCGTAGGATTATTATGACAAAAACACATTTTTGACCCTAATCATATTTATTAAACACCAATTTTCTCATAAAACATCTTACGATGCAACTTAATTATGCCAAACACAGAATTCTCACACTGCACATGGTTCACATTACCTATTACACTACTTAAGATGTAAAGTTACCACAACTTACTAACACAACCCTATGCCTATGTATGGAATACTGCTGAAGTCAATTACAGAGTATTATAGATGATGACTTAACGGACATCAGTATTTCTTACATATGCTTAGTAAACTTACCTAATAAGAATGTATTTAATAAAAACTCAGTTCTGCTGCATCCTTATTATTATGAATGAATATGATGTTAAGTATTATAAAAATTAAAGGAGACATAAACTTGTTATGGAATTTAGATCTAGGTATTGAATTACAAAATAATTTATGATTAAGAAAGTATGCTAGAGATAAAATTTAAGCACGCTCGCCACGGATTCGTCGGGCAAGCTGGATGTCCTTAGGCATGATAGTGACACGTTTGGCATGGATAGCACACAAGTTGGTGTCTTCAAACAGGCCGACCAGATAAGCCTCACTAGCCTCCTGAAAATTAAATAAAGAAAAGCGTTAGTTATTTAACGTATCACATTACACGTTGGTGAAATGCGTTGGTGAAATGCGTTGGTGAACATTGTTCAAATCAGTGCTCACCTGCAAAGCGCCAATAGCAGCAGACTGGAAACGCAAATCGGTTTTGAAATCCTGGGCGATTTCTCTCACAAGACGTTGGAAAGGCAGCTTGCGGATAAGCAACTCAGTAGATTTCTGATAACGACGAATTTCACGAAGCGCTACTGTACCAGGGCGGTAACGATGAGGTTTCTTGACTCCACCAGTGCTTGGCGCTGACTTACGCGCTGCCTTGGTGGCCAATTGTTTACGCGGAGCTTTACCTCCGGTAGATTTACGCGCGGTCTGCTTGGTACGTGCCATTATTCACTAAAAGAAAGATCAAGCGTTAGTTTTAACAATGCCTTCAACAGGGTTTCTCAAATCCCGCGAAACATGGAAGATTACGTTACAAATAGCACACTTATAATTCACATTTATTAATCAACTTAATTCATACTAATTTACACACCTTTTCAAGTTAGTTGCATGAAATAAACCACAATTTTTTAATAAAATTGGATCAGAGTATCCACAACAAAGATCATATGCTCAAGATGGCGTCGAAGGGAATGGCGGGTGAAACAGACGCCAATGATTTCGATAGCCGATTGGTAGACAGAAATTATGTTTAGAGTATTTGATTGGTGGGTAAAGTGAGCTCTATGATTGGTTGAGTAAATCGGAACTTCAAGAATGACAACGTTTGATTGGTTGGACGTAACACAGTGTAGCCATAATTGATTATTTTATTGCAAAAAAAAAAAAAACTACTAACGACGCCGCCGCCGCCGCCGCCGCGCCGTTGCGAAATGTTGCTATTAGATACAAGTGGTGAAATTAAAATATATTGTCCCCAGTATATTTTAATTTCCCACTTTGCAACTCGGATGTTCGGCTGGTGGAATAATCGTTCTTACTACAATGAAATGTGCTGAACTGGTAAGAATATAAAGAGACTGTTTATCAAAACAACTCGAAGCATGGGATTTGAATTTAATTGTTACATAGTTTGCTACATACTTATTTGTACCTATCTATTTTATTTTGTGCCCAGCAGTGGAACAAGTGGCATAGCCACGGGGGCCCTGGTGAAAAAAAAATGTTGGGGCTCTGTCTAAACTGGTTAGGTTTTATGTTATCAAGTAAAAAACTTAAATATACTTACTACTTACTTATTATGTAAATGGTGTATATTTGAGTACCGTAACAATATTTTGTTGAAGATGTCAAGGATATGGAATTTTGTCAGAACAGGGAGTGCAGTTCATTATTAATATTTCAGTAGAATAAGGTAGTATTCATAAATCGGTCGCATAACAGCCGATTGGTTGAAGTGGCCAAACACAAGAACGTACGTAACAAGAAAGAGGTGAGGGACAAGACTTCTCCCGGGAGATAGGGTCCGCGGAGTCGCTACTGCCCAACAGCTCGCCACATGCTGCTCTGCGGGATTCTGTATCTTTCTTGGTCTGGCTCCTCACCCTAAACCTGTTCCGGCAAAGTAAACTCTTCCGGCATAGGCCTAGAGTTCGGAGCGCGCAAGCCCCACCACGACGTCAACGAAGAGATACGGCGATGGGGAAATCTACTTTATTATTAAAAAAATATTATTTACTTATTTAAGTACCTTTGTAATCAAAAAAATCATGGTAGATCTCTTATTACTTTTTACCCGACTACGGCGAAGCAAAAAGGAGAGATATGATTTTGACCGGTAAATACCTACCTACATACATATGTAGGTATGTATGTATGTTCATCTGTACCCTCAATCTCATAACTTCAAAAGTACTTATATTAATTTGACAAAAATGACGCATCGTTAGAAGCGTCTTTGACCACAATGACCACTGACCTGTACAATGACTAAAGAAACCTATATACTGGGCATACCTACAAAATTAGCGTGTATACCTCATGGACGTAATATGTATACCTACACAAATCGGGCACTAAAGATGGCCGCCTTTCTTAGGGGTTTTTTTGTTTTTTCTAGCACCGCAATGTTTTATACAATACGAGGGCATGGTTTTCTTATTAATGGACACCAAAACACCTAGTTTCTAGACGAATTTCTCTCGAAAACAACTAAAATATTTTGAGCAATCAACATATACAGAGGCCAGCATATCAACCTACCCCAATCTGTAAAATTTTCCCAATTGAATATGAACCTTATACTGTTGTGGTAAAGTTGAAAATCTATCAAAGAAATTTGACAGATTGGGGTAGCTTGATGTGCTGGCCTCTGAACATGTATAATTCAGGTCAGTGGTTATAGGCTATGTGACGTCACACTAAATTCAACACATTTCAAAAATATACATATTACTGAAATAAACCCCAAAATAATTAAATGAAAAAAAAAAAAGTTTTAAAACTGACTACTGAAAAGGATGAAACAAGAAAGTACAGAGGCCAGCACATCAAGCTACCCCAAGCTGTCAGATTTCTTTGATAGATTTTCAACTTTACTACAAGGGAATAAGGTTCATATTCAATTGGGAAAATTTGACAGATTGTGGTAGGTTGATGTGCTGGCCTCTGTACATACCATGAACTTATAATTATAAGTCCGTTGAAAGTACAGACGCCAGCACATCAAGCTACCCGTGACTGTCCAATTTTTCCAATCAACTTTGAACCTTACACTTTAGTGGTAAAGTCGAAAATCTATGACACATTGTAGTAGCTTGATGTGCTACCGTCGGCGTCGGTAAAGCCACTCAGTAAGTATTGGTGAAAACTAAACACTGAATATTAAAAAAAACTTAATTTTAGAAATAGCCATATTTGTCAAGAAAACCTCTCACTACATCCCTCCCCTCCGGAGACCGGAGGCCGATAGCACTGTCTGCAAAGTTGCCCCAGTGAGTCGGGGTGGCGCTGCGTTATTCAGAAAGTCGGGTCATATTTCATTTTAAAATCACGATTCGAAAGACACGTGGCGCCATCTAGAGTCCTAAAGCAATTGTAATTGTAACCGTTGAAAGTTTTTATAAGTACTTTTCCTCGGGAACAGTTTTTTTTTCTGGATGAAAGGTTTCCGTTTCTATGTCCTTTTCTATACCTCTGGGCTCTGACAACGTATATGCAAAATATCATGATAATCGGTTCAGTGGATTATTCGTGAAAAGGTAATAAATAAACAAACAAACTTACTTTCGCATTAAAATAATTTTAGTTATGATAATTGGGATGCAGAGACATAAAATTATTATAAATCTCTTTGTTGGGATGACTAACGCATTCATTCGCGAGGCCAGTGCCTGAACTGCCCGCCCTGAACTGCGACTGATTAGTGATTGGACTGAACTGCAACTGCGGGGAGTGCGGGGTAATCGCGTAACACACTATTAGGAGCAATGAGTTTCATTTTAACAGTTCAACAACATACATTGCGCTATTTACTAAACGCTGTTGAGCAGACACATTTTTCGAACTTATGAAGCAATGGATCCATAGTAATCCATACTGTATAATAAATATTATAAATGCGAAAGTGTTTCTCTCTGTTTGTTACTTCTTCACGCTTAAGCCGCTGAACCGATTTAGATGAAATTTGGTTTATAGTAGTTTGAGTCCCGGGAAAGGACATAGGATACTTTTTATCCTGATATTCCCACGGGATCTGAATTTATGCAGGTGAAACCGCGGGGCGCTGCTAGTTAGCAATATCTTTCAAAATGATTCAGATTGAGATTGATGTGTTAGTTTTACGCAATTAGGGTGCTGAACTGAATGGCGGTGGCGTTTATTTACAAAATGTATTTGTACTAATGATTTACGCTAGTAATCTAGATGTCAATGATTAGACCTTCTCGCTTCGTACCAATGATGTTTGGTAAAATCTCATTGCTTTGCACAGAGTACTTTTTGATAGTGTTGCTTTGTAATTTGTATGTACCTGTCGAGACCAGTGACAGGCCAGAGTCAGAGTAAACCTATTATCTTTAACCTTCTTGGAGTAAACCCTATGACTGAACTGAAAAGTCTCGTAAACTGGCCTCGCTCGTGGGTGCAGTTCATGCCGAGACGAGTAAAATCATATAATGTTTTCAAAGATTTTTCTTTTTTTTTTTGTTTTGCTTTTCAGTTTCGTCCATTGTTATTGTTGTTTGATGTAGAAGTACGTGTCCTATTTTTTGTCTCGGTTCCTCTAAACTCTGCTGTCGTTGAACAGAGCGAGCCAAATAGAAAACATTCAACTTGACAGTGGAACAGCGCTGTCAATTGATTGCGCTTTATTTTTATATGTGCCGAAATAAAGTTCGACATAAAGCTATCGCCTTTTTAAGTTCAAGGCCGTTTAAAATTAAATTGTTTGGTGATTTCAATATTATTTTGGTACCACTAAAACCAAATTGAACTTTATTTACCTTTTTTCCCTTTCTAAAATATTATGTATCACGTGATCGTATATTGAATTTTAATTGGTCGTCGGTGAGCGTGCCCTGCGCGACGCGAGAGGCGCAATAATTTTCCAAAATGCCGTCGGAATCTAAACCTTTGTTAGCAGCTCAGACAGAAAAACCGAACCATTATAAGTAATTACTTGTTTTTATTCGTGATATATGTGAAGTGATAGTGTTTCATGTGAGGTTCAATATAGTGTATTAGCTCTGAGTCTACGATTTTATGTTCCAGATATCTAAAGGAGTTTCGAGTAGAGCAGTGCCCGTCTTTCTTACAACATAAATGTACACAACATAGGCCTTTTACATGTTTTCATTGGCATTTTAATAACCAAAGACGACGAAGGCCGGTTAGAAAAAGAGATGGGACTTTTAACTATAGCGCTGATAACTACTGTACAAAATATAACGAGACATCAGGCATTTGTGAAGATGGGGACGAGTGAGTGTGGTTGCTTTGTTTTGCTACTTATTTTTGTTTACTCATATTGTTTTCACCAATCAGAGGAATATTGTTTCGGGTTGATTAATATTACTGAACCTCGTCATTTAATTTGAAACTAATTGGTTTCCATAATTTGTTTACTGCTATCTAAACTATAACCCGACCAAATTCTGAGTGTACAAACGTACTACATGTTTGCTTTCGATCATGGCATTGTAGTTTGGTAAGGTAATATATTTTGATGTGGCTCATTGTTCAAATTTGTTTTGAAATTTGAGTCATTGTAAGTATTGAAGATTATCAGGTCCTGAGCATCTAAGTCAATATAAATATATTTATCATGAAAAGCTTACATAAAATCACCTACAAAATATTGCTAGTGGTGAGAACAAAACTAGGTATACTAATAATTAGTATAGCTAGTTTATTCTGGTTCATTGGTTAGCAAACTTTGGCCATTGTTGTAAAAAAAAGCCGGAATAGCATTTAAAAAAATCAACCATGAAAATAATTTACCATGTAAGTATTCCTAAACTGTGTTGCCTTTTTGTTCACAAGAATTTTGTCAAAAAATTTGACTTGAACTCCTAAGATGACACACTGACCGATCATTGGACAAATCATGAAAATAATTATTATATTATCCATATTGCAATGATTTCAATGGCTCACTTCTGTTGATTTCACTAATGGTTATTTTATATGTGTGACAATTTTTTGTCACAAGAAGGCATGGACAATTCATATTATCTTAACTCACACCCTGACTTATTACTTGTTAAAATTGCTTTTATATATATTTTTTTTTATTGAAAATCATTTACTTTTCCATTTTTGTAAATATGTGAGTACCATGTATCTATCAGATTATTAATTTATATGTCATGGTTTCATTTTTAATTCTTTTACCTATTGTGGTATAGTAATTTTATTTTAGGTGCATCGTCTTCACATATTATTTTATTATATAATTAATGTATGCAAAATATTTTAAAAGAGTAACGGTGGAGTTTCTTGCCCATTCTTCTCCATACGAAAACTACCTTTTGGAAGGGGCGACTAGAATCAATTCTATTTCATTGTAATTTTTGACGTTCAAAAGTGCCTTTTATGTGCCTATTTGAAATAAATGCTTTGACTTTGACTTTGGCATAGTAAAATAACTATTTATTTATTTTATTTCAACTGAACAGATTTGTTGCTCTGATCATTTGTTCTACATTGTTTATTTTCTACCGTTCTACTAGTTATCTTGTTTGTAGTTATTATTTTTTTATAAAACTGGATATAATTTTTGTTTAGAGGGCAGTAGTGGCCCAGTGGTAACGGCCGCGACTTGCGAGTTGTATGTCCTAGGTTCGCACCCAGACAGGCGCTTTACTTTGTGTAAATTATTTCTTCACCACTGCTCTCAAAATGGTGAAGGAAAACATTGTGAGGAAACCGGCATGTTCTAGAACCAAAAATTTAAAGACATGTGACTTGCTTGCATTTGGCCTGCATGGTGGATTTTGGCCCACTCGCTCTTACAGAAAGGAGGTCTGCGTCCCAGTAGTGGGAACATTATAGGCTGATTATGCAATTATTATTTAAACAAGCATTGGCAGCATCACATGCAAGTTCATGGCTCTTATGTGTAAGTTCAAAAATGACAGACTTTTGTATAATTGAAGTAGGTATTGAACAGGAGTGACTAATTTGTTTACTCCATAATAAGAACAGGAAAATTAGTCTGCATAATATAGCTACTATAGGCTGACCGCTTACCTGAGATGTTGCCTGAGGTAGCTGCGTGGTGCAGGAGGGGTGATAGTTGTCACATGTTGACGAATCACTGAGCTCTTGCATCACATCACCACACCCCCCCAGCACCGCACTGCTACCTCAGGCAACGTCTCAGTTAAGCGGTTGGCCTATAGCTGTATATATCATTTTCTGTGTATGTCAATGACTGCTGTTTAATATTTTTAATAATAACATTATAACTCAAAGCATTTATTTTACATAAACCAATTACAGGCACTTTTGATTTGTCAATGGGTTAGTCAGTCAAAAAGAAGAAGCTAGTTGCTCTTCTAGAACTAGATATATTTAATATTTAAATCATCAAAATATTATCTTAAACTTGAATTAACTGAAATAAACAACAGAACTCCCAATTTAATAAAGACTAGATATTACATATTATGCAAATGCATGTTTGTATGTTTTGTTTATTTTTCAGGGTTTTGCATATCTTAACTAAAATCTACTGATACTGCATCTCTGGACATGTTTTCTATCATTAATAACTTTATCTAAGTAGGAAAATAGAAAAATGTACATCCATAAAAATAAATTAATAAGTATTTTTAGAAGATTAAATTTAAGAATATTTTAAGTTACAGCTGGTGGTACAATCTTACTACAGAGCTAGTATTAATTATTAATGTTTTCAAAACAAAAATGATAATACCTGGTTGTAATATAGTTTCTAGAATAGGTACCCTGATAAAAAAAAACCTTTTGTGGTATTTATTTAAAAAATTTGCCACTTTTTGGAGATTTCATAGATATTTCAAGCATTTTAAGTTGCATATAATTCAGTCATTTCAGTCTATAGTAATAATCAATGTTCTACTGGAACATTTGGATTATTTTACTTTCTTGATGGTCAGGTCAAGTAGTCATGTTGCTACAACTCTCCCACTGTATTAAAAGTTTTTTGGTTGTACTAGTCTACCAGTATCTACCAGCTCTCATGTAGTCATCAACACTTGAGCGTTGTCTGTTTTTCTATAATGTTTTGTTATGATAGGTGTCCATACCTACACCGCACGGCGGGCGACACAGAGAGACGGTATCACTTGCGGTATTACAAGACATGTATGTGCGTGCACGACACGGACGCACGCGGCTTGTGCACGAAGAACGGCGCGCACTGTGCCTTCGCGCACGGGGCACCGGACCTGCGCCCGCCCGTGCTCGACATGCGCGAGCTGCAGGCCCTCGACAACCCCGACGCCGCAGACGCAGACGCCGCGGCGCCTAACGCCTTAGATAGAGAAAGAAATCTACAGAACGAAGATCCCAAGTGGCAAGGTATTAAAGAAAATGATCATGTATTTTTGATACTTACTCATTTTTGTAATGCATAAAAAGAAAGGAAATAAGTATTATTTTATTTTTAAATTTCATTCTTTTAATTTTTCTTATGCTTTTGGTTTACAAAATTGAGTTTTGTGAATTGAAATATTGTTTTATTTCAGATACAAATTATGTTCTATCATCATATAAAACGGAGCCGTGCAAAAGACCACCTAGATTATGCAGACAGGGATATGCTTGTCCTCAATATCACAATAGTAAAGTTAGTATGGTCCAGCCTATTATGGAATATAAAGAAACCTGAAATACACAATTAAATTTTATTAGATTTGGTCAAATGCTTTTAATTGTTTCTTTAATTTTTCTGTATATGTATTGATTTAGCTTTTTTTGTTGATTTAAATTCTGATTTGAACACAAAACATTTTAGGATAAACGCAGATCTCCGAGGAAATATAAATATCGCAGTACGCCTTGTCCGAACGTGAAGCACGGCGAGGAGTGGGGCGAGCCCAGCAACTGTGAGGCGGGCGACGCGTGCGGCTACTGCCACACGCGCACCGAGCAGCAGTTCCACCCCGAGATCTACAAGTCCACCAAGTGCAACGACGTGCAGCAGGCCGGCTACTGTCCGCGCGGCCTCTTCTGTGCCTTCGCGCACGTCGAGCGTGAGTATCGAAGCGCCGCGGGCGGGACGAGCGCCTGTGTGTGTGTGTGGAGGCTCACGTCGTGTGTCTGTGCAGCCGAGGAGCTGGGCGCGCGGGAGCTGGCCGGCGCGCTGGACTGCGGCACCAGCCTGGCCGAGCTGCTGTCGTCCGCGCTGCCGCCGGACAAGAAGGAGCGCGCCGCCTCCCCGCCTGCGCACGCGCCACACGTCACGCACGCTCAGCACGCGCCCATCAGCAACGGCAGCGGGGATGGCTCCGAATGCGCGTCCACGTCATCGGGCGGATCGTGCACGCGCGCGCTGCGCCCGGACGAACACAAGCCGGCGCCGCCCGCCTGGCCCGCGCGCGCGCCCTTCGACGCCGGCGTGCTGCACGACGTGGTGGGCCACGCGCTCGACGACCTGCACCTGGACGAGCCGCTCAACCTGGTGGCGGCGCTGGATCGCGACCTGGCGGACGGCGAAGGCCTTCTGGCCGGCTCCGCGCCCGTCAACATCCCGCAGGCGCGCGCCACGCTGCGCGGGTTCAGCCCGCCGGCGCCTGGCTCGCCGCTGCCGCCCTTCCTGCGCTACTCCAACGACACCGAGCGCCTTTTCAACTCGCACCCCATGAAGGCGGGCAGCTTCGGCGGCGGCGGAGCCTACGAGTTCGCGTCGGCGTCGCCGTCCGCGCCCGCCGAGCTGTCGCGTCTGCGCGAGGAGGTGGTGGCGTCGCGTGCGGCCGTGGCGCGCTGGGACGAACGCATCGCGCAGGCGCGCTCGGCTTGCGAGGCGTGGCAGCGCGAGGCAGACGAGGCGGCGCGAGCGGCGGCGCTTGCGGAGCGGCAGCGCGACGAGGCGCGCGCGCACGCGCTGTCGCTGCGGCGCGAGCTGGATGCGGCGCGCGCTGCGCTGGCTCCGCGACGGGAGCTGCGCGGGCTGCCGCTCACGGCGCTGAAGGCGCTGCAGGTGGCGGCGCGCTCGGAGCTGGAGGACATCGAGAAGGTGCTGTACCTGGAGACGGCCACGAAGTGCATGACGTGCGAGGAGCAGCCGCGCGCGGTGACGCTGGCGCCGTGCAACCACTATGTGCTGTGCGACGCGTGCGCGGCCACGGCCGACGAGTGTCCGTACTGCCAGACGCCCGTGCAGCGCCACCAGTAGCCGGCACTCCCGCTTCGCGCGTCCGTTTCTATCAACACTTTACTAATTGCGAGTAGATGTATATTAAGGTTTTCGATTCAGAATATATCGCGAGGCCTAGGTTCCGAGGTCCTTTTTAACGCCGATGCGATATGAGCATATCGGTTCGATCCGTGAAACTAAATCACATACTGACAAATTAATGAAATGATGGCTAAAGTTAAATATCTTCTTATTGTTGACTTATCATGTTCACCTGCTCACCAAAGTTGCAGATAATTATATTATGGAGAAATATAATACATTTGTTGGTAAATATTATTATCAGATGATATTTATAACAGACACCATACTAGAACGTAATGTTATGGATATAATGCTTTTGATGTTAACATTTTTGTTTATTAGCCTCTCGTGTTAGTGGACTGTTGCTTTTACTCCTAAAGATGCATACAAAATATATATTATAGGTATTTATGAGGTTTTATCTTGAAAATTAAACTTTGTGGTTATGCTTTCACCAATGATCGTAGATGTTAAGAAACTTTTGTATCGATTTGGATATTCTCATTGTGACTCAATTTATATGTAAGTTATATATTATATATTGATATTGATGGAAGCACGGCCATGAATATATTAGTGATTATAATATAAGTATCGGAGAATATTAAAATGTAGTATTTAGTTTTATACAGATATCTACAAATCATTTTACATATTCAGAATAGAGTAATGATAGTGGTGTATTGAAAGTGTAACACGGCTATTATGAGAGTGTGGCTTGTATCGGCTTCCTCGAGTTTATTGCATAACATGATTTTCACTAATAACTAGCTATCTAAGGACCAAATTTTTCTATTAAAGTATTGAAATCGTGACTATAGTAGTTCAGTAGGCGCGCGTGCAGCGTGTGCGGCATGAGCGACGTGCTCCGTGCGCTCGCCGAGCGACTCGAGCGAGTGGAACGAACCGAGCGAGCGGAGCATGCCGTAGCGTGAGCTCTCTTTAGATCAAACGACTATAACTGCTTTACATATTTGTCTAGATGCCCCACATTAAAGATGCCGAAAAATATATTTTTGTAGACACAAGTACACAACGTTAAGTACTTCATTCATGTAAGTTTCATGATAATCTCATGAACAAGCACTTATTAATACATAATCGATTTCTATCACGTGTTTGTTTTCCGCTTTTTGCGATAAAAAGAATCTTAGTTATTTATTAATTTAAATTTCGTTGTACTCCTGGTCTCTGGCGGTGACATGTACGAATGATGCTTTACTGAATGGACATGATTGTTTATGGAAATTAAAATTTAAATACGAGGCATGAAAATAAACTTTATTTGAAAGAGTGAAAGTAAACAGATACCTACACGCAAATGAGAGTTATAAAAATGGGATAAATACCATTGATCCAACAAAAATATTGAAATAAAATCATGTTTTTGCGTCTAATCTCCACTCTTTGAAATTATATGAAGTTCAGCAATTGCCTGTATTGGATTTAAAGTGAGTGAATTTAGAGTGGAAATAAGCGAGTAACACAAGTTGCTTAGTGCGTCAGGCTGCAGGTTAAGGCAACGATGTACCGTTGCGAGGCCTGACGATGATCGCTGGACTGACATATGACATTCAATCGAATGCAAGAAAAGAAAAAGCAGATGGCAAAAGTTTTATTATTAAATAAAACCATGACATTCGTCGCCTCTAGAGATCGAGCGAAAAGTAGAATAATATACAAAACGTAGCGCATTTTATGTTAACATTCCCAAATAATCACTAGATATTATATTTGTATTGAATTATCCCTATCATTATCTTCTTCAGTGTATTAACTGAAATTCTTACAGGATACTTTGAGATATATTCTAAAAAAACATAATATTGTTGTTTACAATATTGTTTAGTTAAAACAACAACTTTCACGTAGTAGCACATTGAACGCATTTAATTTTTTACCAGGTGTTACATTTATTACTCAATGCATGAATTTAAACAAACACAAAATAAAGTTTTTGCCTGCCATGGAACAATCTTGTTGTAAATGTAAAGTTTAACTTAGTCATTGTCGGTTGTACTCAAGTTTATCATATTTTTGTTCCTCAGACCAAGATTTTCTGAATATGGTTCATGAGAATAATCATATTTGATTAATATCATTATCTGTTAATTTAGCGCGTTATCCATTTGCGAGATTTGATAAGTTGACTTATACAACCGACTTAGTCTTTGTCCTAATATAAGCGCTCGTCGCGTTCAATTTGTTTCCGTGTCCTACCCGAAAGCGACTCGCGGTAATACGCGATTACGTGATCGTTTACATGAATTATGATGTACAAAAGCGACTTCATTGATGGCCTGAGTACGTCTTAATGAACGCGACTATCGCGATAACATTCGACGGTTGCGTTCATTTTGTTAGACAGACCCAAACGCGTAGTCGCGGCGATAGAGGGCGCCTTGTGGTTTTCTGACCAAAAGTGAAATATTCCCGCGAACGATCATTTCGGTTGGGATGCGGGGTTCGGCGAACCCGAATTACAGCCGACAGAAGGCACTTTTCATTTTTCCGTATTTGCGCGACGATCGCTTGTATTAGGACACGGCCATAGAATAGTTGAATTTTCATTTTCCTAGCATGAAAAGGGCTTTGTTACAAGGTTATGTATGATTACCTCAAGTAGAGATCGCACATGGAATCGTTCAGTGTAATAGTAAGGAATTTGTTCTATGGCAGCAAAATGAATGATTGTGTTTTTTCCATGAACTTTAGTTTTATATAACTTGTGCTAGTATTTCTGTTTGTTGTCAGTCTGAGCCACTTCTGCTTCTATTTTGTTATATTTCAATGAATCAGGGTGCTTAATCTCGAATACAATTCCGATAAATCGACATTGGAATTGTCAGTCAAACGTCAGGAATTGGCTGGACTCACTGAGCCTAGCCAATCCCTGACGTTTAACTCAACCAACAGACGTTTGATCAATGTCGATCTATCGGAATTATATTCGAGAGTAAGCACCCTGAACAGTTAATGTGTCATTTCACAACAGATTTGTTTTTTGATCGAGAAATTAGACTACGCGTTTCGACAAGTGTCGTGCAACACTTGTTCATGTGTGAACCCTTTGAGCGTTAGAGACAGAACTGTGCTCCATTGTGTATATCAATCACACATACAGAAATACGCTATTATTGCTGTTGCGTAAAGGCTTAAATCGGAACATTTTTATCTCCAGTTGTTTTGTCTACGGGCTGAATTTTACGAATTAATATAATAAATACCATTCTACTGTAATTAAAACAAGTTTCCTACAACACGTTTTATAGATACATATTTTATTTATATTTTACTATTTTAACGTTTGACCGTCATGGACGTGATGGCCGCGTTGTCGCGTGCATCGGGCTTTATTTGGAATGTGTGAGCACTTAGCAGGAGCATCACTTTCTACTTTACTACACCGTGCTTACCAAACATTTGTTAAATAAAAAAACAGACGTGATAGTCTTACTATTACATACATATATATATATATAGCATATCCACTGACTGAGTTCTTAAAATTACTACTTTCACTGAAATTTAGATTGAATTTGGTATTTCGTTTAAACAAGACAATAATAAAATACGTTTATTATATTCAATATAAAATGTAATTGAGTGTGCATTACAGGATAACGTGTTTAATAAACATGTTTTATTATTGTAAAAGACTATTCTAACGGATCTCAACTTGTGGTCGGGCATTTCGTGCGTGGCGGTCAGAGTTAAATATATTTAAACTATGAAACTTTAATATTTTTTTTAATGGATAATATTGTAATAGTAATAACAAATTTAACTTAGATATATTAACTTAGATTTAAGTAGTGTTTTCAAATTGTAATGGACATTGTTTTAAGTGTGTAGAAGCGTCTTGTATCGTAAAAACAAAAGCAATATGACCACAGCCGCCTTTTAAAATATTCAGATATATACACTGTTGAATGACGTGGCGCACAGGCGGAGTCGTTTATCGATGTATATATAAACACCGTTACATTTTGATCATTTTAATCCTTAAAAGGGGTCATTGTACTCATCATTATGAACAACTTTTACTATGGAAAAAAAAATCTGCTGATTCATACATTTATGTCAGCATAACTCGACATAATGTATGGATCAACAGATATTTTTTCACGGTTTCGGGGTTGGTCCCATAGTAAAAGTTGTTCATAATGATGAGTACAGTTACCCCTTTTAAGGATTAAAACGATCAAAATGTAAGGGTGTATATACCCCCCCCCCTATCCTCGTCTGTGTACACACACAGAAACATGCGACTGACTAGTAATAGAGAGAATTGATATATTGAATGCCCTTTGAGTTCATTTAAAACTGTTTTAAATTTTCCATCACGCCAATATCGAAGGCCCGCGTGGTGAATTACGGCCCACTCCTTATCACTGAGAGGGAGGCCTGTGCCCCATTAGTCAGTGGAAACATTATGTGCTGATTATGTAATATCGAAGGTCATTCACAGATGACTTACTTAATCCAAAGCGATTTCAAACAATCCACTGCAGAACTATATTTGAATGAAGAAATTGAATAAAAAATAGATGAATTTGAAAAAAAAAAAAACATCAATGTGAATGTCATTCAACAAAGTTCAAATTCAAATGCAACTACAAACTTATTAGGAACTTTTTGTTTCAAATGGTCAATCAAAAATCAACTTTGAATATATTTTAGTAAAGTAGATAACTGATTAAGTGGCGATGGAATGTAAATTACCTGAGATTATGAACACTGACAGACCACGAGATCACTTGACGCGGTGCTACGCAGCTCCGAAGCGTTTGGCTTTAGGCCGGACGCTGCGGTAAGCGGGTGCACGGAGCGGGCGCCCGCGCGGCGTGCTGTTTTCTATTATCATCCTTAGAGCAGCGCTGCATAAGGCGGGTCTCGCGTTCCACGCGGCATAATTGAAAACAGCACGGCACGCGGGCGCCCGCTCCGTGCACTCGCTTACCGCAGCGGACGGCCTTAATCCTACTATTACTATATTATATTAACGGTTCACTCAGATGATGCTCTGTGATAGTGAAGTAATAAGATAACGTCTCCGCTGTGCTCCGCAACCCTTAAGTAATTATGTCGACACGGCACATTTTGTATACTGGCTTGGATTTGTGAATCAATAACGAAATAAGATCTCTGTGGTAGGCTTTCAATCTTTTTTAAATCAGTAGGTAATCTATGAATCAGTATTTTAAATCAATTTATATTCGATATATGAATCAGTTTATTGTTTTATGTCGCAAGTAGTAATTGTGAAAACGTATCTGTTACGGCATAAACAGTTATCGTGCAGTCAGCTCCAAAAAAATGTATACACGGACAAGGGACCATTTGTTGTCAACAACCTGTGTTCCATAAAATTGTATTCACTTACAGGTACAAAACATAGTACAGAATTTATCTTACCAAAACGACGAAATTTATTGTCCCAAAATACACCCTATGACCAAAACAATGTAAGTACATAGTGCTATCACTATGTACGTCAAACTAGCTATAATGAATAACAATCTTTAACTTCGTTTTGTAGATTTTTATTATTAAATAATAATTTATTGGCATAAAAATGTGTACAAACAAAGTGAAGCCCTGACTCCTGCGCTAGGTAACAATACCTGTGGCCAGAATCAACAAAATACAACAAGTATTTAGTTTAAGCACCTCGATAGCATGCTTAAACTAAATACTTGTTGTAGTTGAACTTTTGAACTGAATGAACTCTTAGATTTGTTTACCTCGTTATTGAATGATTACTGTGTACATATTGTGAGACTTCATAAGGTGTATAGATAATTATGTATTGTGTAGAAGGTTTCGGTGTATACTTCGTTTTGGTGAGAAACATTGGATAAAATGTTCTGTAGCTTTACATGGATACACAACTATGGAATAATGGTTATAGACAATAACAAACTGGTTCCTTGTCCGTGTATACATATTTTTGGGGCTGACTGTACCTTCTTACTACAGTGAAATGGTTGGTCAAAACATATTAGATTTATTACTTTATATGACTGAAAAATAAGCCTGAAATCATGTTTGTCTATCCGCCTTCCACATTTAATGGAACGAAATTAGATATAGGTTTGGAGTTGGACAGTCTGTTTGCAGTCTGGCCGAGAGCTGGGAAATAAAAAATCTCAATCCCAAGTTAGCTTTAGTCACATTTCAACTAAAAAAAAAACATTAATTTCCATTTATAGGCACTTTAGAATTGTCGAATCGGTCAGGTCAGTCAGAAAGATGAAGCTAGAAGCGCATTCCAAAGCGTTTACCAATTACCCTCTATTTGTAACAGATATAGTGATATGTCGCACACATACCATAACCTTGGCCCATATCAAATTCCAAACCGAACCAATTGCGGTTTGGTTTTGAATTTGCTATTAAGGATGTCAAGAGAAAATTGTCGATTATATTTTGATAAAATACTGTTGCTGAAGATTCACATTGCTTCATGCTCCCATCAACAGAAACAATTTCTTTGCATGTCTAGCTCAATCGTTGTGAAATGTGAATGCTTTTGGAGTTACTTGTCTAAATTTAATTTAATCGTAGATTAGTAAGAAGGGATCTTCACAAATATCGTGATCAATTGATTGTGTCTAAAACATATTGAATAAGTGGCGTGAAACAAAATGTTCTGTGTGGCCATAGCGTATATTATAGTCTAGCTTGCTAATAATTTGAGATTTAGATGTGTATTAGAGTCGATATTTATTTTTATATAGAAATCTTTATCACATGGAGTGTGTAATTTTGTTGATGAAATTTTGTAGTTGCTATAAATATCGCGTGGATCCTATCTGTACCTTGCGTGTTTAGTTTAGTCTGGCCTGACTCGTACGTGTTGGAAAACATCGTAGGAACTGTTAGAAACATATTGTATACATTGGAGAGTCGCTTGTGTGTGGGTACGCACTGATTTGCATCATGTGCTCGGTGTCGCACGGCGCGGCGTACCGACAATATCAGACCCGATAACCGACGGGCGTGGTGTGGTTATTGTTTATGTAACATTGTTTTATCCTCGTTTTAAGGTATTATTTTATCCAACATTTATATCAATATATACCTACAGTTTGCATTTTGTTTTTAGTTTGTTTAAGGACCAATGTAGTTTAAAGGCTTTTAAGGTTTTTTGCATGTGCATAATAACAGCATTCGACTATTTTACTTAATATATATTATACATATTTTAATTTTATTTAATTTTTAGGTAGGTAGGTCCAACAAATTCTTTCAAATTTTTATTGTTAAATTAGAAATAGAATGTTGTAGTAGATAACGAATTGAGACATGCGTTCACACTCACAAGATCAAATTGTTTTTTTTTTATTTATTACAAACATATGCATTATAGCTTCTAATATCATAGTAGATATTTTTTAACAAAATAATTTTCAAATCCATGTGATACAAATTAATGTGTAACAGAGATGTGAAGATTATGAATATTACTAGATAGGTAGGTTTAATAAATTTAAAATTCCATTCAATAGCATACGAGTTTTATTTATAATGAAGTGTCCCTGTAATATGTAAGATAGTACCCAAGAGCAAGAAAGCGAAGTGCAAAGCCGAAACTGATACTAAACCCACGAGTTAAGTTTGTCAGCCTCTTCGAGTCACGGGGCTTTGAGACCACGTGCGCAAAGTCCCCGCATCCCGTGTACGTGTGTCGTGCATTACAAGAAATACACGATACTTGTGACGTGCTCCTTTTCTGGTTTCGGTCAAGATGGAGGGACCAAGTCTTGGATTTCAAATCAGCCTTAAGTTTATTACTATTTGCTACTTAAGCAATTATTTAGGTACCTCAATGTACACGTAGTTATTTAAATCTTCTCAAATTCTTCTTTTCTTGGTCCCTCCATTTTGACGTCAAAACCATAACCATATGGACAGGGCTGGTCGGAGGAGTATCCTACCTATACTGTCGGAAGCCGGACTTCGTTCGACAAAGCCAAGCCAGCGAAGTCCGGCACCGTCGCACCACTTCACCCGACGTCGCTGGCAACACGTAACGGAGGACATTTTTTTATCCACTAGTGTATCTAAGGCTTAACAGTGACTTAAGTGCGGGTTTACGTCACTGTGTGCTATAAAGTGCCAACTACTATCAAGAATGTATCCAAGTATCTAATATATACGTGGTCGTATATATTGCGTCGCGTAAGGCCAGAACGGACAAGTAATTATTACAATATTATTGTACTCTGTGCATTCAACCTTACACATTCAACCGATAGTAGTAGTGGTCCAATGGTACCGGCCGCGACTTACGAGTGGCGTAGGTTCGAACCTAGACAGGCACATTCGAAGACATGTGACATCTACCAACCCGCACTGGGCCCGCGTGGTGGATTACGGCGCACGCCCTCTCACCGAGGGGAGGCCAGTGTTCCAGCAGTGGGAACACTATAGGCTGATTATGCACTCAACCGATGTTAAGCCCAATGCATCTTCCGTCAGATGTGTGACAACCCTTACGTGACTTGGGGCAGACCGGCACAGAGCCAGACGAATAAAAAAAAACAAATTGTGGTTCTTTAATAAATATGTATATTGCATTGTTTTAAACTTTACAGAATTGGTTAACAAAAACAATGGTAAGTTAAGCTACCGCCTGCTTTACCACAGACGGTAGATTGCAAATAGAGCGCTTGTGTTACCAGCAAGGAAGGAGGTGAAACGCAGGTAGTTATTAGCAGTACAGTCAACCGCATGACAACGTTACCAGTTTGACTATGAAAGCGTCTTTATTTTGAAGCAGTAGAAGCTGAATTCAAGTGTTTCTACTGACGCGAGTACGCGATGTGCGGATGACCCTACGATGCATTTGATTTGAGTTTATTGCTTAGAATGCACCTCAATACTGCAGAGAAAATCATATAAACTTAGATGTGATTTATAAAATATCTTCGCCATTCGAGACAGGATATGGCCAAAAATATGTGAATATGCAATATGCCTGTTTCGGTCAATTTATTTGCTAGGATACATACGACAAACAACACAAGAATCTAAGAAGCTTTATTTAAGAGAAAACAAAAAAAAACGTATACTTTATTTCGATGGGGATTAATTAATATAGGATGATTGATTTCTGTGGATGTGCGCAGACTAAGGCTACCCGCTCACAACACGGGCATATCACGCATCCGTGTGCGGGGAGCCTTAGCCCCTTTTAACTCAACAACAGCTATACATACGCGCGGCGGCGGCGCCCCACGACTATGACGCAAATAAATAGACTAAAAATCAGATAAACAAATATTGTATTATACAATGTATAACATCTAACAAAAATAATGTAATAAGTACAAATATTTAGGGGGTTCTTTAAATTTAAAATTAAATATTTTTCAGGGGGTTATTTTGTTTTCTTGGTTCAGGAAGTTATAATACTCAATCTCATGCATACTTATCGTGTCAAACTTGTTCATATCATAAACCAGTTTGACGAAGGGATACACAATATTTTTGGTTAGACGTTATACCTATTACTTTATTATTTACAGATGCTTAGTCATCACTTAAATTATAAATAAACTTACAATAGACATGGTTAACAATTATTGAAAGTAAAGCTTAAAAATGCATTGGGCAATGTTTTAGAGAACACAGGATAGAACTTATTTCATTATTACTACCCGAAGGGCCGATTTAACAATCGTCAGATAAATTTTATATAAATATATTATCTATGGCAGTTTGGCATTATTTTTTGTACACACCACCAAAGTCAGATATCTTTTATCTGTGGAATAAAATTGACGTCTGACAGTTCTAGTATGGAAAACTGTCAAAAATTCCAATTTTATTCTCAGGATACGACTTATTTTAGCTATACAAATTTGGTGGAATTCGCTTAGATAGTTATCTGACAATTGAAAATCGCCCCTAGATCTGCCATCCTCTTTTTAGAACTCCTATAATTATATTATAACAACAGTGTGGTATTGAAAAATGGTTAGTAATTAATACATGAACGAAATGTGTACGTACAATAATTTTTGCTCGAATGGATCTCGTTAAGATTTATTTAACAATAAAAATAATATTTCCTTAAAAAAAAAGTTACATCAATGATTACAAAAATATTGAGACAGATCATTATTAAAGTTGCGAACCTAAAAAAGACTATGAGTGGGAAGCTATTTTCGGGTTAATTATAAAGGACGGATATGATGATCAAGTTAAAAATCTGCTGCCAAACTTATAAAGCTAAATAAATTAAGAATGATTGTATTTGTCAACACATCATTATTATAGGTTAAATTTTTGGGGTTCCGTACCTAAAGGGTAAAAACGGGACCCTATTACTAAGACTTCACTGTCCGTCTGTTTGTCTGTCTGTCAAGAGGCTGTATCTTATGAACCGTGATAGCTAGACAGTTGAGATTTTCACAGAAAGTGTATTTCTGTTGCCACCGCTATAACAACAAATACTAAAAACAGAATAAAATAAATATTTAAGGGGGCTCCCATACAATAAACGTGATATTTTTGCCGTTATTTTATATGTAGTGTTAAATATTGTATGGTGGTACGGAACCCTTCGTGTGCGAGTTCAACTCGCACTTGGGCCGTTTTTTTTAACTTCTGTTTAGCTGCCACAAACAATCTATATACTTAGTTCGTGCTGAAATTATTACAAACTTTCTACTCTTGCGCTGTAATTGTTATTGCAATTAGAAGCGAAATGAGAACATTATCCAAGTATATAAAATACCTATTTTGTGAGGCTTCCTTGTGTGTTATTTAAAAAAAATCACGAAACTAATATTGTGCATCAATACTTATTATAATAACAGAATATGAATGATGTAGTATCTTAGGGACTAGGTAGTATATTTTAAACGTAAATTATGAGCAAATGCCGCTACCTCAGCCCGATAACATGGACAACCTACACATACCCTAAATAAAATTAAAAGATTTAGCAAATTGAACTTTATTTCAACAGGTTGTATAATAGGCCTGATATTATATATATATTAAAATAATTTCTTCACTCAATTATAAGTATAATATAATCTATAAGTTTAGAATCTAAGAGAGAGCGTGTACCTACTTGTAATAGGTATGTTAGTCTACGTCTATAATGGTAATCACACAGGCATTGAAGCAAGATTACCAACTGACAACACCACTAGATTACGAGTTCTTTGGTAAAGTTTAAGAAACATCTTCAATCATAGCCACATTCATACACTTACAACTGTAGGGTTTCCTGTGTACAGGTACTCAGGCCGTTTGTCCACCGCCATGTCAACGTTTCTAGTTGACGTTGGCCTTGGACAAACTCTGTTAGGCCACAAATGTGGCATATGGAGTTTTAGAAGAGTTTGGTTTTAAAGATTGCCCTCTCCTTCACTCATGTCAGCGTGACAGTCTCTCTAATACTGAGACTGTCATACAGGTAGGTATGACTGACAGAGAAGAGGCTCCTCTACAAAACGGAACTCGTCCCTAACTCCGTGTGTCCCATTAACAGCCAGTACTGTCGGTCACCAATCTGTCAGTGCTCTAGGAATTCGAAGCGATAATATAATGTTACTAGTCTCGAAGCCAGCGGCAGATCGCGCGGCGCTACGAGCGGCGTAGTGTTGTGTTATGAGAAATTAGTGTCTTTGTTCGCGAACGAAATGTATAAACAGCGACAACATCTTTTTGATACAACATTTTGAAACGTTGGTCGTTAAAAAGCAAAAAATAAAATGCACAACACTACGTCAATGCAGACGCGCGGGCACCGCTACACTGGTGCGCATCGCTCGTACGCCGCTGCCGTCGAGGCCAGTTCCTTAAAAATCTATGCATTCAAACGCCGCACCGCCGCGCGCCGCCTCGCGCTCGCTGACTTCGTCCGTAGTAGGCTACGGACACGAAGGCTTGAAAATGTGACAAGACTAGACAGAGTTACTGTTGCATTTATAATATTAGTAAGTATGGAGTAGAAACGTTTGAAAAAGACGTGACTTTTGGTATGGTACACACGGCTACATATCAAGCTTTACATTTCCAGTTTTAGCTGACCTCGCATTGTATAGGTTTTTCGTACAATCAGCTTATACTGGTTATGTATAACTTGATGTGTAGCCGTGTGTACGTAAACGTATCATAAGTTAGCCAATTCAACATAATCCCTGAGTAATTCGTAAATAAATATGAAATATTAATATATTTATAAACGCTATTATCGAAATAATAAAAATAATATGAAATAGGTATATTTCATGTAGTTAGATTACTAATAATAAAGTTCTTGATAATATAACAAACAACTAGGCAGTAAATTATATTAGCTAAATATTTACCGAGATTTCTTCGAAGCGGCGAATTTTACATTCGTTTTTAATCATACGTTGCTATGTTAATAAGGTGTTGCCAGTTTACGTCATCTAATTAATAGTTACATGCCCAGTGCGTTTTACAGCACTGTCTGTCTATAGATAATTTCAAATATAATTCTTAACTTCTAAAAAGGCAAATTTGAATGTTAAGCCATTTATACTTTGGCGGTCTAATTCTAATATGCTAGTAACCACTGTACATTAGCTCAACAAAAAGTTTCCGATATGACACGACATGTGGTCGTATCAAAAACTTTTAAAAACTTACGAAAATTCGTTCGTTGCACTACAATGTGTCGTTTTGCATCCTCGTCAAATTCAAGGAGGTAACTATGCTAATGATTCTCGATACGAATCAATAATAAAATAAGTAGGTAATTTTTTTATTGTTTTTCTAATTTTCGGAAATCGGCATGTGTGGGACACGCATGTTAAAACGCGACCCGTGTGATACCGCACTGCAATTGCTCTTTTACACACACTTAAAAACTCATGTGGTTTAAATACGATACAATAATTTTGCCTACCCCTGCGCGCGCGCTCCCTCACCGCCGCCAGCGCCCTACTATTATCCCTAAACCCACCCGGCCACGCCCACATTTCGACTAGTGTGATTGATGTCGCCGTCGTGAGCACGTCTTTCGCGATTTCCCGGCTCGCGGTCATTTAATTTCGTTTTAAATACGACACGATGACGGAAAACTACTCCAATGTTGAGTTAGTGGAGATGGTGCGTTTATACGCGATAAGTGGAGTGGCGTGGTAGTGGAGTGGAGTGTTCTGTGCAGATGTTCGCGGAAATGTTTCCCAATCGGCCACCACCGCGGCGTCGAGGAGATGCTCGATGACGTTCCCCTGGCAATCCATCGCAACTTGTTTTACCAGCAGGACGGTGCCCCTCCTCACTACGGTCGTCAAGTACGCGAGTAGGTACTTGACCGAAAGGTTCGGCAATCAGTGGATTGGCCGCGGTGGACCTGTGGCCTGGCCTCCGCATTCTCCGGACTTAACGCCCCTGCATTAAAAGACTAGTGTACACAGACGAAATAACTAGTGTTACAGAATTGAGGGAAAAAGTGTTTAGTGCTTTCGACACTGTAAAAACGAATGTGTTTGTGTTGCGAAAGCTAAAAGAAAACCAGCGACGCGACGTCGTGCTAGACTGTGTTTAGAACGTGAAGGTGGCCACTTCGAACAATACCTCCGGCTAGCGTAGGTTATTTATTTATTTGTACATACAATCATTTGTGAATACGTAGTTAGTTAAATCAATTGGTGTAAATAAATTGATTTAAAATTTTTAACTACGCCTAAAATACCGGTCTAGAATATCTGATAACCAGTGCTCCTAAACAAATGTATCACTTAAAAAGCTAGCTTTCCATTTTTATTACAAAGTAATAAACCATTTTAGATTTAGTACATTACATAGGTACACTAACTGAGGTATTTTTGACGGTCCTTTGCCCGTTAAATAGGAAGGAAAATTTGAAATCAACCAATTTCATACACAGATAATAATTAAACAATACATTGCAGAAAACAATGACTTTCAAATAAAAACAAAAAATAAACAAAGTCGTGTAATAAGTGCGCAGGCGACCCGCCCCGCGCGCCAACAAAATAATTCGCGGAATATTCGCGGACAAGCCTAACCGCTGCAGTTCTCGGGAAGCGGGACGGGTGAGTGGATACGATTTACAATTTCCCAATTTTATTATTTACTGACCATTTATCAAAAATAAAATAAATTGTATACGTAATGCAAAACTAACACTTTATTAATCAAAGCTGGTAACTACGTACCTAGTCTTACAGGTTTTTATTATTACCTACTTATCTAAACTACGCACGGCGCGTATTTCGTGCCTACACGTTTTTATAACTAAGATAAATTTACAATTTTAGGATTACTTACTGTCCGATTAGCAGGAATGAAATACATTTTATAAGCAAAACTAACATTTTATTAATCAGCTGATAGTTACGTCACAAATTATTTAAGTTGTAACAGATACCTCACTCCCTACAAAATCTCCTATACTTACCTATCGCGATAAAAGCATTTTTCATGTCGTCGGCGACCGCTACGTGCTAAACTGTGCCTAAGACGCTCGACCCTAGAGTTATTATCGTTTCGCTGCCACTTGGGCTTACAGACAGTTATCGCATGTCACTCAGGCTGGCTGGACAAATCTTCAAAATAACTCGCATTTAACTAGGTCAATAGGGCATTTTATGTGACGGCTAAACACCCTTATATCAGAATTTGTGACGCAACAGAATCTTAGATAATCGATCGAAAACGTGTCCAGCCATCTTGAAAAACCACTTTTCGCTGGTCTCTCAATCTCGGTAACGGAAGTGATTTTGACGACATTTTGCTTATCAACGGGCGTCACATAAATTTGTGACAGGCATCGAGCTAAAAGTTTTGTGATACGTACAGCGGTTTAGTGGAAAAATGCAAAAATCTGTGTCCAGCCATCTTGATTTTACGTATAAAACTTTTGGCTGGCACTTCCGAATCTCAATAACGGGAGCGTTTTCGAATATGTTTCCTTTACTAACATTTAGTGACGCAATTTGTGACAGTAATAACGTTTGATTTATGGCGTCACATGTAAGGGTTTACGAGAAATCAATAAAAACTTAATGTCCAGCCAACCTGAGCTCAAGCTGGCTGGACACATGTATCTCAGCTGCGTGATGATCTACGGCCTTCGAAATATGTTCAAATTTTTGTGACGGGGACGATAATGATTTACTGAATTTGTGACGGAGAAACTTTGAGTAGTTTCAAAGATATTGATCATTTAAGTTTTCCCATACAAACACTGCAGTAGGGTTACCAATAATGTAGGTTTTATGTAGGACTAAGTATGTTTTAAGGTGTTTTCTTTAATGGATGAAAATCCGTGTTTTGGTGATATTAATACGAACAACTGTAGGTATTTAAGGAGGAAGCGCTAAAGTAGCCCGCGAAATTCAAATTTTCTTACGTTTTTTGCAATTTGCTGGTCAGTATTAAGTGGTACGTTGATTCAAATATGATTCGCGGTCGTAACAAATATGTATTTACAGAATTATAATCATTACAATCAGTAATACAACTTGTTAACTTAGTATAATCCCCAAATGTGAAGATTTCATGAAATAGTCATTCTTGGGATTACTTGGTCTTAGAGAGTTGTGTTGATGAATTATAGATTATAATTCTGTAAATACATTTTGTTACGGCCGCGAATCATATTGTAATCATCGTACAACTTAATACTGACCAGCAAATTGCAAAAAACGTAAGAAAATTAGAATTTCGCGGGCTACTTTAGCGCTTCCTCCTTAAATCGATAGAAGACAAAAGTGTAGAAGTGAGGAAGGGGGGGAGGGGAAATTTTTTGATGTTATTGCTTATTTACATGCAGATACCTACTCTTTTTAGTAGGTAGGTATTGGTGTTTTTCTTGGTAAGTACATAGGTAGATATTGTGTCAGGATAACTAATGCTCGAAGGTATTTAAATGAAAAAATAATGTTTGCTGTAAATAAAATCACATTTATTGATTTGTACTTTTTATTGAGCGTTTCAAATGACGACAATCAACTCCATTTGCGCTTCAGTAACCCCCGCCTTGTACACAGTACGGCTAGGTTGTTTTTACCGCCGTCCTAAGTGTTTGAAGCGCAAATGAAGTCGGTGGTCGTCATTTTAATCAAATATATAAACGGTGACAGCGAGCGCGATACGGTCTGCACAATTTTATTTTTAGTAATTTTGTCTATGGGAGTATCGCTGTCATTCTATTTTCTTTAGTAGAGTAATTGGCTGTGGTATTTTTATGCCAAAAAACCAATAAGAATCCACGATTCTAATAAGTTATCTGTAGTTGAAATTAAATAAATGGCCGCATCGATGTATCGTCGTTCATAAACATCGATATTGAAACTGGTAACATCGATGAAACATTGTTCTTAAGAACGATGTTTTCTCAGCGCCATCTATGAAAATCAAATACAAAGCAGGCGTGGCTGCTACCGGCCGATTAGTCGATTTAAAAAAATCCTTTATTTATGTAAAAATGATGGTCACCTCACAATATTAATGGATGTTTGTATGGGAAAACTTAAATGATCAATATCTTTGAAACTACTTAAAGTTTCTCCGTCACAAATTCAGTAAATCATTATCGTCCCCGTCACAAAAATTTGAACATATTTCGAAGGCCGTAGATCATCACGCGGCGGAGATACATGTGTCCAGCCAGCTTGAGCTCAGGCTGGCTGGACATTAAGTTTTTATTGATTTCTCGTAAACCCTTACATGTGACGCCATAATTCAAACGTTATTACTGTCACAAATTGCGTCACTAAATGTTAGTAAAGGAACCATATTCGAAAACGCTCCCGTTATTGAGATTCGGAAGTGCCAGCCAAAAGTTTTATACGTAAAATCAAGATGGCTGGACACAGATTTTTGCATTTTTCTACTAAACCGCTGTACGTATCACAAAACTTTTAGCTCGATGCCTGTCACAAATTTATGTGACGCCCGTTGATAAGCAAAATGTCGTCAAAATCACTTCCGTTACCGAGATTGAGAGACCAGCGAAAAGTGGTTTTTCAAGATGGCTGGACACGTTTTCGATCGATTATCTAAGATTCTGTTGCGTCACAAATTCTGAAATAAGGGTGTTTAGCCGTCACATAAAATGCCCTATTAACCTAGTTAAATGCGAGTTATTTTGAAGATTTGTCCAGCCAGCCTGAGTGACATGTTATCGCGCGCAAGTTCATGAAGTGATGTAGCCCTGGCTACGTTTTTTGCATTACCTACGTTGACTTTTGACCTTTCCTTGGCGCATAGTGAGTCATTTTTTACTAATTCTAATTAAGCTTAAAAATTATCTAAGTAATTATCCACAGTTTATGCCATGTAGGTGATTTTTGCTATTGCTAGCCGCACGCGCCGCTGTTACGTGGGCGGGGTCTGCCGGTCGTCGACACGCACGCACACAGCGTCATATTCGTGCGACACTGCCTACCGCATACGCTACGGGGCGATTCTGTTCTTTGCAAGTGGTGTATTCTGAAATACTGTCAAACTTAAATAACGAAAAAAACAAGTATGTATTTATTATTGAGCAGGTATCGTTATTGTATTTGATTATTTATGTCTTTCATAACAGCCTCCTGAAATTTGACGAGGATGCAAAACGACATATTGTATATGTCTGTCTAGATGATGGTTACGCGCGAGTCTGTACGCCTGCTGCCTGTACGGTCTCATGACCGCGCATACGCACGGCTACGCGCATGTGCGCGGTCATGCACATACTACGGCGCCTCTTGCGTCCAGTATTACGCGCGTAAAACGCCTTATCTAAACAGGCATTTTGCGCAAGTACACCGTGATAGTTAACTCAAAGTAGAGTGATTGGCCGCCTCCTATTTAAAAGCTATTGTCGCGTTCATTTGTCGCATTTTGTTCGGTGAAACTGAACGTGTAGTCGCGCTGACAGAGGGCGCTTTTCGTTTTTCCGAACAAAAAGTGACATATGAACGCGACGATCGCTTTTGAATAGGGTGCGGTGTTAAGCGCAGGTATTTTGCGTAAGTACAATGTGATAGTTATATCAGAGTACAGTGATAGCTCAATCGTTGCGTGAGGTGAGTCCATTACAATACATCTATCACTAAATACGACCTAACCTAAATAAAGCTTACAGTCATGGTCTTAAAGAAATGCAAAACTCTAAATACTATATTTTCTTACTAATTCGAGGTATGATTTCTCTTTACTTTTGTTCAAGAACATAAAATGTGAATATATCTTATTTTCGCGTCATGGTCTTGGCAGATGGATTCACAACGTTCTATGATTCAAGAGTCACCCGTACGTATGATAAGAATAATTTTAATCTTAAATTTTTGATAGACTACAATGAATTAAAAAAAAAAAAATTCAAAGCAAACTAGGAAATTAATTAGTTAATTTTCAATCTGAAGAGTTCATAGTTATAACATCACACACAAAAATTAGATTTGTTAATTGAAACCACACTCCAAATGGCAGTGATTTGTCAGATCGTCCTATAACATTTCGAAACGGTAACTAACTGAGAATCAAATTAACTGAGCCAAACCCTACCCAACCGCTGGAAATATTATTTAGAGCACTGTGACCTAAGCCCGCGCTTAAGTTACGCTTTTCTATGACTTTAGTATACTTTTACACAGAAAAGGTTTAGGTCACAAGAGCTATAAAATATTATACGATACGTGTGACTTATGTAGTCTAGCGAGGGTGCTAACGCCTATATGCGTGCTATACAAGCACGCATATAATGCGCAAATTTCACGCCGTGCAATAATGGACTACTTAAGACACACGTATCGTAATGTAATAGTATCCATAACGAAGTATTTATGTGCGATAAGGTCACCTATACTTACCTCGGCCGCTTTCATAATTACTAAAATAAATCAATAATTTCTAATGAACGCTGTATTACGTAATGACTAGCTTATACCAAAACAAAATGGCTTCTCTGGCTTCATTCATGGCATAAAACACAGCGTTTATTAGTAAGAGGGTTGTATACGAGGTCAACTTTAATTAGTTTTACAGGCGTGATGGGTTTCGATATGTAATGGCGATAAAAAAAAAATATAAATTCATAATATTAATCCATCCATACCCATCCCGTCTGAGAAGTTTCACTACCGAATTCAATTTTGCTTTATCTTCAAAATAAACCAATATTTTAAAGATTCGACAAAATCAACAAAAAAAAAAAAAACCGTATAGGTTTTAGATCCAAACACAGCTAAAGTTACAGCTTAGTACGTGTAATTTGAGAGCGGCCTTACTCTGGCTCAGTCTACGCCTGCGCGTGTTTCAACATAATTGACATTTCACTACAAGTCCCGCAGTCTCTCACCTCCCTCACAATCGTAATAGCCTTCCGTTTGACAGCACATCAGTCAAAAGACGAAGTTCATTGCAAACAGCAATATTGCCAAAATGAAAGAGAAGGGAAGGCGGTTACAATTAAAAGCTATTGCGATCGTAAGTGATACTCAATTATATTGTCGGTCGACTAAATATCACTACAAAGTCGTTATACGCCGATGATTAAAAAAAAAAAAAATTTATAAACGGAAGGATAATCCCTTTTAAAGTGTTTCTTTCATACTTCATGTTCGGCTCGGCCAACAACCGTCTAAAGTTTTATTTTTATTTTACTGTGTCCTTAAATAGTACGAGTTACAGCTGCCATCGGTTATAACTAAATTATTCCTTAGAAGCCCACGTTCACGTTGAGAGTTGAAAATTCAACAGTTTTTGTGACGCGGTGGGATGCGCTCTGTTAGATTCTCAACGCTCGGCTCAACACCGAGAGTTGAAAATCCAGTGCGCGATAAAATCTCGCCGCGACATTTTTACGTCTGTGCGAACGTGGGCTAATTGCTAAAAAACTTAAGTTTTCGAACAACATGCAATATTTTACTTTTTTTCAAGATCTTAACTCAGATCCTTTGACGTTTTTAACATCTCTAAAACATGTTTTTTCTTTTTTTTAATAATATATTATAGAATTGATAATTATGATAAATATTCATACGCGGCAATTATATACAATTATTTTTATTTACAGTAGATACTATCAGGACCTAAGTTTTGGTACTACGATCTGTTCGTCTAGGCACTGGGTATTTTGTTTGGAGGCTTATTCCCGTATCATAAAAGCCCGGACAACACAAAAGATCTGTTGTGATAGATTACGCAAATAATAATAAACTCAGTAAGGCCCTGCGTAGCCAGGAAACTAACCTTTTTATTTATAAACGTTGCTTAAAGTTAAGAGACGTTTAAACGTCAAAAATGTATAGTTAAACAGTCGCTAATCACTATTTAACGTTAAGCAACATTTATAAATAAACCTCTTAATTATATACCTTAACAGAAATGTCATAAAGAGCAAAGTTGTACGAACATCGACTTAAACATCAAACGGATCCTCTGGGGTCTACATGTTGCACTTTAAGACACTAATTATAAAGTTTATTATTCAATGTCCTTTCGGTCTGTGCTGAGCAAGTAGTTCTTCTCGTTTCTAAGGTATGATTCATCCTAGAACGTCACGGGCGACTCGCGTCCGAGTCTGCTCGAAGGGTTCGGCAGAGGTGTACCTATACTACACCCACATTTCATCAGTTATATTGAAGTCCGATGTAATAGGGAGCAAGCTTATTGCCATCAACCGAGCACAAATTTAGACTCCGGGATGCTACTGAGAAATACCTGATGGGAAAACCCAAATACTGCCCAATCTGGGAATCGAACCCAGGATCTCATGCTCAGCATAGTGCTAGCGACCGCTTGAACAACGAGCCTTACATAAAATGTTCGTGAAGGTTTAGATCCGTGCCTCGTTTGCGCCTCGCACGTAGCGCGGACGAGGAACGGTCTACCATAAACCATCCCTGAGACTGGCAGTATAAAGCAGATATTTACGCTAATTTTTACTCAAGCGCATGTAATTATAAAATTGCAAGTATCTGCACACTGTACACGATTACAGATACAAAGTAAAAAAAAAAAAAATATGCGATAAAAATAAATCTGAGTTTCTTACAAATAATATTGATTTTACAATCTTACAAACTATTCATAGCGTTCTTTGTCAAAACGTAACCTTAATTAGTTAATTAATAATCTCAAGCAGTTTAGAATTTAAGTGTCACGATTATGATCCTTTTTAAACAATTTGGGACTAACAATTATAATTAACTTTCGAACAATTGTCGGAAAGCTCGGTAGCCTTATTGCGTAACACACTTGTAATCGCAATCGTTTTGATTTGACATTTGAACGATATGCGTCATTCATTCATCGCGAATTTCGTTAGACTATCATGTCATGGCGTTAAGCAACAAAATTTGAAACAGACGGTGAATAGTAAACAGAATAACTGATTGCCTTTAAGAGCATTTACGCCGTACGGCATTTCATACAAACTTTCAAGCCGTTGTTTTTCGAAATGTATGAACGGATTTTAATGAAACTTTATAGGCATAAGCAGGATACAAAGGTCTAAAAAGTTAGCAGAGAACATTTTTGAAAAATTGTGTTACAGCCAAATTAGACCGATTTTAAAGTTTCCATAGAAACAGAGATTTCCAGACTTTATCTTTTTTTAAATAAGACATTTCTAAAAGCGCCTACAAATATTCTTTCACCCCCTTTCACCTTTTCACACTATGATACTCATTTGTAATGTTGGCAGTACGCAGTCGGAAGAATAATGTATCTCATGCGATGTTTTTATTCCGTAACCATTATTACTATGTATGGTGGGTACACATTGTATATGCGGAATGTAACACGCTGAAACGGAGATGCAGTCCTAATTTAAGCAATGCAACATCAAATGTAAGCACACAAAGAAACATACTTTTTACGGTTTCGAATTTAAAGGTCAAATTAGCATGTTTTAGTTCAATCTCAAAACTACCTTTTTAATTGCAACTATAGCAACAGCATAAATCGTAATGTAGAAAAGCCTTCTAACTAAATCACCGAGTATGGCAATTACCTCCTAAATTCCATGGTACACGTGTTGCCTTCGAAAGTTAGAAGTTATTTGCACTTCGATCAATCAAATTAACTTGTCAAAAAACTAATTGTTTTTTTCACTTTATGTAAATTATTAACTTCAGCAGTTATAATTTCTTTTTACTATGCCGTCGTTGTGTACTCACCATTAGACAGTCAGAGCAGCTACCACCGTGCTTCTAGCAAATATTTTATTGCGGTATAAGCTACTCCAATAAAGTTCGCGCCAATACTAGAGAAAAATGTGACATTTCCATAAAAGGAGAGTTTTAAGGTGGTTTGTGAGTGGAGGGATGAGGTGGAACGTTCCTCTATTGAAAAAGGAGTATCCTACGACCAGACAGGTAGTTTCACCTAACTGTTGTAGTTTGGAATCTGTAACTACAGGGTTAAATTAAATAAGCTAGCGAAACTCGACAAACGTGATATCTAAACATATATTGATATCTAAACATAATAAAAAACAAATATTTTGATGATGTTTTTAGGGAGTAACGTGAAGTATTAATTGAGAAAACATTTTTTTTGCTTTACCGAATTATGTCGATACCCATCACGTGTGCGGAGTTTTGCTAGCTAATCTAATTTGACCCTGTATACCATTCACGCGGTAAACACGCCTTGCATGAAGGATGTGTGACGTCAGTAGTGTCAGAGTCGTAGTCATCCGGCCGGCTGGCGTGTGCACAGAGCAGGTGCTGCAGCGCTCACACGGAGGTGCCGTGCGCGCGCTCGCTGTCGAGCGTGACGTCCTCGGGCGACGCCAGGTCGGCGCGCAGGCGCACGCCGCGGCCCGTCAGCGTCCAGCGACACGCCGCGCCGCCGCTGCCCAGCCTGGCACACAGCATTCAATTTTATTCTAAATCATTTTCACACTACCCGCTCTATAAAGTCAAATTATATGTCATGCAAACCTAATCTAAAATAAACCATAACAGCCCTGAGGTCTAGGCGGGCAATAATGTACACTGAACAGACAGCTGTGCTGCTGGGGAGTTTGTTGCGCCACTTCTTCCCTGCGAAAGCATTAGAAGTGGTGGAGGGTGGGCGTTTTTGGGGGACTGTGTTATGTAATTTGGACGAAAATGGTGATTCTAAGCCTAGTTTGAATAAATGACTTTTGATTGTTTTGTTATGTATAAAAGGAGAAACTGGCTGACTTATGATTAGTGATGTTCAAATCCGCTTTAAACTAAAATCGTGTTATAGACTATAAACTATATTTTTCTAGCGCGTTGTTTTATACGCTATCATTATAACACGTTATTACAAAACTTGGCCGCAATCTGAACGCGGAGACATTATCATTTTATCTGGCAACACGCTAGTTATCTCGCAACGCGCTGTACACGAAAGAATATAATAATATCTCATGAAGTGTTATAGATCAATGAACTTTCCTTCATAATTTCCAGGCTTAGGACTGTCTATAATAAAATTGATTAAATTTTATTAAGTATAAAAGTTTTGTGAGACAATTATTATTTATTATACGCGTATTTACTAAAACTTATTTACAAATCACTATCCACAGTTTCACTTTGTCACACAGTAACATCCTACCTATTTACAATTATTAAAAACGAACACACAATATTTACAATAGCACGACGAATGTATCATGTACGAAACATGAGAATTATTATAAGTATTTACAATTACAGTACTGTAGTACTAATAAGTTGCACAGCAACAAAATTATTATTTAGAAAAAAACGTGCGAGGGCCGTGTTTGTTTACAAAACAACGCGTACGTAATAATAACAGGTACCGCGAGCCAACCGGCCGACTGCCGCCCGAGTTCACACGACTTCGCCCGAGTGCCCCGACGCGCTGTGACGCTGTGAGTGAGACTAGTGAGACTATAAAAGTTATAAAACTATAATGCTATCCCGCTCTAGCCTCGCTGTGTACGTTTAGAATATGAGACGCCTAGTTTGTTGAGACGTTATATTTCTAGCGCGAAGTCAGAGTCGGGACAACAAACGCTAGATGCTATAAATAAATAGCGTGCTATTTTTTGACGCTATACGTTTTATTAACCACCACTACTTATGATCCGTTTTAAATGATTAAAATTTAGTTATTATTTTATCATAATTGTCGCGCTTTGAATTTTGATCAACATACAACGTAAAACAGCGCTGCAATCTGCAAAAACGTAAGAAATATTCAATTTCGTGTCTACATCGCTGAAAATATTAGACTTCAAACCTACCTCCTTCTTTTTCAAAATTCTAAAGAGAGGATACAGTTTATATGAACTTTCTTGTTTGATTGATTTACAAACTTGAAACTTTGCCCAAATATTACTATAAACTTAAAGAATTATAATTTAACGATTAACAGTTATGCAATAAATATTGCATAACTGTTGATCATGTTTTAAATACAACATTTTTAGGCTCAGGGGGCCTAAAAAGGCCACATAAAACAATTTCTCTAATTTGTTAAAAAACTAAAGTTTTTTTTTTTCGGATTACTCTGGCGCATTCACCGTAAACTACCATAGGCTCATGTACCTGCACAGCGACTCGTCGGGCGGGCTGGGCGCGGGCTGCGCGGGCGCATCGTCGTCGTCGGGGGAGCCCTCGCTGGCCGAGCTAGAGCCCGCCGAGCTGCCGCCGCCGCGGTACCGCTCCACCTCGTCTGCATTTTACACACATAAATAAACACACACTTTTTTCCCAAGGGCAGGAACACACTACAGAACGAAACCTGTTGCCTACGCGCCCTTACATACTTCTTTTGATACTGCGCTAACGTCGCTTTCTTTGGCGGCATTAGTCACGATTCTGGCCCCACGCCAAGATCACCTTGTGTATGTGCAATATTAAGAGCAGCGTACTGTTTCATGTTACGCGACGGAATCGCGGTGCAAAAGAAGAGAACAGACGGTATTTTCTTGTGAAGAGTATTATAACATTACCTCGTTTGTCGTCGCAGTCGGGCGCGTCCTCTAGACTCCTCAGGATTTCGGCGCACAGTTCAGAGTCGAGAGGCACCGGGTTGTCAGACTCCCTGCAAGTTACAAAGTTAGATTAAATTTGTTTATCTAACCGGTTCGAATTTCGGCCATGGTGGCCAATCTCAGCGGAGACTAGCCATCGACGGGAGATACTAAAGTGCACAAGTGTTTGCGCAGATACAGGTGCACACTGTCTTCCTTCACTCTCACAAACCGATGGAACGGCAATTTATTCGACACGACGGGAGAGAGATCACGCCCAGAACCAACGGCTGTATGTGTTGGAAGGGGCGAGTGTGCTGAGGTGTCTGTGTCAGGAGGCCCTCGCCTGCTGCGTAAGTGTAACGTACCGGTTGTGCAGCACCAGCGCGACAGCAGCGGGGTGCGGCACGGGCGGGTGCAGCGGCGCGCGCGGGCTGAAGGCGCTCGCCTCCAGCGCAGGCGCAGCCACGCGCGGGAGAGCACTGCCGCCCCACTCGCACCACACGCCGGATGCTGCAACACAACAGGTTCACAGGTCACATATTATAAAAAACTGGCGTTAAAAAGCTGGTGCATATATGCGTACGTCGGGCGGGGCCGCATCACGCCCGCAGCGCGCCGCCCACGCGCGCTCCGCCTCGCTACATGTGTGTACTCACGCGTGGCGACGCCCCAGTCGTCGCGCTCGGCCAGCACGTCGGGCGGGGCCGCATCACGCCCGCAGCGCGCCGCCCACGCGCGCTCCGCCTCGCTACATGTGTGTACTCACGCGTGGCGACGCCCCAGTCGTCGCGCTCGGCCAGCACGTCGGGCGGGGCCGCATCACGCCCGCAGCGCGCCGCCCACGCGCGCTCCGCCTCGCTACATGTGTGTACTCACGCGTGGCGACGCCCCAGTCGTCGCGCTCGGCCAGCACGTCGGGCGGGGCCGCATCACGCCCGCAGCGCGCCGCCCACGCGCGCTCCGCCTCGCTACATGTGTGTACTCACGCGTGGCGACGCCCCAGTCGTCGCGCTCGGCCAGCACGTCGGGCGGGGCCGCATCACGCCCGCAGCGCGCCGCCCACGCGCGCTCCGCCTCGCTACATGTGTGTACTCACGCGTGGCGACGCCCCAGTCGTCGCGCTCGGCCAGCACGTCGGGCGGGGCCGCATCACGCCCGCAGCGCGCCGCCCACGCGCGCTCCGCCTCGCTACATGTGTGTACTCACGCGTGGCGACGCCCCAGTCGTCGCGCTCGGCCAGCACGTCGGGCGGGGCCGCATCACGCCCGCAGCGCGCCGCCCACGCGCGCTCCGCCTCGCTACATGTGTGTACTCACGCGTGGCGACGCCCCAGTCGTCGCGCTCGGCCAGCACGTCGGGCGGGGCCGCATCACGCCCGCAGCGCGCCGCCCACGCGCGCTCCGCCTCGCTACATGTGTGTACTCACGCGTGGCGACGCCCCAGTCGTCGCGCTCGGCCAGCACGTCGGGCGGGGCCGCATCACGCCCGCAGCGCGCCGCCCACGCGCGCTCCGCCTCGCTACATGTGTGTACTCACGCGTGGCGACGCCCCAGTCGTCGCGCTCGGCCAGCACGTCGGGCGGGGCCGCATCACGCCCGCAGCGCGCCGCCCACGCGCGCTCCGCCTCGCTACATGTGTGTACTCACGCGTGGCGACGCCCCAGTCGTCGCGCTCGGCCAGCACGTCGGGCGGGGCCGCATCACGCCCGCAGCGCGCCGCCCACGCGCGCTCCGCCTCGCTACATGTGTGTACTCACGCGTGGCGACGCCCCAGTCGTCGCGCTCGGCCAGCACGTCGGGCGGGGCCGCATCACGCCCGCAGCGCGCCGCCCACGCGCGCTCCGCCTCGCCGCGCTCTAGCGGCAGTCGCGCTTCGTCCGCTTCCAACGCCACCAGCACTTCCGAGTCGAACACCTGTTCCAAACACCGTATTTACTATTGGCGACCCCCTGCTTGTAAGTAGATATCACGTGCGAGGTACTGTGCCGTACCTCGACGAGCGTGTTGGCCGCGAGCGCGTGCCAGTCGGCCACGTCCAGCCCGCGCGCCGCCCACCAGTCGTCCGCACGCGCCGCGCCGCCGCACGCGCGCGCCAGCTCCTGCGCGCACGCCTGCACCGCGCGCTGCACAACACACATAAACAAACATCTTAAGCTGGGTCCACACTTTTATCATTTTGTATACGTTTAGGGCAGAAGTCACCAAATGGCAGACCAAGGTACGGATCCGGACCGCCGATCTATTTTGTGCGGACCTTAAGTAACTAAACTGCCACTGACCCTCAGGTCGTGCGAGGTGAGGCGCACGCGCACACGCGCCGCGTCGCTGAGCCCCAGCGCCAGTCAACAAGTACCACTGACCCTCAGGTCGTGCGAGGTGAGGCGCACGCGCACACGCGCCGCGTCGCTGAGCCCCAGCGCCAGTCAACAAATACCACTGACCCTCAGGTCGTGCGAGGTGAGGCGCACGCGCACACGCGCCGCGTCGCTGAGCCCCAGCGCCAGTCAACAAGTACCACTGACCCTCAGGTCGTGCGAGGTGAGGCGCACGCGCACACGCGCCGCGTCGCTGAGCCCCAGCGCCAGTCAACAAGTACCACTGACCCTCAGGTCGTGCGAGGTGAGGCGCACGCGCACACGCGCCGCGTCGCTGAGCCCCAGCGCCAGTCAACAAGTACCACTGACCCTCAGGTCGTGCGAGGTGAGGCGCACGCGCACACGCGCCGCGTCGCTGAGCCCCAGCGCCAGTCAACAAGTACCACTGACCCTCAGGTCGTGCGAGGTGAGGCGCACGCGCACACGCGCCGCGTCGCTGAGCCCCAGCGCCAGTCAACAAGTACCACTGACCCTCAGGTCGTGCGAGGTGAGGCGCACGCGCACACGCGCCGCGTCGCTGAGCCCCAGCGCCAGTCAACAAGTACCACTGACCCTCAGGTCGTGCGAGGTGAGGCGCACGCGCACACGCGCCGCGTCGCTGAGCCCCAGCGCCAGTCAACAAGTACCACTGACCCTCAGGTCGTGCGAGGTGAGGCGCACGCGCACACGCGCCGCGTCGCTGAGCCCCAGCGCCAGTCAACAAGTACCACTGACCCTCAGGTCGTGCGAGGTGAGGCGCACGCGCACACGCGCCGCGTCGCTGAGCCCCAGCGCCAGTCAACAAGTACCACTGACCCTCAGGTCGTGCGAGGTGAGGCGCACGCGCACACGCGCCGCGTCGCTGAGCCCCAGCGCCAGTCAACAAGTACCACTGACCCTCAGGTCGTGCGAGGTGAGGCGCACGCGCACACGCGCCGCGTCGCTGAGCCCCAGCGCCAGTCAACAAGTACCACTGACCCTCAGGTCGTGCGAGGTGAGGCGCACGCGCACACGCGCCGCGTCGCTGAGCCCCAGCGCCAGTCAACAAGTACCACTGACCCTCAGGTCGTGCGAGGTGAGGCGCACGCGCACACGCGCCGCGTCGCTGAGCCCCAGCGCCAGTCAACAAGTACCACTGACCCTCAGGTCGTGCGAGGTGAGGCGCACGCGCACACGCGCCGCGTCGCTGAGCCCCAGCGCCAGTCAACAAGTACCACTGACCCTCAGGTCGTGCGAGGTGAGGCGCACGCGCACACGCGCCGCGTCGCTGAGCCCCAGCGCCAGTCAACAAGTACCACTGACCCTCAGGTCGTGCGAGGTGAGGCGCACGCGCACACGCGCCGCGTCGCTGAGCCCCAGCGCCAGTCAACAAGTACCACTGACCCTCAGGTCGTGCGAGGTGAGGCGCACGCGCACACGCGCCGCGTCGCTGAGCCCCAGCGCCAGTCAACAAGTACCACTGACCCTCAGGTCGTGCGAGGTGAGGCGCACGCGCACACGCGCCGCGTCGCTGAGCCCCAGCGCCAGTCAACAAGTACCACTGACCCTCAGGTCGTGCGAGGTGAGGCGCACGCGCACACGCGCCGCGTCGCTGAGCCCCAGCGCCAGTCAACAAGTACCACTGACCCTCAGGTCGTGCGAGGTGAGGCGCACGCGCACACGCGCCGCGTCGCTGAGCCCCAGCGCCAGTCAACAAGTACCACTGACCCTCAGGTCGTGCGAGGTGAGGCGCACGCGCACACGCGCCGCGTCGCTGAGCCCCAGCGCCAGCTCGCGCCGCCGCGCACTCGCCGCCGCGCGCACCGAAGCCGACAGCGCGCTGCACTCCTTCTCCAGCTGTCTGTAGGCGCCCGTCTGTACACACACTGCTACGTCAGAATACCACGTATTAAGGCCAAATCGCCAGGGCAACCCGCTAAATTATTTAAGGCTGTTCTTTGCAATTTGTTTTTCGGTGTCAGGTTGTATGTTGATCTAAATTTGATTAGCGATAGCAACTAATTATGTATTTACAAATTAAAATCATAAGATTTATCTCAAAGTTAGAATTGGCCCTAAATATGAGTATCATGAAATAGTCATTCAATAATAGGTATAGTATAAACTAGTTGTGCATAAAATTAGGGCTTTAGAAACCGTATATGAAAGGCTCTTGGAGGACTAACCTTAGCGATCTGCACAGAGAAGGGTCCGAAACAAGCGTGCACAAAGTGCTCGTAGTCGCGCAGCGGGCGCTCGATGGCGCGCTCGCGCTCGCCGAGCCAGCCAGCCAGCGCGTCCAGCTCCGCGCGTGCCATCACCGCCGCTAGCGCCTGCCCGCTCCTGCACCAGCGACAGTGTGCACATATTTTTATTTATTAGGCTTTTCAATGATGAATAGGCTATTACTAAAGGATTTGTACATTGCAACTCAACTCAAAGGATTTATTTCAATTAAACCATTCACATGAGCTTTTGAATTGTCCAAGAAGTCGGTAATTCAGAAAGATGAACCTAGTTGCCCATTCCAAAGCGTAGGCACTGTACAGTACTCACGTGATCTGGTAGTAAGTAGTAGCGTGCAGGCCAGGCCCGCGCACGCGCCGGCAGAAGGCGGAGTCGTGTGCCGGCACTGTACAGTACTCACGTGATCTGGTAGTAAGTAGTAGCGTGCAGGCCAGGCCCGCGCACGCGCCGGCAGAAGGCGGAGTCGTGTGCCGGCACTGTACAGTACTCACGTGATCTGGTAGTAAGTAGTAGCGTGCAGGCCAGGCCCGCGCACGCGCCGGCAGAAGGCGGAGTCGTGTGCCGGCACGCGGGCCCCTCTGGCCAGCACGCCGCGCCAGGCCGCCGCCTCCCACGCGCCGCGCAGGGCCCACCACGACACTCCGCCTGAACAAGAACAGTGTTAGCTAAAGATCTAATCATGGGAATACACATGGAAAATATATTTGTTTTAAAGATGAAAACGGCTTGAACATTATTTCACCGATATTTACGCTGCAAAAACTGATTTTAAATATGTATGCTGCCAGTGCACTCATCCAAGATGCCAGATGTTATATTGTCTAGTTATTCTTTAAGGGAATTTAAGGCCGCATTCCAAATTGGCTATAATCGCTCACAGCACTCAAATCGTCTCACATGCGTTCGTTATTAGATATTACGATTATGACATCTGAGAGCTGTCAACAATTCGGAACGCTCGTGAAAGCGCTCACACAGTGCTTACTCAATGTCAAAACGATATTACAGCAGTATTTCTTTGTATAAACACCACATTTCTTCTTTTTCATTGTTTAGGTGGCGACTGTCAGCCAGAAGCACAATTTCGAAAATGCAACGTTAATCTAAAGACATGATGCAACTCAAAACAAAATACACACTGACACATCCTCATCATCACACGCAAACACATTCATTTTTGACAGCGCTCATGGTGATATTATTACAAGGCATGGTCGGCGTTATCGCAAGATGACGCATGTCATGACGTCATCTATGACGATTCACGGGACATCGTTATCGTGCTCACGCTAATTCGGTACGGGTTTAAGCACGCTAAAATCGATTACATCGATTATATTCCCAATTCGGAACGCACCCTACGTAAAAAAAAATCCTTAGATTTGATATGTTTTAAACCGAATGAGTTTAAAACCTAATGCTAAAAATGAGCTGTTTTAGCGGTAGCGTAAGTATGGAGTATGTAACAAAATATTTTTTAACTGAGTTTTAGTGTTTATTATTCTAGTGTATAGCACTCGTAGGGTGCAGCTGAAAATAAGCGTCAGGTACCTTGTGTTGTTATTTGAAATTATGCTAACCTGAGGCCCCTTTGGTATTCTAAGTACTTATTGTTTTCTTTCTGTTTTTTTCTAGTTTTAAGGCGTGTTTTATTTGAATTCCAATGAACGCATTTTTGTTTGTTTGTACGAAAGAGTTACCTATGAGCAGCAGCGCGGCGGCGAGCGGGCACAGCAGCAGCGCGCACAGCAGCGCGACGCTCGCCTGCAGCACGCCCAGCACGCCCGCGCGCCACACCAGCACCTCCAGCAGGACCAGCCATCTGCACACCACACACTCTTAACTCGAAGCATTTACAGATACTTTGGAATGGAAGGTTGGTCACTCCGAAACCTTAGGAACTGCAGTAAGGCGTTACTTACGTTTTCAAGATTTGTAGCACGTCTATTTACGTTTAAAATTAAGGAAGTATCGACAGCAAATAAAACTATTTGATTTTGGTTGATGTTTTAATAAATAATAATAATAATTTATTTAAGTCAGACTCAGTGATCCATATTTATGTTAGTAAGTAAACTTAAAAATAAATTAAGTAGAACTTTAATGTACACCAAAAAGAAGAAAGGACCCAAAATTTAGCCTTGTGGAACCCCCATTTTTAGTTTGAAACCCCGTGAATTGACATCATTTATTAGAACTTGTTGCTGATCATTATTCAAATATGATTTTACTAAGCTTAGCGCTAATTCGCCTAGTCCGTAATGCTCAAGTTTTAGGAGTAATGTATCGTGATTTATGCAATCAAAAGCCATGGATAGGTTGCAAAAGATACCTATGGCATCTTGGGCTTCCCATACGTTAGAAATGTGTATTAACAAGGTTGAATCGGCGTCAGCCGTACAACGTCTCTTGGTGAATCCATCCATATGGAGATCGTGAAAGATTTTATTCGTGTTAAAATATGTAATAGATAAAGCATTTTTTTTTTTTTCAAAAGTCTCGCTGTACACCGGCAACACGGATACGGGTCTTTAATTATTGCTGTAACCGGATTTGAAAAATGGTGTTAATTTACTGTATAATATAATAACACGTGTTGGGAATCGTAACCTAACTCAACACCATGTATGCGGTCTGCATGAGCAGGCAGCGCACAGTGTGTTATGGGAGCCGAGTTGCGGTCATCACCATTTTCAATGCTTATTAGAAAGACATTCTTAGGAAATAACGTTTAAAAAAATCCCGGTGGCTTTACCTATAGTAGTTTTTGAGAAATTAAAAAATTCGAGAAAAGTCCATAGAAACCAAGTGATTACTTCCATTCTATCTATTATTTAAGTATAAACTGATTAGCGGTATAATAGAACATGACGAAAAGAACAAATTAACGTATAAATAACTGATTAATCAAACTCATGTAAGCAGTTTTTTAATTTTTTATATCATTTCATAATCCTTTTTTTTCTGGCGAAAAAAGTTTCGCCAAAAACGAAAAAAAAAATCCTTGAATTTTCTTTTCGAAACTTTCGAAAAGAAAATTCAAGGAATTTTTTTTTCCGACGACCATGCAAAGGCATGGTCGTATTTTCTTTCAGTGTATTTATATTGTGTACATGTTGATGTATATTCGTACAAAAAATCAGCCGCTACAAAGGCTGAGTACCAGAGATATCGATTTTTAAAGATTTTCTTAAGGTTGTCAACAAAGTGATTGTAACATTTTATGTTTTTTTTTAATTTCTTTTATGATGGGCATCGTGTGGTATTAAAATCAAAATCAAAAGTCATTTATTCAAACTAGGCTGAGAATCAGCACTTTTCGAACGTCAAAATTACAAAAGACAGTCCTCCAAAACGCCCGCCCTTCACAACTTCCTAGTGCTTTCGCTGGGGAGAAGAAGTGGCGCAACAAACTCCCCAGCAGCACAGCTGTCTGTTTAGTTATAAAATACTCGACTGTATACAAAACTAGATCTGCAAAGTATCGAATTAACATTACAGGACACAGAACATCAATTAAATTATTTGCCATATGTTAGCTAGCCACGCCAATATACCAACAAATACCATAAAAATCTATACGTACTCAAGCTAAAATAAAAATACTAAATCAAAAGTAATAAAAAAATAAAATAAAAAAAAACTACCTAAATAAAAGCCTCCAGGTATAAAGGGCGTGACAACTTACATATTTATGCAATGCTGGGTTCTGTTCACATAGCTGTCACTTGAAGTCACAAATGATAAACTAGGAATTACTAAACAAGTTACAAATTACTAAAAATTAATAAACAAGTTAGGTATTACTAAAAACAACAATAAAACCATGGTCAGCAAGATGACCAGTCACCACAAGCAGCACCCGTTCACGAGCATAACGCAAAGGTCAGCCATTACCCCCCTCGCCATATTTGAGGGAAGGAGGCAACCCGACCCCCGACGCTACCGCAAGCAGTGACATCTAAGGGAGCATGACGAACTTGCTGCCAGTTACTCAGGCAAGAATAAAATGATCAATCATAGAGGTCGCTAGCTAACCACTTATTGCAATCAACTCATTACAAAACATTGAAATGAGTTGATTATGTCAATAATAAATTAAAATAAAATAAAAACTGAATTTACTTATACAGTAAAAAAAAAAAAAGCAATTACATGAACTCATATAACCTGTCAGTAAGCTAATTCTGGAGAAAGAACATAAACATTGTCTTGAGTTAATCAGGCCGACCAACTATTCTTATCGTTTAAGTAGTCGTTGATGGAATAGTAAGCCTTTGAACAAAGGTTGGATTTTACTTGAGCTTTAAACGTATTATAAGGCAAATCTAGCAAAGAGGAAGGTAGCTTGTTATAAAAGGTTATACCAAGCCCAACAAATGAGTTATGAACCTTATGAAGCCGGTGAAAGGGAATTCGTAGTTTGTCCTTATTTCTAGTGTTAACATTGTGAATATCACTGTTTTTAGTGTACAAGTGTATATTTTGCCTAATATGTAAGATGTTGGCAAAGATAAACTGTGATGCAACCGTGAGAATACCAATAATATATCTTTAAAAAAATCTCTTAGAGAAACCCTGGCACCTAGCTGGTAAATTGCTCGAACAGCTCGTTTTTGCAGGAGAAATATATTTTGTATATCAGCGGCTTTGCCCCACAGCAGAATACCATAGGACGTAACGCTGTGAAAATAACTAAAACAGACTAAACGAGCTGTATTGGGAAGGGGTCCGCCCTCGTTAAGCTATGCTAAAACCCAATACTCATACACGATGTCCGGAGAAGCGGGGGTGAGGCGTCATGGAGCCGGTAAAGACCCATGGCGCTGCTTCGCCTCAACAGGAGCTGACCCATCCTGTTGGGGGATGTCATCTCGGGCCTCGACCGAGTGACTTAGTGCAAGAGGGACATGAGGGCGCCAACCCTCATGTTGGTCAGCGAGTGGCAGATATAGGTACTCTTCACTCTCCGGGTGTACCTGTTAACATGCTAGGAGACCAATTATGCAAAGACGGTCGACCCGTAGCATTGACTCGGCTAGATTTATTTAATATAACTTTAAATACTGAACAAATTAACATTTGTGTTCTAAATAAAAAAATATAAAAAAATTATATTTTTCATATTAGGCTGTTAGTGGCCTTTGCTTCTCCAACCTAGCGCAAGCAAAGCGCGAATAAAAAGAATATCATATTTTGCTAATAACAAGTCATATTTTGCTAATAATTATGGCAAAACTATTTTTCATTCTATTATTTATAATTTTTTCGGAAGTGTTCTCGGCTCCTTATCACCCTCGTCGCTGTACGATTCGGCGAGTATCTCGCCTCAAACGATACGATAAATGTACTAGGAATTTAATATAATGTTTATTACGTACAACCCTATTTCCATAGAAATTCCTGAAATACATAGAAACGATTTATCTCCTTTGCCGCATGAGTTTAGTTTGTGAAATTTTTGAATATGATTACTAACAGTAGTCACTACTGTTACTACTATTTTATGTAAAAAAAATAAAATGCTACATCGCCATAGTTTTATTAAAAAATTAATATATGTGAAATTCAGAAAAAAAAAATCCTTACTCTTCAATAATTTAATCTACAACCCTCTAATTTAACATGTAGTTATATAAAATCCTGCAACACCATTATCAATATAAAAAAAAACTATATGTTTTATATTTTTTGAGTAATCTTGAAATTAAGATTTTCTTAAGTTCATTGCCCTGTTCACTAAAAAAATCATATCTAAATAACTAAGCAAAAAAATACTGTAGGTATTTTTAGCAACGCTGTATCATGGCTAGATCTATCGAATGGACACATAAACGAGACATGAGCGCAACTCGGCTCCCATAACACACTGTGCAGCGTGATCAACGCGTCATCGGATCGACGAGGCGCGGCGCAGCGGCCACACGGCTCGGCCCGATGACCACTTGCTTCAACGGACTTCACCGCGACGGACGATACACCTCTCTTAGACTATATTATTAATTGTTTGTTGGGGAAGTTATATATTTGTAAAGACCAGACGACAATAAACCATTGCCAACCATACAGTCCACTGTTTTAATGTCTTCCCGCGCTAACAGTAAGAGTGTATGTATTAATCTTGTGCCTTGCTCAGCCATGACAAATAAAGCACATTTTTATGGTAAAAAGACTTTAAAATTACTTTAGTTTCGGATGCCCGTGTCTTTAGGTCTTTAGTTTTTACCACCGACTTATAAAATTTAAGTTATTAGGGTCACTATCAGAATATCTACGTTGCATACTTTGTAGAGGTCTTTTTTGAAGTTGGTTATTTTTTTATTCGGTGATCAATAAACTTATTTTTATTATTACCTATAAAAAAAGACATCCGAATTGAGAAACTCCTTCTTTTTAGAAGTCGGTTAAAAAGAATCACGTAAATTGGTCCAGTAATCACGGAGAAATCGGAGAACATACATGTAAAAAAAAAAACTCGCTGACAACCTAACATCCTCCTTTTTTAAGTGTGTTAAAAATATGTTATAACTACTAACCTGCAACGATAAGGACTGGTTCTTGGTAGTCCTAGACAGAGTAAGGTGGAAAAAGAGTAGGGTGGCCTTTGTCCTGCAGTGGGAGGCGTGTAATATTTATAACTAGCAGCGCCCCGCGGTTTCACCCGCGTTAGATCTCGTGGGAATATCGGGATAAAAAGTATCCTTTGTGTTATAAACTATCTGTGTACCAAATTTCATCCAAATCCGTTCAGTAGTTTTCGCGTGATAGATTAACAAATACCTTCAATACATCTTCAAAAACTTTCACATTATAATAACTCACCTGTTAAGATGATCAGGATCCGGACAGTCAATATCATACAGCAGCGCGTTAGTGACGTGCGTGGCCAGCGCCAGCGGCGGCACCCACAGCGGAACCAGCACAGCCGCCACCGCGCACGCCGAGCACGCCAGCAGCACCAGCAGCGGCAGGCCCAGCAGCAGCAGCAGCGAGCCCGCGCCACCCAGCACGCCGTACGTCCACACGCGGTGCGCCAGGCGGCTGAGGCCCTTGCCGAGCAGACCTGGGGGGGGGGGGGGGGAGGTGTGTGAAATAACAATCAATTTTGGCGTAACAGAATCGGATCCCAGAGAAGGAAAAGAGGAAGACTATTGCAAAGATGAGAAGACTACTTGAAAGCTACTGCGGTATCCCACATAGAACGATACATTCTGTAAAGATGAAACTAGATTACGGTCGATCGATGACATCGCTACGCCCTGCGATTTCGCCCGCACAGTTTTTTTATGTGATTGGAGAATAGTTTAGCTTTCTATCAGCGACTGCTTTTTTTATCGGATAATTATTTTCAGAGATTACCTTAAATTTCAAATGGTTTATTGCAATCCCTAATGTACAATTACAGGTGGTATATAAAAAAAACCGGTCAAGTGCGAGTTGAACTCGCGTGGAGTGGGAATATTCGATGAATATTTTATCTAATTTTTTTTTTTTAAATCTGACCCAAATACCATGTTGTTTCAAGATCATAGACTTCTTATTAATTTTCCTGTAATCTATAGGTATAGAACTATTTTCTGTATTTTTTTCAAAATTTTAGGCACAGTAGTTTCGGAGATAAGGGGGGGGGGGGGGATGGTAAATTTCCGTCTATTGTCTTAAATAACTTTAATAGAATTTACTTTAATATTATGAAAAAAAAATATTTGAGATCCTCACGGTAAGTCCTTTCATTTGATATGTCACACGGTACAGACCGCGAAACTTTTTTTTTAATTGTCTATTTACCCCTCAAAAATGACTCCCATTTTCAAAACTCATTTATTTACGTTACACGTCTGTGTTTGGGTCACAGAGATTCATATGTGTACCAAATTTCAACTTAATCGGTCCATAAGATTCGGAGCAAATTGGCTGTGACAGACGGACGGACAGACAGACAGACAGACAGACACACGAGTGATCCTATAAGGGTTCCGTTTTTTCCTTTTGAGGTACGGAACCCTAAAAAAGAAACAATTAGGGACCCTGTCGGGTACCTTTTATAAACATGAAAAAATTTTCCTTCCTGTTCATAATATGGTGATCAAGTGTCATATTTTGAGGCTGATCAACCGTTTACGTTTGTTATGGATCAGTTTATTGATTTAAATGAAGATTTTTATGTATTATCAGTTTATTTATTGAAATGAATCGTCACCAGTATCGGGCTCGGTCTCAAAGCGCGTCCTCTCTTTAGACACGTGTCGCCACAGGGTCAGTAGTCGCGACCACATCGTCTGCGTTTCACTGCTGCGTTTCGGGAATAGGGTTCCGTTCACCTGATACAAAGAAATAGTAATTACAATTTCGTTTCAAATATATCAGAAGAACAATTCGCGTAGTTAAAACGTTCAAAATCTAGTTGCAATCTCATCTCAGCGACAATCTATGTCAAAAACTTCTCAAAAATTTAGGGAAATTAGAGGTATTTATAACAGATTGAGATTGGAATGTGAACATTCTTATAAATTAACTAGCTTCTGGCCGCGACTTCGTCCTCGTGAAATTTCACCCTCCCTCCATTCACCTTTATAGAGTATATGGAACAGGGTAAAAGGAGGATCCTCCGATCAGACGGGTGTTCTGTCTGGCGGGCAACTGCCCAATGATTCATGTCGGGCCGTTGTATCTATGTTAGTTGCGCGGTAAACTCTGCTTGCGAGATGCAGGATTTTGTGTGACGTCAATATGACACGTTATTCGCACGTGGCGTTGTAGATACCGCACTACACCTTCTTAGGGGTGGAATTTCGAAAAACCCTTTCATAGTGGATACCTACTCTTCACAAAGAACACACCCTCCAAATTACATGTAGGACCAGCGGTTTAGGCTGTGCGTTAATATATCAGTCAGTCAGGACTTGAATTTTATACATATATAGATAAGCTGTTGCATTAGGTCTAAAATCCGTAAAGATAGCTGAAAGAGGAAAATAAATAAATAAACAATATCAATTGTCTTCAGCATCACACAGTAGTCGCCACTAGGTCAAGATTTGTGTCAGTTGTTAGGCCATAAAACGTGCGATTAGGAAGGTAAATATTGAGTTTGCTTGTTTTTTTGAACTTGGAGAGTTTTTAATTTGGATTTAAAAACTCTACTGAGTCTCGCTCCCAAGTTTTGCGCCTGCCGCGGACGTTGTTACTTAAGTTATAGACAACGACGTTTCTTTAATTAAGTAAGTTTAATGTTTTATAAATTGTCGAAATGATGTTGTGAAGCTTTACAATCATGTGTTGAATTCATGGATAGTTAAATTCTTAATATTTGTATAATACCTGCGACAACTCGTAGTCGGGCACGAAGGGTTTGATACAGAGCAGCGTGCGCAGCGACAGCGGCGAGCACCACGGCACCAGCACGCCCAGCACGAACATGATGTTCCAGCACCAGCACCATGTCCTACAAACGTCATATTAAGTAAGATACGTTCAAAACTTCAGGTGGTTATCGAGCATTCACTCACATACATAATCAGCCTATAATGTTCCCACTGCTGGGACACAGGCCTCTTTTCTGTGAGAGGGAGTGGGCCGTAATCCACCACGCGGGCCCAGTGCGGGTTGGTAGATGCATGCCGGTTTCCTTACGATGTTTTCCTTCACCGTTTGGAGAGCAATGATGATGAAATAATTTACACAAAGTAAAGCGCCTGTCTGGGTTCGAACCTAAGACCTACAACTCGTAAGTCGCGGCTATTTTAAATGTTGTAACACCCTGTATGTATTGCTTTAAATACGTTGCCTAGCAAACGAATTTTTACAAACATATGAAGCAATGGGTTTAGTGGATTGTCAGGTTGGAAGGGACCGCAGATCCGTACCTGTGCGCTAGGTTGAGCAGTCTCCAGGCCGGCCACCTGGTGGTGCTGGCGCGGCAGGTGTCGCGCTGCAGCAGGTACACGGGCTGCGCCGGGTCGGAGCGCGGCGCCACGATGCTGGTGGCGCGCGCCGACAGCACGGTGGGCACGCGCTCGCGCCGCCCGCGGAAGTGCCGCAGCACCGCCCACTGCGCCGCGCGCCACGTGCGCCGCGACCACGTGAACGAGCGCGTCGGGGACACGGCGGCGCGGAGCTCCTGGGACAGGACACAATGGCTCCATAACTTAACGTGTCCTTGATTTTAGAAAAATATTACTTTTTATCATGATTTATTTGATGAGGGGAAGACGGCATCCAAAAATTATAATTCCTTCGCAATTCCTAATATTTATGCCTGGTTTAAGAAAAAAAAAAACATACCTTCATAAGCAATGGTTCTCGATCCCTAAGAAAAGCCAGATCCCTAAGCAGGAAATATCGGTGCTGATGTAACTTGTGCGCTTGCATCGCTGCAGCGGCGTCCTCCATGGGCGTCCAGCGCAACTCGTTCTTAAGCCGCAGCGCTGCAGCCGCTAGCTTCTCCTTGCGCCACGCGTCCGCTCGAGAGAGGATGGGGTGTGTCGCGCATAATCGTGCTTCGGCAGTCGCTAAACTTGCTTCTAACTTTCTACGGACGCCTTCTTCAGCACTGTGATAAAAAATGTATAATATTTATAGACTTAAGACTTTTTCATCTTAAACATACTTCTTTATTTTCAGTTTTTCTAAATCTAAAACTTAGTACCTATTTATTACAGAATCACCCGAGCTAGCTCCAAGAGTTCCACAGATGGAACCCAGTCGGGCGATTCTCTAATAAATACTGAGCTAATACGCTGAGGCCCGAGTTAAAAAGAGAAAAATACAATATTAGTGGAAGTAGGTGACTTACCATGGTCTTCCTATTTCTATTTCATTAGCATAAAGAGTGTAAAAAGACTCACCACGAAGCTGTCATTTACGCATTCTGCATATATATTGTTTTCACAAATAAAATACTTTTGACTTGACTTTCGTACAAAGTTTGATGTGCAGTCAACAAAAGAGATAAGTATGCAGGAAATTTAATTTGATAAATGAGGTGTGTTTTTTATTAATAAAATTAAATTTTATTCGAGAACATTCATCGGTTTCTTACTAAACTTCAACTATATCCGACGATCCTGCAAACTTAACTCTTTTATTGACTGTACATCAAACTTTGTACAAAGATAATTGCTGAGAACGACATTTAATATTGGTGTGAAAATTCGGTGTTTATGGTAGTGCGCAATGCAACGCAAGCAAAGCATTGTGCTTGCAAAGGTACAGGCATCGTGAGAGTAATTAAAGTAACGTTTTAAGATTTAAAAATTGTTTTCGTAAAAAAAAAAGTTGGAATCTTCAATATCTCCTTAAACAAATGATGGGTATAGTCCAGTACAAACACAAGATCATAATAACGGGAAGAACAAGTGACTCTCGGCTTCGTTAAGGGTATTTTTACACCCGTTACTATAATGAATTGTTGGTACCTGGTGACGATGGCGGAGGCCCGTAGCTGCGCGGCCAGCAGCGCCGGCACGTCGGGCCCCAGCGCCAACAGCGGCTCACTGGACAGGACGGCCGCGCACACGCGCGACACGTACTCACGCATTGCTGCTTCCCGCACCTCCTACATACATGACTTATCAGAAATGCACAAGTAACAGAATAAAAAAGAAAAAAAAAAAAACGCAAATTTAAAGACTCCACGTAAAGACCCAGCCTAAACCGCTAGGTCGAGAAGCACGGAATTGTGCACAAGAATTCCTTATACTCGTATAACGAAAGAGAACGGTTTTTTTTTAATTCTTCCCCTAAAGGGGTTAAATAGGGGATGAAAGTTTGTATGGAAGTTCTTCATTGATACAGATGGGAAACTCATTGGGCATTATGGCTTGTAAGTGTAATAAAATGGCACAATACATATTAAGGTGCTCCCTCACTTGGAGCATTCGCTTGTAATGTTACGTCACAGAGTCGAGCATTACATCGGTGAGGGAGGAGAATCAAGCATTTAAGTCGGCAACTTGATGATACAATAGTAATAAGGTAACAAACAAATTTACTTTCGCATTTATAATATTATACCTATACAGGGTGAAATTTTAATCACTGTTGTCCTCTTATGGGGTCATTGTACTCATAATTATGAACAAGTTTTACTATGGAACCAAAAACTAAATCGCGAAAAAAAAAAACTGCTGTTCCCTACATTTTCACGAGTTATGCGAACATAAATGTAGGGAACAACTGATTTTTTTTTAAAGAAGCGACCTGGAGGCCTACCCTGATCTATTTAAAAACGATTCAAAAGCAAGACATTTCCGTTTAGGTTCTTAAACTGCATCGCTCACAGTCGTACCATGACGTCCAATACGCTCAGCGGCATTTGGATCGTTGAAAGTGGATCGCGTTAAGAGCTCGTGGTAGGTATCCTTATCGGTCGACCCGAGCGGCTGTTATTAATGCTTAGCCACAAGCCCCAGGTATTCTACTCTAAATATTCTGGTCAAATGTTGAGGCATAACAAGTTTGTAACCTAAACTAGCTCATTTACGTTATGTTTACTTTATCTAAAATTGAGTAGATATTATCGATGCAATATTTCAAAGCGATACGATATCAGCACCTATCTCATTGAAGTGTATCGATGCAAATTATGGAGATAACATATCGGAAACTATTGTTTTTTTTTAATGTTTCTGTGGGGCAAACAATGAGCCGGCCCTTCTGAAGGTGAATGATGGACATCTGCAGTACCAGAGGAATCTTAGGCACGTTGGCATCAAATATAGTACTTAATAAAAATAGCGAAGACCAGCCTTCGGCGCGGGAGATTATAGTGCACAAGGGTGTGCTCAGACAAAGGTGCACTCTCTCTTTGGAACTGTTGCATTAAGAACCTGATCGTTTTTAGCGCCTAACAAAGCTTCCACTTCAAACATTTTGGTGTCCATTATTTTAAAAACTTGTCCAATTAATGCAGACTCTAAAATACTACATTATTAACTGATTCCATTATTAAAAACAAAAGTTAAGCCATTTCTATTCAACAGAGCTGAATTTATAAATTACACAAATTAAAATATAAAAAAAAGAAGAAGAAGTAAGAAGAAGAAGAAAGAAGAAGGAAAGAAGAAGTATTTTTATGTATTAATGCTGACTTAGGAAAAATTAACTTAATTAAGTAGAGTTTTATTTTTTATTCGAGTTGAGTGGAAAAGTATAAGAGGCGTTTGCTCTGCAATGGGACAACACTGGCTGATTCATCTATTAAGTAGAAGATGTATGACCTGCTCGATGTCCTTCATAGGCATCTTCTGGCTGGCGAGCTGTGCGGCGCGGCGCTCCCTGAAGTGCAGGAACCAGCCGCGCGCCTCGCGCTCCAGTATACCCTGCAGGGTCGACGCCGCGCGACGGATCAGCTCGCGTCGGTACAGGCGGAGGTCCACCTAGATAATACAAAAATAAATAATATATACCACATTTTAATCATCAGGCGAAAGCGACATGTAAACCCGCGAAATTCAGTATTCTTTTTAGGTTTTTTTTTTCCGTACGCAAAATACGCGCATTGACGTGGAGTTGCGGTGCAACCCAAATTACCTACGTTTTTTACAATTTGCAGGTCTTATATTGATCATAATATGATTCGTGACAGTGACAAAAGTGTATTTTCAAAATTATAATTATAAAATCATCATTACAACTCTCTCAGACTGTTGTATTGAGTTTGGTGAGTTACCATGTTTGTAAATCTTACCAATTCTTATAATTGGTAAGATTTAGTACCATGGTAACTCAGCGTTGTTATTTTTCTACATAGATAGGCTCACATTTGATTGAAAGCAAGGCTTTTGGGCATTTATGATTACTGTACCCTGTATAGCGCTACAAGTTTATTTTGGCGCGTGGTCAAAATCAGAACTAACGCCGCCATCTTGTTTTTTCAATTCATTTCACAAATGTTGACCAACTGCGCCCCCATTTCATCGTCTTTCGAGCGTGAAAAGATCAATGTAGCACTATGTTCCTATGTGCTCCTGGTGCAATAATGTGGTACCTGCGTGCGCTGCGGGGTGGTGTAGAGGCAGGGCACGGGCGGCGCGGGGCGGGGCGGCTCCCGCGCGTCAGTCTTTTCGGCGGCCGCGCGGCGCATCGCACGCGTAACCCACGCCGCTAGTGCTGTTATGTCCTCCTGGTGCTCTGGCTTGAAGGACAATACATAATTTCTCAACAGTGAACATGATTATTGAAGTTGACATAACATCACGGCTGTAATTGCGGAAGAGTTTTTATTTATAGTACACCCACATTTCGCCAGTTATGTTATGGGCACATATCCAGACTCCGGACTGCTACTGAAAAATTTATGATGGAAAACCTCAATATGACTTTGCCCGACCTGGGTATTGAAGCCAGGACCCACGACGAAAAGTGTTCATTCTGTCCAAAAATCAAGATATACTTAACCGTTAATATTTCGTACCTTGCATATCAGCTCTGCTACTAAGTAACGAGACCTCTCTTCTCTTATCTTCTTGTCCAGGTCACGAGCTTCCAGAGATGGCATACCGAAAGCCAGGTCCAGAAGTCTGAAATAACAAATGGTTAATATTTTCTGGATCTGAATAAAGCGATAGATTGATGGTTTGGTCACAGCAAAAAGACATAATACTTCGTTTAGAAAAATCGCTCTCGCGAGAGCTTTAAGGTCAATCAACTCAGCCTATCGCAGACCCACTGCTGGACATAGAGCTCTCCCAAGCTGCGCCAAAACTCCCTGTCCTTCGCCTTCCGCATCCAGTATGCCCCAATCACCTTTTTAAGGTCCAGATACCTTCAGCTTCATGGCATGACATCGTTTCAGAGCATTTGATATTTAAATTTTCCTTTGAAACAAAGTATTATTTCCTTTTCTGCTGTTACTGAGCATTTTTTTCTCTTTTTCCATTACTATCGATTACCTATGCAGCCCTTGCAGAAAAGACTTGGTCCCAGCGATGACAGACAGCGGCTCATCTCGCAGCAGCCTGTCCCTTGCCACGACGACGATAAGAGCAAGCGCACGCGCCACATGGCAGTACAATTCCTCACGCGCCCGCGCACGGCCGCGCTGCAACCAGCCCGCCACGCGCCACACGTGGGTCTGGCCAGGGAAATGGCGGGAGGGGACCTCGAACTCTCTGTGTAGATACATTCGATTTTTGAGAAGGTCATCATCATCTGCTTAGCCTTCCTCGGTCCTCTGTCGGCTACCAGTCTAACCGGAAGCAGCTGAATACCATTAACTTGATAACATGGCTTTATTAGATTGGTCAGAATAAGATGGAGGGAGGACCTGTGCTCAACAATGGTACCGTAAAAAACCATCAAAATGATTGGCACTCGTATTTAGGGCGTTCGAAAGCTAAAAGACTGTGGCTTAAGATTTTAACTGATTGAACTGTTGTTGGAATGACATTATAGACTGTAGAGTAAATTTAAGTTTTGTATGCTAAAAGCTGGAGAAAGAACAATGAATTTCAGAAAGAAAGAAGAGTTCTTAATTAAAACAAGATTAGCTTTGGTGCATGTGGGTACATGCTGCTGTCTGTAACTTGAAGAGCCGTCCGAAAACGGGAGGAGAGAATGTGTGTCGAAAACAACCGATAGGTTATCGCATTGCTATGATAACCTAAACTAAAGCCATTTTTATTCTAAGGTGATACAACAGTTCCATAAATCAAAATTGCTCACAATCATACATCAGCCAGTCACATTGGACGAGCCACTTTTAAAACAAGAATAGTATTTTATGTATACAGTAGAACCTTTTTAAATCGTCGCCTCGTGACGTCAACGAATTGATTTTTCATAGACATATTGTTGTAGAGTTGCGTCGACAATACAAAAGAGGCTAGGTTTGAAAAAGTTCCACTGTACCTTCAAATATACAATTCACTTGGATTCCGAGACTACATATTTGTGATATTTCGTCTTAACAAAAGGTTTATAGAAAACAGTATAGTCAAGAGCTCAATCTATAGTCAAGATACTATGTTCAGGTACTATGTTCAAAAAAATCAGAGTATACCTACCAAGCATACATGGACAAAAATACTTTTATTAATTACAGGAGTAACCAAAATTTCAAGTTCGTAGTAGGTACATTTTATACTCAGAACAGTGGCAGTGAGAAATTCAGTGCTATTTTACGATAATTTTAAGAGCAACGAAGATATTATAAGGGTTTCTAGAAACCTTCATGGAATGAATCATGAAGACTACAGTGTCTACAGTACGATGGAATGTTGTACACTAAATAGTTATGATAGCACTGCACATATACACATAATGCATTTCTAATGGTCATGCTATGTATGGGGGCCAGGACATTGGCTCCAATGTACATTATTAAAGTTTTTTTTATTCTATTTTTGTGGCAGGTTTTAGTTGAAAATATCCTCGTTTCAATAGACGTCAGTTCATGCGACTAAAGGATACAATTAGTGACGTTTACGTTTCATACTGTGATCTAATCGCAAATCCTCGAGCTAAACTTTGTCTTTTTCCAACTCTATAATCCATAGAGGTCGCAGTTTAGCCAGGAGGTAGAGGACTACTTTGCACTACTTACAATTTAGGAGGGATGTGCTAGGTAACTCGCGAAATTTAAATTTTCTTACGCTTTTAACAATTTGCAGGTCAGTCAGGTTTCCTATTGATTATTCTTTATATTTCATGAAATAGTAATTTAATAGGATTATATGAACTTGGAGGGTTGTATTTATGATTTTAATGATTATAATTCTGTAAATACATACTTGTTACGGTCACGAATTATATTTTGTTCAATATATTATAACCTGACACTGACCTGCAAATTGCAAAAAACGTAAGAAAATTTTGAATTTCGCGGGCTACCCTGACGATGGCGTTTCCCCAAAATATGCAATTTTTGTGACAGCAAGTATAATTAAGTACTTATCAAGTCCATGCCCAAAAGGTGGTGTAATAAATATATTTATAAGCACATTGGAGCCAAAGTCGAAAATAAAACAGACACGTAAATATAGTAACATACATATATATAGATATAGATAGGGCGACATACCCCCATTCACGTATCGATTCCAATTGCTTAGCGCTTAACTTCTTCGGCTTAAATACTTTGTCCTTGTGCAAGCTTTATGAGAAAAAAATCAGCTATGTATATTGACCATTACACATTATCAATGGGGGCGAATATGACACCTATGTTCTAGTGTAGTGAGTCTAAAACTGTATGTCATCTACGCTCACTTCTAAGGGGATGATCATACTTGATTCTAGAAGCTTCTAATTTTTCTGAGTCGAATTTTGAGGCGGCAACTGTCGGTGACCGGTACTTGATTGGGTAATAAAAAATGACTTGAAAATTGCGAAGTCAAAAACGAGCCCTTGTTTCTCTGAGATTATCTTCTTCGAATAACAATATACAATTTTTAAGGGCCGGCAGAAGAGCCCAATTTTCAATATGCTATAAATAAACATTAGGTATATATAAATTTCAGCCCAGAATTGGCTTACAATATCACCCGCTCTAATTAGTAAACGTCGACGCATCCTATCCCTTGTAATTTATGTAAAAACGTTCTGCCGCTTGTTGCCATGGCGGGGAACCGGAGTTTTATAACTCGCCACAAATTGTTAGTAATTACACAATTAACAGGAGGGTTTTAGACACGGAGTAAATACAAAGCATTTAGACGCCTATTGCAATAGATCTAATGTCAAATCTGATCCTACTAACAATAATGTTAAGTATGTATGCTGGGGAGTTTGTTGCGCCACTTCTTCTCCCCAGCGAAAGCACTAGGAAGTGGTGAAGGGCGGGCGTTTTGGGGGACTGTCTTATGTAATTTTGACGTTCGAAAAGTGCTGATTCTCAGCCTAGTTTGAATAAATGACTTTTGATTTGATTGTCTGGATATTTGTTACTCAATCACGCAAAAACAGCTGAACTGATTTGGATGAAATTTTACACACAGATAGTTTATAACCTTGATTAACACTTAGGATACTTTTTATCTCGATATTCGCCCGGGATCGAGACTTATGCGGGTGATACCGCGGGGTGCTGCTAGTATTTGCATAATTATTTGGTGGGTGTTGTTATAATGATTTATCGCTCAATCAATCACTCCAGCAAGCATAATATTTTGCGTTAATTTGCCTACTGATTAAACAATTGACCAGGCTTTCAGTAAACAGAGGGGCAATTCGAGTATTCAGTCTCCATTTGTCAAAAAAGCTTTTAATTTACCTACTTATACATATTTTTGACATAGATTCTCGTGGAGATGAAAGTGCGACTTGAATTCGAACGTTTTTTTAAGTACTTACGAGAATTCTCCTTCTGGTGTTTTCTCCTGAATACTGCAAACATATCCTGACTATAGGAGACTCCGCGGGAGACCTAGACAAATAGACAATCTGTCTTTCTATAACTAATCCGCCTATAATATCTATGACGTGTTTTCATGACACTATATCTCCCAGACTGCAGACAGAATAGAGGGATCTATGAACACGCGTCTACATTCAAGAAAGAAGAAGGCTATCCATACTAATATTATAAATTCGAAAGTAACTCTGTCTGTCTGTCTGTATGTTACCTTTTCACGCCTAAACGACTGAACGGATTTCGATCAAATTTGGCAGAGAGATAGATTGCATCCCGGGGAAGGACATAGGATAGTTTTCATCGACATACCTCGCGGGCGAAGCCGCGGGCGGAAGCTAGTAGGCTATAAAATCACGCTAGCACCCTTAGGAGCCGAGTAAAAAGAAAAAGAGTCAGGAAGAACGCTAAGCGAAAACGAAATAATAGCGCGGGCAGGCGATGCGATGCGACGGGGTGGGGCGGGGGAACAAGAAACTTCACGCGGGCGAAGTCGCGGGCATAAGCTAGTATCTTATACAAGTCCCTGCCACTACCTACCACCAGCCAGATCAGCCATACTTAGACTAAAAACACCTTTTAGGAATTAAGTTTTTATTTTCATTTTATAAATTAAGTTATTTATTCAAATTAGGCTGACAATCAGCACTTTTGGAACGTCAAAATTACATACTTAAGTAAGACAGTCCCCTAACTGTCCCGCCCTTCACCACTTCCTAGTGCTTTCGCCAACGGCTATAGACGTGGTACCCCTCACAGCTCTTACTATAATGATTTATTTTACATCGCAAGTAAAATAATCATTAGGTAATTATAATAAGTATTATAAAATCATCAACTTAGACAAAGTAGATTAAATGAGTATTACTGAAGCGAACTCAAGATTCAATAAAAAAGAATCGTCGAAATCGGTCGACGTTGAGTTTGAAATCTGTTAAAAACAAAGTGATCCTATATGGGTTCCGTTTTTTCCTTTTGAGGTACGGAACCCTAAAAAAGGCAGAACTCAAATTTCGCCAGTTATTATTCCAATGTAATATGGCGATTAAGTCATTAATCCAATCTCCGGTTAATTATTGTGAATTTCTTGCTGGAAAGATCCAAAAACATTTTTCCCAATACACGAGACTTTTTCGAACTATAAGATAGAAAAGCCGGAAGGGTAAATTGTATCTTAGAAGCCAAACATTTTTCCCTTCAAGTTTCTCGACATGAGTGTACTATACGAACACATGTAAACGATAAGTCGTAGGTGCAACGCGACACCGTGAAGCGCCAGCGAGTACGCGGGATACTATTACATGGATATAATTAACTGTATTAATTCAATGGGCGGCCTGACAATGTAGAGGTGTTGTGTGTCTGGTCCACTGTGAGAAATCAACAGTAGTTCAATTGGTATTAATGAGAATATCTTTTAAACATACTGAACAGACAATCATATATCGCATAGCCCATCTACCAAATGTTACCTCACAGGGTACCTCAGGAGGTGTAGAGGGGCACTTAAACTCTAACCCTTGAATGGGTCAAACGATTTTTTGCGAAGTCGTGAGAACAATTAGGACATACATAGATATTGTGGAGATTTCGGCATAGATTTGTTTAATCCTGCTTGCCCGTAACTACCCCAGAAAACCTCGAACCAGTCTGGAGGACAAAACAGCTAGCCCACCCACCCAATACCACCACCCAACCACCTACCCAATTGTGCACTTGTTACTAAAGTTTTTACAATATCCTGAGATCACAATTTAGTCTGCCAGGCGTGGTGATGTAATATTTCCTGAACCCAGTATTTCTATATTTAGTTTTAATGAACTTATGACCATCTGATGCAGCAAAGATGTACAAGCATTGTTGAAACATCTCGTGTAAGAAAATAAATATGATGTAGAGCGTACTGCACGAACTCTGACGCATGTGTGATTTACCATGCATGACTTTAGTCGGTAGCTAACTGCGGTTTGTGAATAGAGATGCGAGAGTTTGTGCCCTTGTCTTTCTAGGAACGAAAACGACAGAAGACCTGATGATAAACCTGTATATTTTGAAATAGACGACCGACTGTATTACGAGGGGCTTTTGGCTTAAGTAATAACAGTAGCACGGCTCGATCGATCAGCTTAAGCTACGCTTTCCGCGGTTGGTTCCGGCTGACATTCGTGGATCATTGACAGTCGTTACGGGTAGTCAGAAGCCCGAAAGTCTGACAACCAGTCTTACCAAGGGGTATCGTATTACCCGGTAACTGGGTTGAGTAGGTCTGATAGGCAGTCGCTCCATGTAAAATACTGGTATACTCAGTTGGATCCGGTTAGACTGGAAGCCGACCGAAAAGGCTAGATGATGACGACCGACTGTATGCCATCATTTTAATCTCAATAAATGAGATCGCAAACTGTGACTCACATTTGGATGCATCCTTACAATAGGTATGTTTGTTATTTAAAACAATTGAGATCACTAAAAATAGACTAGTTTTATATTTTTATCTTTTGTTAATGTAATGTTACTCATGTGTTATACATGAGTAACATTTGGTTGAGCGCCGGCAGAAAAACAAAAGAAAAGAGTTTAAAAGTGATTACAGTGTCGTGGGATAAAATTCACATCGGGCCGAGTACACTGTCGAGCTCATACGTTTGAGTGAAAACATTAATTGAGCTCGATGAATAAAGGGCATGCAAGGATCCCCTGCACGTCGCATCTTAATAGCCCCAAACAGCGGTTAAACTTCCGCCAGGGCTGGCTCTACGCGGATTTTTAGATGCCCAACGAAACGTTAACGTAACGATACACGAGTACTATTTTGAGAAGTCCCTAAATAGATGCGCCGTGTCTCCTTATAATAAATGTACGAAACATTTTTGGTACTTCAAACAAATTGTCTCATTTAGAATCCGTAAGAACTCGGCAACCCTACAGTCCGTCTCGTTGCTAGTGACCATTCAATTAGGATTCTTTTGACCGGTAGTCCGGTGGGCGGTGGCACGGACTGACGAATAATGGCATTTCATTACCACGTTACTCTGTTCCATTTGCTTGGCCCGACGTGTATGGTGGGCCAGCATTTACACAACACTAATTACATTCTTCTTTAAAATTCCAGCCAGAAATGTAAAGAAAAATATATTTGGAGCTATCAATAATGTAGTCACTTTTTACATTATGCCACTGAGTGCCTTTAGCTATTACTAATTGGTGTCGGTTAACTAACTGACGTAATTAGTACCAAGAGAACAATATAGCTATGATTTATGTAACATTAACTGGTTGTAAACGAATTTTTATGGAGTTTCTTACCACGTTTTCATGGTTTTCTGGCATAAAAAAAATATAAACTGAAATATTGGTCTAAATATACCTATTGAGAGATACTACTACTATGCAGATTTATCTCTATCCTGAAGATATCTCAATACATAGACAGACCCTCTAATCAGAGAACATCATAAAGTGATCTTACAAAGATTGAACTGTAAAAGATTATAAGATAACGTTACATTAGGTATGTTTTATTTGCAGGACGTAGATTGAGAACATTATGCTATAATTTAATACCACTTTACAAACCAAGTCGAGTGCATGTAATGGCATCCGTGAGTCAATCAGTGATTGTCATCGTATATCTGTGCTGGACCGACCAGAATATTGCCTTGAGACACAATCATTTTACACAACTTCGTTTTTAATGCTTCTAGTGATTAGTTATATGCTAAGAGTTACTAGTCTGTATTTTTCTAAGGTTTAGGCATACGTGTAAAATTCCATAACATGTCTCCAGTTATGTTTAAGACCATGTGGGGGCACATATCTCTGGCACCCGATACTCCTCGAAGCAGCTCAAAGCTCTACCTATTTTCATTCATCATTGTAAGGGTCATCAAGAAGATACAATAACGTTTTTACGAGAGCTGAGTCCGTCGATTTGGTGTCTTGTTTACGTTGTTACTGTTTTTTACATTGCGTTAAAATACAGGGCCGTGTTTATATTTCGATACTCATCACTGCTGCAGAGTTTGTATCTAGTAGCAAGTGCCTTTTATCGGACTATGGTTTTTAACTTCTTCATTTCTACAGTGAGAAGATGGTCAGACAGACTTCGAGCTGCTACTTCGGTAAATGGTGTTTCAATCTGATTTCGTCCGATCTTACAATATTATTCTACAGAAGGCGATTATGTCGAAGACTGAAGCGTGTTACGAGTCCTACGTCAAACATACTCGCAATGCAAGCCGTGTTGGAATGTCAGCCGCACCGATAGCCTCAATTACGACCAGTCTGAAGAGTTGTCCAATAATAGCGAAACGAGTGGTTTTAATTCGGGTATTTTTTGTTTTTAGTAACAACTCGTGCGCCCAATACCTGCTGTTGGACAAAACATGGCTTCTAACCAATAACTCTTGCGTGTAGGACCCGTTCCTGTTTAAGGAAGTTTAGCTCAAAACCAATTTGCGTTAAGTTTATTCTAAAACTGCAAATTGGTATACTATCAGTTTATTACGCGTTTTTTAATCCGACTGGATTTAAAAAATATTGCCGTTCATAAAATCTAGTAAAACCACCGTGTTCGTATCCTTCCATAGTTTTGTTCCAACGATCTCTTCAGCTCGAAGTAAGTTTCAGCGAATTTCCTATGAATGTCAGCTCTAGGATTTTTTATACCTATATTCGAAAATTAAAGTTACTATAGATTCTATCGCCTACGTCCCCTTAGTGATGTATGAAGCACTAAGCTAGGTAGTCCGGCTGTCCAACATACTGCAGCAGGAGAACAACTCACCCCTTTTCCCTGATGGCGTGCAGTTGTTTCGGGGAGAGTGGATGCGGCTCCACGCCTGCGTCCAACGCTGCGGCGTCCAGCTCGTCGCATGGCGGTGCTACGATGATATCCGAGGGACGGTTCCCGGGACCCGCGAACCGGGATGGTGGAAGCACTGTGAAATGGGATTCAAGTTAATATGGCACTTACAGTCATGGTAACCCTTTTGCTGGAATGTCCTAAGTGTACATACACCTGCACTTATGAAGATCTAATGAACGCCACGGACGCTGCTATCAGATTGAATGCGGAAGGCGGAGGCAGCGGAGGACAGGGTGTTGTGGCGCAGCATGGGAGAGGCCTATTTCCAGCAGTGGACTGCGATAGGTTGAGTTGATTGAAAACGGTATTATAAAAATTGGGTTTTATCATGATAAATAAATGCTTACAAACCCAACATCATGGAGTCACTCATTTTGTCACTTGCCTGCTATGAAGTTAATTAACATGTTCCTGTCAATTTAATTACTTGCTCCTTTACTGATTTTTTTCTATAGATGCTTTCAAAATTTTGTATTTTCATCAAAGGTCTACTCCCTAAGCAGAAATCCGTAGTTTCGTCCGAAGTTACGGGCGATTCCTACTCCGTTTCACCTACGCGTTCACTCCGAAGTTTCGAAATACTTTTGGAGGGGCCCATATCTTCGTTGAGTGGACTTTGGTTTGGTGGACTTAGTGATTAGGCTAGCAATTCTTGTAATTTTAAGATAAGTCTGATCTCAGTCTCAATTACTCTCAATCTATCAAAAATACCTTTAATTTCCCTTCATTTTTGACATTGACTGTCCGAGTCATGCTAGATGATTATCTAGACATGTCTATGAAGAACACTGACCTCTATTAAACAACTTGTTTATTACAGGTCAGTGATGAAGAAAATAAACAAATAAAGAACAAAGCATCATGTTCATATTATTACAGACGTCAAAACATAATTTATATCAACATTATTGATGCAAAATAAAACACTGCAGTGATGAAGATTGCTACAGTGATAAAAAAAAAATTGTCAAGAGAAAATAGTCACTAACTAGTTAGAAGCTATTTTAATGACATGGAGGAGAATATCATCTTAACAATAGACATTCTTTGTGTTGCAAAAAAATAACATGAACGTTTTCTAGCTTCTTTATCAGCATCAATCTGCTAGCAACTGCAACTTACTCACTGACAGTCACTGATGTAGCAATTTATATGTATTCTATTCTATTTTTCTCTATGGTAATGGTGCCGATGATGTTGACAATGCTGCCAATGCCAGATGTGATTTTTTGTATGTTTGTTTGTTACAATTTCACGATAAAATGGCTAAACGGATTTGGATGAAAAGTTTTTGGGACGTGGGTAGACCATGGCCTGGATTAGAACATAGGATACTTTTTGTACCAATATTTCCATGGGATTGAGACTAGTGGGAGTGAAACCAGGGTGCATCTAGTAAATAAATAACAAATTGAATCCACTTCTAGTTTGTTGAGATGGTTGATAAGCAATAAAAGACTAGTTATCACTATACTTTTAAACTGTGGCGACATGTCTCATATTATTTCTGCTGCTAAATACCATGTTATGATCATGCTTACTGGCTCCTTGGGTGTCCATGGTACAAACAAAGATCATACAACTAAGGCAACAACAATCAAAATCAAATCAAATTATTTATTGGTTTGCAAACATGGGTATTTAGTACAATGTTTTGTTACTACAGTCCTCCAGAAGATAAGATGATGAGAGTATTCTGAATAGGTTTCAAACAAAGGGGATGAAGGGGTAGGCAGTTATCTGTAATCATTTTTTTGCTATGCAATGAATAGGATACATTTTCATTTCACTTCAAGTAGGCACTTGAAGAATTTGTTGGTTTAAGGAGCATTTTGCCAATAACAAATAATTAATTAAATTATTATCTTTTAAAATAAATCCTCTTTGCTCTAAGTCAGCACAATAATAGATTCCAATCTCACCTGACATAGTCTTTTTTTTCTATTCAAGTGCAGGGATGATAAACAGCAAAAACAAACATAATTAACAAACTCCAAAAAAGTAGGTCAATTTTATGGCGCACTGCTGTTCATTATGTAGGTACCTACTACTTCTAGCTTCAAGATGTTAGAAGTAGTAAGATGTCTAATCTTGGTAAAAGAAATGTGCTATGTTATAGACTTTCTTTTGTTTTTTCAGTGTTTTTGATCCTTTTTTTTCTGAGATTATTTCTAATAAGTGGTCTTTTTAAAAGAAATAATCAGCAAAATATTATAATATTTATGCAGCAACAATTTGCACAATTTTAGCCTCTTACTTATTTAGTAACCAAGACTATTGTAAATTGAAACAAACACTAAACACACAGTATAACAAACAAATAACAAAAAACTATTCTCACCAATAGGGAAAGTTTTCCAATGATAGAGGAAGTCTTCGGCGACTTGCTTGATGTTGTTGACGAGCTGCTCGACCTCGGGCGGCGCGCCGACCAGCTGCACGTCGAAGTGCAGCGGCTCGCGCTCCGGGGGCGGCGCCTCCAGCACCAGCGAGCTCGGACGCGACGCCCGCTCGCCTTCCCCAGACATCCTCAGATACCCCGCAGCATCCACTCACCACTCAATTCCTGTCTCACTAATCGCATAATGATCGCAGTGGGCGGAGAAATCACTTGAAACCGACCTCTTACTGTTTTATTATTTACATTTATCTAATCAATTCTAAACGACACACTTAATAATTGACGACGAGAACAGCTTACAATATTAATTATTTCATTCCGGCTGTGGAATCTGATGCCGATTTATATTTTGTTTTGGTTACTTAAAAATAGGTTTTCGTAGACAAAATTAAAATGCCAAGAAAGAAAAGAAAACCAATCCCAGCCGCACGCAACCGAGTTGACAATTCTCTAAATACGACGTTACGATTTACGAAATGACTGACAGACAGACAAAAAGTATACCGTAGACAAGTTAGTAAACAATAAAGTCTGTCTGAAGCGTTTCACTTTAAACGGAACGTTAACTGCAATGCAATATTGGAATTTGCAATGCCATGTCTGCAGTGTTATAGTTTGCCACTATTTTATAAATTAAAAGAACCAACATCATGAAAAATACTCAAAACTTTACATTATATTTTTGAACTAGAACACAGATTCACAGAATAATCTTTTCTTGAAAAGGCTGAATACTACAATGTCTATGACAGCCGAATGATACAAAAAAAAAGAATCATTATTGTCAATGTGTTAATTTGTGAACTTGTTTGTTATTTACAATAAAATCTTAAAATACGGGTTTCAATAACAAAATTAATTTGCATTTACGGAAAAATTTCATACATTCCAGCATATTTTGCTAGAACCGCTCAGAGTGCTATATTTATACGCTTTATTCATTGGTTTACTTGGAGAGCCCGAAGGTGATCGGATTAGGTATGTCCTACATAGCACATTTAGAGAATTTATCACTTATCACCCGCGGCCTGTGTTCAATCGTGTTTTTGCTTGTGAAAACGTATTATTAGTTTTAAGATAGGTAAGTTTCGTTTTGTTGATGTATCATTTCGATTTCCTTTGTTTTGCTAATATAACTCAAACTATTTCAGAGAACTATGGAAGCAATGGATATTCAGGCCGTAGAGTCGAAATTAAGTGACGTCACTGTGACGGCCATACCCATGAGCGGGAAGAACATTCATAAAGATCTGAGCCATGGGAATAGCAGCCAGGCAACTATATCAACTGTGCCAGCGACTTCGCCCTCGTCTGTCGGAAAGGATAAAGATAATGGAATGTCGAAGTATGCTCAGTTGCTAGCCGTTATTGAGGAGATGGGTAAGGAAGTTCGACCAAGCTACTCAGGCAGTCGTAGCTCAGCTGAGCGTTTGAAGCGTGGGATCATTCATGCCAGGATCCTCGTGAGAGAATGTCTCATTGAAACGGAGAGGTCAGCAAGGCAATAGCTTGCTGATGGAGAAGTTTTCACAGTCAATTTTAGTGTACCTCGAGTCTTGGAAAAGCTTGATGTGGAATTAGGAAAAGAATTATAAAACGTTTGTTATTGTTGATTGTTTTATGATAGAACTTGGTACCTGAACAGAAAAATATGAATTTAAAACAAATGGTATTGACTAGATCAATCATAAATAAAATCTCAAGTTATTTTGCAATAACGTAATGAAAAGGTCACTTTTCTTATTTATGTATACTTGTTACATACCATGTTCTATCATAAGACAATGCTTCAATAAAATATAAATGAAGGCCATTGAGACGTCACATCAAATCAGTGTAACAATGCCCAATTTGAGCTGTCATAAATTAATATCTATGGACTCTGGAAATTGGAGTCAAATCAAAACAAATACTTGCTGCTGGAGTCATTCTAATATTTGCCCGGGCAGCCAATGTTTTGAGGAACCATTATCACTTTTTTATAAAGATTTCTGTAACTTACAAAACATTATTACTTGATTGAATTAGCGAGTTGCAATAAAAACATTGCAGTGGTGGCCCAGTGGTAACGGCCACAACAAGTTGTATGTTATGGGTTCAAACCCAAGCAAGCTCTTTACTTTTTGCAAATTATCTCAAAACAGTGAAGGAAATCATTGAGGAAACCGTTATGTCCTAGAACCAACATTTTGAAGCTATTTGACATCTACCAACCATACTGGGCACACATGGTGGTTTATGGCCCACTCCCTCACACTCACCGAGAGGAGGCTCCCAGCAGTAGAGCAGTTTAAAATAGCAGTTAAAGGCTTACTTACTAATATTTTAGATAAACTTCATAACATTGGCTGCAATGTAACCAATAATAACATAACATTTTTCCCTTTACTTATATTATAAGCTGTAATTCTAATTTTTATATTGATTTTACTGACAAGAATGGCAATTTGATTGTTTCAGAAATGATTATAAGTAAAGGTTTTGTGATTGGTTTAAATTGTAAAAGATTTAACTTAATGTTTTCCTGCAAGATTAGGCAAACTGCTGAGTTTTAGATTTTTTCTGTAGTTAATATATTAACCTGTTGTGTAAAATGCAATAATTGGAAATAATGGATTGATTTTTTATGATTGTGTCTGAAGCAATATTAACTTGAGCCACTGTGTGGCTCCCATAAGCAATGTTTGCATTAAGTATCCCATAAACAAAGGTTATGAAGAAACAAACAATACTATTTGTTCTATTAACCAAATTTACAAAAGTATTAAATTCAGCAGGATATTTAAAACATCTAATTTATTAGAATTAAATATAATTCAGGGTACTTAGACATAAATTTAAGAGAATTTACTTTAAAGTTATGATCCCATACAAAATGGATGCAATAAGTTACAATATATTATGAATTTTTAACAGAGGTGGCCTTAGTGACCTTTGTTGATACAAAAGTTGATAAAATACAAAATTAGTTCTTTCATTGTTATTAAATGTAATACAGTAAGGTCTCATAAAATCTAGATGAAACTATGTGTGCTTACAACACGAGCACACGCGTCGACGACTGCAAACCGTCGATGTCGCTCTTGAGTATGGTACTCAAATACACGAGCGACACGCGATGAAGGTCGTCGCCGACACGCGTCGACGGTTGCAGTCGCCTCTGTCTTCGACAAGTGTCGCTCGTGTGTATGCACACTTTCTGCAACAGTCACACTCTGACATACTTTGGGTTAGGAGTGCTGATTTGAATTTAATGGACTTTCAGGAATCACTTTTCTGTTACCAACTAATTCAACTTGTGTTAATGACTTAAAAAAATGTAATACCATATTTGAATGTGAATCAATATTAACACTTACATCCATGTATGTTATAAACCAAAGGCCACCCCTGATTCCAAAGAACACAATACCTTATCGGCTACACCTAAGCATGCTTGTCATGCATGCATGAAGCATAGCAAGCAGCTTCAGGCTAACTTCAGTATTTCTGGGTCAATACTGCTCAAGCATTTACTAAAAATCCTGTAGGAAAGCTTGGTTGCTACTCTCATGCGTGTTTGACAACCATAACAATGATGTGGCTATCCATATTTATTGAAAACATTTGATTTGTTAGTGATAAGTGTTAAATGTAAGTTTGGCAGTTGAGAATACAAAAGTAATTGATTCAATGGCTAGAAGAACAAGATGAAGTTTTTGAAAACTTACTATATGACATGAGCTTGTAAAGAGCAGTAGACGTTTGTAATATTCTTGATAAAGTTACGGTTTTCAAAACATTCATGATTATCTCTCCTAGCCATATAATCGCCATACTAGAGAGTCAAAACGGTTTATGAACAGTTAAAATGTCCTGAATGAAAACAGGCTGTGATCGCAACATTTATTGTGAACATCTACCTCATACACAAACAAAATATTAATATTTTAAATGTTTAATGTCATTGTCGTATATATAATCTCTGGCATAGCTTGATTACATAAAGTTTTTATGTAACGTTTTTGAAAATTGTTCCAATTTAACAGATAGGTGGCGTTGCTGAGCTGGTATAAAATTAATAATTTATATTGAGACCTCTTTAAGGTTTATGGCAATATCTAAAGGGATTGAAGATTTTTATATGGAGCCTGGCATACCTATCTGCCCAACTTTTTTTTTCAAAATGGCCCACTCATGAATCCTATACAAATCAATATCTGACATCAATGCAAACAGAAAACATAACAGGACCAGACCCTGTAAAGCGTCACGTTTCCGAGATATTACCTTTCAAAGGCGATCACGTGCAATCCATATTTTTTTGGACTTCGGTACATCTTGTTGCTTAGATGTTTGGTTATTTCAAACATCTAAGCAACTAAAAAAATCAAAATGGCGGACAGGTAGGCATGCACGGACCTTCAAAGCCCTTTGTTTACGAATATTATTCCTATAACATTTTACTATGGTTAAATTGCTCAAATTGTAGGAATTTATAAACTATTACATTCTATTTTATTGATATTACCTATTGTGTAACTTAGAGATGCAATACTGGTCAGAAAACAGCACAGTGGCGCCACAATCAAAAATGTGTTTTAAAACGACACAATAAAGTTGATCTAATCTATTTAAATGTAGAAAGTATGAAACAAATTAATTACTCTTGATTTTCCGACGATATTACGTTGATATTATACAATGGCTTGGTTGTTTTATAGTCATATTTCTTAAATCCCAAAATCAAGCCTTTATCACAGTGGGTAGATAAAAGCATTAGATCAATTTAAAGATTTCAAAGAACTGTAAGTCTTGTTTCTATTGAAGCAATAAGAACTAATCAAATATTAGTGGTTTAACTGGTTGAATGCTGTAATTACAGACACAATAAAAAAGCCATTGTGTCTCGCGTAGATCTACGTTCCGGCTACGAAGGGTTAAAGAAAAAAAACCCATTCTATTTTATGGTACTGCAATAAAAACTTTTTACAAAACTAAAATTCATTGGAGAATTTGGAATGGTTCATTGTATTCATAGAACCACAATAATAACATGCATTATTTATTTTGGAAGGAAAGGAGAAAGTAACTTTAATTTTCTTGCTTCCAACTTAGCCTACGTACGCACGGACGTAAAAATATCGCGGCGAGATTTTATCGCGCATTGGATTTTCATCTCTCGGTGTGGAGCCGAACATGAGAATCCAACTAAGCGCATCCCACCGCGTCAAAAAAACACTTGGATTTTCAACTCTCGGTGCTAAATCAGAGCGTTGAAAATCCAGTCAAAAACGCGCCCATGCTACCGGGTCTTATTTGTTCTGTTTATATCTACCCACTGTTTTTATTTGTGACCTCATGATAGATTACGTCATAGCTTGTAAGAAACGTGCTCATTGATTTATGATCATTATCGTTTGTTAGTGTTAAGTTGTATATATTTAGTTGTAGCACATACCATAAAACGACAATAGTTCAATATAAGAGTATAGACGGGCACCAATTGTTGTCAGTTTTCCGAACAAATCCTCAGACAGATCGTCAAATGATCGTGGCATGTGAACCACTTTGCATAGCTCATAGGTACGCACGGCTAAATATCAAGCCAATATGAGCTGACTTCTGGTTGTACAAAAGACCCATACAATGCGAGGTTAGCTATAACTGGAAATGTATAGCTTGATGTGTCCCCGTGTGTGCCAGAAAATAAATAGCTTCAATGTAAAGAGTATCAAAATGATGTTTACAAATGGCTTAATTTCCTTTTTAACACAATTCATAAGTTCGTAACGCCCTAATTATCTATTGAAATCTAATTCATCATTGGGGTTAAAAAAACTCACTAATACAAATATACTCAAGAAGTACCACCGATTTTAGACTTAAAAATCTCTTAGAAACACTCCCCTTTGCTCGTCTGTACTGATCCACGTTCAAATGTTAGGAATTTGGTCCAACTGCCGTCAAGTATACTTCTTAGATTAATTAGATGTAAGAAGAATTTACGAAGTAGATTTTAAACTCTTATAAAATAAGTTACCACTAATAAATAATGTACTTACGTAAATAAATGTTATTGTAAATGTAACCCCTTGAAGTCCATTTCGATTGATATTTTTGTATTTATATATTTTACTTGTCATTTTTTAAATTTTGTATCGTCTATTTTAATGTATGCTCTTTTTTACTTTGCTTAGGATTCATTGTCAAAGTATAGCCATCGTCATCGAAATTCATTGAAGGGGGAAGCGCCAACGTAGCCCGCGAAATTCAAAAGTAGTTTCAAGTTCCATAGCATACCTACCTGTCCGCCATTTTTTTATTTTCAAAATGGCAGCGACACATGAATCCTATGTCAGCTATTGATTTATATAAGTTTCATAAATGACAGCTATTTTGAAAAAAAAAAAAAATTGGCGCGACAAGCAGTAGGTAGGCTCCATACAAAAATCTTCAATCTTCTTACGTTTTTTGCCTGCAGGTCATTGTCAAGTTATATTTGAATCAATATATGATTCACGACAACAACACATGAGTTTTCACAGTTATAATCATTAGAATCATCAATACATGTCTCGTTAGAATAGACCCCAAATGTCATGATTTCAAGAAATAGTCAGTTAATATGGTAATGTGAACTTAGGGAGTTGTATTGATGATTTTAATGATTATAATTCTGTAAAGTCACATTTTTTACGGTCGCAAATAATACTTTGATCAACATAAAAGCCGATACTGTTTGCAAATTGCAAAAAACGTAAGACAATTTGAAAGTCGCGGGTTTTGCTGGCGCTTTCGTCTTAAATATAAATGACCGGTGTCTACCGATTTGTGACACTTGACTGCCTGATAATAAATTAAAATACTAAATGTTATGGGGACGACTGTACTTTAACAAGATAATAGAGAATTAGTTCTTTAAACAGAGTTATTTACACCATTTTTAGGGTTACGTAGCCAAACGGCAAAAACGGAACCTTAATGTTTTTTTTATTATTACATTCGGTTCACGGTATAGAGTTGTCTCTGAATCGCTGTATCTTAAATAATGTAAATGTTTTCATAATCATTAATTGGACAATATTTCAGAGTAAACGTTTATGTTACAGCGCTTTCAATTGGACAGACTGTCCAATTGAAAGCGCTGTAACATAAACGTTTGCTGATACGACATTGTATTTGTACCATCGCGGCCTTTTCCGCATGACCACTTAAATTTTTTTTCGTCTATATCCTGCGGCGGCGCTAAGCCCCCTTAAAGTTTTCGCCTATTAGGAAAACGATAACGCAATTAGTTGCAACCTGCACTGCGCAGCTTAGTGATGCATCACGTGTACTCCTTTTGTGAATTTGAACCATTTGACCTTGACGCGCTTACTAGAGAGCGTTTCAATTTTTTGAGTGCAAGCAAAAATTAACTTAGTGGTGGTCAGGCGGGAGTGTCCGCGATAATGCGCGGGCGGTACCAATATTAGTCCAGGACGCACAGGTGATTTTTTATGGCGCACTGGATTTTCAACCCTCGGTATTTAGCCGAGCATTAAGAATCCAACAAAGCGCATCCCAGCGCGCCAAAAAAACACAGTGTTGGATTTTCAACTCTTGGCGATTAGCAGTGCATTGGATAACCAGTGCGCGAAAAAAAATCGCCCGTGAGTACCTCGGCTTACTGTTTCAATAAAAAGCGCTTTCAAGCGTTAAAATACAAAATGGCTATTCTTGTACTACACCTTAATAATATACTATTTAAATGAGACAAAATTTTAACAATAACGACAATATAAAATGATAGTGTATACGATTTGTAATTTACTGTATACTCCGTAGGTAACATAAGCAGATCTAGAAGTTTCTTAAACTGAAAGTTCTATTTTAATATATCATCAATAAAATCAATGAAAATATTTTTACTTATGAGAGTATATTTACATATCTTTGCATTCGACTGTACTTTGGTGTGAAATTGTTTTAAATACTTTTAATGAGGGTAGTATGAAGTTCTAATCTAAAGTAAAGAAAAGAAAAAAAAATAAAGATTTGATTTTGTTGTATATTTGTTAAGATTTCACGCTAAAACGGCTGAATGGATTTTGATGAAATTTGGCACATGGGTAGACCATGACCTGGACATCGGCTACTTTTCATCCTGAATTGCAGACGAAGTCGGGGTCAACAGTTAGTGCTCAATATGTTGGAACAACTTGCTCTGAATCATAGACTTATAAAAAAGATGCACTCCGCGCCACGCATATCGAAAGTGAAGCATCGTACCGATCTATGTGTGCGTGATTGACGCTGTCGTGTCACGTAAAGGCGGCCGGTCGGCATACTATGAAGTAAATGTGAGCGTAAGGCGTGTTTGTACAAGCGGTCTCGGCATACTCACTGTGCTTCACTTTCGATATGCGTGGCGCGGAGTCCCATCTTTTTTACAAGTCATCATCTGCCTAGCCTTTTCCCAACTATGTTGGGGTCGGCTTCCAGTCTAACCGGATGCAGCTGAATACCAGTACCTTTTTTTACAAGTCTATGCTCTGAATAACATTGATATGAAATAATATAATTTTGATTTAATATTAGAACTTTATACTAACCTGAATTATACGAAATGAACAGTAATAGAAAATATATGAAATCAAACGATATTAAGGATATCGTTATACCTTGCAAAGCATACCAATATAAACTAGCATTAATGTTATTTTGAAACATTCTTATAAATTTTTTGGACGATTGTTGACTAGGACGGCGCGTGCGTGTTTCATAAGCCTCTTGAATTTTTTCCCTACGATCGGACCTTGTACAAAAAATAACGCTAGTCGCCTAGATTTCGTGAGCTTATCATCAACTGTAATCCGTTGTGTCGGCTCGAACCACCTTTTAACCACCATGGTTAACACACTAAGGCCTGAGTTCACCAACATTCAAACCACCGGTTAGGTATTTAAACAGTTGGTTTATATCAAATTTCATAAGTAAATTTTATATACAGAATTGATTAAATATTTAATCAGTTGATTTAAATGTTGGTGAACACAAGGCTAACAGTATAGCTACGGCTTTCATTTTGACAGTTCAACAACATTCATTGCGTTATTTACGTTGTAGAGCAGACAAAATTTTCAAATAAATGAAGCAATGGGTTAGCAATATCCTTCAAAATGACGCAATTAGGGTGCTGGCTGCGTTCAAAATCTTTCATATTCCAATTTATTGTAACTAGATAGGGCCCATGCCCTGTACTGTGGCAGAAACAGTTGTTACTACACCACGCGTCGTCATGTCAAAAGAATCGTGATTTTGGGGCAGTCCTATATTGTATATTACTTCCTTTGTGTCCCAATGTAATATGTAAGTGGCGAACCACAACACAGTACAAATTTTAGCAAATTATTGTCTACATGTAACGTTGTGAATGTAATGAAGGGATACTTTGCTCGTCTTTATAGCGTTAGTAATTATTCATGTATGGGCATATTTTTATTACAATAAATGGGTTTAAAATAGTAATTATTACTTTTATTTTTGAGCCTTGTTCCTGTAAATTCCTGCATTTTTTCTGAATTAATCTTACGGTAGGACAGGTTAAATGAGAGATGAATTTGTTCTATATCTACTTACCTTGAGGAGGCGTAAATAAGTAGTTTTCCATGTTTTCGGTATTCGACAAGCTACTCTTAACTCAATGCATCTGCAAAATATTAAAAGTAGTAAAGAGGAAAGTGGGAGTTAATTTCATAATAAATATGGTTAAATTCGCTTTGAAGAACAGACCCATTCCTTACATAGTAATACCTTTTTTTTCTGCTAAACCTTAAGCTAACCTTTTGTTTGTAGGTACCTCCAGTGTCATATTCGCATTAGCGAAACAACAAAAAATAAATAAGCATTAAAAAAAAACAAAGATCATCACTGCAAATACTATGAAAATAAAATTGTATTTTTTAATTCTTTCAGTTCAATGGCAGTTTGGCAGAACAAGTGGCGTTGGGACACGGAGTTCAGCGCCGACTCAGTAGAGTGGTGTCCTGTGGAGCCCCACCGCAATGTCCTAGTCTGCGGGACTTACCAGCTCGATAAGAATACTGAGCAAGGTAACATTTTGATGTTCGATGTATCGGCATTCATTTAGCTGCGTGCGAATTGCGATGTTCATTTGTTTCTTTTCGACCCAGTCATTATGAATGAAGCTCCTGCAATACGAGTATCTGACTTTAATAAATTATGGTATGAGAGCAATTTCAAAAAAATTTGTACTCCCGGTTTTTGCCTTGTCCCTCGACTTTGTTCATTCATTTTTTTGTGATGAATTACTTCTAGCAGAATATATTAATTTAAGTGAAAAAAAACACATTTTTAAATACATATATAAATTGTAGTTTTGTTGTTTCTTTACTAAATTTATAAAGATATAAGTAATGATTTTTTAATATTCATGACCATCGAATTTACCTGTCCCCTTCCCAACTAGGTTCGGAAAATCTTTGATTTCCAAAAACTTTCGTGTATTGGGAGTGGTTTATAAATATAATTTGAATTCTTGAAAGTCGAATTTATCAGTTAGAAGTATATATATATTTTTTTTATTACATATTTTCTATAAAAAATTAATATAAAGAAAAATCTAAAATTTTAGCTAACCGGAACATTCCGTTTTGTGACCGCTCGTTTTTGCAAAAAATCTTCTAATCGTGGAAAGTATTCGGCACGAAATGGCAGACAACATATCGTCCTTCATCGAGAGACGCTATTTTGCTTTCATTATCAAACTAATTTGTGACCAGCGCGGACTTATTGTTGAAGTGTTCCCGTGTTTCAATTTCTTTGCTCAGGTATGTGACCAAGTTTTACCTTATAAATCACTTTTCTTTAATTATTGATAATGTTGACATATAGCAAGATTTGTATAGTATTTCATACCAAAAAGTTAATAGTGCTAAGTACGATGGGTAATTTTTAAACAATTTAACCCTGCAAGAAGGTAGCATTATGTGACCTCCGTTTTGTGACTAATTCTACGGTCACATTTAACGGAACGGCAAGTCACAACAGGTCGGAATGCATAAAGCTTAGTTTACATTGCATTGATTTAATGTTACAAATTATTCAGACGCCAACACATCAAGCTACACCAATCTGTCAAATTTCTTTGACAGATTTCAACTATTATTACAAAAGAATAAGGTTCATGTTCAATTGGGAAAATTTGACAGTTGCTTAGCTGATGATAGCTCGATGCTTGATGATAGATATTGATATGAGGATAGCTTGATGTGCTGGCGTCTGTAATAATTGGGTTTGAGGTTTCTTTTGTAATTTCACATTAAGTACCTATAGTAAGATAAAAATACAAGCATATTTAAAATTATTGTTTTATTTCTTACCTACTCTATTCTTCGATTTTTTCAGTAATTATTTTCTTTTAACAGAAAAAATATAAAACTAGTTCCAATTTGAGAAGTAGGGCTAAAAAAAATTAAATTATCATTTGATTTCAAAAGTTAACTTAGGTTTAATGTCTATTTAGGCAATTTATAAATCATGTGAACACAGCCTTATGATTTTAAGACTTCCATTTTGTCACTGTCCCTTCAAATTGATGGAGTTAAATCTATGAAATTACATGAATTTTACCTTTTAAATCTGTGCGGCCACAAATATGTTTACAGTTAATATATTACTTTACGAAAAAGCTACACATATTAAGTTATATATTATGTTTTTGGAGTAAAATTAAAAAATAGACCAGTGATAGGCGACAGAGTCACAAAACCGAATAAAAAACAATAATGTTGTGTTAATCCTTGAAGCTAAGGCTATTTTCTTTGATTTATCAATTAATTACATGTATTATTAGTTTAAATAAATTTAAAAAAGCCTTATTAATATCACGCTTTCCTTTAATTTTGCTTTTAAATCTAGTCACACAACGGAACTAGTTCCGCCACAAAGTCCGTTTTGTTTTGATATTATCGGGAAAATGCCTCGATTTCCGCGTTCCTTTTTATTTTTCTGCATAATAAACGATATAACCTATTATATTATGGTCAAATAAAATAAAAAAATCACATAAAAAATTAAATCGAATTTTACAGCAGGGGTACACTTTTTTTTGAAATTGCTCATGAATCAGATTGATATCTCGATACGAGCGCTGCTGTTAGACATTTTTTTAAGATCTCCATAAACTTCTAAACCTCTTTTTCTAGTAATGTCATTAAAACATTTATGAAGAAAAACATTATTACTTAAATTATATTTTTCCAGACGATACTTCAGCCAAGCAGACGAGGCAAGGACGGATATATCTATTTTTGATCAACAAGAACACAACAGAATTAGTTCCAGTTCATGCAATAGATACTTCAGGAATATTAGACCAGAAATGGTGCTACCATTCCATTCAGGACTATCCCACGCTAGCCGTCGTTACATCCGTAGGCACCCTACAACTTTACCGACTAACCAATGAAAATGGTGCTTTAGAATTGAAACTATGGTTGGAGCACGTGATTGGTCAAGACATTTTGGCTCTCTCCGTTGATTGGTCGACGAACAAAATGAGTTCAGCAGAACCTAGCTTGGTGGTCAGCGATTCTGCTGGTTGCGTTCATGTTTTGAAGATAGTCGAGGATGGGTTGAAGACCATAGGGAAATGGAAGAGTCATGGGTTTGAGGCGTGGATCGCTGCGTTTAATTACTGGAACACATATGTCTTTTATTCAGGTTTGTCTAGAAGTTAGCATTTTTAAACTGATTTATTCCAGTACTAGCTTTTTCCCGCGACTTCGTTCGCCTGGAATTCGCAGGTAAGATACACAACTAATATAACGGCCACGTTTTTATAAAACACCCTCGGTTCCCGACCTACCGCGTCACAATGGGTCGCCCGCCGGCGCCTGCGCTATTACTTCGTTTTCGCTTAGTGTTCTTTCTTTTATTTTTTTTGCTTTGCATCTAATGGTCGTAGCGTAAAATAATATATATCCTCAAGAATTGGGGTAACAAAAAAAAAAAAAAACAAATTGGTAGTTCAAAGATTAAAAAAAAAAACCTTCAGCTTTATTATTGAAGATATGCAACTACAATACTAGCATATTTATGTAATGCACCTCATGATAATTATGTGAAGTTGATCGTTAACTTTGTTCATTATTGCAGGTGGTGACGATTGCATATTCAAGAGCTATGACGTCAGAATTCCAGATATACACACAACTGTGAACAAGAGACATGAGGCTGGAGTGACTTCGATCAGGAGCCACATAGATGTGGAGCATCAGCTGTTGACTGGAAGGTACCTAATATTGCACGGAAGTCAACATACCTAACTACTTCTAGCTTGCAGTTCCCACTGTTATGGCACATCTAGTTTCAGAAAAACTTTAGCTTTATAGAGCGTAGTCTCACTTTGTGGCCCACGAAGTAAATATAAAGCCGATAAATTCTGTAAATATCTCACTGTGTAAACTTAGGTGAAGTGAGCTGTCAATAATGTCAATCGCTGGCAACAGCCGATCTTTTCAGTGAAAATCTTACTGTGAAAACTGTGAAGTTAGGTTTCAATTGGCTCACTTCACCTAAGTATTCACGGTGAAATTTAAAAAAATAGCAATATAGGTTTGATCTCATCTGGGCGTTTCGTAAAGCTCGAAGTTTCATATTAACAACAAAACAAAATTTGAGTCTCGTGTCTTAGCTCAGCCGCACTCCTTTTTCGTTAGCTTTAATTAAAATACCTATTTATTAATTCCAGTTACGACGAAAAAGTCCGTCTTTGGGATACTCGAAGCCTGAAGTCCTGCATCGAAGAAATCGACGTCTGTGGCGGGGTTTGGCGTCTAAAATGGCACCCCAAAAAGCCAGACACAGTTTTAGCGGCCTGTATGTACGGCGGGTTCCGTATACTGCGCGTTGACGACCAAATGGAGATCCTGAGCGAGTATTTAGAACATGAAAGCATAGCGTACGGTGCTGATTGGCAGTTAGACAGTGATTTAGTAGCTACATGCTCGTTTTATGATTGTAAAATGCACATCAGTGAAGTTGCAGTGTAATGTAAATACATGAATTTGATTTTTGTATAATTAAAGAGTTGAATAATGTTTTTAATTTTTTAGTTAATGAGTCCTTGTAGATTTTGATTGGCATGTGTTGAATCGAACCTTTCATAATTCCTATTCTGCAATGCTATATTTTGATTGCGCCTCTTTTTGTGAACCTCAAATAATTACTATTTTGGGGTCCTAAAACTATTAAATAGCCAAGTAACTGCGCCCAACTTGGATGTAGCGTTTGGTCAGTAGTAACCTAACCCATTCGGTCGGTCATACAGTGACCAATTCAGCTTGCGCATGATTTCTAAAAATGTGCATCATTAGAAGCCCAGTTTTTAGAAGTTTTTATATTTAAAATATAACTGGTAGCACAATCCCAGTAGTGAACAGGAAAGGCTTATTTTTGAAGGATTTCGATGTTATACAGATGCTTAGGTTTTTAGAGGATCACTTCAACATTTCGCATTTTGATTTAATCTTGGCAACGGCCTACCGCAGCTCAGAAATGATGAATTCCCCTTTGAGGTGCTCAGCAGCTCCTATAAGTATGTAAAGTCCGCCATAGGAGTCTCGCGGCAATAAGTTGAACTAATTTTTATTATAAAGTTATCAACATTCCTACAACAACCCTCTTACCTGAAACCTTTCTCTATTTATGATTGTACATTTGATGTTGAGATCAATAAATAGATAAAGATTTATGTCTCCGTCGCATGCCTGTAGCGCCACGTCTGCGAGACTTATTCGTGAAACGGACTATAGATAAAAAAAAAAATGTTTATAAACGATGATTAAAGTTAAGTGACGTTCAAACGTCAAAATGTATGGTGGGGGTTAAACAGTCGCCAATCATTACTTAATTTTAAGCAACATTTATGACTATGGGGTAAATGCAATGCAAATAACGGTCAAACTCTCATTTTAAACATGTTGTATTTCAATTTGCTTATAATGTCATGATAAATATAATTTATAACAATTACATACTTAATAAAGTAATCATTTGCCATAAGTGATAAAAAAATTCTTACACCATTTACATTTCAAGGCTTTGGATGATGTTGATTGTTCGTTCGAGTTCATGCGTTCATTGTCCCAATAAATTTTTAAAAACACTAAACTGGCCTGATTCCCCTACTATAAATTTGTACCTTAACATTTTCTAAATAAAGTCTATTTTTCTATTCACTGGAATTAAAGTACGTTACCAACGTCGCACGAAGCTGGCGTGCTCACTGTCTGGCAAACGAAGACAGCGCCTTATGGTACCCTTAGACGCATGCACTTCAAACGTTGCATGTGCACTGTTATAAAATTATATTTAATCTAAATTATACAATTTTTTAAAACATCTTTTTATTTATTTGTAATGTTATGCGTTTATTGTTCCTGTTGGCAGTAAGGGTGTGACAATCACCCGAGATTCTCGACTTGTATGATGATCTAAACAAGTTCCATTTAAATATGTTCAAGTGAAAGGAACTTGCTAAAACTCTGGTAGCACGAAACGTTTGAAGTGCCACGGTTAAAATATGTAAGCGTAAAGTTTTCGGTATAAATAACCATTAAGTATAAGAGCGCTACACACATCGTGTATTACTTATTTATCCACCGATAACAATGCAGTATCCACAAACATACATGTTAATCCATTACCAAGCTAAAAATGTAAATTTTCATAGACCCCAAAACGATTTTTATATATTTTTTTTATTTAAATCACAAGACACTATTTATTTAGACTAGTTTTTGATACTATAATGGCAACTAAACAGTTGTTAATTTATTTATTTATATATTTTTTTACATAAAAAATATACTTATTACATTCAAGGTCCGTTTATTACTTTAAAATATCACTGCATTGTTACATGATCATGTGAACAATTGGCAATTGTTGCGTACAACAAATTGTTCATGATGAGTACACATACACTATAAAAAAAAAAAACAAAAATATAAAATATATTACTAGTAGATATTTTCAAATAAACACATAAAACGGAGTGAGATTTTCAATTTAATATCGAATAAATATACGTGTGTACTTACTCACCATAAACCTGTGTTGGTCTGACCCCCCGGACTGCCACATTCACTCGCAGATTGAGTCGCGAACATTAGTGCTTAGAACATGCGTCTGACTCTGTGCGTTTATTATTGCATTATCGTGAGCGGGAAGTGCGTCAGTCAGGCGCGGGCCGCGCGGCTACGTACAGACGCAAGCGCGCCCTGTATACTACGAAATACTGTCCATTCGATTACAATGCCTCATGATGTCATATAGTACATTACGTCTTACAAAATGGTGTTCCGATGCATAAAACTGCTATTTACATTAACCACTATATTTACACATAACTCTAGACTTTAGATTACCAAGAGTCGCGCGAACACTACTCGCCGGTGCGGTATAACATCTGTACATACGCGGCACGGTCACTAGGTCGCTGGCGGCGGGCACAATAAATTACTCCTACAAAATGTCAACGGGAAATCTATCTACAATTTCTTCTATGTTACAGTTATGAGGGGAGGCGGTGGGCGCTAGGCGTGGCGCGGGCACAGCGCGCGGAACTCGTCCTCCTGCAGCGACCAGCTCGGCCGAGCGCACGGCAGGTGTGCGCGTGCGCGGCAGCCGCGGGCCCCGCACGCCAGCGCCGCGCAGGGGCCCGCGCAGTGCGCGCAGCGGGCCGCGCGCGCGCCCCACACGGCCGACGCCAGGCCCCACAGGCGGGCCCCGCAAGCCACGAGCCCGGGGGCCCACACGGCGCAGGCCTCGTGGAACCACACCTCGTCGGCGGCGCCGTTCGCGCCGGTGCAGTAGCGCTGCCGCGTTGCCTCGTCCAGCGACCTAACACATGATTAATATTCAGTTTCCAGAAAAAAAGTTAAAACTTCTACAATTTTTAAAAAATTTATTTATCATCCCAGGCTCAAAACTTACGTCGCTGCAGCTGTAGCAAGACTTTGTAGGCAATTTAATATAATAACTACAAATTAAGAAACTTTCTGTCAATATATAGAAATATTTTAAACTTGAAGACAAAATATCAATATTTAAAAATACGAAAAAGTAATTTTAAATGTTGATATTTTGTTTTATGACCTTTTAAAAACGTATTAACTTTTCCAAAATGTACCAGGATTATTTCAATTTCTCTTGAAACATTTGCCACTAATATTAATATTTTAACTTTCTTAGCTTAGTTGCAAACTTTATTGTACACGCTGGCCTCCTAAAACTGAAGGACTACACCTACTTAATACCAGAGGGGCATTCTCGTAATTATAAGAACATTCAGTCTGAACTCAGTCTCAATCTGTAAAAAAACCTCGAATTTCCCTATATTTTGACATTTGTTTGTCGCCTAGATGAGACTGCGACTAGATTTTGAACGTTTTAAATTACGAGAATTGGCCTTCTGATTTGCCCCATAATTTAAGTGTGGAGATCTAACCTGTACTCATCGCAGTCCGTGTCGAGCGCGTAGGGCCCGAACAGGTCGCCCAGCGAGGCGGCGTGCGGGCCGCGCATGCAGAAGGCGCACAGCCACGTGGCGTCGGGCGTGGTGGCGTCGTAGCGCAGCCCCAGCGTGCTGGCGTGCAGGCCGCGCACGCCGCGCACGCCGTTGCGGAACTCCTCGCCGCCCTTCCGCCGCGTGCTCGTGTCCTCGTCCTCAGCGGTCGACGTGTTCATGACGCTCACTGATAGCGGAGAGTCGCGGGGGCCGCGAATCTGTTGAGCGGTGAGAAGATGGAATAAGGATGTTAGCTGATATAAAAAAAAAACCGGACAGGTGTAAGTAGGACTTGCGCCCTAAGTGTTGGATGGACGCCCGATTTTTTCATCCCAGAACGAAAAACAAAGGATTCAAGTCCAAAAATTAAAGTTATAAAATATGATTTTTGGTATTTTCAATCTCATATAGCAGCCGGGGAGATAATTGTAGGCATTCGTTGTGATAGTGAACAATGCTCAAGAGGTCATTTCCCTTAAGAAATAACAGTACTTTAATTTTTGGGTACGAAAAGAATGATGTCCTTTAACTTTTCAGTTGAAAAACATATTCACCCTTAATTCGTTCTACATCACTTTTATTCACTTGTGTTAAACTAAAATAACTTTTTCGACTTTTGTTTTACTTGTGATGTGAGACCTTGCTTTTGCAAATTTGGTGATTCTAAATCAACGGGAAGTACCCTATAGGTTTTGATTTTATTGCCAAGTGTCAAAATATGCGGCATAATAGCCGTATTTTTTATTGCGTTGACTTAGAAGCTTGATTTTGTAACAGCTTCGTAGGCCGACGTAGGTATTTGATATTAATTTCAACTTGATAGGTATCAATACGCTGCAAGACCCCTTTTTCTAAGGAACGCTTGTGAGGTCCAAGTATTTCTTAGAGACAAGACCCCTTGGTCTTGACAGACAGACTGATAACGAAGTGAGACTTTATGGGTTTCGTTTTTTCCTTATATGGTATGGGAAACCCTAAAAAAATTCGTACTGATAATACTATTTCATTATGTCGCTAGTGTACGTAACACGGTCACCTAGCTTTTTCGAAATACCACATAGGATACATTCTAGTTGACAAAGTTACAAGCCAGTCTGTTAAATAAAAAGGGTGGCTGTACCTGTATGTAGGGTCCTCGTGACTTGCTGGAGCTGGCGTTGCTTCCAGAGTCGTAAGCGTCGCGAGCTTCGCGTCCCTTGCGCGGCCTGCGCGCGTCCGTCTTCTTGCGCGCTGCCTTCTTGCGCGGCTCGTCCGAGCGCGCCGGGGCCGAGCGACGCCGCTTGCGGGCCGCGGCCGGCGCTGCCGCTTCGTCCGCCGACGCCGCGGCCGCGTCCGGCGCCGGCGCGGGGCTCGCGGCCGGCCCCTCCTCCAGTCCGGCGAACATCTTCTCCAGCTGGTTCTCCACCTCCACGAAGCTGGCGGCGGCCGGCTCGGCCGAGCGCGCGTCGCTCGCCTCGGGCTCGGCCGGCTTGCCTTCCGACGGCGACTCCACCGGCACGTTGGGCGCCTCCGGGTTGGACGTGCGCGCGCTGCGGCGGCGCGGGGCGGCGGCCGGGGCGGGCGGGGGCGCGGGCGCGGCCGCGGGCGCGCCGGGCGGCTCGGCCGGCGCGGCCTGCACGTCCGGCACGGGCTCGGCGCGCACGGCGTCGGGGCTGGCCAGCACGGAGCGCAGCTTGTCCACGGTGACGGCGGCGGCGGGCGGCGGCGGGGGCGCGAGGGGCGGGGGCGGGGCGCGGTCCGTGTCCGCGATCATGGCGGCGATGTCGTCTATGGTCTCGGCGGAGCCGGAACGTGTTTTTCTCCTAGCGTGAGGCTGGTCGGGGCGCGGGGACGCTGGTCGGGAATCTGGTGCAGCCGTCTTCACGTGCGGGGCGTCGCCGTTCTCCCGGGGAGGAGGCGCAGGCGCAGGGGCAGGGGGCGGGGTGGGCGGGGGTAACACGCGGGGCGCGGCGGGGGGCACGGCGGGCGCGGGGGCCAGCGGGGCGGGGGCAGGCGCAGGGGGCGCGGGCGGTGGCGGAGCTGCGGCCACGCGCACAGTGCGCTCCGGCTTGCGTTTTCTCTTGGAGCCGGGCGGGGCGCCGCATGAGTCTGCAGAGTCCTGGGAAGATACATTATTCAAGAGTTAAGCAAACATGTACAAACATTGTTAATTTACCAAGTATATAATTACACAAACCTCATTGGAGGAGGGCGGCGAGGGCGTAGGTGCCGCCCGGGAGTGCACGATGACGGAGTGCGGCGACACGGGCGAGGGCACGAGGCGCTCCAGCAGCGCGTCCACGCGCGCGTGCGGGTGGCGCGGCTGCGCGCGCGCGATGAGGCTGTTGATGGTGGGCGCGTCGCGCACGGACAGCGCGGGCGGCGCGGCGTGCGCGGGCGGCGCGGCGTGCGCGGGCGGCGCGGGCGACGTGGCCGCGCCGTTGGATGCGCGCCCGCCGCCGAGCGACAGGTCCACGCCCACCCGAGTGTATGCCATCAGCTCATCGGCGCGGAGCTTGTCTGCTACAAGAACATGCTAGTTTAACAAAATGCTTTATTTGCCCAGTTTGTAAAGTCTTCATCAATAAGATTCGACAAACTTATATTTAACTGAGTGTTCAAAATCATACAAAGGCAATTTAAATGAAAAATCATTTATTCAAGTCAGAATCTTCTATTCTTATATTCTATCTTGACCTATGGATCCCAAACTTGGTCTTTGACAAACATACAAAAGTCCAAACTCAAGGTTTGCCAACGTGCAATGGAGCGCAGTATTCTAAGCGTCAAATTGACAGACCATATTCGCAACACCGCACTGCGTTCCAAAACACAGATTACTGACGTTGCTCAAAAAGCCGTTAAGCTGAATGGGACTGGGCTGGCCACGTCTGCCATATGCCCAATGAGCTGTGGGCCAAAATAACCACCACGTGGAGCCCTGACACAGCTAGAAGGCGTCGCGGCAGACCCCGTAAAAGATGGCGGGACGAGCTGGACAAGACAAACGACCAGTGGCCCACTTTAGCCCTGGATCGAAAGAACTGGAAGTCATGGGGAGAGGCCTTTGCCCAGCAGTGGGATGACGCAGGCTAACAGTAACAGAATCTTCTAAGATCAGCAAATTTTTAGTCAAAATTACAACCAAAACGTCCGCCCTTCACCACTAGTGCTTTAGCCGGGAAGTAGTGGCGCAACAAACTCCCCATAATGGTGGTTTCCAACTCCTGCGTTAAAACTATAGGGTTTAATAAAACTTCTACAAGTTGCTATTTACCTCTCGATGGCGCCAAATGTTGATATAAGTCTACTGGAGGTAATGCTGCACTCGCTTTTATGTCGCCCGGAGACGGAGTGTGTCTGAAAAATGATACAGACATGTATACGCCATTCCTCTCAGAAAGAAGAAGCTAGTTGCCCATCATTTCAAAGCGTAGTAGGTCCTATAAAGAAGAACGGGCAAGAAACTCCATGGATGTTCTCTTAAATCAAAATATTGATTACATCATTCCAGTTGAAATTTACATGTGAGAACGATGTAGGTATAAAGACGCGCAACTAATTATTTCTATGAGTGATTATTGTTCTTTAGATGCTAAAGTAAAAAACCTCAAAATACACAAAAATAACAAAAAATCCTAACAGAACATTCGCCTCATGTAAAGATTTCAATTAGTGATTTTCGTTCTTTAAATTCTAAATTATGAAAATAAATTCTTAATAGAACCTTACCTCATGTGGTGTTTATCCGGTGGTGTGGGAGTGTGTCTGTACAATTCAGGCGGCGTGGCCGTGTGTCGGAACACCGAGTTGCCGCCTGCGGACTTCAACGCCTGCAATTGCAACAGACCCTACGATATTCCCCGAGAAGGCAGATTAATATAAAGAAGTTAGTAGTATGAACATGGGCGTTACATTGTAAAGCAGTGAGTGATGCACAGATTGGATTTCGTGAGACAGCTCTGGCCGCTGCTGTCATGGAAATAACGCATCGTTATAAGATGCCACTGTTTTTAAGTTCTTCGCAATATTGCAACGATAAGTTGCGGCATCACTGTCTCAGTAAACCCAAGTTTTAGGGTGAATTCTCTTATTGACTATTGGTGAAATTTGACGTCAGCGGTAAATCACAGAGTATTTCATAAGAGAGTGCAATCAGAAAGTTACCAATATTGCAAATGGCTGTCAAATATCTCGCAGTATTTTCTTTTTTATGAAATGTCGCTTTGTGGTGCACTAAAATAGCACTAAATATTTCGTTTTATGTGTAAAAAAAAAAAGCGTTTGTAAACTTTCAAAATGCTTGTTTTACACTTAAAGCTAATTAATCATAATCAATTATTTAGTGCATTCAATTTCATTCAGGGCTGATTTTTCAATAATCTGATAATTTTATACGAGGAATAATTTTGAAATTTTGACAGTTATTTTATAAAAAAAACTGTTAAACGTCAATTTTATTCCTCCGATAAAAGTTATCTGGCGATGGAAAAATCAGCCCTTAGTAACATTGACAAATGAATCAAAAGTTATATTTGACAGCTATGCTATTTGCGAGGTTCCACAACTTGATTGCACCCTCTTAAGCTGCATTGAGCTTGTGAAAGAGACCACATTAGTACGTTTCCATGGCAAGTATTATAACGGGGCGCACGGTGAGATGCAGTATTAAGCTAAGCGCACATTAGAGCTGCGTCGGGCCGCAGCGCATCGCATTCCAATAAAACAAGTGACGTAGGAAGATTTTAGCAATGCGGTGCGGCCCGAATCTGCTTCATCCTTCATAGGGCCGATGGCATGTATGGGGGACTCCAACCTTATTCAGTCTGCTGAATTAATTTTCTGATATTACAAGTAGGTACACATGGTTTCTGTTTTGATTGGTTTTTATTTAAGTCTCAACAGTTAACATGAGTTTGACAGTCTTTTAGCTAATTTTGTGTTGGTAAGCCTTTCAGAAACCGATTGTAAAGTTTCATTGTATTAATGTGTAAGTGAAGTGTAGGTACTTAGTGTGTATAGTAAGGTGTCATCATCAGTCTCCTGCCCTTAAAGTGTCTCAATTAATTTGGGGTTGTTGCTGCTTGTCTTTTTCTATTAGTCGTCATCTTGATGTCACCCCACGTCTAGCTATTTCATCATTCACGCAGTCCATCCATCGTTTCTCTGGTCTTCCTCTACTATTATTTATAGTCATCCACATTCATACTCAAAGCAATCCTTACGCCATTTTTCTCATTCTTCCGTATTACATCAACCGATTCCCACAAAACATTTTAGTCATTAGTGCTACTTTCAGACTTCCTCTTATGTACTCATTTCTTATTATATACATAGAAAAACAGTCTAAAATAATAAATTAAAGTTACTAAAACTACTTGTTCACTTCCCCTTGCTTCGATTCTTCAGTAAAATATTTCAATTGCGAAACAAGTATCGGTGTTCTAATTGTTCTCTTATCGCGGCGGGAATGTAGAAACTATGTGAAATTAGCCTAATGGTTGCATACCTTATCTAACATTAACGTTACCTACATGTTACCAGGCGCAAATACAGGGACCCTGCTGGGCTTCGCACCTGACTGACATACACGTATATATAACCTGTATTTTTACTTTGTATACAGTATATTACTAAGATATAGATAAGTGGTAGTCACCCTCGAAAAAGGGAGGGGGGGGGGTGTCATTCTTGGGTTTCGGAAAATTAGTGCCGATGTTTTTTTTACGGCCCGCGAAATGGCTGGAACAGACTGGATGCGGAAGGCACAAGGACAGGGTGTTGTGGCGCAGCCTGGGAGAGGCCTATGTCCAGCAGTGGACTGCGATAGGCTGAGTTGATTGACGACATTAGTATTTTTTTTCCTTATATTTTATAAGTAGTCAATTGAATAAACACATAAATTTCCTTGACTACAACTGATCGAGGAAAGTATGACATTAGTACTTTTTTCCTTATCCAACGAACCGACTTTGACGATTGATATCATAAATTCGTCGAATTTGTAATAATACATTTCATCAAAACTCCGATAATTTAATAAATTAAACTGTGATAATTAAGATTTTCACAATAAAATCGAACAAGATCACTGATATCTCGAAACAAAAAAAAAACGCCTACAGAGGAAAACGGTCAACAATGTGCCCTTTAAAACAATTAATAATTATCTATGTTTACACTACTTATCAGTTTCTAATAAGGAAAACGCTTAATTCGTGTTAATGTACAGAACAGATTGATTATGAAATTTCTTCATTTTAGAATAGCATTCACTGTCGTTTACGATCATTTATCTGGTCATACCTGAGCTAGCAATCTAGCATATTTATACAGTTGTTAAGAATTCTTCAAATATGATGTCACAAGTTCATATAGTGTTCTATAAAGGAGTTAAACAGGTGCTTATAAAAAAAAAGGCATTTGTTTCCTTTATTGGTGCCTATTTGTTTCCCCGATGGGTAAGCTGGGGTGTACCTACAGTACACCCACAACGCGAGTTGTATAAATCTCATGTAACACGGGTGAGCCTATACCTACCAATCGGGCACAAATTCAGAGTCTTGGCTGTTACTGAGTAATGACTGAAAGAAAAACTCAATAACACTTTGCCCGACCCGGGAATTGAACGCACGACCTCATGCTCAGCAGTAGAGCTTGCGACCACTAAACCAACGAGACAGGCCTATTTAAAATGTCTTAAAATAATTATTTAGAAAAAACATAATGTCGTGAAATTCAAAAAAGACCAAGTGCGAGTATGACTCGCACACGAAGGGTTCCGTACCACCATACAATATTTAACACTACATATAAAATAACGGCAAAAAAAGAATCACGTTTATTGTACGGGAGCCCCACTTAAGTATTAATTTTATTTGGTTTTTAGTATTTGTTGTTATAGCGGCAACAGAAATACACATTATGTGAAAATTTCAAATGTCTGGATACCACGGTTCATGAGATAGAGCCTGGTGACAGACGGACAGTGGAGTCCTTAGTAATTGGGTCCCGTTTTTACCCCTTGGGTACGGAACCCTAAAAATTAAGATAAAATCCCCCCTCTATTTGGCAAGCTCGGTTACAATAGAAAAAGTAATAGTGTCTCATTTTAGTGACAGTTGAGCTCATAGTTACAATTATTTTAGAGTATGCTTTCAGACGTCATATTGAGATTGCCATAGACAATTAATGAAAACGGGCCCAGATGTGTTAACAACATATTGTAGTGTGGGCAGAAGTTGGAGAGATGATAAAGTGCATATCACTATGTTAAGAGTCTTCACAAAAGTGGGCTTGTTAAAAGCACTTGCCGCCTAAAATCACGCTGAATGTGAACTAGCTTGACTGATTACCAAGATACAGTTTTTTTACCTAGTTTGGAATGCAAGGAGTTCATACAGATTTAGCAGTCACTCACATTATTTTTGTCCTAGTAATATATCTGTATTAGGCAATATAATATTGAGTCCAAAAAAATATGTAATCGTCACCGACCCTCTCATACCCCTGCCCGTCACCTAGTAAGACCTCATGTTCCCACTGCAGGGACTGTGAGAGGTAGTGGGACCCTAGTTAATCGAGCACGTTCAAACATCTGTTCATACACGTGCACTGGTTTTGAACACTACGCATGTGAACTTTTTGAAGGAAATCACCGATACGATCAGTGTATGTCTTTTTTAAGGCCGACTTCTGCCGGGCCTAAACCGTAGTTTGTGTCACGTACTTTGATAGCTCTTTTTTAACGTCTTTGGCTTTTTTGTTCTCAGCAGCACAGAGCCTGGATTTGTGTTCTGTTGATGGCAATAGGCCCACCCCTATTACATGGGACTTAAACATAACTGGTGAAATGTGGGTGTACTATAGATACACCTCTGGTTAACCCTTTGGGGAATACAGGCGTGATGTTATGTTATGATGTTTGTACGTTAGTATAGCCTGGCTGTTCGACTCTTTCTATAAATTAATTGGAATTCTGACAAACAGATGTGTTTACCGACGGAATTCTCTATGATAACATTTCAGCAGTTTATTTAACAAAAAAATTCAAGACCCAAAACTCAACATCTGCCTAGCCTTTGCCCAACTATGTTGGGGTCCGCTTCCAGTCTAACCGGATGCAGCTGAGTACTAGTATTTTACATGGAGCGACTGCCTATCTGACCTCCACAATCTAGTTTCTGGGTTACGAAACCCCCAGACTTTTTGGTTTCTGACGACCCGTAACGACTGTCAAAGGTCCACGAATGACAGCCGAGACCAACGACTTAACGTGCTTTCCGAGGCACGGAGGGGTCACGGTATGTAAAGATGGTCATCCATCCACGGACCAACCGCGGCAAGCGTACCTTAACCTGATCGATCGACACGTGCGGCTGTTATCACTTAGCCACAAGCCTATAACAAGAATAAGACCCATAAATACCTACTTCAATATTTATACAATTATGGTGAGTAGGTGCATACCATCACGTAGGTACCACTCCACCAAGAGATATGCAAACATTTCTTTTGTTAAAAATCGGTAAATAAACGACTTCAAAACTCATTAATTAAAGGACCTGACCGGTTTTGACGATATTCTTTTTCTGTCAAAGCCCATTTCCCCATTTGATTTAAGCAATTCATGTTTTTTAATGACTGACTTTAATGACTGACATTTGTTTAGATTTTTTGGTGGAGCAATAGAAAGGAAAAGAGCATGTGTTCTATTTATTATTTATTACTAATATGATTAATGCCATGTTATTAGTTTAGCTAGTTGTCATAAGTTGACCTTCACATAACTTCAAATAATAAAAATAATATTAATTACAAATGTTCCTGACGTCGTAGCGAAGGTCAGATAGCAGACGTTGACTATAAGTAAATTATCCATATTTAGCTGTGATTTGAAGTCAACCTTAAGTTGGCAAGCCTTCTTATTATACCTATAAGAAGAGGAGATCTTTGAGCTATGGAACCATCATCATCATTGTCACGTGCATACTGCTGTATTAAAACAAAACTACAATTATAGATAGTTTGGGATCTTGATGGGAGTTTCCATTGGCAAAAAGACGAGCTTCCATTACAAACTTTCATCTCCTGTTGATGAATTTTTAAAAATACTTCCTTAGTGTTCACTTTCGCTATACAGGGTTATTTTAAATTGGCTAGCAAAACTCCGCAGACGTGATGGGTATCGATATAAAACTCTTTCTATCAACGCATACTTCAAGTAACAAAACTAACAGTCGTTGGCCTGCTAAAAAAAGACATCAAATCATTTTATTTTATCGTCTCTAGACATCGATACCCATCGCGTCTGCGGAGTTTGGCTAGCTAATTTAAAATAACCCTGTATAAGGAACTCTTGTGCAAATTTCATACTTCTAGACATAGTGGATTGTGCGTTGTCTGTCGGTGAATTAATTTAAATTTTTTATTAAGTAGTTTTCATTTGGCTAGTTTGATGTTTTCTGAGAGCTGATTTTATAATTTATACACTTGGTAGGCTAAAGTTAGTAGAGGTAGAGAAATTCAAATGTGATGGCAGTGTTACATAGGCTATATCTAGCGCAGAGCATACTTACGTTCAAGTGCTAAAACACGACTGGACAGGCACATTTCAGCATGAAAAGCTAGAAGATTCGAATATTTGAAGACATGTACAAATCAAGAAAAGAGACGTGTCGTCGGTGTCTGCTCGAACGTGTTAGAAGCCACTTTAGCTTGAGCAGACCTGATGAAGCTCAGCCTTTACCGGTTCCAATAAACAATCAACCGTATCGTTTTTTAATTAAGTTCGAAAATGTATCAACACGTAATGAAAATAAAAAGCATGTTACTGCATCCAAGTCTTCAATGTGCTATGAGATTGGGTTTCCCAAGACAGCGATGCAGTCACATATCGGTCGTCTTAATTAAAGTAGTGCTTTTTGCATCGTAAATTTAAAGACCCGTGCCGTCATTTTCATGACAACCGTAATGTGCCATCGAAGCCTTTGGAGAACTAAGCCTTAGTCTGCAGCAGCGTAAAGGGTAGGTTCACCAGGTCCGTTTCAGCCCCAAATCTACTCAAAACAGTGTTTAAAACAAAAAGTGTACCTGAAGAGGGTCCGGGGGCGAAGGAGCGGGGACGTGATAGAGATGTGGCGGCGGGGTGGGTGTGTGCCACGTCACACCTCGGTCCGAGGCCATGTGAGCTTGAGGCGCGCGCGCCAGTAGGTTCGCCACCTGTAACTGATTGCCGGGTTGGTTTATTACACGAAATCACCTACTTGCTTACCTGGGTGTTATAGAGAGCTTAGACACAGGTATGAGTGACCAAGCACAACTACGCAGACCTTTTGCTAAGCCCTCACGAACCCACAGACGATTTTTTTTATCGCGCACTGGATTATAAACGCTCTGCTCAGCGCCGAGAGTTGAACGTCCAACAGTGTATTTTTTTAACGCGCTGAGATGCACTCTGTGGGCTCAATGCTCGGCTCGACACGGAAAGTTGAAAACCAGTCACATAAAAATCCATTGCGCGTTAAAAAAAAATCGCCCCTGCGAACCAGCACCCTAATTGCGTAACACACTATCAATCACAATCTGAATCATTTTGAAGGATATTGCTAATCCATTGCTTCATATGTTCGAAAAATTTGTCCGCTCAACAACGTAAATAACGCAATCAATGTTGTTGAACTGTCAAAATGAAAGCCATTGCTACTGATAGTGTGGTACGCAATTACCCCGCTGGGCTCATACTCGATGTGCCATGTTAGGGCCGAGTGTTTTAACGTATACGTAGTGTAAAAACATAGATTATGTATACATGCAGCCGAACAAGCATGGCAAAGCAGCTAAAATAATGGTAGATATACTGGTTTCTTGAAAACTGATCGATAAATCTGTCAAGTGATGGCTCTAGATCGAATGGGTTGCAGAAAAACTGGGGGTAAAACCTAGGTTATCCCAAAGTAACTATTTTCAGTGATGTGATGACGTTATAGATACCGTCAAATAGGTTTATGAGCACGACGACCCTGATAGGACTTTATCGTCGTCGCGATACGGTGCGTCATCGTGATGTCAGTTTGTCTACACCTTACATTGCCTGCATCTGGCTATCCTGATGGCTTGAAGACTATCTACATTCCTGTTGTTTTGGTCAAAAGTTATTTTTTTGTTGTACAAAATTATTTGGTTGGAAAACTGTTTTCATTCATTCATGTATAGAAAATTTGTAGTAAATGATGCATAATCAGCCTTTAATGTTCCCACTGCTGGGACTGCCCCCCCTCTGTGAGAGGGAGTGGGCCGTAATCCATCACGCGGGCCCAGTGCGGGTTAGCGGAAGTCACATGTCTTGGAATATTTGGTTCTAGGACATGCCGATTTCTTCACGATATTTTCCTTCACCGTTTTGAGACCAGTGGTGATAAAGAGTTAAGTCCCTGCTTGCGTTCGAACCCACGACCTACAACTGGTGTGGACGTTAACACTGCAGTAAATGTAGTAATAGATGTCATACCTGCCGTATTCACCGTAATTACGAAGAAGTTATTTTGGAAATTAAACATTTAATTAGTTGTAGGTACCGAGTTATTTGGCTCATCAGTACAAATCTATCTCGGTATCGGCTATGGAATTCGTGTCCGAATTTCCGTAGCCACTTAACCCAACTCTGGGTCATCGGCGATGGTCTTCAGGGGTCACATAGGGATCGCGCTTTAGTGCCTCGTGGACAGTAAGTAATGTTGCATGTCGGTTTTAGCTAAAAAAATACTTTTCCGGTTCAACCATTATTATATCTATGGGTTTAACCATGTTTTATTCTACTATGTTGAGTTATGAGTTATTGCTGTCGGTTTAACAATGAGAAAAAAGCATTAAAGATAAAGTCTTTATTAAAACAGCTGATAGTGAGATTATGATGCTTTACCAAAAGTCAATGCTTAAATTCAATGATATTTTATAGTTTTATTTTTAGAATTTTACTCAATTCTAGCTTTGGAGAAACAAGCCCTTGACTTCTATACTCAGTAATGAGGAATGAAACTCATAAGTTAGATAAAAACAAAACTAGTGACAAACGTTTTGACCTAAAATTCAGTAAACAGAGTTGAATTGAGAAGAAAAACAAATTAATGGCCAGTATGAGCTAATTCTAAACTGAATTAGGCCAGACATTTCTAGAGCATTCCAGTACAGTTTCAGTTCCATTAGACTAAATGTGTGGAAAATAAACACTGATTGATTGCTGCCTGCCAAAACCACAATGATAAGCAAGTCTGAAATCATTCAAATGGTTTCCATTAATTATGATACAGATAATAAAAATGCATGAAAATGTACAGTTGGCTGGTTTTTCACATCAGCTGTTTTATACAGTAAATAGAGGTTGTAGATTTAACAACAAAAAATAAAAAAAAGTAAGACATAAGGTAAAACAAATAAGGGTGCTTCGGGCAATGTTAATTTTTAAATAGAAGTTGCATGAACTGGAAGAAAACTTAGGAAATTGTGGGGCAAAATGATTATATTCTATCCTTTTTTAACATGGTCTTTTTGAATTGACATTGACTTACCAACCAAATAGGATTTGCAAAAAACTTAAAAAAAAAACTACCATAAATTCTTTGCTATTAGAATTATCCTCATGTTATTCTAATTTACAAAGAAAAGAAAGGGCTATTCTTACTTAAAAAGATTAGGAACAACAGTAACTTACAAAGTCCAGAAACAATGTACCATAGAAACTTTCCTTATAAGAAAAAGTTTTTCTTCTTAAAAGTAAAAGTTAAGGTAAATTTGGTTACATTGGTACTTTCTTTTCTTACAAATTAAGTGTTGAAAAGTTTATGAAAAGGGTCTTTGAGATGAGTATTGTATGTTATACACACAGGAAAATATGCTATTTAAGAAACCCTAGTTTCTGAAATAGCATTTTTTTTTGTTCTGTAGTGGACTGTGAAAGATTAAATATAAGAATAGTAAGACTGCTAGTAAACAGATTTATAAGCAAAAGTCATTAATATTATAATTACAAAAACCGTTTTTGTGTACATAATAATACTTGCATTTTTAGCAGTTAGTTTAAAATCTAATTAATGTTTACAATGTAGTAGAACATTAACAATTACCTTTGCTAAGAAGCACCCAAATTAGGGTAGATGTGTGAGAATTGCAGACATAATAATAATGGATTCAATACAAAACCATAAATACAGGATGTCCAGTAAGTCGACGTCAAGTCAGAATCGGGTTATAGGCCAAATCAAAATAATTATCAGAAAAAAAAAAAATATGTTGTCTGTAAAGTTGGTTTCGACTTTACAGACAACCAATTTTTTTTTACGTCGTAATAGATAGATGCGTCACAAGCCGAACGCTTAGGTCGATCGTGCCTCTCTATCGCTTGTTCCGCGCTCTCGCTTGCACGCTCGGCTCAGGCGGAACGTGACAATGAAGTCATGCTTTTTCGTGCGTGCAGCTAGCGTTCATCGATTTATATTACGTTATCACGTCAAAAAATCTTTGGAATAATAAAAAAACTTAAGGGGCACCCTGTAAATAGATAAGAACACATGCCTAATTATGAAATAGTTATATCTAGCATACTTACATGGATTTTGTTAGTTAAATTATTAAATATAATAGACAACTAGATTTTGAAAGTAACTTATTTCTTCAGTTTTTCATGTTTTAACCAGTCAAGCTCCACGTATACCCTATGTAGTATGATACAATAGAAAATCAATTGTGTTTCATTAGCGGAGCTTGAGAGGTTTTAAACAAATTGGCCAATCAAAGAGGTAAATAACGTGGTTTCTAACATTGCTTAATTAAATGTGTACCCAATAATAATAATAATAAAAACCAAATTTATGACTGATTTTTATTGCTTGTAGTTGCAAATAGATTATTTGACACACTGCTAACTGGACTGAAATAATTTTCTAGAATTAAACAATGAAATTGTTTTTCTTTTCATAGTTAGTTTAATAAGGTACCCCATTCATTCAATAAGTTATGTTAATTTATGTCACCAGCTGAGGTATTCATGGCCTGTTTTTATTAAATGTGGTATCCTACCCATCCCATCCTATTCTGTACAAGTGGGTTAGTGACGGCAGAGACAGAATTCAGAAACCAGAATAAAGACAATCATAGAAAGTATGCATGTCACAGAAGCAAGTATTTCAATTAAATTAGTGATCAGTCTCCAGTTTGCATACTAAGATTACTTTACTTACTGTATACTCTCAGTAAATAGGTACTGTAAATAACAACAAATTGATATCTGTGGTAATCACTTTCATACCAAGAATGCCATTAAATGTGTCATCTAACCAAGTGTGTCAATGAAAACAGCTGATTGGTATGTGATTAGCACACATTCATACAACTCAGGGGCAAACTAACTACACAAAGGATATTAACATTTTAAACGATAAATTGGTTTTCGTAAGTAATACCTGCTTACATTAACATTAAATGTAAGATTCGTGTAAACAGCATGCAAATGAAACACTTCCGACAGGATGTTACGAAATTCATATAGGTTAGTTAGTGATCAACAATACGTGAATAATAAGCACCACCTGCAGGGGGCTCCATCCCGAGCCCAGCTGCGACTGTCGCCCATTGGGGTTGTGCTGCGAGCCGCCCGACATGGTGCGCGGCACTCTCGCGACACTGTTTACTACACGTATTCAACACCAGTCCGTCAACAAACACTCCCTCAGTCCACCATAATGATGCCGGCAAGTTTGAAGCCCTCGCCCGCGTAACTGCGCTCCCTTACGACGTGTACAGATACTTCTGAAACGTTTTCATCAGCGCAAATTAAATTTTTAACTATCCTTAGCATGCCACATGTACTCTGGGCGCGAAACAACTCACTTCCACCGGCAGCTAACACTTATTCCAAAGAAAACTAAGATTATTTGGTGCATGGTGTGGTGTTCACGAATTTGATGCTCACTTCGCGTGACATTTTGAACGCATTTAGGTTTCGAAATTAAACACTTCTAGCACAAATTGTAGTTTGAATTCGGTTGCCGGAATACTGGACACTGTATCTTACCGAATAAAAGTTTATATTTCGCCGATAATTATCACAGAAAACGTAAAAACCCTCAAAGTATTCTATAGATTCGCCTTCACAATGGTGGCCGATTAGGTTTTTAAAGCATATACAACGCCATCTTGTGGCAAAACTTCAAAAATAAGTCGGTAAAACAGCAGAACGGAAGCATGTTTTATTTTGTCTTTGGTGCACAAAAAACACCGCGTGCAGGGAAAAAAAACATGGTTGTTGAAACTTTATTTTCATTGCAAAACCTAGGCAAATAAATAATACTGGTGCACTTTGAGATTGATAAGTTATTATTTATGAAGGATTTCCATAAGAAGTTTATGAATTGATCGCATTTAACAGCTATGAGAATAGGTCCCTTTCATTTTTGTATAATGGCAATATTAACGCGTTGCTATAGCAACGATTGTTTTGTTTTCATTGCGATATCGACAGAGTACCGTAGTATTGACCATACATAATACTTTTTCTTTATGCATATTGCTTTTTGATAGACTGATGATATCGAGCACCACAGTGAGTACGTAGTATCGTATTCAAGCACAAAGTACTTTTTGATAGGTATTCAAGTTTACCGTCATTTACCGTGTGGTTATAACGTGGTTCAAATTCAATGAAAGATAGTGAGATCACGAAGTTTTTAGTATCATTTACGGGTCAGATTGAATATGTGACCTTTCCTGGTGGCGTATTTGATGATCAACTGTATGTATACTATGAAACCGTTTGGGGACCTGATTGGGAGCCTGTTTCGGGTCTTACATCAGGCACGAGTCAAATGGCCCGGTCTGGGGTTGACCCTGAACGAGTAGTCTTGAATTTACCTTTAGAAATGGTATTCAGCAGTACTAATGTTTCTGGTTGTAAGTATAACTTTCAGTAAATTGATTTTTGCGGTAAAATCAATGTTTCTTGTCCTATAATAATTGCGTTAGACACGCAATCTCAATGGCGGTCAATTCATCTTACAGGGCCACAAATAATAATAACAGTGAGGGCTCAAAACACCATCAGTGGTGATGCTCTAAGAGGCTATTCCTTGTTCCTAATGCCGCCCACTACTGGACCAAGTCTGGCCTCAGCCCCCCTTGTACGGCCGCAAGCTGCCACCTTGCTGGGCGACTGGATGGCATGGATAACCGGTAGATACCCTGAGTTGGCAGACCCTAAAATGCTAGCAAGTGGGAAGGATAACTATTGTAAGTTTTTTAATTAATTTATCATAACATCACACCAGACTGGCATTCATTCAGCTTCATCCGGGCAGAGTGGAAGTCGACCCGAACATAGTTAGGAAACGGCTAGGCAAATGATGATGAGGATCATAACATCAAGCCTGTGTTCCTCCAAGGGTTGGGTTTACTTAGGCGATTGGCACACTGCTGCGTTTCACGCAGCGGTGTGCGGGAGACGGAGCCAAATTCCACGCGCGTGATTGCGTTTTTATTGAATTTGGAAATTGGATGTAAAACATCACGCGCGTCGTGGGTGCGTTATCTGCGCCCCGCTGCGCGCTGCGTACGTCATGCGGTGCAGTGTGGGCCTCCTCTAACACACATCCTGTGCACACCCTCATTTCGCCAGTTTACCTAATTTAAGTTATAGGTACTTTAAGTACTTACTTAAGTAATATAGTTTTCACTTTTTCCTTTTTATTTATCTATTTAACCATTTATTTATACACATAAACAGACAAGAAGAAAAGAACAGAAAAAAAATGTAGAAAGGTGATGCTTATTTCTAAGAAATCTATTCCAGTAGGTATCCTGCGATAGGAGTGTAGGTACACACGGCTACACATCAAGCTATACATAACCAGTATAAGCTGACTTCTGATTGTACGAAAACCCTATACAATGCGAGGTCAGTGTAAACTGGAAATGTATAGCTTGATGTGTAGGCGTGTGTACATATAAAGAGATGTAGACAACGTGTGTACGAGTAGAACGGAAAACAAAATACTAATCAAAAACAATTCTCTAATTTATTATATACTTACTCGTACTAGCTTCCACTAATAGTTGAGCAGACATATTTTTCGACCATACGAAGCAGTGGATCAGCAATATCCTTCAAAATGATTCAGATTGAGATCGATAGTGTGCTACGCAATTATGGCGCTGTCTATTATAAATGGCTTTCGACAGATTCTTTAAAAGTTCGATATTAACAAGTCGTTTTTTTTTAAATTTCCAGTGCTGAGGACAGAATCTTATGGGACTGTGACGGTGTCCTTGTCCATGGTGTCTAAGGATCTCCGGAAACTCGGATATGATAACCAGTCGCCGATCTATAAAGTTTACAATGCATGAAGATTTTATATTTATATGTACTTATTAATGTACCTACTTTTTTTTATCCATACATTTAAAATTTACATTAATGGTATGTAGTACTTAATATATTAATGTTTTATTGTATGGCCCTTAAAGGGTAGAAAGCCTCCTCCATCTTTATCCATGTTTGTCTGTCTTGAGCTGTACCCACCCAGTTTTTTCCAGCTGTTTTTACAACATCGGTCGACCCATCTTTTCCTTTGTCAACCTTTTTTTCTTTTTCCAGTGGGACCAAGCCACTTCGTTGATTGTAATGTCCATCTGTTATCCTGGTATCTAGCTAGGTGGAATGCCCACTTCCATATCCGGGTCGTGGCAAAAACAATCTGCTGTTCCCTACATTTTGATGAGTTAGGTTAGGTTAGAACGTAAATGTAGGGAACAGCTGATTTTTATTTCACGATTTCAGTTTTGGTCCCATAGTAAAAGTTGTTCATAATAATGAGTACAATGACCTCGGTGTTTTTCCAATAACCCTGTATATTTACCCCCTTACTAATAAACGTTATCTACATATAGCGTCTGTATAGTTAGGTACACAACTTTGGCTTTGTCTTCTTCTTTCAAAAGTCAAATTACTGACGACTGGAAGAGAGAAATCAGTGTGTAATTATTCATCTGATATAATACGTTAGTAAGGGGATTAGTATGTATGTATTTATGTAGGTATCTATTTACATACATTTTTTATTTTATGTTTGTATATAACAATGTGTATATTAAAGTGTATAGTATTAGTACGTATCTATAATTATTTTGCACCAATGACAACCCCATTGGTCCACGCAATCACTGTCCATGCCAAGGTTGCCTGAAAGAGATCGCAGAAAGCGAAAATGCCGCCCATTGTTTTTTTTTTTTTGTTATAAGTATGATATCACCACGAGATTAATGGTGCTGTTATATATTAATGTCACGTACATGACGTACACTAATTGATTAAATTCATATCAATGTAAAACTTTTGTTTAATTCTGGAATAACCTGTCCCAGCTATCATGACATTGGAGGCAACGCATCTTAATTGCTAAAGACCTTGCCCGCATGTTTTAAGATAGGCCTATAATTGCAAACATATTTTTAACTTCATTGTCATGCGTTAATAAATCGCTTAGTACAAATTATACCGTATTTGCGTATGATCATGCGGTCTCCGAATTTGGAAAACACCGTCCTACATTTAGGTAATGCAGCAAGGAATCTAAGCCCAGCCCGTACCATATGTTATTGGGTAAGTACAGTATGATCAGCCTATAATATTCCCACTACTGGGACAGGTCACGTGACTCCGGTCTGTGAGAGGAAGTGGACCGTAAATTTAAGCCGTAACCCACCACACGGATTGGGTCACATGTCTTCGAATTTTCGGTTTTAGGACATGCCGGTTTCCTCATGATATTTTCTTTCACCGTTTTGGGAGGAGTGGTGATGATATGATCAAAGTAAAGAGCCTGAACCTACGACCTACAACTCTGTAAGTAGTAGTACAGACCAAATATGTGTCTTTTCACTAGTACAACAAAGATTTATCATCACTGTTTGACTGTAGTGGGCGCCTTCAGGCTAGGTGGAGCCACTATCTTCCCAGGGGCGCTGGTGATGGGTAAGAGCAGCTGAGGATCGAGCAGTGGCGTGCAAATGACCTATGAGTCCACATCAGGCCTTTCTTTGCGCTTGTTGATATATGCTGAAAAAGCCTTCATTAGTTAGTGAAAATGTGCATCTCTGATCCCAAGACACTCCGGACCCATCATACCCCTGACTATGGCCAGGTTTTGGGAACCACCGTCAATCAGCTGTAGGTACAGGTATTTATTTTCAAACAAGATAATATTTACATAATATAATAATAATTATAAATGTACATTTTTATAAAAAAGGAGGGCTATGAATCATAGGGCATCCCAAAAAATTCTTCCGCATCGCTGTCAACAGGAAAAGTGATGCAGATGCCGATTCTTTGGCCAAAATATAGGCCAGCCCCCTGGTCACGTGAAGAGGGGACCAATCGCTTAGCGATGTCTTGAAAAACCAAGAGGGCACTTGGGCCCCATGGCCCTAGTGTTTGAACCCCAAACGGCTCGAACAGATAACTCCCAATAAGATTGGAATATTTTAGCCGTTTGAGGTTTTCCGCACCTGCAGCAGCCGCCCCAGCACAGTCCGCCGTGCTATGAAGGTGGGATGGCGCAAGGGTGTCGACACGAAAGGCCGACCAAACTTCTAAGGCATTATGATAATTCCGTCTGGTCTCTTCCCATCGTCGCGTTCCAAGCCGTTGGGTTCTAAAACAGCTGGCACCCCGGCGCGCGGCGGTGACATGATATGAGCATTATACATAGGCCCCCTTACTAAAAAACGTTGTATAGCGTCTGTATAGTTACACAACGTTTGGTCTTCTTCTTTCGAAAGTCAAATTACTGACGAATGAAAGAGAGAAATCGGTGTGTAACTAATCATCTGATATAATACGTTTATTAGTAAGAGGGTTAGTATAGGTATCTGCTATTGTACCTATATTGTACAGTGTATCTACTTGATAATAAATACAAAGAAATTTAATATAGACAGACTGTACGCATTCCCAATATTATTTTTAGTTGTTATTAAAAAAGATAGGACGTAATTGAGGAACATTTGAAGGGAGTTGTTTTCCTTTATCTTTGAGGCAAGTAGATATGTAACGTGTTCTCAAGGACCAGTTATCATTAAAATTAATGACTAATATGTGGACTCAACTGCCTGCTTGCCATTATCCTCAAGTATCCACGTAAGTTTTCTAAAGCCACTTAATGAAGTGTGACAAACTCAAAATGGTGGCTTTGCCTTCCGTGTCAATTGTTATTCGAGAGGTATCTTAACAGTAGGTATAACAAAAAAAATACTGTTTGTTGATGCAGAGTCTAAAACGTTTCATTCGCTTGTAGCGAAAATCGGCTGTAGCCCGTCTATGTTGCTGCAGATTACGGCAAGTTGGTGAAAGAAATAATAAGAATGAACTTTTAGGAAGTTGAATATTCATCTACAGGGTCAAATTAAGTTAACTAGCTAAACTACGCAGATAGATGGGTATCGATGACAATGATAATGTAGGTACCTATATTTCACTACGGGGCCGCGGGGTTAACGGCCGCTGGTAGTGTAGTGTATTCGCTTGAAATTATGAGTTCAGAATATTTTTTTTTTTTGCTTTTATTGCCTTTAGAAAACGATTCCTACAGGTGCATCCACACCGCAGTTATGTACTTTTTGTGGAGAAACGTTTCTGGGCAACATCCGATAACAAAAAGTTATTTGGCAAAAGGCAATCGTTGAAGAATGTTACCTAATGTTATCGTGTTGCATTCTGTAATTTTTGTTGCTCCACAAAAAGTAACAGCGGTGTGGATGCACCTGACCTACCCATCATATATGAGTTTCGCTAGCTAATCTAATTTGATCCTTACATGAAATTGTAAAGCCTTGTACGGACTAAGCGTTCCAATGTACGCCTAGTCCGTTACGCGTACACCCTGCAGACTTGCAGGTACGGACTATCGTTCCTGTGTCGTTCCTGTGTGTGTCCGTACAAGGCTTAAGAATAGGCCAAATGACAACCGCTTTCTAGCGTGGAGAAGTTGAAAGGAAAGGATAACGCCTGATAACGGTGTTCCCTGCCACATTTAACTCGTCTGCCTTCAAAGCAAGAGTGAACAGGCATCTTCTGGGTCCGCTCGTTCCATCATAGCCTCAGCCATTGCTTACCATCAGGCGTGATTGAGGTGAAGACTGAAGAGTCAGCAATAAACAATAAAAATAAGTTAACAAAATAATTTATTTTATAATTATGCTTTGTGGTTCGTCGGTCACGCGAATTCACGAGCCTCAGCATCTGTGTAACAAACGTTACAAGTTCTTATCTTATAATCCTATCACAAAACAGTTAAGTTTGTCAGGAAACATCAGAGTCGTGGTTGTATAGTTTTATTGTAGTCACATTGTTAACGGATAAGATTTCAATGTGGCAGAGGATTAAACTGTTAATCAGTGAGGATTTATGGTGCGCCACGTTGATCTAAAAACAGTTTCATAAATATGATACACATCAACATAATTTAGATCTGCATGGATCTGGTGCCTCGGAATCCACGTCAGCCATTGCTCCCGACTGTCATTCATCTTTGACAGACGCCCGAAAGTCTGACAACCAGTCTTACCAAGGGGTATATAATACCCAGTAACTGGGTTGTGGAGGTCAGATAGGCAGTCGCTCCAAGTAAAATTCTGGTACCCATTCATCAGCTCCATCCGGTTAGACTGGAAGCCGACCCCAACTTAGTTGGGAAAAGGCAGATGATGTGTCTGACTTACAGGATTCAAAATCACTCAAATCCAGTCAAACTGAAGGCAAACGTGATGTGATGGGCGTGCCATCTACTTAATACGTACAATAAAATCTAGACGTCATGAATAAATACCTAAAACCACATGAAACGATGACTGCTAGGTCTAAAGGTGACAATAATACTAATTAGAAAGGTGACGTGTTAATTGCGTCAGTGGACGATTTCCCCAAACGAGGTAAAACACCCGAAGATGCACATAGGTACTAACATACCTATAGCATATGATAGGGAAAAGTCACGGAGGGGTCTCGATATGTGTGTGTGATGGTCACACATTCACGGACCAACCTCGGCAAGCGTAGCTTTACTTTCGATCGACCCGTGCGGCTGTTATTATTTAGCCACGAGCCCCTCCTGGAAACCTCCTTCTCAAAGAGAGGAGAGGAGGCCTGTGCCCTAGCAGTGGGAAGTGGGAACATATAATCAGCTTATGCATCCTGTAAGTAAGGATGTGCAGTAATGGTAGTAGGTATCATCGCGACCTTTTCCACCTGATCATTTAAAAATTTTTTCGCCTAAATCCTGCGGACGGCGCCAAGCCACACCCCCTTAAAGTTTTCGCCTATTAGGAAAGAGATAACGCAATTGGTTGCAACCTGCACTACGCAGCTTAGTGACGCATAACGTGGACTCCTTTTGTGAATTTTACTGACGAACTACTCGTATTGGACCTTGGCGCGCTTACTAGAGAGCGCTTCTATTTTTAGAGTGCAACCAAAAATGGACTTATTGGTGGTCAGGCAGGAGTGTTCGCGATGGTACAATCACTTTTTTTAACGAAGCAGCAACTATGATGGCTGTGGTGGTAGTAGTAGCAGCGCTTGAATTTAACCTGATTTGTCTTAAATGTCACCTTGTCAACGAAATATGGTGCATTATAGCATTAGATATTTTGCTCATTATGCTCAGAATGCTGCATGTCTGCTTGATAGTATATTAAATCAAAGTTACCTTACCTATACCAGACACCCTAATTGCGTTAGACACCAGCATTGCTATTCACAACCATCCGACAGGCTATCGTATCGAAAATGACACATTGCAACAAAATTTGCATTGTCCCCGACAGCAGACAGCTGTCGGAAGAATAGCGGTCGGCTATTTGATTTAAACTGACAACATTTTCTGGTTTTGGATTTGTGAACAGCGTTTAGAGGACTCCTACGATAACATTGATTGATGTTCGATACGCTACGGAACGGTATGTGGTTGTGAATAGCTATGCTGGTCTACTTATTAGAGCTCTACGTTGAGCATAGCAACATATGTACCTACTCGACCACCCGTGCTTGCCCAGTTTGTGTCATATGAATAATTATAACATTCTAAACTGCACCAACTTGTAGCCCTTAAATGTTGTACAATCAACAGTTTTCCTCTTCGCAAAAAATGTAGTTCCCCGACAATTTCCTGTTGAGTGCAATCTTAATGTTCGACACTAACTTCTACATATACGTAGGTTAGGTACCTACAGTCAGCCTTATATAGATGTAGGTATTGGTATAAATCAAAAGACTTTCTAAAAAAAAAGTCTGACAACCAGTCTTGCCAAGGGGTATTATCGTGTTACCCAGTAACTGGGTTGTGGAGGTCAGATAGGCAGTCGCTCTATGTAAAATACGAGTATTCAGCGGCATCCGGTTAGACTAGAATGCGACCCCAACATAATTGGGAAAAGGCTAGGCAGATTGATTGGTATCGACAAGAAGTCACTTGATTGTATGGACGTAAACGAAACAAAAGGAGTATAGTAAGGATCGCTGGATCGTAGCAGGTGGCGTCCTATAGTTTTTGCCTGACCCCCATGGGAAGAAAGTGTATATAAGCAGGTATATGTCATGTATGTCTACAATTTGTGTTATATAATAGATCCTGTATCTATGTTACAGCTAAAAGTAAGCACCTAATGTGTATAATATAATATATGTCCCGTTGTTTGCACGCTATAAGAGTTGATTGACGCTACTGAAGGTGCAAAGCTAATAACCAAATTCTGGGCTGACTATAAATTGCCATCGACGCTGAGAAGAAGAATATGTTTTGTAGCTACACTGCAGATTGATAAAATATTATGGAACAAAGATTGTTGACAATTAAATGAATTATTGTCGAGTACTTTTATTTTTGTCGATTTACGTAATAGGTACGTCTTTTTGAGGCTGACTGTACCTACCTACCACAAAAGTCTCAACTTGACATACGTAACAATCTGTAAGTAAACAACTTCACCACAGGGACAAGCCCACTAGTTGCAAAATGCGTCAGAACTAGACTGCGACGAAACGCGCTATTTTGCTGTGAGGAGCGAACATTGCGCGGGTTTTGTAGAAAGAAACTCACCTACGCACGTAATCCCGAATAATAATAATCGAAATATTATATTTCACCAAAAACATTTCATCGAAACTAGGTTGTTAAGACTTACATAATGCTGTTCAAATATTATCAGATCTAATGTAGAGCCAAGCCCCTAAATCTACAAATCTTACATCGTCAAAATATACGAGTAGATAAGGTTTGGCCGTTTTGCGTTCGTCGCACAGATCCTCCTATGGGTTTTTTTTTTTTTTCATCAAATCATCAAATGGCCCCTCCCCCTCTCGCCCCTCCCGGTCTGGGTGGAGCGGAAGGGAGTGTCAGACTCTTACTGACTAAAACCCATCCGTGTTACTTCTGTGACCTCTGAGTTTGTTTCGGCCTTTCTTCTCAGAGTAGTCAGATAGGAAACGCCGACCTCAACTAGTTTTATAAAAAATATGAATGACGTGTAAAAGTGTTTGTGCAAACCTACTTACAAAAATAAAAATCATTTATCATTTATCATTCCTTAGCCCTTTATGTTCCGGGGCAGCGGTAAACCTTTCGGACAATCCCGCTGCCCTCCTCCTATGGGCTTATGGTAAGAAATTAAGTCACTGGTCTTTAACGTTGTGTCATGCAACAGTTGAACGGAACCGCCAGGCCATACATTTTGTCCATCATGGTTTGGCAGACTATCGTGATATAGCCCTTAAAGCCAGCATGAGTCTCACCGTAGCACTGGCACTGCTTCATCATCATCTTTTGACCGACAGCGTTCAGAAGAACCTTCTCCTAACCTACGCAGGGGTAAGCAAGGGCATTGCGAGGGATAAAACAGCTTTCAAGTACAATGTACGCTACAAGATTCTTTTGGCGCGTATTCAAATCTGGAACTAACGCCGTCATCTTGTTTTTTGTCAATGCGCTTTCTGTGACTATTTCACAAATGTTAACCAACAACGCCCCCTGTCAATGTCATTTAGGCGCACTCCTTGATTATCTGGGCTTATCCTTGTAGCAGTTTAGGACAGCCGAAATATTTGCACAAGTCATCTAAAGGTAGACGTCCACTTCGCATTGTCATATTTTTCCACGAACGGCCTGGTAGTGAGTGCGAGGTCTCACGCTTCCTTTGCTACCGATGGGTAGGTAGTATTAATTCCATATAACCTACTTACATTACAGTGGCTTGTTTTGCATACGAATTTTATTGCGTTAGAATTACTTAAGTACCTACGTCATTTATTTATGCATGTAAGTATGAGTAAGAAACTGTCTGTTGATGCTCTGAGGCTTGTGAGGCAAAAGGAAAAGGGAGCATTTTTAACGGTCTCAATATCCTGGTCGATGTTTTCAAGGTTCTTCAATTTCAATATGGTCTTGAGGTAATTCAAGAATCCCATGGGAAAATCACCTATTTCTAAGATTTTCGACTGTGTAAGAGGCTATGGTTACCTATAGTATTTACTTAAGTTATACACAGAAGCTGTTGGTGTACCTTAATAAATAAATATAAAAAAGCTGAGAAAGAAAAACAAATCAAATATCTTGACTTCGCACACGAGTTTGTTGACATGGGGAATGAGAGCTCGGCTGTCATTGTGCCGATTGTTGTATCGGCCAATGGCGTGATGGATGAAAGCCTCGATCAACATCTATCGAGGCTCTCGTTAGGCGGTTGGCAACGGGCTGATTCAGAAGGCAGCACTCCTCGATACGGCTCGCATTGTGAGGAGGTTCCTGTCTCTGGAGCCTTAACCACCGGTAGCTTGGACCCTCCCGACACTGGCGAACCACTTTTTTTATTTTTTTAAATATTTTTTTTGGTATAATAAGAAATATTTAAAAATGTATAAAATAAGAAACTAAATAAATAAACGAACATAATAGTAATAAAATACTTTAGTTTTTCCCAAATTTTCCAATAAAACATAATTCGCAATATTCAGAACATAATAGCCATATTGGTCCAGCTGTTCTCCAAGTGATGCGCTTATCAACGAACACAGCATTTCATTTTTAGGGTTCCGTACTCAAAGGGTAAAAACAGGACCCTTACTACTAAGACTCCGCTGTCCGTCTATCCGTCTGTCACCAGGCTGTATCTCATAAACCGTGATAGCTAGATAGTTGAAATTTTCAGATAAAGTGTATTTCTGTTGTCGCTAAAAAAAAAAAACACGTTTGTTGTATGGGTACAGAATACAATAAATATTTAAGGGAGCCCTTAAATATTTATTGTATTCTGTACCCATACAACAAACGTGATTTTTTTTATTTTTGTTCAGATTTTGCATGTTCTACATGATAGATCGACATTGGAATTGTCAGTCAAACGTCAGGGATTGGCTGGACTCACTGAGTTTAGCCGGTCTAGCCAATCCCTGACGTTTAACTCAACCAACTGACGTTTGACCAATGTCTATCTATCGGAATTATATTCGAGAGGAAGCACCCAGTCTGGAACATACTTACAACCCAGGGGAACCTTGCCATCCCAACTATTGAACCTTGTGGGATACAAGGTTTAATTCCTAAATGATCATTATTTTTTCCTGTCTTATTTTCTCTACAAGCTTAATTCATCTATCTTCTCTATACTCTAAAAGCTGAAGAGTTGAAGAGTTTATTTTTTTGAACGCGCTAATATCTGGAACTACTACTTACGGATTTGAAAAATTCTTTGTGCATTTGATAGCTCACTTCTTGTCGAAGGTTATAGTAAATAAGCTATTTAACATCGCGCTACGACCCTGAAGAGCTGAGTTAAAAGAAAAAAAGTCTGAAAGAACGATAAGCGAAAATGGATGTAAGTCAATGAATGCGCGGGTGCACGATGTGCAGGGATGCGGTTGGTCGGGAGCCGAAAAGTCGCAATCAGACCTAGTTAGGGCACTCCCTAACTAGGTCTGCTTGTGACTTTTCGGCATGAGAGATGCACTCATCTCTTCCTTTTGTAGATTTAGCAATAAGGAACTTTAAATTGTATCCAATGCGCCTGATTTTCTAACAGTCTTACCAAGGGGTATCGTTATGGTGATACCCGGGAAACTTGGTTGTGGAAATCAGATAGGCAGTCGCTCCAGGTAAAATAGTGGTAGTCAGCTGCATCTGGTAAGGCTAGATTTCTGTCCTTCCTTCTAGTCTAAATATAGACTACCTTCCTGACTGTAGTCACTATGAAAACCTTTCGTTTCTAAGAAATCTAAATTATTATATAATATAATGGTATTATAGGCAGTGTAACCGGTTTAATTTAACTATTGATAAGTTTATCTAATGCATCGTATCGTAAATGCATATGACGTCACATCTGTAATTAATAAATTGAAGGTTTAATTGTCATTTAATTATGCCATGTGGTAAGTCTAGACTATGGGACAGAACCCTCTATTTTTCTTGTAGATGAGGAAAAACAAGTGAAAATCATCGATAGAATCGTGTTCAAAACCTATCGGTCCACCGTGACAATGTAGGTGAAGTGAGCTTGAAGTGAACTGTCATCCTCCTGACGCACGGTGAGCAAGGGTATTTAGAATATGTTGACAGCAAACTTCAAATTCACTTCACCTAAGTTTGGAGCAGTGGTAGCCCAGTGGAAACGGCCGCGACTTACGAGTAGGTTCGAACCCAGACAGGTGCTTTACTTTGCGTAAATTATTTCATCGCCACTGCTCTCAAAACGGTGAAGGAAAACATCGTGAGGAAACCCGCATGTCCTGGGACCTAAAATTCAAAGACATGTGACATCTGCTAACCCGCACTAGGCCCGCGTGGTTCTCGCTGATTATGAAAATCCAGACCAGGGAGATCTGCAGATACTTACGTAAGTTTTAAATGAAAACAGTACCAGAAAAATAAGTAGGTATTTAGTTGATTAATCAATAGGTACTATGGTATCTAACTACTTACCTAATTACCCAGTTGTGGCCGGTATAGCTCCCAGTAGTAAACACTTTTGTTTTTAAGTGCATTCACTTGAGAATCTATTCGTTGTTAGTTGATAACCATCTTATCATTAAAATCGAATCCATTAGGTAGAGTCCTTAATTTTAACAATGGAATTCACGTTGACGTTGTTATAAACAATGGAATTGAGGTCCATAACGAGTGGTTTTTGAAGAGTTGGTATTCCCTATTTCGCACGAGGTACCCCTCAACGCAGAAAAGTCCTTGGTTGGCGTTATACAATGTCATCAGTCATCATAAGAATAAAACGTGACAATTGACGTTCTTCTAGCTGACTGTATTATTTTTCCAAAATCTGTGAATAGCATAATCACCCTATAATGTTCCTACTGTTGGGACACAGGCCTCCTCTCTGTGAGAGAGAGTGGGCCGTAATCTACCACGCGGGCCCAGTGCGGGTTGGCACATGTCTTCGAATTTCCGATTCTAGGACATGCCGGTTTCCTCACGATGTTATCCATCACCGTTTTGAGAGCAGTGGTGATGAAATAATTTTGACAAAGTGAAGAGCCTGCTGATCGAACCTCCGACCTACAATTCGTAAGTCGTAAGCGTTAAAACTAGGCCAAAACGCGTCTCTTGAAAATTCTGTAGTAAGTACCAATTCCTCAGCCTTTCCAAACGTGGATATCAAGGATGTGCATTAACCCGAGCTAACACTAGTAATGATTTTTTAGAAAAAGCTTACATATAATGGCCAGTGTTGAACACCCTAATAGAACTTGCTTCAAGCATTTATTACTTGTCTGCATGACCAACGAAATTGTACTAAAATAAATGACTTTGAATAACCCAGCCAAATGATTAAAAGTCAATAGTGATGAATACAAAGCTACTGACGGAAAGATGCCAATGGCTGGTCCTCATCCAGCACAGAATTTTCACTCACAAGAGCGATGTCTGGTACCATCTGGTACATTCGACAATCTCTAATTCCGTCTACAAAGATACCGGCCCGTCCGTAAGTATTTCGAAGTTTTGGAATGAACCCTAAGCCCGATTAATTAACTTTTTCGCACGGGCAATAAATGCCTATTCGTCATAATTACCATCATATTTACTGCTTTTCTGCGGTGTACGACGTCAAATCATGTTTATTTGTTAGACTTTTCTGACGCACTGAGCAAGCCCCCACACTTACCGCTACAGTAAAATAACAATGTACTCGTATATGAGTGCCTAAAGGAATTCTATTTGCCCAAGTACGTCATAGGAGAAGGACACATGTCATAACAATGTGCATATAGTTATTTGCCGGTTTTCCTAATAGAAACAAGTAAGCAAATATACAGTAATTTACCTGTGTGGATCTCAATTTGTTCTGGTTATGCACAAATTCCGTACTGCGAAAAAACCATGATATATTTATTTTCCTAATTTTATTGTGTAAAAAATTATCCCCAACAACGTGAGTTATCAACAAACACGAAAAGAAGTTAGGCAGCTATCGGTTTGTTGAAAAGAAGATAGTTAATGTCTGCTGCCTTTTCTACCATTATTACATGATTATAACGGTTTAAGACCATACTAAGTTATTATATATTAAAATTGAATAAAAGCCAGCCAAGCTTTAATATTCATACTTACTCACTAGGTGTACCAATGATTGTAAATGTTTTTAAGACCAAGGTCAAGAGTCAAGCAGGTGTGCTGAGGTGGTTGCAAGAAAAGCACGACGATGGTGCTGAAATCATAATCAACATACATGCTTTTTTTAAACTTGCCATTACTGGCCCCACTGCTGGGCAAAGTGGGCAAAGACCTCCCTTTTTAAGTGCTTCCACGTACTCTTCTTCCGCGTTGTCTGGAACTATCCCTCATGGTACGCGTCCTCGTCATTCACCAGCTCTTACAGGGCCAGCCTCGAAGGCGCCTTCCATATCTTCAGTAACCCGTTGCGTGGAGACTTGTCCAGCCAGTCAAATCTCTTTCAAGCCTGGCAGCCTTTGTCCCCGCCCGCGGTTCCCGTTTTGAAGCGCAGCGTGGTATTCCGTTTTTGGTTCGTTCTTCTTATACCCAGAATGCTGCGCTTTGTTGCTCTTTGTCGGAATTTTTAGTGATTCGTTGAGATATTTATTTATTTATTAAAAAATCAACCACAAATGGTGTTATTTGCTGATGACACTTCCTTAATTTTTAAGATAAATAGACGTGCTACAAATTTTGACGACGTAAATAATGCCCTACTGCTGGTCCACAATTGGTTCACTGCTAATAATTTAGTATTAAATGGAAAAAAAACTAAGTGCATAAGATTTTCTTTACCAAATGTCAAGGGTAGTGATTGTGAGATAATATTGAATCAAGAGAAACTAGAATTCGTCGATAAAACTGTTTTCCTTGGGATCACGCTCGACTCAAGGCTACGATGGGGTCCTCATTTAACATCTCTTGCAGGACGGCTAAGTTCAGCAGCTTATGCTGTCAGAAAAATCCGTCAATTTACTGATGTAGATACCGCGAGATTAGTCTATTTTAGTTACTTTCATAGTATCATGTCATACGGTATTTTACTTTGGGGACGGGCTGCAGACATCGATTCTATTTTTATTCTGCAGAAAAGAGCCATCAGAGCCATATATAATCTCCGCAGGCGCGATTCTCTAAGGGAACTGTTTAAGGATATTAATATCATGACGGTGCCTTGTCAATATATCTACGAAAACATCATGTATGTAAGGAAAAATTTACATCTTTTTAGTAAAAGAGGTGACAGACATAATTATAGTACTAGAAATAGGGACCTATTAGTTCAACCAGGTTTCAGATTGGCTAAAGTAGACTCATCTTTTATGGGGTACTGTTTAAAATGTTATAATAAAATACCTCCCCACATTCTTCAACTGAATGAGACAAAATTCAAGTCTTGTATAAAACGCACACTATGCAGGCAGGCATATTATAAGTTAGAGGATTACATCGTTGATAAAGATGCCTGGATCAATGCTGGTCCTGCTCCACAACCATAACTAATTGATTAACACTTGAACATACTGTTGGAGCTGCTGAAGATTGTGGGACTATCTTTGCATTGTATAAACTCAATTTCCTTTGTATTGTATAATTTCATAGCACAGATGTGAGTTCTATGTGAGCTACCATTTACCGGGTAATAATATGTCTTTCATTGACTTGAATGTGCCCTGGCGGCTGATAGTATGTCATGCTCACTAAAATGTCTCGCTGACGGTGGCGTGTGTGTTGGATCATTTAGCTCCCTTCAAAATGGTTGAGCTGAATGGTGCTGATCTATGCGTCATGTTCGTGAACGGGCGCCGTCAGTTGGGACTGGTCATCAATTGGCTGCCTCGGCTTATTTAAATTTTTTTTTTTGTTTGGATTGTTGTTTTGTTAAGTACTATTTGCTGTACTCTGGACGCTCTTAACACGTACGTCTTTTTTATTTTATTACATCGTTCTCACATATAATTATAAATTCAACATTAATGATGTAAAAATATAATTTAAAAGAGTGTCCATGGAGTTTCTTGCCCGTTCTTCTCCATAGGTACCTACGCTTTGGAATGGGCAACTAGCTTCATATTTTCTGACTGACCGACTTCTTGACAATTCAAAAGTGCCTGTAAATGGTTTAATTGAAATAAATGCTTTGAGTTTGAGTTTGAGTTTGAGTTTACCGTCTGAGCAGTGCAGCAATGACAAGGATTGGTTGATTTTATGATTTATTCCGGTGGCTTAGCACATGGCTGTACGTTTTTATGAAGCATGGTGGTTGGTAAACCTGGACCGCCATGCATCGTACGTACCGCTTTACGACCTCCCTCTGAGTTAGTTTCGGCATTTCTTGACTATTGACATTGAATATTGACATATAAGCGTAGAAATAATTATTACTGTAGAAAAAACATACGTAATCAGCCGGATATAATGTTCCCACTGCTGGGACACAGGCCTCCTCTCTTCAAGAGGGAGTGAGGCTGTAATCTATCACGCGAGCCCAGTGCGGGCAGAAAAAAACATAATTTCATAATTTATTTCATTACCTACTAGCTGACTCGGCAAACCTCGTACCGCCTCAGAATCAAGAAGAACGAATGTATGAGAAAATGAATTATCTTCATATTTTTTTTCCCATGTTTTAATAGTTATTCTGCTATTCGTGGCGGAGAGAATCTTACAAATCAAAGATTATAACAATCGGTCCAGTGTTCTAAAGTTATAAATGGTGTAACTAACCAGACTTTGCTTTGTTTATTTAGAATGTTAATGTTTATGTTGAGTAGGTTCTGTACCAAACCACCTTAAGGTGGTAGGTCAGTCACCTACCAGCAATAACGATCTTTTGTAAAAACAAAAGAGGGTACCTAAAGCCAATATTTCATCTAATATAAATATAAAAAATAAGAACAGTAACAAAGTCTGTAGGTAATTTAATATTCATGAAACAGACACCCAAAAACAGCGAACTAGAATTTGAATTTTAATCGAAATTCGTAGTTTAAAAATAAAACATACAATTAGATAGTTTATGCGTGTGCAAACGAAACAATGAAAAAAAAAATTGACTCAAAGATACGAATAGGTGCTAATTTATCAGCACATAATGGCAATGCAGTGGAGTGGAGCAGTGGAAACTGCCGCGAATTACCTAAGTAATGTAGGTTCAAACTCAGACAGGCACTTTGTGTAAATTATTTCATCACCACTGGCTCTCGAAACGGTGAAGGAAAACATCGTGAGGCTACCTGTCTTAGAACAGAAAATTCGAAAACATGTGACATCCAATAACCCGCAATGGGCCCGCATGATGGATCACGCCCCAGACCCTCTCACAGAGAGGAGGCTTATGTATCCCACCAGTGGGAACATTATAGGCTGATTATGCTGAATGTCAATGCATTTCTCACCACATCTGATGATCGTCTCGTTATGGTCGGCAAAGCAAGAGAATGCAGAGCTTGCGGTCCAATGGGTAAACAGGTTTTATCCATCGTCATCAACTTCTTGCGGCCTGCCCATGTCCCACGTTACTTGGGGTCGGCGTAACAAGTTTTCGTCTTCCATTGTCCTCTATCAACCGTGACGCTATCATTCACTACCTTTTCCTTCATATCATTCCTCACACAATGAAATCAATCCGTCTTTAATTTGGCCTTCCTTCCCTCTCTATCGTGTCTCGTCCTCGTCTTTTTATGGACTTTAAAACATAATTACATAACTGACAAAAAGTAGACCAGCAGTCTAGCACCCCAGTTGCATAACACACTTTCTTTCACAATCCAAAAGATTTTGAAAGAAGTTCCTAATCCATTACTTCATATGTTTGAAAAATTCGTGTGCTTGATAAATAAATTACGCAATGAATGTTGCCGAATTGTCAAAATGCTCTCTGCCTCACCTTTTGGGAATATCAGGCAATATAGACACGATGATATAAGTACCTATTTTTTGTGTGTATATTGTCTATCCTATCCTCACGAATGGCGATGCCGTTAGAATTAGTTCACGAAATGATGAGTTACTTTCGGCATGGACAATGGGTCAACGAACAGCTTATCAAAAATTTTGTTTAATTTTCAGGTGACCTGAGTAAAGCTCAAATTTTCTCAAAAGCTGCGCATGCGCAGTCCAAGTTCAAGCGACCGGCGCGGACGGTTGCTTTATTTACGTAATATAACACACCTCGATCCTTTAAGAGGTCATTTACTTCATCGATTTATGTTCTTATAAATGTAGACTTTTTTCTTATTTAGGTACATACTTCGTAGTAAAATAATTTATAATTTAATCTAAAATTACAAATAAATATCCTCCACGAAAAGTCAAAATAAAGTAACCCAAACGATATACCTAATGGCATTCAAATTATAATCAAGACCCAATTAAAAAAAAAAGCAATTGTAGTCGCGATGCTCTTATCGGGTAAAGTATAGTATAAAAGCGTGCTCTTGCGCACCTTGCATCTATTCACTAGTGATCTTCAAGGCAGTCACTGTCACTCGCGCAGTCGTGTCTGCGTTCGCGACTCGTGCGCATGTAATCGATTATTCCTACGAAATGTCAAATCGATAACGAATTATAAGATACTTTAATTGTATTATTGTACTAGTGATATAGAAACACTGTTAAAGTGAAGTTTTTAATAATTCGTGTTTTTTTAAGCACGAATTAGAGTTGGTTAGAACGAGCTGTGTTTTGAAGCCTGTAAAGTGAATGGTGTCCTTTTGTAAGGTAAGGCGATATTGTTAAGTTTATTTTATTATTAAGTTTTTATGAATTTTAAACTCAAAAATAAAATTAAAAAATAATGATCAGTGTCACACCCTGTATATCGCAACATAGTTGAAATAGATCGAGTTTTCTAAAAGAAAATCAGTATTTTCTTTTTCAAATGTGCTGGACTCCATCACATTTCATCCACATGTTTTTCAATTCTAATAAGCAATTTAACTCGTAAAATTTTAAGTTAGAGTTAAATTGCTTATTAGTCTATTAGGTTAGATTGTAATCAATTCATAAGAACTTTAGTTCTTATTAATAAAGAAAAAAAAAATTAAAATTACATTAATTAAAAGTCAAATGGAAAAATGTTAATTGTTTATAACGTTTGGTTCACAAAACACTTGCGGAAAAATATGCACCCAGAAACCGCAATAAAAAATAACTTAATATGAAAAGAATGATTTTTTGTAAAAGCGTTATATAATTTAAACAATGTAGTAAGTACCTAAGAATAAATTAAAAATAACAATAATTATAATTTGTCACCTTTGCCCTGAAAACTCATAATAAAATCAAAATTAAATTGTATTGCTTAGTTCGGAAAGATATAGGGAAAAAATGTAGTGGAAAATCTGTCCATGCGGCCTTCTATAGTTAACAAAAATGTTTTTTTTTTTTTACTTCCAATTACCTACTTACAACAAAAGAAAAATACGATTATAAAAATAAATTAAATATTCCACATTTTTCTTTCTTCATGACTGCTTATTACAACTAGATCTAGACTCATTAAGCTACGGTAGAGAAACTGAAAATTCAAGGAAATTCAACGCCAATACTTACCCCTTTATTCATTAACGTTGCTGAAAGTTAAGTGGTGATTAGCGACTGTTGGTCCACTAATTAAACACTGCTGCTAAACCCTTCGATGTCAAAAAATAATTCTAACTGACATATATATTTTAGGCTTAAAACAGAAAAACCAAAAATGTAAAAATCCTATCCCTCCTAAGATTATCATGCGGCCACGGTTTCCAAAATTACCTATTTTGACAGCTTCGATTTAAATGTCAATAATGACACTAAACGTACCGGTTTAAACTACCGCGACTCTATCATTACTTTCCTTATAATAACCTAAAATAGCGTTTAAATGTTTGGATTGAACAGCAGAATTCCTGTTAGGTTTTTTTTTTATTAAATGCTGGTTCAAACCTTAATATCCCGATGAATGGTTATAAATAAATTACCTAAATTTGGCTTCTTTGCATCCCACTGAAATGTAAATAACGATAACATTATAATAAGATTTTAGACTAGTTAATTAAAATTCCTAATAAAGGAAGAAGGAGGGCGGTGAAGCCGTCAACTGTCTTGGACACCATGGCCTATTCTGCAGTAGGGGCGCAGGCCGGATAGCACGGCACGCCAACATTAATGACATCATCCGTCGTGCTCTTGTCGCCGCCGGGGTGCCAGCTATTTTAGAACCCAATGGCCTGACACGCGACGATGGGAAGAGACCAGACAGAATGACCATAATGCGTTGGAAGTTAGGCAGACCTTTGTTGTGGGATGCAACATGTGTCGACACCCTTGCGCCATCCCATCTATCTAGCACGGTGGGCTGTGCTGGGGCTGGTTGCAGGTGTAGAAAACCTCAAACGGCGAAAATATTCCAACCTGATTGGGAGTTATATGTTGGAGCTGTTTGGTATTGAAACAGTAGGGTTATGGGGTCCGAGTACCCACTTGGTTTTTCGAGATATCGCCAAGCGGTTAGTCGAACCTTCACGTGATCAGAGGGCTAGCCTATTTCTTGTCCAAAGAATTAACATCGCCATACAACGTGGTAATGCTGCCCACCCTTTTGGGCACTGTTCCTGTTGACAGTGATGCGGACGAATTTTTTGATGCCCTATGATACTTTTGCTTGTTTTTTCATATACATTTACATATTATTATTTTAAATGTAAGCTTATATATTATGTAAATATTAACTTAAGTAAATAAATACAAAATGTCAAATTCCTAATTAACCTTAAGTCTTGTACCAAATTGGTTTACAATTCTTTGGTAATTTTCACTGCTAATTTTCCCAACTAATTTGAAAATCAGAAAAGGTATCTACGGTGTTTTTTTGGAAAAAAGATTTTCCTCCAAAAAAATAGTTCTTACTGCCAATACGTAGATTTGCACGCGCCATGTGACCCCAGAATAGATGCATTAAAAGTTAACGTGAAGATTTTAATTACAAATAAAGTTACGTAAAGTTGAACATGGTTATTACACAAATTTTTCATAATAACTTTAACAATTACCTTCTACTTACAATTTAATTAAAAAGCGTTCTTACGTCAATACATTTCGTTGTTAATAAATAAGTAATTAGAGGAAATTGGTCTTCTAAAATAATGACAAATCAGAGGGATTTCCCTTCAAACCGCAAACAATAAGGTAATAATACCTACTCCTTTGTATAATTTTACCTGTATTCATTATGATAAATTGGACATAAATTATGATGATTTAGGATGATTGTTTTCAATGCTGTACGGGGTATACCTTTGCCATCTCCTAGTCTATTTTTTTTCTTCTGGAGAGCTTAGACGAAACTTTAGCAGAAAGAATTTATGAGTAAAATTGAAAGTTTTTTATTATTATTTAGGCGACTACATTACTTACATATTAGTGTAAGTTTAGCAACCTTGTTTGATGACGTAGGTAAGGATGAAGTAGGTACCTAGTTAAAATATAGTCTGAAGAATAATATTGTTCATACATCAGTCAGCTATAAATATACACCAATTAGGTATAATTTGCGGCTGCAGATTTTCACGCTGTACCTAGGTAATAAAATAATTAAACTCCGAGTTAATGACAGCAGCCAGCTGGTTGATGTGTCTTGTCAAGTGATGTACCAAACACCTATTTTTTGTCACTATCCGGCCTGATTTGGAAGCCGAATATAAATATTTTCCAAATCACAGCAGTACCTAGTAGGTACTTAGAAAATAATCATACTATTGTATTAGGTACATGATTTTGTTTACCTCTTCAACAAATAGAAACGTAAATCAGTTTCAAATTTAGTTACGGTCTATTTGCAAAACAATAATAATATACAAGTAGGTATAGTTGTCCTATTTAAAAAAAAACTTAAATAAACGATTGGTATTTTTTAATAGGACATAGATGTTTCATTTGCTCGTGTACTTTTTATAAGATAAGAATGAAATAAAAAATCATATTAAGTACTAGAATATTTTAATTACTAAGTGTTGCGAATATGTAAAAACAACTCCGGTTGTGATTTAAATAGATACGTGAGGATTATAAAAAACCTTCCGAATACAAGTAATTAAGTAAGCAGGATTGTGGTCCCACAGTTTGAGTCCGGCTAATGTTGCTATGTGCTTCAAATGGTGGAAGAAATTTAACATGTAAATATAAGACAATAATACAATTTGAGACTGTTTTCTGTGTCCGGAAAACAATGACGTCTTTTGATCTGTTAAGGAAAACTTGGATCGAATCGCTTGAAGTAACCAAAATGCAAGTGTGATGATCGTCTTAAATTTTTATATTCGGCCATAAGTAGGTACCTACTTAGGTATAGAAAACCACATCACTTCATAATTATGGTCGTAATAATTAGGTAAGTACCTAGTAATATTACCTTCACGAATACAATGCTTTACTGTTATAAAATAGTCGTTTTATAATTACACATTTATTTAATGACACTGCAATGTCATTATTGTAACAAAGCAAAGCTGGAGGCAAAAGTGTCATTTTGATTGAGTATCTGGCTCAATTATGACTGTACACCACTTCGTTAACTTAAAAACTGTACACACTATTAATTGTTATAGCAATAGGCTCCCCCTATTACATGGGACTTTAAGATAACGGGCAAAATGTGGTTGTACTAAAAAGGGCACACCTCTGCGCTACGCTTTGGGGAATATAGGCGTGATGATATGTTATGTCACTATTAATTGTATTATAGTACCTATTAGTCGCAATAACTCACATTTTAGACCGACTTTGTATGGTTCACATCGAAGTTAAACTACTTACAATTAGGTACACGTCTGTTTATCCTTTCGAGGACAACTGGCGTGATGTTGTAAATTGAAACTGAAACGAACCAAGCGTCAGTAAAAAATGCCATAAATTGCAAAATGTCACGTCAATTGCATCACAGAAATAGATCTGCCCGACCTTGGAACAGTTAACTTTATCATATTTCTTTTATCAGATGTCGAATTATGAGCTCTTGTAAACACTCTTGTTTTCACAATATTTGTTCTAACTTTAGTCTATATCTATGTAGAAACTTAGAATTTACTTGGGTATTCTTAAAAAAAAAAAAAAAATTATAAACTAGCTTCCGCCCGCGGCTTCGCCCGCGAGGTATGTCGATAAAAACTATCCTATGTCCTTCCCCGGGATGAAATCTATCTCTCTACCAAATTTTATCGAAATCCGTTCACTGGTTTAGGCGTGAAAAGGTAACATACATACAGACAGACAGACAGAGTTACTTACTTTCGAATTTATAATATTAGTATGAATAATTTTATTTTTAATGAAAATTAATAAATATTTATATTATTCATATATATACAACATTATTTTTAGTATATGCGAAACCCGAAACACGTATCTAGTATTTTTATTTATAGAATCTATGTACAAAATTCCAAAACTGTATCATGAGAAATCACAAAGTTATAAGCTTGTTATGTTACCTGGTTGTCCGTTCAAAAACCTCACCACGCGGCGCGGCGCGGGGTGACCATGTTTTATGCTTCTCCAGCATCGTATGCTCATTGATAATAGTTTGGCAGTAAGTACCTAACTGTACGGCGATTTTATTGTAATTAACTAGTGATTAAATATTTTTGGGACAAAATATAACATGGTGTAAAAATTATTAAAATCGATTCAGTTACTTATTCTGAACAAACTATAGTCAGGTTTCGCATATACTAAAAATAATGTTGTATATAGACTTTGTTTAGTCTCACTCTTAGGCACAGAAGGCATTAAATTTTTGATGTGGTTATGCAGTATTCTGTATTAATTAGTGAATAAAATAGGTACCTATTCATAAAATATTTGCACCATATTTTTTCAATTCAGGAAAATATACGCAGATGCAAATTCTACTTTGGCTAAAATAGTTTTAATGAGGTTCTTGCCTTATTTACATATCATTCAAAATACCTACACTTAAAGACGTCAAGAGCGATACACTTAGATTGAATAAATAATGAAGATTTTTTGTCGTTGTTTTACAGCTTGCTTGTAAAACCTGAATGAGGAAACTTATTATCTTAATTATTAATAACATTAGGTATTATAAAACTCATTCAATATTTTTCTTATTTATTTAAGTTAAGTATCACTATTATGCATAATTGGCCCATTTTCTGAAATAAGACACATTGCATGTTTGACAAAAAGTATCCGGCACACCTGGGTAGGTTATAACTAAATAAAAAACAAAAACTATGGGCAGGTAGCACTGACCTGTATTATATACACTTGTTTAATAGAGGTCAGTGGTAGGTAGGTAAAGATTTTTATGTACGATTGATTTCGATGAAAGCACAGAAATAAACGCATTTTAATATTGTATTTTATAACCAAAATATCTTTATATGTTGTAAGATACCTACTGAAGAATTTCGATGCGATTTTCCTCGAGAAATTACAAAATGTCTATCGGGGATTTACTTTGTTAGTCAGTTATCTATACCTAAGACGACAGTAGGACATACAAACAGTTATAATGTTATAATAGATAGATACAGAAAATAATAATGTCAAGCGATGGAAACAACTTATTGTTAGTGATAGCATTTACTTCGTATCGATGATCGATGATATTGATAACGAAAAGAACCTAACGAAAGAGAAAAAAAAAAACATTCGCTTCATGGAGATTTAATACAAACGTCGTTTGTTAATTAAAATCTCAGCATGTACAGTCTGTACCTACATGAGCCACAAAATGCGAATTACAAAATATAAAGCATAAGCATAGGTACAATACAATCATTCAAGAGCTTAGTAATCCTCCAGTTATAGGTAAAGTTAGGCAAATTAATTGTTGATCAAATTGACTACCAATTTATTTATATAATATTCCCAACACAACTATCATTACAGGTTTAATAATATAACACCGTTTGTTTTATTGTTTGAAATCACTTTTTTTTTAATTAGTCTAATTGTAAAAGAACTCTGTATTCAAAAAGGTGGAAATGACCTCCTTTATCTCCCAATTTCGTTTGATCTACGACTTTTTGACCACCGTGTCTATATTTTTATCTGAGATAAAAATATAGTACTCGAAAGTACTAAAAAACCTGACAATAATTTAAGACTCTATGTAGCAAAACGAGAGCATTAAAATATTTAATATTTTTTCAATCTCTCAACTATCTATTTATTTATTTTTATTTTTTCGCCATTTATTATATTTTAGAGGCAATGGCTTTGAAAATACTATATTTGATATTACCTATATAAAAAGATTGTAACCCTAGTTGGAAGTTACGCTTTACTTTTCCAAACAATTTAAAGCAATGACAGATGCACAAGTGATACATAAGGAAAAAGGTTTTCCTCTTTGATTCGAAACTCATGGTTTACAATGACCAAGACCAACCTGTGGTTTATACGTGCCCGGAAAATAAGCCTTCCGCCTGCTATAAGAAACTGACTCACTTATTTTGTACGAGTATAGTTTGGGAAACTTATGGTTTAGCCACGGATGGGTAGTCAATATGCTAAACTTTAGCATATTGACTACTAACTCAAATTGTCCGTGTTTCCGTAATTTACAAGACTATCATTCTTTGACAGTTGAAATGGCTATAAGGCATCGTTCACACCAAACGTATTGTCCGCCGCCGACACTGTGAGTACCAGTGTAGTGATAATGCACTACGTAATAGCGTATAGTCCGTTCGGTGTGAACGAGAAGTTAAATATTTATGGAAAAGCGAACGCGCGCTCACAGCCAGCGGCCGACAATACGTTTGGTCTGAACAAAGCCTTTGACGGCAAATTGGCGTAGTGTAACAATTATGTAGGTACTTAATTTCCTCGATTTCTCTGCACAAAGTAATCTATGGTTATGTCAAAACATAATTAGGTATACTTTGTCTTTTTTTAATATAAAAAGTCTCTTTAGAATCAATGAGACCGCAATTTCATTCAATTGCCAAATGAAAGAGCTATAAATGCAATCAATCGCATGGCGAAATATGGATGCGGGTTCGACTAGGATTCTAGTCCTATCTTTATTTACAATATAGGTAGGTACATAGCTTCGTAACACCTAATTGGAAGATTCCTTCTCAGGAAATGACAGACGCCTGTCCTCTGTTTAAAGAAAGAAAGAAAAGAAAGAAAAAATATTTATTGCGACTCGTGTAGTCTTTGATCACAAACTATTACTAAACTAAAACAACGATCAATCTTCATCGATCGCCACGTTTGAGTGCGTTTATAGGTGCAATGTAAAGTGTAAGTGTGTTAGTTATGTTTACACGCGACAGGCGCAGGCGCGGCAGGCGCGACAGTGAAGGACATTCATTCTGTCATTTCCCTATATAAAAAAATTATAATGGTTCATAACTTTGCAATAAATAATAAACTTTAAATTATTTCATTAGTCGAGCTAGTGCCATACGTTTTATGGTGGAAGCGTGGTGCAGTGTAACGAATAGTTTACTTGATCCTTTAAAGTCAACACTCAAATGGTCCGAGCTGCCTGGATAGATAAGATACATAATTGAATTGTTTTGTTTGTGACACACTTTTGTGTTTATCAATGACTTCATCATATTTCATGATGATTGTGCAGATAAAGTTATTTGCAGAAACCGAAAACAGCGTTGTTGTTTTGATGCAGAAATTATTAAAATATTTTCAGACAGGAAAACAGCATTGTTGATAGTAAGTAGTTCATTAAAAGTATTGCTCTTGCATATACCTAATGTTACAGAGGTCCTTAATAAAGAATCAGTTTTGGGAAATAGGATCTGCCATGAAGCACCCATTGTTGATTCTTCTTCTTCTTCTTCAAATCGGTCCCTCATTACTGAGGATCATGGTCACTGGACCCTTTTAAGCGGACAATCTGCCTCCATCTACTCCGGTCCAAAGTTGCCATCACCACCTGCTGAAAATTGCTTGTGGACGTAGCTTCTTTTACTTGGTCGGACCATCGTGTTGGCGACCGGCCTCGTGCTCTCTTTCCTTCGGTATTGCCAACAATAACCAGCTTTTCAAGGCTGCTATCTCCCCTTCGCATTATGTGGCCGAAATAGGTCAGAATACGCTGTAGGCATAATGTAGACAATCGGGTCTTGACATCGAGTTGGGAAAGGATAGACACATTTGTGCGTTTGGCTGTCCATGGTATTCGGAGCATCCGCCTCCAGCATCACATTTTGAATGCATCTGTCCTCTGTCTTTCTCTTGCTCGGATTGTCCACGTCTCAGCTCCATAGAGGAAAATCGGGAAAACAAACACTCTGACCAACCGGGCTGTTGTTGATGAAGCTGAGTTTTATAGGTGCCAGTGTAAAATTTACAGACACACGTGCCCTTTGGTTATAAGGAGGCGACGCAATAGCTAAAATATCCTGCTCCAAAAGTTTTCCTCTTCACCATCTACCTTTCTTCTATTTATTTTTTCTATTATTTCATTATTTTCTTTTCTTCCCCTTATTTTTTCTTCCATACTTCTCTATTAATCGTCATTTCTGTAGTCATCTCGTTTCTAGCAATATCAACTTTCAAGCAGTCCATACCTACATCATTTCTGTCGTCTCTTATAGCCAGATTCACATTCAGTTTTTTTTCTATGATAGGTATAGAGATGTAATATAGGTACTTACCTAACATTGTTTTAACTATATAATCTTTCTTCTACATCACAATTCAATAAGTGATTAGGACGGACAATGGGCAGTTAGGACTTCAAATACGTTGTGGAACGAGTCATCACCATTCATCATTTTATGGTTTTACATTTAGGGCAGCTAGCAGCTTCCTTAACTGTTGTTTGTCCGTTATCGTTATTTTGACGTGATTAGATTGGAAAGAAAATAATAGGTAATAGGTATTGAACTATCTCCTATATCCACCCTACACACCCACACACATTGAACTATCTCCTATATCCACCCTACACACCCACACACATTGAACTATCTCCTATATCCACCCTACACACCCACACACATTGAACTATCTCCTATATCCACCCTACACACCCACACACATTGAACTATCTCCTATATCCACCCTACACACCCACACACATTGAACTATCTCCTATATCCACCCTACACACCCACACACATTGAACTATCTCCTATATCCACCCTACACACCCACACACATTGAACTATCTCCTATATCCACCCTACACACCCACACACATTGAACTATCTCCTATATCCACCCTACACACCCACACACATTGAACTATCTCCTATATCCACCCTACACACCCACACACATTGAACTATCTCCTATATCCACCCTACACACCCACACACATTGAACTATCTCCTATATCCACCCTACACACCCACACACATTGAACTATCTCCTATATCCACCCTACACACCCACACACATTGAACTATCTCCTATATCCACCCTACACACCCACACACATTGAACTATCTCCTATATCCACCCTACACACCCACACACATTGAACTATCTCCTATATCCACCCTACACACCCACACACATTGAACTATCTCCTATATCCACCCTACACACCCACACACATTGAACTATCTCCTATATCCACCCTACACACCCACACACATTTATTCACATACATAACTCAACCGTCAAGTTTCAGATTTAAGTACCTCCTAAGTCATTTAATTGTAAGTAATTGTCAGAATATGTGTGATTTGTTAGTTTTAACACCTTATTTACCACTGAAGAGCACTGATTTCCAAGATACAGGTTTACCTAGTTTGGAATTCAGGAGTTCATATAGTTTTAGTCTACTCACTTACATTATTTGTATCCTAGTTCTTAGGAATATAACTGTCTTAGACTACTACTTATTATAACTATTGACTTTTGGGTTTGCGTAGTCTCCTAATGAAGGCATTCTCTAAGGCCATCTCATAGACTTATAAAAAAAGATGGACTCCGCGCCACGCATATCGAAAGTGAAGCACAGTAAGTATTTGTACAAACACGCCTCACGCTCACATCATGGTATGCCCACCGGCCGCCATTACGTGACACGACAGAGTCAATCGTCAATCACGCACACATAGGTCGGTACGGTGCTTCACTTTCGATATGTGTGGCGCAGAGCCCATCTTTTTTTATAAGTCTATGGGCTTTCTTGGTATTTAATGCTGTTGTTAAAGATTAATTCTGTGTTTGTCAAGATAATTCATGTTAAGTGATATAGTATTGTAGTCGTATATCTCCACATTTATCGTGGCATTTATGATGTTAACAAACTTAAAACAAGCATTTTTGGCATGGATGTAGAGAAAGCAGAAATATGAATTAAAAGAGACTGACCTCTGAGTTAGTTTCGGTTTTTTCTTTTCAGAGTATTAGAATAGGAAATACCGAACTCATCTAGTTTAAAACAAAATTTATTTTTGACGTGTACTGTTACACGTCAAAAATAAATTTAATTTATCATCACTATCAATGGCAATAACAATAATGCGGGTAAAAATTGAACCAACCAAGCATAATCCTGAAAAGATAATGTATCTACTTCAACTGCCTAATTATTATAAAGTCAGGGAAGAAACCTGAATTGAAATTGAGGGGGTTGTTAAGAAAATTGACTATCTACCGTATATTCAAATCACAACTGTCATTCTTTGACAGTTGTTGGAAATGGCTGCATTAACACAGCAACTTGACGTAGGATATAATTTTTTTTAGCAATTAATTTCCCTGATTGTACCAGTCAAGAAGAACCCTTTTCATCTACCAAGTAATCATTGACATATATATTACAAGTAACATTGTAAAATAGTCCGCTAAATAAGTAAATAAAACATCAACTGAATGTCACGCATGAGACCGTCAATTGTCTGATAAAAAGCAAGGGCGAGGGCGTTCGTCAATAGGGAAATATTGAATGAGAGCGATTAGAAAAAGGTTACTTTACTTCGTAAGTCTTGTAACAGCTAAGAGCTGTCCTTGAGTATCACTTGTTGAATATTATTTAGTAAGGATGACAATGTGTTGGTTTGTGGAATTGTATGTTTCAGGCAGGCGGGCTAGTAGGTATTTTATTAGAATATAATAATAATATATAATGTATAATAATATATAGTTCATAAGCCACATTGTTACTAACATATTAGTATATAAGTACTAACATAGGATATATTGTTACTAACCTTTTTTATGTATTTTTGTTTTTGTCAGTGTGGACCTTTTGTTTCCTGTTAAATAAATAAATTATTATTTTCTTTTTTATATCTCGGGACCATTGAGTCCCGGTCCTTTGGAAGGCGTACGAGGGGCCGAAGCCAACTCGCAGAGGCCCTTTAGGAAATTTTAATGAAATATGACACCAACCGACGATTATCCCTGTTGGCACTATGCAAGTGCACCCAAGGACAACCCCCGGTTGGTGTAGGACTATTGCAGCATATGGAAAAATAAAAAGTTGGACTATTGGTTTGGGTGGCTAAAGTGGACTGGTTGCCAAGAACTATGGAAGAACTGAAACTGCCTGATCAATGTTTAATATATACACGGATAAAATAGCAGGGGGTGACTTGCACACTCAATAATGGGCCCCCGGAAACGGTCGCTAGCACATAGTGACGTAGCGACAAGGGGGCAACATGTCCTGAGGTGCTTATGAGAAGTGGAGAGGTATTCCACGGCTATCAGGACAATCCCGGAAGTACGGTCAAGATCCCTACCAGCATCTTACTGGAATACTTCCTTCCTCCGAGCACGTTTGCTCTTGCGGATCTCCACTCAAGCCAGCCAATAAAGGCAAGAATGAGGTGGGAGCTCTGTTCCTCGTCATTGTTCACTCCAGCCGGCCAATAAAGGCAAGCCAGAGGTGAGGTACAAGACTTCTCCCGGGAGATAGGGTCCGTGGGAAAAAATTATTATTATTATTATAATCATCAATCACACGGGATAAATATAATTGTTTGTATCTTGTAGGTATCTTTCATTCCCCGTGAGAAGCATCGGCATCCCTATTAAGTAACTCACTCGCAATCGTAATAGCTTTCATTTTGACCGCTCATCGATATTCATTGCATTCGTCGATGAGGTGTAAGGAAGCAGTACTTTTGCAGTACAGTGTGAGGTTAGATTTACATATAATTACTGTCAATATTGTACATTATTGAATAAATAAGTCAGTTTACAAGGAAGATAAATAAGTAACGGTGCTGGGTTATTAGACGCTGAATTAAAAGTAGGTTTATAAGATTGTCAGTCTACTGATGACCTTCCGAAAGCGACCGTGGTCGTTACGATTGTAAGTGGGTCACATTCGTTTCCGCCAAAATAATCCTTTCACATTGATTGGGTATTTGCGAAACTTGATAAAGCTTTACAGAAATTACCAAAGTTTGTAGGTATTTTGTGCTCATAACATAATCAGCCTATAATGTTCCCACTGCTGGGAGACAGGCCTCATCTATGTGAGAGAAAGTGGGCCGTAATCCACAACGCGTTTTGGTAGATGTCACATGTCTTCGAATTTTTGGTTCTAGGACATGCCCGGCAGTGGTGATGAAATAATTTACACAAATTACAGTGCCTGCTTGGGTTCGAACCTACGGTCAACAAACAACGTAAGTCGTGGCCATTACCACTGGGCCAGCACTGTCTTTTATTTGAAATAGGTACCTATTTGGTTAAACCTACGGGTTAAACGAATTTAGGTACACATCATTGATATTAATTTTGTTTTGCTTAGCTGCTAAAAACTGTGCCAATCATAGGTACGCATATTGAAAAATCACTTTATTTAGCTTAGATAAATAATTGTGATTGATATTATGCAACGGTTACGCAATTAGTGTGCAGGTATAGTAATAATTATATCGTACGATAATTTTCCGGTGCAAAAAACTCACACATTAGAGACAAGGCATTCGTAAAATCGACTAGTTCGAGCCTTTTTTGCTCTAAAATCTAAATTTAGAGATATTTGAGATCAAAACCTGATTTTAAGTAGGTACCACTTAACTGATAAATGCTCCGTACCATATCCAGCGAATCAAGATTCTCTACCTACAAACGCTAGCGTTTATTTGTTACTAGCAGCGCCCCGCGGTTTCACCTGCAAATCTCGATCCCGTGGGAATTTCGGGATAAAAAGTATCCTATGTGTTAATCCTGGTTATATAAACTATCTGAGTGCCAAATTTCATTCAAATCCATCTAGACGTTTGTGCGTGAAGAAGTAACAAACACACTCACAAACTTTCGCCTTTATGATATTAGTGTGATTATATTTACGAGAAGTTAGCCTTGTTTGATTGTGGCAGAGCCTCTTTTTAGAAGGCGTTATTGTTATCTAGATTTTTCCTTCCTTTCTTTCTATCATAATTCTCTTGTCCTTTGATTTCATTTGGGTTCGGTGCAGCATTTTTCTCTCTTAACCATAATTTCGGTATACACTCAAGTACAGCCATTGTACCAGCCATTATTCATCTATCATTGCGAAATTGTCATCCTCTACCTTGTATTGTCATCTAAGTACATTTACTTCAGGCCAGTAGGGGTTCTTCAACCCTGAAGATTTTGAATAGGTGTGACTATTTCTAATTGGAATCAACACCCTAATTGCGGAACAACACACTTTCAATTGCAATCTGAATCATTTTGAAAGATATACCTTATCCATTGCTTCATATGTTCAAAAAATGTGTCTCACTTTAGTAAATAACGCAATGAATGTTATTAAACTGTCAAAATGAATCCATTGCTACTTTTCTATTGTGTTACCTAGGCAATTACTCCGCAGAATACACCAAGGCATTGCCAAAACTGATTGTCGCTGTGGGTGCAGTAGCAAATGTTTATTTTAAGTCTTTGATAACGAACTGTGTGACAAAATATATAAAAATAATATTAGGTACACGCGATCCAATTATTTACACTGATAATACTAATTTATATAATCTTGTTCTGATGTGTACTATAGTTTTCTGTACAATATATTTGATACGCGTAGCCTACCTTGTTATGCATAAGGCATCTACGTAAGTTGTAATACAAAAGTACCAATATTAAACGTATGCGCACATATAGGTCTGTCTATTGAGCTCGTGTCATCATCATTATTCAGCTTAAAGATTTGTCACTATTGGAGAAAATCCTCCCCCTTACATCGCCACATTGGCTGGTACCTGTCACCCTCAGACCCGATAAAAAACCAAAACAGAGGGCTGTCAACAGTAAAGTGAAGCCGGTTTCGTAAACATGTGCATGTGCACTTAGTGAGGTGTAGTTTGATTGTAAATGTGTGCGTGTGAGCGTGTATGCACAGAGCGGAGGTGTAGTTTTGGCATGCTTCACTGTATCGTCCTCAGTGCTCTGTCTTGGTTTTATTTGGTCTAAGGCTGGTACACCCCAATTCAAACTTTATGGCGGCAAAATCACCTGTCAGCGGGGTTGAGGCGTGAGGTACTGTGTAGCGAGTAGCGCACTTCAGAGCCGCCATAAAGTATGAAACCGGTTGGATATTGTGTTTCCTGCATCCGACGGATTTCCGTGATCTTCACCAGGTAGTCTAAGTTCGTCTGGAAAAGTACAACCACCATTCTTAGTACCTATTGTCAGCAAGTAGTTATTATGGTCTTGCGATTTATAGGGTTTGAGCAAATGGGCCGTGTCTTTAGACGCCAGTAGCAGAGGGCGCGTCAGACGTTTCACTTTCATCTGTCTCGCTAGTATCGTATGTTCTACTTGATTCACTCTTGCGCAATTATCTAATGCATAATAATGTCACTTACTGTTGTTTGTAATCAATATGAGTAAAAGTATCTCTTGTGGCACAATTGTTCGCATTTAGGTAGGTACTAATAAAAAGGTGGCTCGGACAGACTGGATGCAGAAGGCGGAGGGCAGGGTGTTGTGTTGTGGCGCAGCCTGGGAGACGCCTATGTTTAGCAGTGGACTGCGAAAGGCAGAGTTAATTAATTTAGGTCTTACGTTCGATCGTAAAACAAAACTGTTTCGATTTAAATATTATCGATTGATTGAATTTAAATGTTTTCCCTTGCATAATTGCTCACGAAGTGAGAGAATCGAAGGCTTAAGCAGTAATTAAATTAATTAGACAATAAGAAGGAAATGATTTATTTTATTTCTGTCTTTTCTACTTATCATGATCCCGGTTTACAAGAACACGCGACTGCAGATAACCTTCGTTTTGCTAGGCCCATCCGTCTCACCAAAGCAACTGAAGATCATATAATTATTGATGCAATAAAAATAGTAAAAAAAAAAATACCTACAAAAAAAAACTCTAAATTATAAAATAACTTAAATTTCGGAAGTCGGTGTCTTGGGGTCTGTATTTTGGTTTAAGTTTTTTGCTACCGACTTCCGTATTTTCGTTTTAAGTAAAAACGGGAATATTTGTTTGTAATAAGTAGGTAACAGTTTTGTTGTAAATATTGCACTAGAATTTGACCAAGGTTTTGAGATGTTTTCCCTTTTACACTACACCCGTAGCTCGTATCAATAAGCCAGGCCGTCACACTTACACGTATTAGACCATAAGTATCTTGAAAATTACTGAATCGACTTTAATGAAACTTGCACTGTTCCCTAAGTTGAAGTAAAATATGCAAGCCAATAAAAAAAAATGGTCACGATCCATAGAACTATTCTCGATATAACTCGTAGTACTTTATTTCAGTGTCACGATCCGATTAATATTATAGTTGCGGAGAAATGCGTGGAGAAACATACATAGGTACATATTTTCATACATACATACATTTATAAAATTTTGTGTGTTTGTTTGGAAGCCCTAATAGATTGTCCTATGTGAATTTAGTGCAGTTTCTATAATATTACATGCAGATGTGTCGAATTGATAACCTCCTTTTTTTTAAGTCTGTAAAAAAAATCGTATCATCTCCTCTCCATCTAAATTCAAAATCTTTGGCATTCCAGCTGATAGTATTATACCATAGATATAATTCAAAGAGATACATTTACGATAAGTTTTCATGGTCGAAAACTAATTCTACTAATAAGCATGCTGGAAAGACCCACAATCTATCGATATTCTTCAAACAATTGTTAAAATGTTTAGTGTTTACGATAATAGCGTTCGTGACAGTTTATGAAAAGCGGTTCTTTTAATAATTAAAGTGAGTCAACTTTGTTAACAACACATCTATATATTGTCGCCTTCACTTAGGTGCCTAATTGATACCTTTACTCGAAGTACTTTCTATTTCCGTACGGCGACTGACTTATCTTCCTGATGTACATTTTTGGGTTCGGTTTCCACTTCAGCGTTTGATCTATCTTCTTTTGCAATTCTTTCATCACCGACTGTTCTCTTTTCAGCGTCTTCAAAGACGGTCCGTCCAGCAAGCAGTGCCAGCTTCAGTGCCTTTTTTTTAGTCTTGATATTGACTATTCACTATTTCCCATTTCACATATTGTTTTATGGAAATCAAAACAAATGAGCTGTAAAGATAAAAATGCTTGTTAAAATTCTAACCCTGGATGGGTTGTTTGTGTTATTATGTTTCAAAATTTATGTTTCAAAATCAAAAGTCATTCAAACTAGGCTGGCACTTTTCGAACGCCAAAATTATAAAAGACTGTCCCCCAAAACCCCCGCCCTTCACAACTGAAAACAGCCCATACGTTTGTAAAGTATATTCTCATCTCTTTTTGGGTACCAATTCCCAGGCAGTTTTAGTAAAGCGATACCAGGGGTCCTAAAAATACCACTTTGGCAGAATCATAAAACAATTCATATCACGCAATTTCATCTGTATGACAGTTTTGTATGGAGATTCGTAAAATGCTACAGGTACACCTCTGTCTGACCCTTCAGGGATATATATTATATAGGTGTGAAACTGTCAAAGAGATGAATTCCGTGATATGAATTGTTTTATGATTCTGCCAAAGTGGCCTTTTTAGGCCCCCTTGACATTGGTGGTATGGATCAAACCTAGTTCTACAGTCTTCGCTGTAGAACTAGGTTTGATCATTATAGATTGGCACAGCAAAAGACCTTGGCGAGCTGCATACCTACCACGAGCTCTTAACGCGATTCACTTTAGGACCTAAACTGAACTGTTCTGCTAATTCGTACCATGACGTCAGTTTAACGATTCTTGATTGAGTGTATTGGTTGTCATGGTACGACTGTGAACGATGCAGTTTAAGAACCTAAACTGAAATGTCTTGCTTTTGAATCGTTTTTAAATAGATCATGGTAGGCCTCCTGAAATTATCCTTAGCCGAATAGTGACGTTATTAGATACAAAAGTCGATCTGTTGGACTGTCTTTAGTTTAAAAACAAGATTGATACTCCCAACAATAAAAGAAATAATTAAAATTATAGAGTTAATGGACTTTAAAATAAAACTTTTTCTTAAGATTTTTAACTGCTTGCTTCTAATCGGTGTTAAAAATAACAAAGTCTCGGAGGCCAGGTGGTTACGTTACGATACGCTGGATTTATCGTCGTCGTAACTATTACACCGATTCTTTTACAATTTGTTTACATTATTTTGTTGTAAAGTACTTACGTGGTTCTGGTACCTATAAAAGAAAAATAAGTGGTATCCATGGTAAGGAAATATTACCATTTGGCCGATCGACTTACAATATTTGTGACTGTATATGTATCATTTCCGACGATGCAAATCAATTTTAATATACCTACAGAAAAAAAATCTTACCACTTTCGTGAGTTTCAGGATTACTTTTTGATACTTACAAAATTTGCTTATTACTATACAGTGATGCTTTATCTAATAGCTACAAATATTATTTTTAGTCAAGGAAAGAAATATTTGGCGTGCTAATTAATAAAAATGTGATCAGCAGCCGAAAAGGCTGGACGACATCGGTTCATGGTCACTAAAATTTGCATACTATCTGTATATTTGATTACAATTTGAAAAATCAAATTTTAAATTTGCTAAAGTAATAGTACATGATGCGGAGCAATCTTCTAAACATTTAGCGTAACCAATCATGTCAAAAAATACAACAGTGTTTTTCGTAATCACCATGCAAATCTTAACTATAATATTATAAATGCGAAAGTAAGATTGTTTGTTTGTTTGTTACTTACCTTTTCACGCCTAATCCACTGAACCGATCATCCTGAAATTGTGCATATACTCGTACGTTGTCAGGTTTACAGAAACGGAAACACTATTTTCGAAAAAAAGTGCTAATCTCGAGGAAAACAACAATAACGTTATTTTAAAGATGTGCCACGTGACTTTTGTCTTAATCGCAGACGAAGTCGCGGGCAACAGCTAGTAAATTATAAAATATTTTTTATATTAAGTCTATAAAATAACAATATTCAAATGTGTGCAAAAAGTAAAACGGTGTAATCGTTGTGATTACTTGACGAATCATTAACAGGAGTGATGGTTTAGATCATTCGTCACGGTTTGAAGAAGACTGGTCGTGAATCTAGTGACGGCTTATAAACTTACTCTGTAGTTATAAAAAAAAAAGTACTCGCAATAAATAGCTGCATATATACTTGTGTTGAGAGCAGTGGTGGTCTATTTATCAACCCGCACTGGGCCCGCGTGGTGGATTACGGCCAACTCCCTCTCAAAAAGAAAAGAAGGTTTGTGTCCCAGGAGTGGGAACATTATAGTCTGATTAGGTATGCTTGTATTTCCCGGACCTATGTAGGTATAGGAGTTCACTTCCAATCTCCGTACATTTGTTTTAAAGCATATTGTTTCTTGTTCCAGATGCGGGAATTTCTGATCTTGTTAGCGGCTGCCGGTCTGGCCGGCGCCGCAGACCTGCCCCCCAGCTGCGAGAGGCCAGTGTCCTGCAACAGCAAGCTCCTCCATCACGTCCAGATGGCCAGAATTTTCAACGATTCCAAGACTTTCGTCGATCTCCCGATGAAGTACGACGAAAACATAACATTAACCGATTTCGAGCTTTTGCTGAACGACACCAATCAAAATCCGTCATTAGCACAGTTAAAACAGTTCGTTGAAGACCACTTCTCTCACGAAAGCGAGCTTGAGGACTGGACGCCATCAGACCACAGTAGTAACCCTGCGTTCCTTAACACTATAAAAGACGAAGCCTTGAGAGCATTCGGAAAAGGCATCAACGACATTTGGCCTCTTCTTGCTCGAAAAGTCAAAGCAGATGTTCTTGAAAAACCTGAACAGTTCAGTTTAGTTCCGGTCACTCATGGATTCATCATACCCGGAGGACGATTCAAGGAGATTTACTACTGGGACTCTTACTGGATCATCGAAGGTTTGCTCATAAGTGGAATGCAAGAAACCGCCAAAGGAATGATTGAAAATCTCATAGAACTCTTGAATAAGTTCGGTCACATCCCCAACGGAAGCAGATGGTACTATCAGCAACGCAGTCAACCACCTATGTTGACGGCGATGGTTGCTCTTTACTACCAATACACCCTGGATACCGAATTTATTAGGAATAACATAGCTTATTTAGAAAATGAAATGGACTTTTGGCTGCAAAATAGGTCCGTCACTATTGAAAAAAATGGCAGGAACCACACGCTTCTCAGATATTATGCTCCTAGCGAAGGTCCGCGACCGGAGTCATATTTTGAAGACTACAATAACTCGATCGGCTTAAGTGAACAAGATCGCACTGATTTCTACATCGACACTAAAAGCGCAGCAGAGAGCGGTTGGGACTTCTCAACGCGGTGGTTCATCCTGCCGGACGGAAGCAACAACGGTACTATCACTGACATTCACACCAGGCAACTCATCGCTGTGGATTTAAATGCCATCTTTGCTGGTGCTCTCCAGTACTTGTCGGTGTTCTATGTTTTAATGTTAAATCTACAAAAGTCTGCCGAGTACGCAACGTTAGCCGCAGAATGGAGAGACAGCATTGAGGCAGTGCTGTGGAACGAAGAAGATGCAATGTGGTACGACTACGATATTCGGGACAATTTACATCGTAAATACTTCTACTCCTCCAACGTCGCGCCGCTGTGGCAGAATGCCGTCAGCTCGACCTTTCTGAATACCAACGGGCCCAGGATTGTGAGCCATCTTGAACAATCCGGGGGTCTGGACTTCCCCGGAGGTGTACCCACATCACTCATCAGGAGCGGAGAGCAGTGGGACTTCCCTAACGTGTGGCCGCCAGAAGTGAGCATTGTTGTGAATGCCATTGATAACATCGGTACGGAGGAGGCGAAAGCACTGGCGTTGGAGGTCGCACAAACATTTGTAAGGTCTTGCCACTGGGGCTTCCTGGAGTACAAGCAGATGTTTGAGAAGTATGATGCGGAGAATCCTGGCAAGTTCGGCGGAGGTGGCGAATACAACGTACAGTTCGGTTTTGGTTGGAGCAATGGCGCTATTCTGGAGTTCTTACATAAATATGGCAGTGTTTTGACTGCTGAAGACAACAATAATGTGACAACTACAGCTGCTATTTCCACCACTAGTGCCTCTTCAAATAATAGCGCATGACTAGGCGTGGGTGTTATAAACAATTTCTTAATATTCCTTTCAACAATAAAAATATTTATTGATTTATATTATAATAATTGAAGGTTGTGAACTTACGTTTTTAAATTAAATTAAGTAATCATCATCTGCCTAGCCTTTTCCCAACTATGTTGGGGTCGGCTTCCAGTCTAACCGGATGCAGCTGAATACCAGTATTTTACATGGAGCGACTGCCTATCTGACCTCCACAACCCAGTTACTGGGTAATACGATACCCCTTGGTAAGACTGGTTGTCAGGCTTTCGGGCTTCTGACTACCCGTAACGACTGTCAAAGATCCACAAATCCAAATTAAATTAAGTAATATTTAACTAAAATAGTGTGCCATTATGACATATAATGTCATAAAGAAAAATGTAACTTTGTGCAAAAAATTTAGGTATATAATACCTAAAGTGTCCTACATTATGACAATACAATTTAGATAATTAAAATTTGCCCGTTACAGGAAGTTGGGATAAAATCTTAAGCATTTATTCAGCGCAGAGATAGACATACAAAAATAATGAACTCTTTACGTTCATAGTAAGATTGTGCGCGTCTCAAGTTAAAATCTTGTAGACAGTACGTATTATCATAGACATCACAAAGTCCCTCTTCTCTGTGGAGCATCGGGCTATCACAAATATAGTCACAACGGTAACCGGAAGCTCAGCACACGTACCACAACCACTATTTACCACTTGTATCTACGAAGACAAAGTGACATAGTTAATTATGTTTTCTTCGTTTTTGTCATCGCGCCGTAGAAATCTTTTTATGTACAATCTGTCATTTTTCGTTTCTGTTTCTGCGGTGGTCATGCTACGCGTGCAGTCTAAAGGACATTTCTCCACTTGTTAGGTTTTGTACGGAAGGCTGCTTGTAGGACTTAAAAGCCACAGAACTAAAAAAGAGGAATGTTTTTTGCATTCGTTAAAATATTTCATTCACATTGTCAATCGTACTTACTTAGTTAAATGTATCCATATTTGTTTGTGTTTTACTTTAATTAATATTAATACCTAGTTCATTAAAAGCCCAGGGTATATCAGGGTCAAAAAGCATAGCTGGGTGTTACCTATTTATTTACATACCTACAGTTTCAGAAGTAGGCATTTATTAGCATAATATCGTCAATAAAATAGTATTATTTGAAACTAAATGTTCAAAGTACTTAATTAATTTAATAAGATAATTATATAATATTATGCTTACAGTGGTAACTGTAAGCATAATATTATATCGATAGGTAGGTACATATAGTATTAAGTTTTTTGAGCATAGCTGTGAGTACCTTTTACTGTAATATTAAAGAGTCGGCAAAAAGGATTCCACCAGTCAAGAAATTAACATTACACTTCGAAGGCAAAATTTTGCTGCTTGCGTGATTTACTTTTTTGTTGACTGTACACACAAAATATAAACCTAATTACTTACATAAGGGGCAATTCTCGTAATTTAATAATCGGAAACGTTATCAGTCTGGTGTCAGTCTCAATCTGTCAAAAATACCTCTAAATTCCGTACATATTTTTATTTTTATTTTTTTTTAGAAGAAATGAATATGTCGCAGCCAACTGGTTAAATTAGCCGTTCAGTTAACCGCCTAGCCTTTCAACTAAACGGCGGCCGTTCAACTAACGGCCTGAATGATATTCAATTACAGTTTAGGTTGTAAGTCTGTAACCAATCACGCGCGAGCCGAATTAGTCGCAGTAATTAAGGCATTGCACCCCGAACAAGTGGGTTAGGTTAGGTTAGAACTGTGATCAACCGCGTGCGAGCCGAGGGAGGAAGTGAGGCGAGCACTACTTCTAAAGGCCAGGCAGTTAACTGAACGGCTAATTTAACCAGTTGGCTGCGACAAATATATCTTTATTTCATTAACCATAATTGTGTTCTAAAATATATTTTTACTATATACAAGTGTTTAAAAAAAAAGGGAAAAGAAAAAGGCAGGAGCTCATTGGGCATCAAAAAATTCGTCCGCATCGCTGTCAATGGGATAAGTGCCCAAAAGGCTGGCAGCATTGCCACGTTGAATGGCAATGCTTATTCTTTGGGCTAAAAATAGGCCAGCCCTCTGGTCACGCGTAGAGTCAACCAACCGCTTGGCGATTTCCCGAAATATGTTTCAACCCCAAACGGCTCAAACATATAGCACCCAATAAGGTTGTTATATTTGCGCCGTTTGAGGTATTCTGCTCCTGCAGCAGCCGCCCCAGCACAGCCCACCGTGCTAGGAAGATGGGATAGCGCGAGGGTGTCGACACAGGTTGCATCCCACACCAAAGGCTTACCCAACTTCCAAGGCATTATGGTCATTCCATCTGGCCTCTTCCCATCGTCGCGTGCCAAGCCATTAGGTTCTAAAACAGCTGGCACCCCGGCGGTGACAAGAGCCCGACGGATGATGTCGTTAATGCTCGCATGCCGTGCCATCCGACCAGCGCTCTTGCTGCAGGAAAGACCATGGTGTCCGAGACAGTCGACTGATACACCGCAATGACAGCGATGTGGAGCTCCGCAAGGAGCGCCCGGACGCAAACATATTTGACAAGTTTTTGACGTTGATTGTCGCCGACTAGATTTTGAACGTTTTTATTACGAGAATTGCCCCATAAAATATAGGTATAAAGTCAGGGGAGTCAATTATAAAACAAATTGAGTACCAATTTAAATTGTCCGTATATTCAAATCACAGCTGTCATTCTTTGACAGCTGTATGAAATGGTTCTATCACAATTGATATAAGATGTAAATTTGGTTAACAATTAATTTCCATTACTATACTTACCAATTTACTTAAAATAATTTTATTTTAGTATTTACTGTAAATAACAAAATATTGTGTTGATGTTATTATAACGTTGTTTTGAATTGTTTTACTCCATTTATTGTGTTATGTTATTATATAAGTATTTATCTCTATTATAAGACCATTAAAATAATGGTGGTTCCCTTCTCATAATAATTCTGCAATACAAATCAATATAATTATTATGTTTGTGTCTCAAAAAAAGGTGGGTGCTGTAGGTCCCCTTTGTAATCTTTACTTCGTTAGATATTTTAGGACAAAATTCATAGATCACTTTGACTTTACTTTGCTAAGTAAAGTAAGCTTTTCAAACGAATTTTCTTATGCTTTTAAGAAGTGCAGTGTCACGTTGTATGTTGATTACAATATGATTCGCGACCGTAACAAACAAGAATAGGTAAGACTTTACTGAATCAACCCTCTAAGTCCATAGAATTCTATTGATGGATATTATTTTATTAAATAGTCACCAACTTAGCAAAGTAAAGTCAAAATGCGATCTGTGAATTTTGCCTATTTATCACTAAGGCAAAAAAACAAGTCTTACTAAAAGTAAAACGTCTGTATCGTACGTACTTGAAAGCAATTATTATAGGTACAAGATTGATTTTTGAGATGGGTTTTCAGGCCGAAAACCGAAACTATGAAAAATAGGGTAGTTCTAGACATTCAGTCCGGACATTAGGAGTTGATTTTCTCGAGTTTTTCCAATACAGAGCTCATTGCTCTAATTCTCATAGTTCGGATTTCGCCCCGAACTGCTAGGTATCAGAAACTCACTCTGTACAGTTTAATTAATCTTTTAAACTGTGTTTTTTGTCCGTTAATAGAAAAATGTTGTGTTTTAATAAAGGCTGTGTCGATATTTCTGTGTTTTTATTGAAATTCTAAAGCAGTAATACCTATATTATTTTGAAGTAAGCTTGAAGTGAGCTGTCAGTAGTCATACCTATTAGCATCAGCTATGGAATTGCAGCTCACTAAACTTCACCAAAGTACTCACGGTGATATTTTTACAGAATAAGTATAGAGGAGGGCAGGGTTTCCTAAACACACACGTCCATACCGTGATGGATAAGAGGCTGGTTTTTGCATGGATCATAATATAACCCTCATTGATATTTTGAAAATTACATATTACAAGTCCGCGGTTTCACCCGCATAAGTGTCGATCCCGTGGGAATATCTATATACTTACATATAATAAAATCGTAAGAAAGTCAAAACTGTACATTGAATATTTTTTTTAAAGAATACTGGGGCGTGATCTACAATCGATATCGAAGCCAAAAATATAGTTTTTAGAATTTTTGTCTGTTTGTCTGTGTATGTCCGGGCTAAACTCAAAAGGTACTGCATGCATGGATTTACTTCAAATTTTAAAAAACTTATAATGCTATAGCGACACTGGCATATTAGGTATTTTTGGTGCTGCAGAGCCTTCACGCAGACGACGTCGCGGGCAGCAGCTAAACGGGAATATATATAAAAGTATCCTGTGTTAATCCTGGTTATAAGCTACCTGTGTGCCAAATTTCATCCAAATCCAGAATTTCGGCCAGTAGTTTTTAAATGAAGAAGTAACAAACATACAAACTCACAAACTTTCGCGGGGCCGGCGCAGCATGCGTAGTTGTAGTACCAAAATAATTTGTAATCAAATCTTAATATACTTAGTGTGTATTTATTCCGATTGGATTACAGAATATCTAGGTTCCCAAATGTACATTTTGATTGGACACTGATTTAAAGACGAGATACGAGCAAAATAAATTTTCTATGGAAAAAATTCCTCATGTCTCGTCCTTATATCAGAGTCCTTTCAAAATATATATTTGGGAACCTAGATATTCTGTAATCCAATCGGAATAAATACACACTACCTTAAGAATATGTTTGATTTACAAATTATTTTGGTATTACGTTAAGTTAAGTAAGAACTACGCATAGTTTATGAACTATGCGTAGTTCGGGCGCCCCTTAACTAACCAATGGTTTATAGTCTGATTGCTAAAAAGCTTCTTTCTTATAGATATGTATGCTTAAAAAATGTCATACCCATACCCCCTTACTAATAAACGTACGTATTATATCAGATGAATAGTTACACACCGATTTCTCTCTTTCAGTCGTCAGTAATTTGACTTTCGAAAGAAGAAGATAAAGCGTTGTGTAACTATACAGACACTATACAACGTTTATTAGTAAGGATAGGCTTTATTTGATGCAGCCCACTCAAGGGAAAGGAGGTAAAAAAGTACTTATTTGAAATCTGGCAAAGTAGCCTTTTTCCCAACTATGTTGTGGTCGACATCCAGTCTATCCAGATGCAGCTGAATACCAGTAATTCTACAAGGAGCAACTGCCTATCTGACCTCCACGACCCAGGTAGTACTGGGTAATAAGATTGCCTGTGGTAACGACTGTCAATGATCCACGAATGACAGCCGGGAATAACGGGTTAACGCACGTTAACCTTTTAACTGCTGGATTAATCCGACAAATGTTTTCGTGTCCATTTTGACAGCGTCGTATATTTACGACCAAATAGGTAACCTAATGTAACTTTTGTTGATGATTTCTGAAAAATTGCGCTATTTAGAGACATCGTTTTATTTTTCCTGTAATCTTTAGAATAATTTCAGATTTTTCGGACGGTATTTTTTACATTTTTCATCAAAAGTCGAAAACTAAACAGCCAAAAAAAAACGAAAAAGTGTTTGAGAATGTGCAAACTGCGCTCTTTCGTAAATACCGCACATGTGCTACCCCCCATCGAATGTTATAGACCTTTAAAAAAAAAAACTTTATTATTTGCAAAATAGTTGGGCATTGAACGTGATCTAAAACTATTTAAAATTTCAAGTTGATAGCATTAGTAGTTCTTGAGATATCCAGCTGTGACAGATGGACACACAGATGGAGTCGTAACATAAGGGTTCCTTTTTACCATTTTGGTACGGAACCCTAATAATGCAATGAATGCTGTTAAAACTGTCAAAATAAAAGCCATTGCTACAGTTATTGTGTTACGCAATTACCCCGCCAAGGGGGTTTTAATTACGTATCAGATTTATTACATAAACTAAAAATAAGTAGATACATATTTCATTGAATTTCCTTATAGCAACCGTCCAAGATCAATGTGTTTGATTGGATAAAGCTATTTTGAGCTTATTCATAAAATTAATTGCATCTATAGACATACTTGGACACCTAGGTACGTAATAAAAAAAATTGGTTGTAAACTTGTAACGATCGTTTCATGGACACATTTACTCATAACAAAAAAAAGTTAAGGAATGCAAAATCATTGCCAAATAAACGTAGCTGTGAGCTTGATTTATTTATTGTACATATTCTGTGGCTTCGTGCATCGATCAGGTTAAGCTACGCTTGCCGCGGTTGGTTTGTGGATGGGTGACCATACTCACATACCGAGACCTTATCTGTTCTGTGCCGAGACCCCTCCGTGCCTCGCTGAAGTCGCGTCAGTCGCGTACGTACAGAGGCCAGCACATCAACCTACCCCAATCTGTCAAATTTCTTTGATAGACTTTCAACTTTATCGCTACACTGTAAGGTTCAAGGTTGATTGGGAAAATTTAACAGTTTGGGGTAGCTTGATGTGCTGGCGTCTGTACGTCGTCATTCACGCCGCGCGCGTGTTAATATACATTGTGATCTATACATATAGCACCATACTGCGACGTTGACGTCAGCGGCGCGTATGTTGGTACTGACCGTACGCGACCGACGCGACGTCAGCGTAACAGAAGGAGCAGCATTAGGCCGTAGTTCACCACACTGGCCCAATGCGGGATGTGACTGTATGGTTGTTTATTATACCTAGATATTACTTAATTAAAATAATAAACCTGAATCGAGCCTTCAGTACTCATGCAACGTTCCACTGTGTTGCATGCTGACACATGAACTTTATAGTAATTGTGTTCAGAAGAGGGGTCCCTTGTATCCAAAATTGGTGTCATCATAGTTGGCCGTAAAGAATAACCGCTATCACATAGAAATTGATTGACTGATTACCACTTTTTAACCAACTTCAAAAAAGGAGGTTCTGCATTCGTCCGCGATTTTCTCAACAACTAATAAAGCAATTTTGATAATTTCATAAACGTGATCTACATACTTTCAGGAAGATTTTAGAATATAATAAATTAGGTAATTATTCTTATGTACGAAGTTATATGCATAAATGTACAGCATCTCCGGCATTTCTATGCGAATTTTGATAATTCTTCTAGGTAGTCGGTGTCTTCAATTCTTCAATGCACTAGTGTTACCTAATTGAATTTGTGTCGGGTAGGTACAACTAAAAAGTGAAAAATAAAAACTTTTTTACAAAAAAAAAACAGCCGACTTCAAAAAAAACTACAAACTTATTAAATTTAATTTAGGAAGACGGTGACAAAAAAAAATGCGGAACCAATTACGACACCGACTAGGCTAGGCTAGATAGTACGTGTAGTGTGACGGCCTGGCTTATTGATACGAGCTACAGGGTGTAGTGTCAAAGGGAAAACATCTCAAAACCTTGGTTAAATTCTAGTGCAATATTTAGGTAAAACAAAACTATTACTACGTATAACAAACAAATATTTCAGTTTTTACATAAAACTAAAAATTACGAAATAAAAAAGTAATTTACTATAAAAATATGGGGATGGTGTTGTTCGCGTCCGTAGGATTTACCACCTGACCTAGGCCCACCCTACACGTGTCCCCCGGGTGGTGCTAAACGAACAACAACGCCGAGCCACAGGCGGCGGTTAAGTAACCTGTACTTGGCTACCACAAGCCTGGAGAAGTTAAATGCCCTCCAAAAGTGTGGCTATAGCACCTTGGAAAAGTGTTATATTTACCTTCCAACCTAATAATATGAAAATGTCGAATAATGAGAGTGTTTTGTCATGCGCTCCGGCTAACCCCCGGCGCTCGCAGGTACCCGGGCCTGCGAGTGTGAAATTTGTTACCGAAGACTCCACAGGGGTGGGTGACCAGGCCCCTGTGTCAGTAAATGCTCCTGGCAGCACCAACAAAAAATTAGTCCAGCAAGCATTCCACCCGAGCTTGTTTATATCAAGACCCAGATCTTCATCTGTAGGAAATATCCCTACACACGTTACTACAGAAACAGAACCCGAAAAAATGGGGATCCCCAGTACAGAGGATCTTGCACCTGCTCCTCCTTCTTGGCAACGAATGCCTGTTTGTCATACATTAAGAAAGGAGCAAGAGAGCAATCATTCCACCTCAAACCAGGTGCCAAGAGCTCCTGAACAAAGGCAGAAGAGGTACCGATCCCCTGATGAAAAGGGAGCATCATCAAAGATGACAAAAAGAACCTTGCTGAAAGAACAAATCTTGAATGATCGTAGAGGCATTATCACAGATAACACTACCCAGATATCACCACCAGCAATAGAGACATCGAATAGTTTTAATCTTTTAAGTGTTGATTGTCAAGAGCCTCAGAAGAGGTAAGAGGCGGTTTACACAATACCACATCCAATCCTCGATCTAAGAAAACTAGAATGACAGCGATACTTATAGACAAAATTACTAAAAATAAAAGTACAGTGTGAACGGTCGCGCAAAAAAGTTTGTGTCCATTTTGGGCACTGGATCAGTCGGCCATGTTCCTTCCGTGTCGATTTTCGGCATTTGACAGTTGAGTGGTTAGAAATTACTTTTTGCAAAAAGTTTTCATTTATGGAATGATGGCGCCATCTAGCTTTAATAATTTGAACTGCTTTGGTACTAAGCATCGGGGGGTTTTGTGTTCTATCAATTCCGTGAGCTCTCTATAGATGGCGTTATTTAACATCCTAGATGAAACTCTTCACGCCTATCAATACCTATTAGCTGAGGTAAGCAGCATCTTTTTGCTGATAATAACATTACTGTACTCGCGCAGTCATTATGGCTTAGATACCGTTTGTCGTGAGTTACGTTTTGTTTTGTCACGTCAGCGCTAAACCTCGAGTTCAGTGAACGGTTACAAGCAAGCCATACCATTACCAAATTTGCCAATTTACTCGGCAAATTTCAAAGTTCAGGAGGTCACCGGGAATTTAAACATGTATTAACTTGGCTCCACTTGTCAAAAGGATCAGGGCTTTTCGAAATTTCAATGGTTATCGATCAAAAAAAAAGACTGCTGTGGAAGCTGTGGCGAGACAGTGCTTCTTTGCCTATACCATTGTTCCACCTGCTGAGATACGTTCTTCGATACAATTTGGCAAGGAGTTAGATCCATCTTGGGGAAAGACATAGGCTTTTTGTCTCGGTAGCACGTTCCCATGGGATAATTTCCGACATCCACGCGGGCATGACGCGGGCGAAACCGCGGTCAGAATCTAATACTCATTATAGATATTTATTGCATTCCACAATATGAACATAATAGGTCGGGCACAGCAAATTAGGAGAGAGGTAGAATACCCAAATGAGGTGAATATTGAGCAAATGAGAGTAGAACTCGACTTAGGGGGCCTAAAAAGACCACTTTGGCAGAATCATAAAACAATTCATATCACACAAATTCATCTTTAAGACAGACGTTTTGTATGGAGATTCGTAAAATGATGTAGGTACACCTCTGCATAACCCTTCAGGGATATATAGGTGTGAAACTCAAACAGATGAATTGCGTGATATGAATTGTTTTATATGTGGCCTTTTTAGCAGTGTTGCTATCGTAAAAATGTGAGTTGCCGTATGTCACAGTCTGGTTTGCCGTATTTTAAGGGGAAAAATACTAAATTGCCGTATTAAAAAAAATATGTCTATTCCTCATTTGTTTCTTCTGCATAAGGGTTTTTATCGTTTCTATTACTTCAGATTCATTCATATTTGTCTTGTCCTTGCTTCTCATTTTGTCGCACTCGTAGGCACAGATTAGGTACAGTACTAATATGTGGTACTAATATGGTGGTACTCGTAGGTGAAACAGAACTTACGTTAGTAGGTATCTTTGTTTTTACTCCGTGGTAGGTATATACGAGTACGTACACCACGTACTCGTATTTTCATTTGCAACCTTGTCATTCATTTTTAACCAATGCTAAAAAGATGTCACTTTGGCGGTACAATTACAACTTCATATTTGTTGTAGTCGGGATTTTCCCAGCTGTGCTCATAAAATTACCTGTGTACGTTTCGTTTCATTCATTACGCTAGTCAAAAAAGTTTCGTTTCGCCTGTAGTCAATTGCCGTATTTTGTGATACGGCAATGAGAGGACTGCAGTATACCGTAATTTCTGAAGAAAAAAAAGTGGATAAGTATCTAATTTCGTTAGCTTTTCGGTGTAGGTATACCCCATTTACCTACTGTTGTAATTAGTAGGTATAACATTATCAGACTGATATATTAATGAGGAAGTCTATCGACTGACCTTGTTTAATATAAAATAAACTATAATCGTTGTTATCATGATATCTGTTTTTAACCGACTTCAAAAAAAGGAGGAGGTTCTCAGTTCGTCGGATACTTTTATTTTTTTAATGTACAGAGGCCAGCACATCAAGCTACCCAAATCTGTCAAATTTCTTTGGTAGATTTTCAACTTTACTACAAAGGTATAAGGTTCATATTCAATTGGGAAAATTTGACAGATTGGGGTAGATTAATGTGCTGTAATGTTTAGATGAGTTACGTAATAACCCGACGATTACTTGTTGCATACGTAACTGCTGTTATCAAAATGCTTTATTTGGCTAATAAGATAGCACTCTGGCCTCTACTTCGGCCATGGCCGGGCCATGATGTAGACTTACGCGTGTAAGCGTATAACGTATCACGCGTAAGATAATAAACGATTGGAATTGGATGTCGTGTCGTGATCTTGAATACTAGGGTGCGTTCCGAGTTGCGCTGAAATTGATTTGAGCGTCCTTTTACCCGTTCCGAATTAGCGTGAGCGCGATAACGATGTCCCGTGTATCATCTTAGCTGACGTTATGACATGCGCCATCTTGCGATAACGCCGACCAATGACTAAATAAACCTGTGGACTGAGCACACCTACAAAATTAGCGTGTATACCTACACAAATCGGGCACTAAAGATGGCCGCCTTTCGTAGGGTTCTTTTTGTTTTTTCTCGCACCACACTGTTTTATACAACACGAGGACATGATTTTCCTATTAATTGACACCAAAACAGCTAGTTTCTAGACGTATTTCTCTCGAAAACAACAAAAATATTTTGAGCAATCAACCGTTTGACAGCACATCTACCACAAAACCATTCATAATACTCGGCACTCAACATGGCGGCCCGTCACGCATACAAAAGTGTTGCCAAATTTAGTACTTGACAAACATTTAGATGTCTCTCTTTTCATATGCAGCTCTTGATTATTAGTTAAAGAGAAACAGAACGCTTTTTGACATGTTTGTGTCGATATGATAGATATTTGTATAACTATTATTTCTATAGTAGAATAGGGCAATTAGGGCATCTCCATGCTTCTCCTATCTCAAAATCTCAATGTGTCAGTGTCATTAAGAATGTTTTGTTGTTATAATTGTTTATAAAACAACTATGGTTAAAATAGGTCGAATCTGTCTCAAAACCGAATCGGGGCACCCCGACTCCACGTATTCTTTTAGCTGATATCCCTAGAGTGTATATAAAAATCCGGACGCACGGAGGGAGAGCAGCCCGCGCCCGCTGTGCATGGGTGCCTCAACTTTAACCCTAAATCGAAATGCAAATTATAATAATTATTGGATGTCAGTGGTGTGAGCGATATGGCATAATTCGGAATGTACACAACACAAACAACAACAATCAAAATAATAAAATTTTAAATTGTCAAAGTGACAGTTCGCGATCTGACTTTGTTCCTTATTAATTTTTTTTTGCCTTTGGGGCACAGCACACGCAATCAAAAAGTACTCTGTACTTTTTGATTTTGATAGACTGGCTTTGGGGGAACTGGGAAGGGTAGTAGGGTACGTCACAGAGTACTTTTTGATAGGGGTACGTCTCCGACTCTCCGTGTCACTGTCCGTCTGACTTAAATTTTTTTCCTCTATGGTCTGACATGTATATAGTTATCAGTGCTGTCCGTGCCATTTATCACAGAGTACTTTTTAATAGCCATTTATTAACCGGGAACAAAAGACCTTGTGTAATTTAGAGCGTGCGCAATGTACCGATAGTCCGCGGTACTCGGTAGTAAAAGTGCTCGTGCAGTATCAGCTGAGATGGGTCGGCGACCTAACGCACAGTCATCGCAACGCGCTCGCGACAACTGATCGTCATGATGCTCGAAATGCATTTAATGGGTGTTGCTCGGATTTGCGGCCACTCGCCCCGCGTCGGTCCTAGCCGTTGTACGAGTTCGCAGTGCGCTCAAACATTGCATTTGTCGTGCAATTCCAATCACACGCGAGTTAATGTACGGCGAAAATTGTGACAGTGAATAAGCTATGTTGAAGATCTGTTCGCCGCGGTATGTGCCGCTGTATCCGGTACTAGGGCTGCTGGGTGCTTGCGCGCAGGCGATCAACATCGTCTCCGTCTGCAACTCCTCAATCTACTGCGGTGGAGACCTTCTCCGTACAGTGCAGCTTGCCAGAATTTTCCCTGATTCGAAGACCTTCGTCGATCTAAGGCTGGCGCATTCTGAAAATGTAACGTTGGCCAATTTCACTAAACTTATGAATGAGACTAATAATAATCCATCTCGCGAGCAAATCAGTACATTTGTGGATTCAAACTTTATCGATGGTGATGAGCTGTTCAACTGGAACCCACCAGATTTTGACCCCAACCCACCGATCCTCAAACAGATTGCTGATCCAAAGCTGAAGCAGTTTGCGAAGGATATTATCAGTATTTGGCCGGGACTCGGCCGGAAAGTGTCACAAGATGTGGATAGGAACTCTGATAAATATAGTTTTATTTATGTGCCCAATGGATTCATTGTTCCTGGTGGAAGATTCACAGAGTTGTACTACTGGGACTCATACTGGATCATCCGTGGCCTCTTGATCAGTAATATGACACAAACTGCAAAGGGAATGATTGATAATTTCATCTATCTAGTTAATAAATTGGGTTATATTCCAAACGGAAGTAGAATTTATTATTTGGGACGAAGTCAGCCGCCTCTCCTAGCCCTGATGGTGTACGACTACTTCAGAGCGACGGAAGACGTCGCTTGGCTGGAACAGAACATTGTTACTGTAGAAAGAGAACTTCATTATTGGTTGGAGAAGAAGAAATTTACTGTTGAAGTAGATGGCAAACAGTACAGACTTTTACGCTATGTATCGGATGAAGAAGATACGGGCCCACGTCCCGAATCATACTACGAAGATTATTTCAGCAGCAGTGTACTGACCGACGCCAGACGCGAAGAGTTTTACAAAGAAATGAGGAGCGCGGCGGAGAGCGGTTGGGACTTCTCCTCGAGGTGGTTTGTGAACGCCAAAAATGTGACCACAGACAATTTGACCGACGTCCACACGTCGCGCATCCTACCAGTTGACCTGAATTCTATGTTTGCTGGTGCCCTACAAATAGTAGGTGACCTAAAAAATCAACTTAAAGATAGGCGGGGTGCGCAGAAATGGTGGAGCCTAGCGAAGTACTGGAGGGTAGCAATCGAAAATGTGTTGTGGGACGCGAATGATGGTGTGTGGTATGACTATGATACCAGGGCAAAGTCGCGGAAGAGGCACTTCTACCCAAGCTGTGCGACGCCGTTGTGGGCAGAAGCCGTGGAGCCTGCGAGTGCGCCGGTTTACGCATCACATTTAGTGAAGTACTTGCTGTCGACCAGTGCCCTGAGCTTTCCCGGTGGCATCCCGACCTCGTTGTGGCACACAGGCGAGCAGTGGGACTTCCCGAACGCGTGGCCGCCTCTCCAGAGTATTGTGATCGGCGGTTTGGAGAAAAGCGGTGACGAAGAAGCGAGAAAGTTGGCGAGGGAACAAGTCACGGTTTGGATTCGTGCGAACTACATAGGTTATGGGAAATGGCAGAAGATGTTTGAGAAGTACAATTGCGTGCAGCCGGGGGCACACGGGGGAGGCGGGGAGTACTCCGTCCAGTCTGGGTTTGGATGGACAAATGGAATTGTTTTGGAACTCCTACAAAGATATGGGAAGGAGTTGCAGCTTGATGAACATAGTGAAAATGGTTTGCCTACAGTAAGCATGGCCGTGTAATGCATTGAAATTAATTAAATTTGTCAACTTTACTTATTGTAAGACTAATTTCAAGTGCCTTTGTGACACCCAGAATGTTAATTTGCCCTTTGGCTTGCATGCCAAATATTAACATAACATTTCATAATATTCCTACTTACTGATAATGTAATGTAATTCTAGCCAAGCAATGACAATAATATTCACTGTATGTAAATTCAATTGAAACCTGAAACTTGTGCATTTCACTTGCGCTGCACTTTACTATGTTTGTGAAACTTGAAACTTGTGTATTTCATTTGTGCTGGAGTTTACTTAGGTGCAGAGTGGAATAAGGTTATTTTTCTTCATTGCCTTTTTATGGTACTTTTATGTGCTCACACTGTTTGGGCCCAATAGGTGGCCACGTTTATTACGGCGTTAGAGACTTTTTTGGATACTCGTATCTAAGTGTGTTTCTTTTTAAAGCTTTTTATTTAAAATTAGATATTTTTATTCAAGCCATTTTTTATTCAGGGCGAATTTCACCAAACTTTTATACCTAGAATAAGTCTTATCCTCAGAATAAATATTGAATTTATGCAAGTTTTTCCATACCTACTAGAACTTTCGGATGTCAATTTTATTCCACGGATAAAAGTAATATAAAGAAATCTTCATCAATATACTAAATAAAATCTAGATTTTATACTTTAATAAACAGTAAATATTTAATATTATATAAAATATATTGCACACATATGTTTATTATTTGTCTGATCAAAAATGGAGTTGTTTGTACAGTGAGCAACAAAAGCCGAACAACACTGCTGCATTTACATTTGACCAGACAAAATAACTTGTTTGATACGCAGTTTTTCAGCTTTTCACGTAATAGTCGCCAAGTGATTTCATGTGTTCACATTTTTTAATGTCACTCAGGCTGGCTGGACAAATCTTCAAAATAGCTCGCAATTAACTAGGTCAATAGGGCATTTTATGTGACGGCTAAACAGCCTTATATCAGAATTTGTGACGCAACAGAATCTTAGATAATCGATCGAAAACGTGTCCAGCCATCTTGATAAACCACTTTTCGCTGGTCTCTCAATCTCGGTAACGGAAGTGATTTTGACGACATTTTGCTTATCAACGGGCGTCACATAAATTTGTGACAGGCATCGAGCTAAAAGTTTTGTGATACGTACAGCGGTTTAGTGGAAAAATGCAAAAATCTGTGTCCAGCCATCTTGATTTTACGTATAAAACTTTTGGCTGGCACTTCCGAATCTCAATAACGGGAGCGTTTTCGAATATGGTTCCTTTACTAACATTTAGTGACGCAATTTGTGACAGTAATAACGTTTGATTTATGGCGTCACATGTAAGGGTTTACGAGAAATCAATAAAAACTTAATGTCCAGCCAACCTGAGCTCAAGCTGGCTGGACACATGTATCCCCGCTGCGTGATGATCTACGGCCTTCGAAATATGTTCAAATTTTTGTGACGGGGACGATAATGATTTACTGAATTTGTGACGGAGAAACTTTGAGTAGTTTCAAAGATATTGATCATTTAAATCTTCCCATACAAACACTGCAGTAGGGTTACCAATAATGTAGGTTTTATGTAGGACTGGGTGTTTTCTTTAATGGATGAAAATCCGTGTTTTGGTGATATTAATACGAACAACTGTAGGTATTTAAGGAGGAAGCGCTAAAGTAGCCCGCGAAATTCAAATTTTCTTACGATTTTTGCAATTTGCTGGTCAGTATTAAGTGGTACGTTGATTCAAATATGATTCGCGGTCGTAACAAATATGTATTTACAGAATTATAATCATTACAATCAGTAATACAACTTGTTAACTTAGTATAATCCCCAAATGTGAAGATTTCATGAAATAGTCATTCTTGGGGATTACTTGGTCTTAGAGAGTTGTGTTGATGAATTATAGATTATAATTCTGTAAATACATTTTGTTACGGCCGCGAATCATATTTTAATCATCGTACAACTTAATACCTACTGACCAGCAAATTGCAAAAAACGTGAGAAAATTTGAATTTCGCGGGCTACTTTAGCGCTTCCTCCTTAAATCGATAGAAGACAAAAGTGTAGAAGTGAGGAAGGGGGGGAGGGGTAATTTTTTGATGTTATTGCTTATTTACATGCAGATACCTACTCTTTTTAGTAGGTAGGTATTGGTGTTTTTCATGGTAAGTACATAGGTAGATATTGTGTCAGGATAACTAATGCTCGAAGGTATTTAAATGAAAAAATAATGTTTGCTGTAAATAAAATCACATTTATTGATTTGTACTTTTTATTGAGCGTTTGAAATGACGACAATCAACTCCATTTGCGCTTCAGTAACCCCCGCCTTGTACCACAACGTTGTTTTTACCGCCGCCCTAAGTGTTTGAAGCGCAAATGAAGTCGGTGGTCGTCATTTTAATCAAATATATAAACGGTGACAGCGAGCGCGATACGGTCTGCACAATTTTATTTTTAGTAATTTTGTCTATGGGAGTATCGCTGTCATTCTATTTTCTTTAGTAGAGTAATTGGCTGTGATATTTTTATGCCAAAAAACCAATAAGAATCCACGATTCTAATAAGTTATCTGTAGTTGAAATTAAATAAATGGCCGCATCGATGTATTGTTCATAAATATCGATGTTGAAACTGGTAACATCGATGAAACATTGTTCTTAAGAACGATGTTTTCTCAGCGCCATCTATGAAAATCAAATACAAAGCAGGCGTGGCTGCTACCGGCCGATTAGTCGATAAGAAAAAATCCTTTATTTATGTAAAAATGATGGTCACCTCACAATATTAATGGATGTTTGTATGGGAAAACTTAAATGATCAATATCTTTGAAACTACTCAAAGTTTCTCCGTCACAAATTCAGTAAATCATTATCGTCCCCGTCACAAAAATTTGAACATATTTCGAAGGCCGTAGATCATCACGCAGCGGAGATACATGTGTCCAGCCAGCTTGAGCTCAGGCTGGCTGGACATTAAGTTTTTATTGATTTCTCGTAAACCCTTACATGTGACGCCATAAATCAAACGTTATTACTGTCACAAATTGCGTCACTAAATGTTAGTAAAGGAACCATATTCGAAAACGCTCCCGTTATTGAGATTCGGAAGTGCCAGCCAAAAGTTTTATACGTAAAATCAAGATGGCTGGACACAGATTTTTGCATTTTTCTACTAAACCGCTGTACGTATCACAAAACTTTTAGCTCGATGCCTGTCACAAATTTATGTGACGCCCGTTGATAAGCAAAATGTCGTCAAAATCACTTCCGTTACCGAGATTGAGAGACCAGCGAAAAGTGGTTTATCAAGATGGCTGGACACGTTTTCGATCGATTATCTAAGATTCTGTTGCGTCACAAATTCTGAAATAAGGGTGTTTAGCCGTCACATAAAATGCCCTATTGACCTAGTTAAATGCGAGTTATTTTGAAGATTTGTCCAGCCAGCCTGAGTGACATCATTTTTTAAAGGTAGGTTCGTGAAGCACTTGTATGCATTATTAAACATATGTCAAAATGTATAGTGTTATTTGACTTTTGTTGCTGACCGTACTATTAAAGAAGTGCAACGATCGGAAAATTACGCGTTGTTTGTTGTTATGTTTATTTATAATTTTAGAACATTATTTTATTTAATGAAGTTAAAAATAAATCAAGTTTTGTTCATTAAAATTTGTTTTAAATTGAATTGAAACCTTCCATTTTGCATAAATAATAGGCGTAGATTACTTGTGAGTAAAAGTCTTAACTGTGCATTCGAAAGGTGATGAGTTAGGACCTATTGTAGTTTTGTTCATATTCATATTCATTTATTTGCGTTCTACAAGGTAAAAAACAAGGTGTTAACAAAAAGGCTTACAGCTAGGCCACAGCAAAAATTATAGTCCTAGAAACGCATAAAAAGTTAACAATAACATAAATAATTCTATTATTGGTAAGTAGCTAGCGTTTTTTAGCGTTTGCGGAGTCATGTCCGCAGTCTAGTACTATTAGTTATTCTGTGGTACTACAATTGTGTTGTACAAAGGTACCTTTATTATGTACAGACGCCAGCACTTCAAGCTACTACAATCTGTCAATTTTTTTTGATAGATTTTCAACTGTTCGCTATTAATATCGCTAAAGTATAAGGTTCAAAGAAGATTGGGAAAATTTGACAGTTTCGGGTAGGTTAATGTGCTGGCGTCTGTACTTAGATAATAAAAGTCTAGAAAAATGTTTCTGCTGACCTAGAAACAACATAGAATGTACTAGAGGACAGGGGGCCTAAAAAGGCCGCTTTGGCAGAATCATAAAACAATTCATATCACGCAATTCATCTGTTTGACAGTTTCACGCCTATATATCCCTGAAGGGTTAGGCAGAGGTGTGCCTATAGCATTTTACGAATCTCCATACAAAACTGGCATACAGATGAAATTGCGTGATAACAATTGATTTATGATTCTGCCAAAGTGGCCTGTTTAGGCCCCCTGTAAACAATTAATATATTAATTGAATTCCTAGGTCAGGGAGAGTGCTGTTGGTTTTTTCCATTATGTTAATTATGTGAATTATGTTCCGGCAACTACGACTTACTAATGCAGTTTTTAGTTTATTTTGTTTTATGTATACACACGGCTACACATCAAGCTATACATTTTCAATTTTAGCTGACCTCGCATTGTATAGGTTTTTCGTACAATCAGAAGTCAGCTTATACTGGTTAAGTATAGCTTGATGTGTAGCCGTGTGTACCTACATAAAACAAAATAAACTATAAAAATGTTGAGTTCAGCTCCAGCTAGGGAGAAAATAAGGTTACATGATCTGTGGAGATAATGGCCACCACGAGCGGCCCGTATGTTACACCCTGTGGTTTCACCTAAGTACCTACCTACTAGTGAAAATGAAAGGATTGCATAACGGCCGTTACTATAGATGTAACGGCCAACGGTCTTCTTGGCAATCATAGTTTTATAGGCAAAATATGTCTTTGGGCAACACAAGATGTTATATTTTCAGTTTTGGTAAGTTCTCTTCAATGGAAAAACATCGACGGGCCTTATAGTGCCGTATGTAGATGGTTAGGTGAAAATAGGTACCTACTACAGGTGCTTAAAACTGATGATGGATGAACATTATACAATGTCAAATTAAATTAGCTAGCGAAACTCCGCAGACCTGATTTTATTCTGTTCAGGAAACTTATATAGGTGTTCTAAGCGCGATAAAACAAAAAAAAAGATTAGATGTTTACGACTAAACTGATATTTTAAGTAACTACTTAAATGGTGTAGCTAATCCCAAAAAATATGATCAAATATTTTTTTTAGTTTTATCCTGTTCCATTTAATTTAATACCGATACCCGGTAACGTCTGCGGAGTTTCGCTAACTCATATTATTTGACCCTGTCTGTATAGGCAGGTAAAGATAAGTAATTGCAAAAAAAAACGCGCCTTATTTTAAAAGATTTATTTTGCAAATATTTTTCATATTTAATTATTTTTATTTGATAAAACTAATAAATGCAATTGAAATTGGCGCCAACCGCCAAATTAATTTTAACATTAATATTATAATATCTTCATGCAAAACTCATTAATTCTCCAACTCTTATGTAGGTACACCTATTTACGCAAATGTTTTGATTTGAACAAACTTTTAAATAAAAATTAAGATTCATGCGCTTCTTTTCTTCAAAAATCAAATTAAAATAGAAATTAAAACAGTTGATTTACTTATATTATGAATCTTCTTAATATAGCCATAAAACAAAAAGACCTAATAAACCAAAAGTCTCCAGGGGTTTCAAACAGAACAAGGCTCTAAAGTTCGATTTGTTGAATGTAATCAAAGCTAGATGAATTGATGACATTCAAAAAGACATTTAACAGGGTTCCTATATACAAATATTTCGTAAAGGCTTTGGAGGAGTAACCGAGTAAGTGCACCTGATAAATACATCAACATTATGACCGAAAACTGGAGAACTATGAGGTTCCGATGCGTAGAGAGTAGACGTAAACTAATCAATAGAGGTTGAAAGGAGTTCACCAAGGGACTGTTCTAACACCCTCCTTATTGTGACTTGACATGTGAATAATAGGAAGACAAATCCATACTGATAACATAAAACCTTATAGTCAGAGTGCCTATAGCGTTTAAGTAAAGTGTATGATATCTAGATCGAATAAGAAAATTGAAACTGCACAAGCGTTAAGATGTTATAAAATTATGCAGTTTAAAGACATAAGATATGTGCTTGTTGGTAACGAAAATAAAGAATACAAAGTGAAGAAGAAAGATAATAGCGTCACAAGTAAGATGTATGGTATAAAACCTTACATTAGACAATCAGTAACAAACTATGGTCCATATAAGCTTTGTTAAACCATCTGGGAGGTAAAAAAATGCAATAAATTGTTTTGAATATCACGCATGAACGGAAATTTTGGAGGGATTCTAATTTAAGTTTTCTTATTTGCCCTCTTCTTCCGTTTACTAACATAATAAGAAAATGCTCTTAAAACTTATGTTGTAAATCTTCCTAACGTGTATATTTGTTGCAATAAAATCTATGTGCTATTTAATATCTGTTAAAACCCGGGAATCTATTCAGCCTTATTCAACCGCATCGAAATCACAATCACTTGCCGGTGTCACGTAGGGAATTTCCATTTGAGATCCGAATTCTGCTTCCAACAATACTTGTTGGATTTTAAGTCTAGCAAACGCGTTCTGTTTTGGGTTCAGCCGTTTTAGTGTGGGGGCACAACTAATGAGGAAAAGTTCGTCAGGGTCCGATCTGTCACAGGTACAAGCGGTCACTTCTTCGTCAGTGGAGTTCTGACGAGCTTTCTTGGGCGAGGGTTGGGAGTTGTCGTCGTCTTCTTCTTCGTATTTAATGTCCTGGTAGTGTAGGTCCGGCTGGCATTGTAGCGCTCGTTGACGTACTTCATCTTCATTATCTGAATCTTCGGGTTCTTTTTTGACTGCGTTTGTTCTGTGGATGTGAAAATGATATACGGTTAAAAGTCAATTAGGAGTGTTTTCTACCAAATTCCAATAGATATCTAGTAGATACATAGGTATAGAATTATATAATCTTCTTCTGCTTTAGATCTAATTAAGTGTTCAGCCTTTTAATAACAAGTGAGGTAGGTAGGGAATGTTTTAGTTTAGTGTTCTCCAGTACCAATAAAGAGCATCATTCATACACCATTATAAAAGTTTATAAATCATCATCTGCCAAGCCTTTTTCCAACAATATGATATAGGTACCTACACCTAACTTCTACGTTGGGGTCGGCTTCCAGTCTAACCGGATGCAGCTGACTACCCGTATTTTACATGGAGCGACTATCTATCTGACCTCCACAACCCAGTTACCGGGTACCTAATACGATACTGTAGATACCCTTTGGTAAGACTGGTTGTCAGACTTTCGGGCTTCTGACGACCAATAACTGCTTTCAAAGATCAACGATAACAGCCGGGACCAGCGGTTTATCGTGCTTTCCGAGGTACGGAGGGGTGTTGGCATGTAAAGATGGTCGACACCCATCCACGTGCCAACTGCGGCAAGCGTAGCTTAACTGGGTCGATCGACCCGTGCGGCTGTTAGGTATTACTTAGCCACAAGCCCTTAAAAATAGTAATCCAATAAAAAGACATAAAAGTTTATAAATAAACAATAGAAATAGGTTCTCACCCATTGTCTTTGGGCTCTATATGCGGCAGCAGAAACCTCATATGCTGATGGTAAGGCCACCTTGTACGTCCTCCATGCGTTCTCTGCAGCTTTATGAACGAATCGCGGAGGGACCTCCACCGTTTCTTGCATTCCGTTTCTGCGAAAGAAAACATACACAGTGCACAAGGTAAAAAAATTAATAGGTAGCTTGTACACAAATTGGCTCTTTTGTAGAGGTAGGTAATTGGTGGGATTCTTAGATCACCGCAACGGAGTGTTTGCGAAAAACATAACATAAGTATCTAGTATTGCGTCGGGTGACGATACATACCACACTGTTGAATGTTGTCGCTGTTTTTCCAGGGTTGTTTATTATGATCGTCGAATAGTACACATGTAATAATGAGGAATGGTGAGATTCAAATAAGGCATCCATGTAACGTAAAGTAAGAAGCTTTTAGCTTATCATCTTTTTTTTTTTTTTTTTTTTAAGGATGGGAAATCATCAAATGACCCCCTCCCACAGTGGAACGAATGTATGGGAGCGGTTGGACGTAGACATGTCCGAAAAAAAAGAGTAAAATTATGACAAACTAATGATGCCATCTTATTCGATTACTTAATGCCTTCATAACTTGTGGTGATGAATTTCTTCATAACTCCCATATTTCGGGAGTAATTTGAGAAAATGTGAAATTTTACTATGAAAATGAGTGTATCGAGCTCTCTCCCTCCTGATTCCGGGCTTGTTTCAAGTAGCGGTCTCTAATATCATAATGCTAATACTAAGAGCTATATTTAATACTAAGACACATAGTGCGCCAAATGTGCACTTTCTGGGATAAAGAGTGATGTTTATTTTATAACACAATTTTTTTATTTTTTGTTTATTTTGTTGATTAAAACCGTTTTTCTAAAGGTTTACCTTATTACAATAACATTTCTGAGCAGCCAATTAGAGAAGATATAAGCTAATTAGGATATATAATTAGGGACTTAAGGTTTACATATAAAACTGATGCACTAATGATTACTGATAAGAACATTGCTATTATTTAATTACTAAATGGCTCTTAATACACTAATTTAGCATGCATCATTTACTAATTATCACAATAACTAATTACCTTGCAATATTTAACAAAGGATACCCGGGATACCTGGATTTTATATAAATAGGTCACTATTAGTAACTTTAAAATCAGTGTTGATTTACACCTCGTTGTATCCAAGCTAATCTCGCAATGTATTTTCCAAATTTTAATACAAATCTTGATATTCACGTTGCTTTATGCGCACGCGCACATAAAGATTTACGCGACTTTAACTATTTGTTCAGTGTTTTAAAAGATAACAGTTGTGTTCAGTTATGTGAAAGTGCTGAAACAAGTTTAAAAGACTGGTGTCGTCGATTTTGCTACCGCATTTATGCAAAATGGACACAGTCTGGAAGAAGCACAGATAAGTTTCGGAAGAAACATGAGATTTGGCTACAGGCTGCAATTCAATGGCCGGAATTACAGAATGAAAATATGGAACCTTCTACAGAAAATATAAGTGACGTCATCGAGCCCATAATTTCTCCTGCTAAATCTGATGCTTCAACTTGTACACATCCTAGTCCTCGTAAATCTTTTGAGGACCTTAGTAACCGGCAAAAAAGAAGACGCACTGAAAATAGTCTTTCATGCAGCAGTAGCAGCGCTGAAATTATGTTTTCGGCCGAAAGGGCGCTTCAAAAGGCAGGACAAAGCGATACAGCTTATGTTATGAAATACTTGACGGAGAATCCAGAAGAGGCCTCAAAAATCAAAGCCTTCATTGAAGGTAAATCAATTCAGGTACGGGAAATATCCCCTTTGAAGGCATTGGCTCTTTATGTATCGATGAACTTATCGAAATGGCGCTATAACACTCTTCGGGATTTCAACACTCAAGAAGGAGCTCTTCAATACCCGAGTTACTACATGTTGGTTAAAGAAAAAATTAAGTGCTATCCGGCCAAAGATCTCACAGTTACAGAGAGCTCTGCAAAAATCAAATTACAAGCCTTGATGGATTTAACCTCAAGAAGACTTATTAGGTCGTTAGAAACCCCTGTTGATCCCAATCAACAGCTCGTATTGACCAGCAAATGGGGTTTTGACGGATCATCTAGCCAAAGCATTTATCATCAAAGGACGAGTGAAGATGAGCAAATCGATCTTGCTAGTAATTTTATGATTAGTCTTGTACCACTGCGGCTCGTCTCAAAAGGTGTAACAATTTGGGAAAACGAGCGACCATCTTCCACTTCATTTTGCCGGCCAATATTGTTTAAGTTTATAAAGGAAACCAAAGAAAATGTGCAGAGAGAGATGGCTGAAATCGAAGCAGAGATTGAAGCCTTAACTCCATCCACCATCACTGATGGAATTAGTGTCAAACACCAACTGCTGTTGACAATGATTGATGGTAAAATTCATTCCATTATATCCAATACAGCAGCTTCAGTGTGTGACATATGCAAGGCTTGTCCTAAAGAAATGAATAATTTAGAGTTAATCAAAGATAAACACGCAAACGAGGACATGTATAAATATAGCTTAAGCACCCTTCACGCTTGGATTCGCTCAATGGAATGCTTATTACACATTTCCTACAAATTAGACATAAAATCATGGCAAGTAAGGGGTGATATAGCAAAAAGGCAAGTTGATGACAGGAAGAAAAGAGTTCAAGAGGCTGTAAGAAGAGAAACGGGCTTACTTCTCGATGTTGTGAAACAAGGCAGTGGATCCACCAACAATGGCAACTCGGCAAGGAGATTTTTTGAAAACTACACTAAATCTGCTGAACTGACCGGAATAGATGCTATGCTTTTAAGAAAAATCTGTGTGATCTTGCAGTGTATTTCATCAGGAGAGAAGATCAACGTAACTAAATTCCGAGAGTTCTGCTTTGATACTGCTAAGCTTTACGTGGAGTTATACCCATGGTATTATATGCCTTCTTCACTTCATAAAATTTTAATGCATGGGCCAGACATAGTTCAGAACATGTCAATTGTGCCCATTGGTTTTCTATCCGAAGAGGCATCTGAGGCTAGAAATAAAGATTTTAGAAAATATAGAGAGGGGCATTCTCGAAAGCATAGCAGTATCTCATGCAATGAAGATATTATGCACAATCTTTTACTGTCTTCTGATCCACTTGTTACAAGTATCCGTCCAAAAGGAAATAAGTTTGTAAAAAAATCTTCTTTTAAGGAATTTTATGAGCTTACGGATTCTGAGAAAAGTGATATCGAATTTGTTAACATAAATGATTTAGCGGACATCGATTCTGAATTTGAATTAATTGATGATGATGATGATGACGAAGATAATTAAATGATGTTATTGTTTTAAAATGTGTAACTTAGTAAATTAGAGCTTACATCTTAATTATTTATTGTACTTTTAATGAAACTAGGTAATTTATTATCAACTTACTTAAAAGTCATACTCTCATCAGTTCTTGTGAATATTTTTGTTAATATATATTTCTGTATATATATAATATATTTATAGACCTCTTATTAAGTCTGTCTGCGGTTTAAAGTAAATACAAATGGGGAAAAAACGTTTTTTTTTTTTAATTTTCATTTCCTTTTATCCCAGAAAGTGCACATTTGGCGCACTATGTGTCTTAGTATTAAATATAGCTCTTAGTAATAGCATTACGATATTAGAGACCGCTACTTGAAACAAGCCCGGAATCAGGAGGGAGAGAGCTCGATACACTCATTTTCATAGTAAAATTTCACATTTTCTCAAATTACTCCCGAAATATGGGAGTTATGAAGAAATTCATCACCACAATTTATGAAGGCATTAAGTAATCGAATAAGATGGCATCATTAGTTTGTCATAATTTTACTCTTATTTTTCGGACATGTCTACGTCCAACCGCTCCCATACATTCGTTCCACTGTGCCTCCCGCTCTGGGTGGAGCGGAAGGGAGTGTCAGACTCTTACTGACTAAAACCCATCCGTGTTCCTTCCTTAGCCCTTTATATTCCGGGGCAGCGGTAACCCTTTCGGACAATCCCGCTGCCCTAGCTTATCATCTTGGAAACAGATTTGGCTAAGATACAGCGTTGTCATAAACAAAAAGATTTGGAAATGTAAACTTACCAGAAACGTGGAGTGATTCTTGAACCTCTTTCCAGGCATCATCTCTAAGCTTTGTTTTATTGAAGCCGCTCACGGACTTGTCATACAAAATTGGGCGCTTTTCAACCTCCTTGATCAAATCAATCTCATTCATTGTTAAGCGTAGGTATTTTTGTTGCCGGCTGTAGTAGGTACTAACAATATTTGAAACGGAGATTACAATACTCGCGGGGAATTAATAACGAACCTAGGTATTATTGTTTTAACCGATTTTGGTTCGGAGTTTTACCGAACAGGGACGTGATTTTACGAGGTTCATTTATTCAATTATTACGGCAAATAGCACTGAACTATTTAGTTCATTAGTTACTATTTAACAAATTCGATGTTATACAGGTGGTCCACGTCAACTGAAGCCGGGTTTCATTGGCAAATCACTGATACACAATCACTTTTTTTTTAATTTTATTTTGTTAACATTTTAGGGCGTCATTTTTTTTAACTTTTAATGATACACAATGACGGACTGATGGTGAAATGGGGTGGCTGTGATCTGAGGAGTGGGTGTAGTGTGACGCACGGTACGCGCGCGCCGCGCGTATCGAGCGGCGCGGCCGGTGCGGCGCGACGCGGCGGTGTGCCCCAAGGCCCTAGCAAACTCGAACGTTATTGATTTTGCTGATTAGAAAACAAATGAATGAGGATAAGAACGTTGGCGTAATGTTACATTTCAGTTATCTAATTGACGTCATGATTCCGTTTCCTTTTTCACAGACCTATTTTTTTTTATTAAGTGGTTATTTTTTTCGTAAGTAGGTAGGTACTTCAGATATCATCATGAATGAGCCATTTTTAATAAACAAATCAATACGACGTACCTACTGTTGAGCTTATTGCAGCATAGAACAAAGGAAATTGTTTTTGGGAAGTCGGATAAAAGTGTGCTTTGATGTTAGTTTTTAATTAAGTAGGTAGGTATCTATAAACATTTAATTGGTAAAAAAATATATTAACTGGATAGGTAGATCTATAGGCCCTATAGACTTTAGAGACGATTGTATGCACGGAATAGGTAAACCTAATTACAGAAAAAACTTTACAAAAAAAAAAACAACACAACCGACTTAGAAAAAAACACTACAAAGTGAAAAATTACTTTAGTCTCGGAAATCGGTGTCGCTGGTCTCGCATTTTCGTTTTTTGCACCAGCTACTTCCGAAATTATAGTTATTTTTCACTTTGCAGTTTTTTTTTCAAAGTCGGTTGGTTTTTTTTTGGATAAAGATTTTTTTTCACTTTTTAGTTTTACCTACTTACCCCACACAAATTCTTATAACACTACTTGCATGTGAATATCCAGTGACAGGAAGCTATTGAAAACAAATCTGCGTACCTACCCCTAGGGTACCTACAGGCGTGATGTTATTAAATGTTGTGTGATTGCGTAAATAATGTATACATATGTGATAGCAGCGATCGCGGTTGATTTGCTGGCATTGATTGAAGAGTTCCGTTGTCTGTCTCTGAAATTCATCATCAGGGGGCCTAAAAAGGCCACTTCGGCAGAATCATAAAACAATTCATATCATGCAATTCATCTGTTTCCCACCTATATATCCCTGAAGGGTTAGGCAGAGGTATACCTATAGCATTTTACGAATCTCCATACAAAACTGTCATACAGATTAATTGCGTGATATGAATTGTTTTATGATTCTGCCAAAGTGGCCTTTTTAGGCCCCCTGTTCTTTACGAAATTTAAATGGGACCATTTCGGAATAAACCTCTTTCGAACAAAAAAAGAATTTTGCAAATCCGTCTATATGACGGAGTTATGCCCAAACATACATAAAAAAATATTTACATATAATTACCTATATGTATAAACATCCGAAATGAGAACCTGCTCCATTTTTGAAGTCGGTAAAAAAATTCTACGGAATTAACTGAAACATCGGTGGACCGCACTCTGCTTATCTCTTTCCAAGAAAACATAAACTAACGTTCACATACAAAATTACCGATAGCGTGCTTAGGATAAAGTTAATGATTCAATATTTTCAAGTGGCGGCTCAAATCATACAAAATTATAATTGGTAAAATAACTGGAGTACCGTATTTGTTTAAGAATGTAATTTTATTAGGTCCCATAATTATTGTACATGATTATAGTTGATTTATATTTCTACGTGTTGATTGTTTCATTATATTGTACCTACTCAAATAAAAATCCAAATCGATTAGATGGTCGTTCGAGAAATGATGTTTCAAGATATGGGCCTTTGCGCTGCCGATGATTCGAGCTTATAGTTACCTATTCGAGATTTAGATGCATCGAGGTAGTGAACTGTCGCATAAATTCATCGATTTCATTTACTACAGAGTTAACGTTTTCGAGCAAGTGTTATTCGATCTTACATCATTCGATTTCAAGTATCCCGGGAACCCCGGCGCGGCAGTTATTTATTTCAGTTGAGTTTCTTTAAATTTATTGTTACGTTGTTCTTGTTAGTTATGTAAGTATGTAGTTCCTTATTATTCTCACAGAGCATTATAACCTTTTATAATTATCACTTTCAGTAAAGTAGGTAAGTATGCTTTGCAGGCTTTGCTAACGATTATTCTTTCGATTTATTGGCGGGTAGCAGAGCAGAGGTTTCGCTTTTTTTAACTGATTTATAAAACGAAAGGTCTATTTGTTTTAAGGATGCTACCTAGGTTTTTTTGGATGACGTAATAAATCATCGTTTAGTCAGTAAATTCAGCAATGACGACCTCCGTAATCACGGAAACCTTTTTTTTTGACACTAAACCTCGGGGTGATTGCATAACACTATATCCTAAGGTAGACCAGGTAGAAAATGCCCAAGGCATTAAGTCCGCCTTTGTACAGTTTTTTTACTTGTGCATAAAGTTTTAATAAATAAATATATCAATAGCAATGGCTTTCGTTTTGACAGTTCAACAACATTCACCGCATTATTTACGTTGTTCAGCAGCCACATTTTTCGAACATATTGCAGTAGGTGTTAGCACAGATCCAGCATGTTATTTTTGTGACATACATCCTTCTTTAAGAATACATGCAACCTCTTTTTTTTTTGTCCCTTAGCAGAAATTTTATTTTGAATATTTTCAAATAAGGAATTTTTTTACGTCATATGGGGTTTTTTTAAACTATTTAATTACCGTGAATTACCGTAGAAACTCTAAATACCCCCACGACCCCTATACCATTGCATGCACACGTTGTAAGCACGTGTTGCGTGTGTTACATAGCGCACTAGGTACCGCAAATAGCTTTCACACCAAAAATAAAAGTCTTTGCTCAGCAATTATTTTTTTATGCAATGCTACCTACTTAGTTTGATGTACAGAATGCGTAGTTGACATGACAAAGAATGTGGTACACACGGCTACACATCAAGCTATACATTTCCAGTTTTCGCTGACCTCGCATTGTATTGTTTTTCGTACAATCAGAAGTCAGCTTATACTGTTTATGTGTAGCCGTGTGTACATGACAAAGATAATATAAATTGTAATGTTGTATTCCGAAAATCAAATTATAAAAAGTGCTTTTATAAAAACCGGCCAAGTGCGAGTTGGACTCGCACACGAAGGGTTCCGTACCACTATACAATATTTAACACTACATATAAAATAACGGCAAAAAAATCACTTTTGTTGTACGGGAGCCGCCTTTAAATATTTATTTTATTGTTTTTACTATTTTTTGTTATAGCGGCAACAGAAATGCACATTCTGTGAAAATTTCAACTGTCTAGCTATCACGGTTCATGAGATACAGCCTGGTCTTAGTAATAGGGTCCAGTTTTTACCCTTTGGGTACGGAACCCCAAAAATATTTTTGTACAAGTAACAATCGTTCAAGAACAAGAGACAACAAATTACTCTTACACCTAATTAATAAAAATAATAAATACCTAACTAGGAATATAATCAGTCATTCTTATAATCTAGATACCTACCAATGATTCTACAGAATTAGATAATGAAGCGCATTACTTATGCTCGGTTCCTATAAGCAAAAACGAATCGTTTTGCTTACCAATGGTAGCATTTTTGATTGCCAAACTGGCAATATAAATAGATTTGTAAACAAATTTTACCTGTGATAGCTACTTCCAAAAGGGAGGGTCTACTATGCAAAGCTATGTGGTCATTGCTTCATTATTAGTAAAGATACAAGAGTTTTAATTTTAACCAATAACGGTCCGTAAATTATAGGAATCGGCCATTATTGTTTCTTAGGTTTATATATTTTATTTTATTCTTTTTAGCGAATTTAAATAAAAGCTTGTTTTTAAAAAAGTTTTTTTCTTTTATTTATTTTTTAATTTTTAGTTATCGCTGGACAGGTTTCTTTTCGTATTCTCAGCAAGTCCTTTCATTTGATACCCATATGGTAAGAGTGCATTAAAAATAACTAGTCCGCCATCTTGGATGTTTCGCAATGTTGGATTTAGAATGACGTCACACAGCTAACCATGCATTGTCATCCAAAATAAACGTGTATACAAAATGTCAGCTCAATCGGTTGAAGACATCTGCTTCACACAAAGTTACTTAAGAACATTTTCGAAATGTCTTATTTAAAAAAAGATAACTGGAAATCTCTGTTTCTATGGAAACTTTAAAATCGGTCTAATTTGGCTGTAACACAAATTTTCGAAAATGTTCTTAGGTAACATTTTAGACCTTTGTATCCTGCTTAAGCGTATGAAGTTTAATTAAAATCGGTTCATTCATTTCGAAAAACAAGGGCTTGAAAGTTTGTATGAAATGCTGTACGGCGTAAACGCTCTTAAACTCTTTTTCTTCTCGTGACGTAGTTTATGAACTCCGAGTCCACTGACGTCACAGAATGACTTTAGGCAGTAAGGGCAGCAGTATGGTTTGTCTTCCGTGTGTGTTCGCTTGTGGCGTATCAACGGGAACATATCGTGGAATTCCTTGTGGCAGTACGGATACGGACACTCGTGAGTAGTCGTGAGCCTGTGTCGCACTGTGTATGATTTCATGACGATCCCTAAGGTGAAAAAGCCATGGAAAAAGCTTTAGGGCAATGTTTGCACTTGTAGATCTTTGTTCAGGTGCCTCTTTATATGTGTTTTTAGTGTGACGCTCTGGTTGAACGCTTTCGGACATAAATGGTAGGCGTATGGGCGTTCTCTACAGTGTATGCGGTAGTGTGTAATAACATGTTGTTTGCAAGCAAATTTTTTCTTACATTCAGGACATTCATACTTACTAGTGGAAATCTTTCCGATGTCTATATCTGGGTTTGATACATTTCACTCTGTTTTTTGTTTATTGCTGTCCGTTAGCTTCATCGAAATCACCTTTCATAGAAACTTTCCACTTTATGGTTTCTTTTATTGTTGTTTCTTGGATTTAGATTTAGACTTGTCTTATGGGTTGATCTTGAGGCTTTCTTAGGGGTTGTTCTTGAGGCCTTCTTTGAAGTTGATCTTGAGACTTTCTTTGGGGTTGATCTTGAGGCTTTCTTCGGGTTGATCTTGAGACTTTTTTGGGTTGATATTGAGACTTTCTTTGGGGTTTATCTTGAGGCTTTCTTTGGGATGGATCTTGAGACTTTCTTAGGAGTTGATCTTGAGGCTTTGAGGTTAATCTGGAGACTTTCTTATTGGTTGATCTTGAGGCTCTCTTTGGGGTTGATCTTGAGGCTTTCTTTGGGGTTGATCTTGAGACTATCTTTGGGGTTTATCTTGAGGCTTTCCTTCGGAATTGTCTTTTCGCCTTGTTTGGGGTATAACTTGTTCCTCTTGTGGATCTAAATTTTGCGACAAAGTCTGCTCTAGTTTATTTTTCGTTCCATGTACCAATTTGATGTGGCATTTCAAATCCTGTTCCTTATAATATCCAATGCCACACTCACATATGTGAGGGAATGGCAAGTGGAGAATGGAATGTTCCTCAAGAGTACTTTGCGCAGCATAACTAACATCGCAATCTGGACACTTATAGGATTTTACAATATCATGGTTCTGAAATTTGGTGTTTTTTCTTACATTTCTCCTGGAAAAAAGGCAGTTCTTTACAGTCAAATAACATAACATAACATAATTAGCCTATAATGTTCCCACTGCTGGGACACAGGCCTCCTACAGTCAAATATAGTGAGGTTTTTATAAAGCTATAAATGTTTTGATAGCTTCATTTACGTAGCCTGACTCAGCTATATTCAACAATAATAATTGTTAAATAGAACTTATGGTATGCCAAGGCTTTAGGAAAACATAAAAATTGGGCAAACAAAGACAAGACAAGGAAATCTAGCCCTTCCACCAAACTAGATTAATTTAAAAAAGTTTGTTAGAGTCGTCATCATTTGCCTAGCCTTTTTCCCAACTACGTTAGTGTCGGCTTCTAGTCAAACCTGATGCAGCTGAGTACCAGTATTTGAAATGGAGCATCCTATCTGACCTCCACAACCCAGTTACTGGGAAACACAATCAGGCGCGGTCCGAAGGGTAGGGTCGTGGGGGTCATGACCCCCCAAAATCATTCAAGCTGTCGAGAGTCTGAATTATTTAATTGCCTTACTAACTTAAAACTGTACTTGAACCACCAAAACCCCGCTGGGCATATTCAAAAACGTTAAGAACATAAGCAGACATGGGGACTGCCGACTGAAGTAAAAACTTATAACTATGAAATGACAGTGGGTTGTTAACGCGCCTATAAAGCCTGTAATAAAATATATAATCTAGAATTCAAGAGTCAGAGAAGCAAAATCGGGATATTGGGCACCCCGCTCGTACGTACGGTTGGAAAGGCTTAGGTTAAGGCCAGATTCCAAAACTTAAACTGCTGTAAAACGAGTTTATACTTTTCGTTATAATTCGATAAATTAAGTTCTCTTTTTCTATGATGGGTAAAAGAAGACAGACTATTCAGGTTGGGGTGCTAAAATTTTCAGGCTCGCTACGCTCGCTCTTGCAATTTACATTGGTTCTTGAGCTTTTCTTCAAAAGTCAACAAAGCAAGTACGAGGGTCATTCAATAAATACTTAGCCTACAAAAAGTAAACGAAAATTTTGGAAAAGTGGCAATTTATTTTTCAACATGGTCTCCTTTTAGTTCGATACACTTAGCCCAGCGATGCTCCAACTTTTTTAACCCGTCCGAAAAATAGTTTTTTTCAAACTCTGCAAAATAGGCCTAAGTGGCGGCGATGACCTCCTCATTTGATCCATATCTATTCCCGGCGAGTGATTTTTTCAGATTAGGAAACAGAAAGAAGTCACAAGGGGCCAAATCTGGAGAATATGGAGATGGGGCAGCAATTCGTAGCGTAATTCGACCAATTTGGCCATGGCAACGGCAGACGTGTGAACCGGTGCGTTGTCGTGGTGAAACAGCACTTTTTTCTTCGCCAGATGGGGTCGTTTTTTCTTTAATTCGGCGTCGAATCGGCCCAATAAATCGGCATAGTAAAGCCCTGTAATTGTTTTACCCTTCTCGAGGTAATCGATGTAGATCAAACCTTGTGAATCCCAGAAAACGGTAGCCATAACTTTTCCGGCCGATTTTACAGTTTTCGCCTTCTTTGGAGCACGTTCCCCGGTCTGGATCCATTGTTTTGATTGCTCCTTGGTCTCTGGTGTGTACCAGTGGATCCAGGTTTCATCGACGGTCACAAAACGACGCAAAAACTCCGCTGGATTCCGCTTAAACAGCGCCAAACACGTCTCCGATGTGGTCTCACGGTTGCGCTTGTTTTCTGGTGTGAGTAAACGCGGCACCCATCGCGCCGACAGCTTTCTCATGCCGAGTTCCTCGTGAAGAATATGATGCACTGTTCCTTCTGAAATGCCTACAGTCTCAGCTAGCTCGCGAACCTTTTTTTTTTTTTAAGGATGGGAAATCATCCAATGACTCCTCCCGCTCTGGGTGGAGCGGAAGGGAGTGTCAGACTCTTACTGACTAAAACCCATCCGTGTTCCTTCCTTAGCCCTTTATGTTCCGGGGTAGCGGTAACCCTTTCGGACAATCCCGCTGCCCCGGCAGGCTTCGGCCCTAACGGGCCCCTCCTTGATGCTGACATCTCTGAGGCGCGCGTGGAACACATACGCGCCGTCCGGCACGGGCCTGGTCCTGATCGGACGGCGAGCTACCCATTACTCGCCGTCCGCAGGCCCGCGCCTACGGTGGCCGGGAGTCGTCACGCGGCTCCCGACGCCCGGGGCGTCTCCCGCGGCGGCTGGGACGGGCGGCCCTCTCGGCTCTCTCCCTCGCCCATCCCGCCACCTCCTTCGCTAGCATGACTGCTTCGCAGAAGGAGGTGACACCCGGGCGTTTCCTCCCGCCTGATGATGTGCAGGAACCTCCCGAAACATCCGTGTCCGGTGAGGACCTGCGTCAGGCGGTAGGTGAGGACGCCGTGACGCCTCTCTAGCCACTCCTCAAAGAGGGGCCTTACCGCCGCTATCGTGGCGTGCCCTGCGCTGGGTTGCGACCAGTCGCTCTTTCCATGTCGCCATGAGATCGCGCCGGAGGTCCGTCCGCTCCGCAGCGATTTGCCGCGGAAGCGGTTTTCCCCCCGGCGTAGTGCCTCCGCGCGCCACTCATACAGGCGCGCGAGGACTATCGCCTCCAGATCCCATGGCGGCAGTCCGGCAAGGAGGCTTGCCGCCTCGCCTGAGATCGTGCGGTACCCCCGGATAAGCCTTACAGCTACCACCTTTTGGGGCGCGTTCAGAAAGTGTGCGGCTCGTCGCCGCAGTGAACGCGCCCATACCGGGGCCCCTTATAGGGAGCTCGCGAACCTTCAACCGTACACAGCATCCAAGCGCTCTTTTATTTCGATGCGCGTTTTCCCTTCCAAAAATAGGAATCGAATCACCGAACGATATTGCTCTTTTTCCATTTTTGTAAAACCGATCGACACGTTCGCTTCCATAAGTTGTCAAATTAAAACAAATGAAGGGATTGGAATGAAAATTTGAAAAAAGAATGTGCTACACTGTGGTAAAACTCTTTTGAAACTACAACGCCCTCTGGCGATGAGGCTAGGTACTTATTGAATGCACCTCGTATTTCCTAGTCTTTTTTGAATGATTGAAAGAAAAATTGAACCTATGCGAGAGTGTGCAAAATTTTCGAGCTCGCTTCGCTCGCTCTTACATTTTAAATTCTGGTGGTTGCTTGGGGTTGCCTGCATAAGTCGACAATGTAGCTCTTATGTCTACTTGAAAATATAAAACAAAACCTAATGAAACAGAGGCGGGTTGTTAAAATTTTCGATCTCGCTTCACTGGCTCTCCCACCCAGCACGATCTACCGTTCTAATACATACAACCAATTTGGCAGCATTTAAGTAACACCCCCCCTATATAAAAGCTGCGTCCCTGAATAGCATAATTAATGTGGAGCTGGAGATGTACATACATGAACCTTAACATATCATTACTCCTTTAATCTCCAAAGGGTTGGGCAGGGGTGTACCTTCATATAGTAGGTACTTACACCCACATTTCCCCACATAGTAAGTGAAATGTCATAGAGGGTGAGCCTACTGCCGCCAATCGGGCACAAATCCAGACTCCAGGCTGCTTCTGAGAAATTTCTGATGGAAAAACTCTTTAACACTTAACCCGACCTAGGAATCAAACCCAGAGAGGACCTCATGCTCAGCAGTAACGCTTGCGACCACTAGACCAACGAGGAGATATACCTCCCTTAAAATATTCCTCGGCACCCATGATGACCCCCCCAAAAATCTTGGGCTGCGACCGCGCCTGAATACAACACCCTTTGGTAAGACTGGTTGTCAGACTTTCGGGCTCCTGACGACCCGTAACAAATGTCAAAGATCCACAAATGACAGCCGGGACCAACAGATTAACATGCTTTGCGAGAATAACTTACTAAATACTTACACATTCTCCTGTATGTGCACAAGCTTATGAAGCATAAAAGCTCTGTTATTACAGAATGTTTTGGTGCATTTATCACATTTGAATATTTTGGCCCTTTCTACAGATACATATGCACTACAGACCTGAAAAATAAATACCTACATTTTGTTATCAATTGTAGTTAAGCATTTAGGTCAGCTAATTTTTTTACAAAACAAGTCTTTGATAGAATAGTGTTTGAGACAAGGGCATAATTGCTGAACTAGTAACAAATAAAACCTCAAATTGCTGATAGTTAAAATCATTGTAGTAACATTTATCATGCCATCATCATCTGCCTAGAATTTTCCTGACTATGTTGGGGTTGGATGCAGCAGAGTACCAGTATTTTAAATGGACCGACTGCGCCTATCTGACCTCCACAGCCCAGTTACTTGGTAATACGATCCAAGTATCATGTAAAAAAGTTGTGGGAGTTGTTCTAGCAACATGTTTCAAATAGGAATACAATATTCCTGGCACAAAAGAAGACAGAGATCTGAGGCTAAGCTGAACTGGCTGTTGGGGGTCTGGGTATCACATTGGTAAATAACTTTAAACTCAAAACATTTATAAGTAAACCATTATTTTACAGGCACTTTTGAATGTTGAAAGTTGAAGCTAGTTGCCCATTCTAAAAGGTAGATCTCTATGAAGAAGAACCAGAAAAAAACCAAGGAAACTCTTTTAAATCAAGGTATCACAAAATCCAGGGTACATTATTCTTGTAACTTACATGTGATAAGAAGATTTTATCATGATAAGACTTATGTTTCATGAGAACATTCCTATTTGGGAAGACTTTAGGGCATTTTTTACATTTGTATACATTCAGCCTTTCTAGCTTTACCAGCAATTCCGGTTTCTGAAACATGACATACAAAGAAATTATAGTTTTCAATATTTATTTGCAAAATATGTAGGCACAAGAATCAGTTGTGAGGAATCTATGTACAGACGCCAGCAAATCAAGCTACAACAATCTGTCAAACTTTAATGGATTTTCAACTTTATCACTAAAAAATAAGGTTCATAGTTGATTGGGAAAGTTTTACAGTTTCGGGTAACTTGTTGTGCTGGCGTCTGTAGATTCTATGTAATATAGCATGTTAAGTTTAGCGTTTTAGCCTGTTTTAGTTTCTAAAGGTATTCAGAATTATTTTCTATTTGTAGAAAATAATTAATTTACTATTTATAGAAAATAATATATTTTCTATTTATAGAAAATAATATATTTTCTATTTATAGAAAATAATATATTTTCTATTTATAGAAAATAATATATTTTCTATTTATAGAAAATAATATATTTTCTATTTATAGAAAATAATTCTTATTTATAGAAAATAATTCTTATTTATAGAAAATAATTCTGAATACCAACATAAAAATAAACATAAATAAACCTACATTACCCACATTTAAATAAACTTTTTTTACAGTCTATTCAACCGGTTTTCCCTTCTCTTGCATTGGTGGCATGACAAAAATGGCAACTACAGGCTACAGGATACGATTGATATTGTAAACACGTTTTTGCTTTTATTGCCATCCTTATGCCTACAGAATAGAAGACAAATTTTGTGTAATAAAATGTACCTAGGTAATACGGGCTGTTGTCCGCAACTCCACGTCAATGCGCGTATTTTGCGTGCGGTAAAATGTACCTACTGTAAATAGTTTTATTTAAATGTCTAATCTTATTTCAAATGGAGTCATCTGCCTTGCCTTTTCCCAACTATGTGTTGGGGTCAGTTTCCAGTCTAACCGGATGCAGGTGAATACCAGTATTTTACATGGAGCGACTGCCTATCTGACCTCCACAGCCCAGTTACTGGGTAATACGATACCCCTTGGTAAGACTGGTTGTCAGACTTTTGAGCTTTGGACTACCCGCAACAACTGTCAAAGATTCACGAATGACAGCCGGAACCAATGGCTAACTGTGCTTTCCAAGGCACGGAGGGGTCACCGTATGTAAAGATGGTCACCCATCCACAGACCAACATCGGCAAGCGTAGCTTAACCTGATCATTCAACCTGTGCGGCTGTTATTATTTAGCCATGGGCCCCTCCTTTTTCAAATGGAGTATAGTCTTTTATAATAATCAAAATTTATTTACGGCTACAATGGCCCATAGACATTATACTTTATAGACTACCATAATAGATAAAGTACTTAGAAAACAAACTTGTGTTAGTAAATATGGCTTAAAAAACTATGTTAGCGTAGGACTTCACTTTGCACTGCCCTGCTGAGGCAACCTAGCTGCTTTATTCCCAACGATGATAGATAGTATACCTTATTATTACCTGAGTTGTAAATAATAATAACAACAGAGTAGCATATAACTTTGATAGCTATATTTATCAATTCAGAGTATTTTATGTCAGTTCACAGTTGAGTACATGTTCAGGCTGCAATATTATTTGTCATTCTGCCAATGAGGTTTAATTGGGCATCTTTTAAGAGGTGATATCGACTTGAACTACGAATCTAACGTAATCTTAACAATGCTAACCAACCAATGAGGTATCATCTTACCAAGTAATGCCTGTTCTAATGTTGTGTGCTGCAATAGATTTGTATATAGAGAGTGAGGTTAAGTAGTGAAATATTTAAAACCCGTAACTTGAAACTTACTCGTTTCATATTTGCTTGTAATATATTTATCACCGGAAACAAACTTTTGTTACATTTCATTAGGTCGGAACCCTAAATTCATTAAATGACGGAAAGTACAACTTTTTGAACTTTTCCACCGTGTAAATAAACAATATATAATTTTTTTTTTTTGTGAAAACAACGCTGCCGTTTGACATGACATTTTGATTTGACGTTGAGTTTGACTTGACAATTGACAAATGACAAAACAAACTTCGACTTATATTGTATATTGTAGATCACAGACTAATTAATATAAAATGCATCTATAATGCATTTTATATTAATTAGTCTGTGATCACATCAGTACTCATTCCCCAGCGAATACATTTCATCATCGATAAAACGATGGAGCCATTAATATAAAAATGGAATGGAATTGTACCTTAAAGGAGGCATGGACCTCCTACCAGCGACGGTAATCGGCCTATAAAATGTTGTATGACAGTCCAAGGGACCTAAAATGTGTATTTGTTCGTTCTACATACCCATTCCATCTACTCTTTGATTCTACGATAAATACACGTTAAGTATCTGGTATTCAAGGGCTCTGCTCATCAACATTCAAACCGCCGTTTAGGTATTAAACAGTTGGTTTATAAATGTCAAACTCCATAAGGAAAGAATAGCCAAATCAACAATTATGAAATCACACACGAAATAGCACTCCAAGAGATGGGAAACCAACGAACGAGCCGAGGAACCGAAACTAAATTATGATAAGATGTTATTTATTGGTAAACAAAACAACTAATTAAAAAAAATAGATAATTATCGGCCTTGGAGCACAGTCTTTTGGCCTTTCAGAAAGCTAACCAAACGCATACAATATCTGAATCAATTAATGTCTTCTTTCATTCTTATTCGCTAAATGTTTCACAAAAATAATGTTTTATATAACCAAAAAATCTTTTTTTAATACAATAATAAGATAATATTCAATATACTTTCAGGATAATTTCTTTATGTTACTTTTATAACATGAAGTAACGAAACGCATCATCGGAAAAATATAAAATGAGATTGCCAAATTAATTCATGGGTTGCAAGTTATTAATATCTTTGAACGACAATTTCATGTGGTACAAATGTATAAATAAATCCAATATATTTTTTTTCAGAATCTGCAATTTTTTTCCTGTATTTCAGTACTTTTGTTCTTAAGGTACATTGTTTGGCCACAGTTGTATGAAAAAAGAAACACCTCCTTTGACAGATTGTAGTAGGTTGATGTGCTGGCGTCTGTACTTTTTGATAGACTGAGACATTGACCTCTATTAAATAAAAACTTGTTTAATAGAGGTCAGTGCTGCAGACGCAGACGCCACGCCAGCAGCCAGCACTTCAAGATTTTCAACTTTATCCCTAGTAAGGTTCAAAGTTGATTGGAAAAAATTGACAGTTTCGGGTAGCTTGATGTGCTAGCGCTGGCGTCTGTACTACGCTACGCCCCATTGCGATAGGAGAAGCATGGAGACGGCATATTCTACTATCGAAATAATAGTTATACAAATATCTATCATATCGACACACATGTCAAAAAGCGTTATGTTCTTTTTAACTAATCAAGAGCTGCTTAAGAAAAGAGAGACATCTAAATGTTTGTCAAGTACTAAAGGCAACACTTTTGTGTGACGTCAAAACCATGTCTATTCGTGACCGGTCGCCATGTTGAGTGCCGAGTTTTATGAATGGGTTTGTAGTAGATGTGCTGTCAAACGGTTGATTGCTAAAAATATTTTTGCTGTTTTCGAGAGAAATACGTCTATAAACTAGGTATTTTGGTGTCCATTAATAGGAAAATCATGCCCTCGTGTTGTATAAAACAGTGTAGTGCGAGGTAAAACAAAAACAACCTTACGAAAGGCGGCCATCTTAACTGCCCGATTTTTGTACACGCTAATTTTGTAGGTATGTCCAGTCCATAGGTTTATTTAGTCATTACCTTCTCCTATCCCAATGTCAACTCTCAGTCTCTCAGTCTATCAAAAAGTACTGAGGCCAGCACATCAACCTACCCCAATCTGTCAAACCCAATTGAATATGAACCTTATGGTACCAACAACTACTTATGGTAACCTTTGTGGTAGAGTTGAAAATCTATCAAAGAAATTTGACAGCTTGGGGTAGCTTGATGTGCTGGCATCTGTACTCTGTGCTGTGCCTCAACTCGCAAGTCAGCTTACTTTTTTTTTTCTTCGCACTACTCGGGCAGGGTAAGGTCTTGGACCATACCGCCTCGTCTTCAGTGGATATTGTCCTTCTTCACTAAAAGTAAGGTCAAAGCCTCGTCTTCAGTTTCATCCTTCTTGTTCAAAAGTAAGTAAGGCCGAAGCCTAGTCTTCAGTTTGCAAGTTAGCTTAATAAAGTATGGGAAAAATAGTCAACTTGCTCATAGCACAGCTCACTTGCTGTCAACTTGTCATTGTCAATAGAAAATTTTTCCTCTATGGTCAATAGTGAACTCAATAATTCTCAGTTTCTCACTTTAACAAAAAGTACTGTGAACTCGTAGATAGAGATAGTTCATTCTCTATCTACGTGTGAACTCAATCAAAATCAAACGTCAGCCACCACAGAGTACTTTTGTCAGCCACAGAGTACTTCACAGAGTACTTTTTCACAGAGTACTTCTCTATCAAACAGTACTCTGTGGACTTGTGGAGTACTTTTTTTTTGTTGATAGACTCTGATAGAGTGAGAGTCAGCTTGCATTGTGGCTTGCTTTTGCTTTGTATTGTTTTGCTTACAAATTGATTGTGTACAGTGATTTCGTTTTTCGACAAAGAACCTATAAAATTATAAACCTACTTTAAACTTGTGAGCTACAATTCAATCCTCGAAGAGTATTCCGATGAGCGGTCACAATCAGCTGATTGGGAGGCAAGTATTAGCTCTCTTACAACTCATTGTGTCGGTAAATACTATTTGCACACACAACATAATTATGCCAAATAACATGCCCCTCTACTTATTCCTAGGTAAGTAGATGATGTGGATAATGGTAAAAAGTGAAAATCGTTTAAGTATTTCAACATTCAAATTACAATACGGAGGCAGTGTTGTGTAGTTTTTTGAGTCCCATTTAAGTAGTACGCTTTGGCATATAAAACCTTTATTAGCATGTATTATTAACATGGTGATGGCTAAAGTATCGCACCATATTTGCTGGCTGTTACAAACCAGTAGATTGTGTCTGCCATCTGAAGTTTCTGATTACCTGGACAATGGATACCATTGTTTACCTTACAATTCTATTTCAACTCGTTAGTGGCTTTTGTGGTATTAATTCAGATTTGTTACAGTTGTAATGGCAATCATGACATTTGGTTTAAATAGGTTTTATTTATCACAACATTGTGTGACTAGATTTGTAGACCATTTTCTATTTTGTTAAGTACCTGGTACTTGGTGACAGGCCTACACTATCCTCTCGTATCTGTTATCACTGCAATTAAAAAAATAATTAAAGCTGATTGCCTATTATTTTTAAAGGTTTAACTGTGGAGTTTCGTGCTGGCTCATTTTCATAGAATCAATTGGAACCATGCATCTAGCTTCTGACGTTTCTTAGGTGCCCATGTAGGTTTATGTGAAATAAAAATTTTTTGATTGAGTAAAACTTGTTCCACAGAATAACATGAAGAATCGGGCGATTGAATATTTGTTCACTTTAAAACAACCACCCTTCAGCCTGTCTTCCTTATATTTATCAATAAGGAATACCAGAGGTACAGCCAAGGAGTGATAATGTTAAGCAATTCTCAAACAAATTTCTATCAAAAGTCATACTTAAACTAGCCTGAGAATCAGCACTTTTCGTCAAAGTATAGTCCCTCAAAACGTCGCCCTTCACCATTTCCTAGTGCTTTAGCTAGGAAGAAATTTCACAACAAGCTTCCCAGCACCACAGATGTCTGTTAAGTTAGAAGAACTTGCCACATATTGGGCGCTCGCTCGCATCTCTCTGAACCATAATTTTCATTCAAAATGTTGGCAACGGTTGGTGTAAGAAAAATAATAAGGTACCACCAAAAATTTATCATTAGGTGCTCAACTCCAATCATCAAAAACAATTCCAAGATATCATGCTAAACATGATGGACAAAATGATGGATCGTATGATTCAGCTAATATCAAGTCTAGTTACAAAATGATGCACACAATCCGAGTCGTAACTTGGAACGCCAACGGCTTGACGGAACGTCGTCAAGAACTTTTAACATTCTTACAAATGGAAAAAATAGATGTAGCACTGATTTCAGAAACCAGATTTAATACTAGGTCCCATATTACCATGAAAAACTACACAGTTTACACAACAAATCATCCCTCAGGAAACAGTCACGGAGGAACCGCAGTAATCATAAAAAACAGTATCAAGCACTATGCACTCCAAGAATACCACACTGACAAAATTCAAGCAACATCAGTTAAAATCATAGTAAAAGAGAAAGTGGAGACCACATTATCTGCGGTCTACTGCCCCCCAAGACACACAATTACCGAAAGTGATTTCAGCACTTATCTTTGCTCACTCGGCCCCAGATTCATATGTGGCGGCGATTGGAACGCGAAGCACACTCATTGGGGCTCTCGACTGATCACTCACAGAGGGAGGCAACTGTATAAAGTAACTCAGACACGAGGTCTTGAATTCATGACCCCCAGAGTACCAACGTACTGGCCAACGGATCAAAATAAAATTCCGGATCTTCTGGACTTTTTCATTACTGGAAACATAAGTCGAAATTATATGACCATCGAATCGTTCACGGATCTTTCCTCTGATCACACACCAGTCATACTGAATGTCCACTCCTCAATAGTACTGGTGGAACCAGCACATAGAATATATAATAAGACCACAAACTGGCAATTGTACCAGGACAGAATATCAGAAGATATCAACCTAGAAGCTAAGCTCAACACTACTGGAAAGATAGAAAAAGCCATAGAAAACTTAAACCGAACTATCTATAAGGCTGCAGCGGTATCTACAATGGTGAGGAAGAAGTCGCCTCTTGCATGTAATGAATATCCTAAATTAATCAAGGAAAAAATCACCGAGCGCCGTAATCTTAGGAAAGAATGGCATAGAACTCGATATCCCAGAGATAAAACTGCATTCAACAGATCTTCTGATGAACTAAAAAACCTCATCAAAACTCTTAACGATACCAATCTTCAAAACTACCTCTCGAATCTATCGCCCTCAGTAAACAAAAACTACTCCCTATGGAGGGCAACAGGCAGGTTGAAGCGCCCGAAAAGCCAAATACCGCCTCTTAAAAAGAATACAGGGGAGTGGGCAAGATCAGACGTCGAAAAAGCTGCCAGCTTTGCCGAACATCTCAGTACTGTTTTCCAGCCATTTCCGGAGTCTAGACCTGAGCAAGACATGGAAATAAAAAATTACCTAGAAAGCGCCCAACAGATGTGTCTACTACTAAAATCCACGAGACCAGGAGAAATAATTCTGGAAATAAAACAACTTAAGGAAGGAAAATGCCCAGGATACGACCTTATCGATAGCACACTTCTGAAAAAGCTGCCAATGAGGGGTATCTTAGCACTGGTCCAGATTTTCAACGCTTGTTTGCGTCTATCCCACTTTCCGGGCCAATGGAAAATTGCACAAGTAGTTATGCTACCTAAACCAGGTAAACCACCACAAGAAGTCGCTTCGTATAGACCAATAAGTCTTTTGTCTATCACAGGAAAACTATTCGAGAAGATACTACTAAAAAGGATGAAGGAAAACCTAAATGACGTAATACCATATCACCAATTCGGTTTTAGGGAAAACCATTGCACAATCGAACAAGTCCATCGTATTGTGGATGTTATAAGTAGAGCATTGGAAGAGAAACAATACTGCTCTGCAGTATTCCTAGACATTAGCCAAGCCTTCGACAAAGTGTGGCATGAGGGTCTACTTTATAAAATTAAAAAGTCACTACCACACTCGTTCTTCCTCATATTGAAATCATACCTTGAGAAACGTTGTTTTGAAGTTAAGCACAAAAATGAACTGTCGGACATGTATGAAATAAAATCAGGTGTACCGCAAGGTAGCATCCTGGGGCCAGTACTTTACATCATCTACACTGCTGATTTACCTGTTACGGATAAAACCACAGTTGCAACGTACGCAGATGATACAGCCCTACTTGCAACACACTCAAATCCAGTTACTGCATCAGAACATCTACAACTCCACATTAACAAAATCGAAGAATGGCTTAAAGTTTGGAGAATCAGGGCAAACCAAAGCAAGTCCACGCATGTAACTTTTTCCCTCCGAAGAGATACCTGTCCACCAGTGATACTAAATAATGAAGAGATTCCTCAAGATGATAACGCCAAATATCTAGGTATGCATCTGGACAGGAGGTTAACGTGGCGAAAACACATATGGACGAAAAGAAAGCAGCTGCATGTAAGTCTAAGAAACATGTACTGGCTAATAGGAAAGCACTCACAAATGAGCACACGAAGCAAGCTGACAGTCTACAAAGCAATTCTCAAACCAATCTGGACGTACGGTATTCAGCTTTGGGGCACAGCCAGTCAAAGTAATATTGAGATTTTAGAAAGGTTTCAGTCGAAGACACTAAGACTTATCTATAGCATACCACAATATATTAGTAACAAGCTAATTTATCAAGACTTGAAAATACCTACAGTAAAACAAGAGATAACACTATACAGCAACAAATACCAGAAGAGAATATCAAAACATCAAAATGAACTTGCTCTAAGACTGAGTGGTGACGGTGGCCTGCATTTTAAGAGATTGAAAAGACATAGCGTCCCAACTCTCCTGGACAGATTCATCTAATTGGAATGAGAAACTTAACTACGAAGTTCTCACCAAGCTCTATTTTCTAATAATAATCCAGAAATTTCAGACAAACAAGCAGCTTATTGTCGTTTACGACAGATTGCTGTGAAGCAGTAAGAACAAAAAAAAAAAAAAAGGTGCTCAACATATTAATTCTATGACTGTATCTACGAATATCAGTTCAAATCTAGTTTCATAATAATGTCCTTATTTCTTAAAGGGGTTTGCAGAGGTGTAGGTATCTGTAGTACAACCACATTTCGCACACAGTTTTAAAATTTTTTTTTTTTTTGTAGTATTTACATTGTAAATACTGTATGTTAAGTTATCTTATCTTGGCTTAGTCTGATGTCTGTCACGGTATACTTATCTGTCTGTGTAATAAATGTGTTAAATAAATAAAGACCGGCTTTATGGTTGTTGTGAGAGAGTATGTACGCAACTTTCTGGGCCAACACAATACATAATAATACCTATTTCACTTTGCTCCTTAAAATAATTTTATTTAAATTAAATGCATTTCAATTTCCAGTTTACTTTATTTGCATTATGTTTAATCAACCTTATCATTGTGTACAGCGGGGTAATTGCGTAACACACTAACAGTAACAATTGCTTTCATTTTGACAGTTCAACAACATTCACTGTGTTATTCATAGACTAATCTATATATAAAATGGTGTTATTTACTTTCATAGCAGACAAATAATTATTAGAACTTATGTGAATCAATGGATTCAGATTGTGATTGATAGTGTGTTACGCAATTAGGGAACATATCGACGGTAAAAAGGAGGTAGGGCCATAAGCGACATTTTGGTCAAAAATGAGTTATACAGGGTGTCCCATAAGGTTACGTAGCTGGGAAGGGGGGTGATAGGGGTGGTCACAAGGGTCACCAGAAAAATAAATCCCCTCTGGTTATTAAAAAAAAGAAAAAGTGTAGAGGATGTCGTCACCGTTGCCGGCACAAAGAAGTCCAGTTGTCAGAACGAAGAATTTATTTTATACAATGTACAGGATATATTTATATATAGGACAAATCCACGCCACCTTTTCCCAGAAGGGACAAAGGATAGGGTGTCCTCTAAACCAAAAAAAGGTGACAATATTACATCACAGGTTTAGGCTAACTTAATAGTGGAGTCTCATGTAACTATTCCAAGTAGGACGTAGTCCACGAATGCACCACTAGCTCAGTCTTCAAAAAAACTAAATATACTAGCGGAGGTCATTAACCCTCGGAGAATCTTAACACCGGGATTCAGGAAAGTGACGTAATGCGACAGCGCCGTCTATTGTCGAGCAGCGGCATGTTGTAGTGTCTCTTTTATATGATAGGTGGCGTTGGTGGGTTAAAAGTAGGTTTGCTACAAATGGCATTTTATTTAAAAACTAAAAATTTTACACCTATTTTGCTAACTGTACTTTTTTTTTTCTGGTTGCCCTTGTGACCACACCTATCACCCCCTTCCTCCTGTTCGGTTCCTGAAATTAGTGCGTTTAACCACAATTGTATATGATAACAATTTACGGAACATATTCTGCTGCATCTACATGTTTCACATTTAAACCCTTATGTGTATGCTAATAAATATTTAATGTGATTACCTTACAGATAGTATCACATTCATTGTTCCTCACGGACTGCTACGTTGAAGATGTCTGCACAGGTCAGTTTAAATTACAATATTATTTTAAATATATTACAATATTTACATTACTAAGTAGATATTGGCTATTGCCCATACTTTGTTTTTTTAAGAACTTTATTTCTCTATTGAATAGTAAAATTTAGTAAGTGAATAAAAAAATTCAAATTCAAATAATTTATTGTGGATCATAGGTTCATAAGATGGTGTGTTAGTTACAGGTAAGTCTGCTATGTCCCGCCATTGTGGCATACAAAATTCATATCATAAGTTTAGTACATAATTAAAATACAATACATCAAATTGTCATGCAATACATTAAGATTAAATTAGTGTGATATTTATGTGAAATTTATAAAATTAATAATAAAAAAAAAACATATAATACTATATTATATGTTTTATAAAATACAATACATCAAATTGTCATGCAATACATTAAGATTAAATTAGTGTGATATTTATGTCAAATTTATAAAATTAATAATAAAAAAAAACACAATAATAAAGTAGTTTATTGTATAGTAGTATTTATTTATATAAAGGGTTACCATTTAAATACATTTGCAGCATTAACTCATCATCTTTGTCATCATAATAATATGTCTTGCATGTATATTAATTATAGGCAAGCACAGTATTATTAATGAGCATACATTATACAAAAGAAAATATATAAATAAAGAAGGTGTAACAGAATAAACGCTTCAAGCTTCCGTTTCAAGTCCTGAAAGTAGTTTATTCATAGTTGACTATTTTCAATTTTTTAGCTGATGTGCCACCTGTATACCCATTAAATTACTGTTATTAAATATTAAAATAATTAATTCCACAGCTAGAATACATAATCAGTGCATACAAGACCTTGTCGAAGATACCGTCAGTTGCTGGTGCACAGCTCAACAATGCTGCCACTAAGATCAATGCTAAGTGGTCGGTGCGAAACTTGGATAAAGGCAAGATCTCCAAGTTTGCATCCTCGTACACCCTGGATAAAGACTTCAATGTTATTGATGAAAGTGACTTCGGGACTGATATAAGTAATGAGTAAGTATCTCATTTGTTTTGTACAGAGGCCAGCACATGAAGCTACCCCAATCTGTCAAATTTCTTTGATAGATTTTCAACTTTATTACAAAGGAATAAGGTTCATATTCCATTGGGAAAATTTTACAGATTGGGGATATTGATGTGCTGGCCTCTGTACATTGGTATTGTTTTTTTCTTCTATGAACTACTACCAAGGTCAACTAATAAAGTTATAATAAAGGTAGGTAAAGCTACAAAACAGATTCTATATAAATAAAACAAAGTCGGGTTAGTTACAACATTTATAACTCAAGAACGGCTGGACCGATTTTTTATTATGGTCTTTGATTGGTTGGATTTGTCTCTGCCCTAAATAGCAGAATAACTGTTAAAACATGGCAAAAATACACGAAAAAAATGATACTTAATTAATTTTCTCATACATTTTATATGGAACGGCTTTTTTGATGATATCTCGAGAACTGATTGACTGATTTCGATGGCGGTCTGAAGTCCGCCGGGTCAGCTATTTATTAATAACTTTCTTTCGTAGCAATTTCTTTTGTAGGTTTTGGCAACTGTTTTACATTATTATGTGAAAATATTTTGTGATGGTTTTTTATTTAGCTGTTTCTGGCTATCTACAATGATATTTCACTCAAAAGCAAATCAAAATAAAAAATAATTTATTCAAATTAGGCTGAGAATCTGCACTTTTTGAAAGTCAAAATTACATAAGACAGTCGTACAAAACGCCTTCACTGTGAGCAGCGCATTCCTAATCAAATTTTGAATGACGTAAAACCGTTAGTAACTCACGGCAATCAATCTAATTTATACCTTACTTTACCGAGATAAGAGTTACATTGTAATGACTTAGCAATGTATTTACGTCGATCGTTACTGTCCAGCCTAGACTTTACATATGGCATATGATTTTCAGAATTCTATCAGCGGTGTCCCCCCGCGAGACCTACAAAGCATTGATCAGAGAAGAGAAGAACGGCAAGGATCCGAAGAAGCAGTACCTCGAGGTATGGAGTAAAAAAACCCTCGCGCATAGTGTGGACCTCACCAGTCTGGACAAACATGGCGATGTTTATGCTGACTGTAAGTTTTTTACTGTACTGATACTAAGTTATTGGTCGTCGTTAGGCTCAATTTACACCGCTGCGGAACGGAATGGCAGCGATTTTTATTTGTACAAAGCATTCTTTACTGAACTTTTTCTGAACTTTATGTCAATAGTGTAACACACAAATTAGATACACCCATACGGACAGGTCGCGCATCTTCTGGAGAATTATCGCGCATTCTCGGGAATTCCCGCAGTAACAAGCTCGCATCTAGTTTGTACGTTAGACAATTGACATAAAGTTCATTTTGCTATTACGAAAACTCGATTCCACTCCGTTCCGCGGCGGTGTAAATTGAACCTTAGGCTTAATTTACCACGTTGCTCGTTGCCACGGAACGGAATGGAACAGTAGTATCAATTTTCAAGTTGCAAGGGATTCCCGAGAATGCTCAAGAATTCTCTGGAACACGCGCTACCTGTTTTTTGCTCGCTTAGTTTGTACGCTACGCAATTGAGATAAAGTTCATTATGCTTTGTACAGTTTCCTTACAAAAAATCGCTTCCATTCCGTTTCAATGGAGCCTAAAACTTTGGTTGTTTGGACTGCGGTGCTGCCACAAGCGAAAACAATTGAGTGTCGAATGAAATCGCAAAAACGTTGCCCATGGTATAGAATTTAAGATAATTTTCAAGTTATGGAACAGCAAAATGAATGTCATACTTAACAACGTTCAAATTCCATTGCAACCAAAAACTTATTAGGGTCTTTTTGTTACAAATGTTCACTCAAAAATCAACTTAGATTAGGTACTTTTCACTCCAGAGAGAGTATTTTTGACATTATAACGTGAAAGTCGTGAAATGTCTTCGCGGCCGCTGTATTAACTTTAAAGTCCTACACGTTATTGTAGCTGTAAAGTGTTTCGTTCGGTACTGTCGACATGAGAGTGCACTTTTACGCCTCTGCCTAACCTATGGGGGAAATACAGGCGTGAATGTATATTTTTTTAAATGTCGCAGTATCATGATGAGATAGCCTTTTGGTACAGGACTTTCTGTTTTTTTATTTTCATTAAACTTTTTTAAAATGTTTTTATGATTTTATTTACTTTAGTTTGTGATATTCCTGTGCGAGTCCCAATAAATACTTTTCTTTCTTTCTTTCAAACGAGTACAGAATAGAGAAGTGTTCTTATCAATATAAGTTTTGAGTTGAGCTGCGATTACTGACAAATGCGTGCACAGACTGGACAGGTCCACTCAATCTGTGTGGCTTTTTCCTCAAAAGACCGTTTCAGACATAAACCTACGTGGTCTTTACATGATCTGACCAAGATTATGTCTGGACTTTAAAAGAGACTGTGAGTTTGAAAGTGACCTCTGACTTTGTTGCGCCCTTTTTTCTTAGACTAGTCAGATAGAAAACGCCGACCTGATCTAGTTTTTAAAATATTATTAATGTGTGTTTGTGAGTGTTTGGGCAAACCATTTATTATTTATAACAATTTACCATGTAAGAGAGAGGATTCTTAAGAATAAAACTCGAATTCAGACTGACTAATTTTGTATTAAAATATCACTTATAATATGTACAATTTTCATAACACACGTCAACGCCAAACGACAGTGTTCCGTATCTATGCGCAGCGCGCGGAGGATGCGTTAGTTGCCACATAGCTCCTTCCCAGCGAAGCGTAAGTATCGTTCGAGCGCTGAGGACTGCAGTGACGAAACAGACTCGTACGCCGATCGTGGTGCGCCGTCGAGCTGTTTGCGGTGTGCCTCAGTGTGCGCTGTGCTCCGTGTTGGTCGAACGTATAGTCTCACGAGGCGAAGCGTACGGTCGGTCTTGAGGTTCGGCCGTATCGAGTAATGTATGCCGGCTGCTCTTCTTCACGACCTCGGACTGGCTCTTCGATATTAGGCAGGAACGCAGGCTTCAATCGATCTATGCTGACGTTTATCTGTCGATCACGGATTTGTAACGTGTACACTTTGTCAGTTAGTCTCTTCAGAACACGGTAGGGACCTTCGTATGTGGGTGTCAACGGTCGCCGGTATGCATCGCTGCGTATAAATACATGTGAACATGTATGTAGCTCGTCATGAATGAACATAGCACGGCGATCGGTGTTGCGGCGCACGGCTTGCATCTTTTTCATTGCTGTTGTTATATTATCGCTGAAATCTGTGCTTGTTATGCTTGACGATGATTCACCACACATTTCGCCTGGTAGCCGTAGCGCTTTGCCGTACAATGCCTCAGCTGATGACACATCGGTGTTTTCTTTAATTGCGGCACGTAGTCCTAGTAGTACGGTGGGCAATTCTCGAGTCCAACTTGAGTTGCGCAATCGGGCGGTTAGCGCTGCTTTGAATGTTCGATGCCATCTCTCGATCATCCCGTTAGCCTGAGGGTGGTAGGCAGTAGTCCTGGTTTTTTTAATACCCATTCTATCCATTAGCGATTTGAATAGTTGGGATTCAAATTGCCTCCCCTGATCGCTTGTTATCCTTTCAGGGCATCCGAAGCGAACTATCCACCCTTCGTAGACGATTGTGGCTATGGTGCTGGCTTCAATGTTGCTCACTGGGAATGCTTCCGGCCACTTGGTTGCTCGGTCGATGATAGTGACACAATACCGTCTTCCTTCTGATATAGGTAGTGGACCGACGATATCTATGTGCAGGTGTGACAGGCGATCAGCGAGTTGATATTCTTCCAACGGTGATACTGTATGTCGCTGCACTTTGGTTTGTTGGCAGGTTATACAGCATTTTGCCCACATGTTGATATCTTTATTCATGTTCGGCCAGAAGAAACGTTGAGCTATCATCTTCCTAGATGCTCGGGTGCCAGGATGACTCAAGTCGTGCATCGCATTGAAGGCTTTTTTTCGTAATTCCGGTGGTAAGTAGGGACGTACTTTACCGGTTGATGTTTCACACAAAACTGGTTGGTTCGCGTCTTGTGGGCGAAGGCGTTCAAATCGCAGCGACTTGTTTTTTATGACGTCGCTCAGCTGTTTGTCGTTTTGTTGATAACAAGCCAGCTCGCCGTAATCAATCGGTGAAGGAGTAGAAATTGCTTCGATTCTTGAAAGTGCATCGGCCACAATGTTGTCCTTTCCTTCGATATGGCATATTTTCGTCGTGAACTGGCTGATATAATGTAGGTATCTTGTACGTAACGGTGTTTCAGTCTTGCTGTTTTGACGAAGTAATGCGTGCGTCAGCGGCTTATGATCCGTGTAGACCGTGATTTCTCTGCCTTCAAACATGCGCCGGAAGTGACGTATTGCGAGGTATATCGCTAGCAGTTCTCGGTCAAATGTGCTGTAGTTTTTTTGTGCCTCGGTTAGTTTCTTGGAAAAGAAACCGAGTGGTCTCCAGCTGTTTTTGACACGTTGCTGTAATGCAGCTCCGACACAGGTGTTTGATGCGTCACACATCAGTGATAAAGAAGCGTGCACTGACGGGTGTGATAAAGTCACTGCGTCTTTGATGCTGTTTTTGCATGCTTCAAAGGCTTCTTTTTCTTCAGTATCAAAGTTCACCTTTGTTTTATCGTTTTTCTTCGCTGTTCGTAGATATTTGTATAATTTTTCTTGTAAGTGTGAGGCCCGTGGAATATTCTCCTTATAAAAATTGAGTATGCCGAGAAAGCGTCGTAATTCTTGGATTGTTGTTGGTTCAGGGTAGTCCTTTATAATTTTAACTCGATCTTCCGTAGGTTGAATACCCTCTTCGGTGAGTAAATATCCAAGAAATTCTAGTTTTCTCTGACCAAAAACGCATTTCGACACGTTTATTCGTAAACCATAGTCTAGCAGTCTTTTGAAGAGGTCTTCTAGATGTTTCCTGTGTGTTTCTTCGTCAGGTGAGGCAATGAGCAGATCGTCGACGAATGGAAATACATGGTCCATGTCCCTCAACATATTGTTGATGTGCCGTTGAAAAGTTTGGCCGGCGTTGCATAGGCCAAAACACATGCGGGGAAATTCAAATAGGCCAAAGGGAGTTATGACTGCTGTTTTTTCGATATCTTCTTCTCTTATTTTCAGTTGATTATAGGCCTTTCTTAGATCGATTTTTGAAAAGATCTTCATTCCTTCCAGGCGGTACGTGAAGTCTCGAAGTCGGGGAATCGGATATCTATCCGGTTTGGTTACCGCGTTCAGACGCCGGTAATCGCCGCACGGTCTGAACTCGCCATTTTTCTTCAGTACGAGGTGTAGCGGGCTCGCCCAAGGTGATTTTGAAGGTCGACATATTCCTTGTTCGAGCATACTTTGGAATTCCTTTTGGGCTGCATGGTACTTGTGTGGCGGTAACGGTCTTGCTTTGTTGTACACTGGCGGTCCGTAAGTGACAATGTGATGTTCGACGTCACTGTTCTTCACGTTGGAGAAATTCACAGATGTTATTTCGGCATACTTTTGGAGAAGTCTGTGGTACGGGTCCGTGAGGTTGATGGTGAGTACCGTTGGGGTAGAAATATTGCTCGCAGCACAGCCGCTGATCGCTAAACCGGTTTTTTTGTCGACCAGTTTCGTGGCGCGTAGATCGATGAGTAGGTCGTGGTGGCGTAAGAAATCAGCGCCTAGTATCGGTCGTTTCACAGCAGCAACAATAAACTTCCATGATAAAGGACGGCGCAGACCGAGATTGAGCTTCAACTTCTTCTCACCGTAAGTTTGTATTGGGGTGCCGTTCGCTGCATACAATACGTCTTCGGATCTTTTCATCCCTTTCTCGCATGGAATGACTGACACGTTTGCTCCAGTGTCCACCAGGAATCGCAGATGTTGTTGATAGTCGCAAACATGTAGACGGTATGATGATATGTCGTTAACCTCGGATCCCGTCATAGCCAAGGTTGCGACTAGTTTTCCTGACGCTTCACGAACTTGCACGGAGATCTGCATTTGCGTGCTTCGTCACCGTATCGAGCGTGATAAAAACATACGTCGTCTGATCTCTGTTGGTATTTATGCGACGATCTTCCTCGGGAACGCGAGTGTGAGCGTGGACGAAAAGGTTTGTTTGACGGTCTCCTTTGTCTCGATCTATCCATTTTCATTGCAGCTATCTCCTTGGTGAGTTGTGCAACTGCTTCACGTAGATCTTGTTCGGGTTGACGGTGATCGCTTCGGTGACGTGAAGATGTCGACTGCTGGCACGAACAGACCGAATGGACTTCGCGTGTTTGCTCGTGCATTTTATCCGCCATAGCTGCGAGCACGTCTAGCGTGGCCTCCTCGTTCACAGACAACACGGCGCGCGTGGACGCAGGAAGTTGTCTCACCCACAAGATTTTCAGAGTTTTGTCGGGCATTTTATCGCGTGCCGGTTCACGCATGCGCCGTAGTAACTGGGAAGGTTTTTGATCCCCCAGCTCCATCTCATTAAGAAGCTTTTGTAGTTGCTCTGTCTCCGATTCTTCATACACGGACAACAATCTGTTTTTAGCTTTTTATCATTATGATTCCAGCTGAATTTGGAGGTTTACAATGGTCACACGATGAGACGTCGCTAGTGTATGTCGCTGAGAAGAAGCTGCCCAAATTTGAGCCTTATATCAAGAGGAAAGATGACAAACCCAAGACCGACGGCAGCGGGGAAACGGCGCCCATAAGGGTAAGTTTTAAAGGTTTTTGAACTGTAATAAAACTGATGATAATTAGAATAGCATAATCAGCCTATAATGTTCCCACTGTTGGGAGTCGGGCTTCCTCTCTTCGAGAGGGGGTGCGCTGTAATAAGATTAGAATAGTAGCCAAAGTAGAATAAATAATTCGTGGAAATTCCAGGCGAATATATTTAGTGAAGCTTCTTGAAAAATTGAACCGACAACCAGCACCCTATTGCGCTCTACTACTCTATGGTGCTCTCTACTACTCTCTGTTGTGCTGGTTTTGTAGACAAACCTGGTTCGGTTCCTAGCTCAGGCTTTTTCGTAAAACAGCCATGGTTTATTTGACCACTTGGCTCTGTTACCATCAGTTTCGGATTTCGCCATGAAGTCCTATCTCAAATACCACCCACAGAGGGTGGTAAAACTGATTTAACTGTGCTCAAACTGATGTTTTTGTGTTACACCACCATACAAACTTTCTTATATTATGTTATACCAATATTACCAATACCCTTACTAATAAACGTTGTATAGCATCTGTATAGTTACACAACGCTTTGTCTTCTTCTTTTCTCCTTCATTGTTTTGAGAGCAGTGGTGATGAAATAATTTGTACAAAGTAAAGCGCTTGTCTGGGTTCGAACCACGTTCGAACCTAGTACCCACAATTCGTAAGTCGCAGCCGTTTCCACTGGGCAACCACTACTGCTTTATTAGGAGTACTTAGGAATAATCAAGCAATTTTTCCAGGGCGAAGAGTACATATACAGACAAGACTGGGGCGAGCAGTTGGTGGGCAAATATCTATCCGTCATAGTCGTGTTCAAATTGGACGGGGAGAAGTTGACCTTGCTGGGCGGTGTTCCGGACAGCATGTGTCCGGGACAGGTAAGGTCTATTCATATACAACATTATTTTTAGTATATGCGAAACCTGAATATAGTTTGTTCAGAATAAGTAACTGAATCGATTTCAATGATTTTTACATATATGTTATATTTTGTCCCAAAAATATTTAATCACTAGTTAATTACAATAAAATCGCCGTACAGTTAGGTACCTACTGCCAAACTATTGAGTTGAGCGTACGATGCTGGAGGAGCATAAAACATGGTCACCCAGCGCCGCGCCGCGTGGTGAGCATGTTTTTGAACGGACAACCGGTAACATAACAAGCTTATTACTTTGTGATTTCTCATGATACAGTTTTAAAATTTTGTACATAGATTCTTTACATAAAAATACTAGACACGTGTTTCGGGTTTCGCATATACTAAAAATAATGTTGTATATGTTTCCAATTGATGTTATTTCAAGTTTAACAAATATCAATTTTTTTATGGTAATTAAGTTGATTTCAGAGCGGCTAGCACTATTGAAAAAGTTATTAAAATGTTTGAAGTTGTAGCGTAAAGTGAACTTTATTCTGTAGGAAGTAAAGTTATTATTTGTTTACATTTTTAGCAAGTAAATTGCGAACGCAGATTAGGTGCACTGTAGCCAAGACAACTCTGTCCATTATAATTATGTCTATGTGAGGTAGTCAAGCTACTCTCAAAATTATAACGAAATTAGAGATTGGTTTTATCAGATAAATTGATAATTCATCAATTAAAATTCAATATTTTAAAATCCCCGCTAGATATGAAAACAGTATAAAGATATTAATTTACATCATAATGTTGTACATAAAGTTAATTTATGTTTTATTCTGTAACAACCTGACTAACTGGGCCCAAATACCCGTACAAGTTGTCCCATGTCCATTACGTTGCCGTTAAAAAAAATGTTTTTTGAAGTCTATGAAAAATTTTTGTTTACCCCAATTTTTTTTGTTATATCGACGTTCTATTTTTGTATTTGTGTTCGTGTTAGGTTCGCTTCTCTCCGGATGACAAGAGCGTAGTGGGAGTGGTTTGGGAGACGGAGCCCCGCAGACTGGGCCTCATATTTTGCACCAACCGGCCCAGTTACATCTTTGAATGTAGTCTGGAAGGAGATTTTAGTGAGTTGTTCAGTATAATAATAATATTTTTTACGTTTAAATAGTGAACTGCGCACTCACTTAACATCTTCCAATATATTTATATGTAACTAGCTGTGGCCCGCGGTTTCACCCGCGTAAATGTCGATCCCGTGGGAATATCGGGATTAAAAGTAGCCTATATGTTAATCCAGGGTGTCAGCTACATCCATACAAAATTTTATGAAAATAGGCTGTTTTTTTAACAATTTGCCATTCAAAAAGTGCTGATACAAAGCATATAAAAAAAACCCGTTTATGATTTATGAATATTTAAAAAAGTATCCATTATTTCAATAAGGTGAAAATTTTGTAATCATGTCTTCAATAGTAGTTCCAGTGACGTAAACATAACTGGAGAAATGTGGTTGTACTACACCTCTGCTCAGCCCTTTGGGAATACCAGGCGTGAAGTTGTGTTATTTGTTAAAAACATGCGTTTTTGGCTTGTGATAACCATCTTTATCTTTCTCATTATAGAGTTGATAACTGACGACGGCCTAGCGGTGCGGTCTCCGAGGTTTAACTCCACCGGAGACCTGGTGTGGTTGCAGCGCAAGGCCTATGGGCCGCATCACGCTTGTCATGAGCTGATGATCAGAAAAAAGGGCTCTGTAAGTTATAAGCTATAGCGTATAATAAGGATTTCGTTATACCTTCACGAGATCCGTATTTTCGTGAAAGTGCAAGCTTAGAGCAGTGGTCCAGCTAGCGACCCCAGACAGGCGCTGTACTTTGTGTAAATTATTTAATCACCAATGCTCCCAAAACGGTGAAGATCATAAGGAAACCGCATATGCTAGAACTAAAAAAATCTAAGACGTGTGGTATTTAGCAACCCGCACTGGGCCCGCGTGATGGATACGGCCCGCTCCCTCTCACATAGGGGAGGCCTGAGTCCCAGCGGTGGGAAGACTGATTATGCGAGTAATTTCGCGAAATGTTTTTATGCTGGCAAAGTGATGTACTGATGTCAGATATCAGATATTTTCTATCACAACGAGATATCGCATTCTTCTGAATTCATGTTCGTTAATATTGCATCGACACATATTTTTGAAGCTGATGCAGCATCGTATATATGTATTTTATTTTTAATTTATTTATTCATTTTCGGACAATATAATCCATCTTGTTAGTGAAATAATACCTTATAAGTAATGTTAGTAAGGCTGATATCACATTGTACGCGCACTGTGCACACGCCAGCGCGCGCAGCGTTTGTTAATGTGATATAATCAGCCTAATAAAAACACACTATCGTGATTAATTTGACAGGACTAAACTAAAACTTATCTTCTGTCCTTTTCTTAATGAAATAGAAAGAAAAAGATGCACTGAACTTAAATTTAGTTTAGTTTGTGAACAGAATCGGCACCATTATTGCCGAGCTGTCCACAGTATTTATGCTAGAGATTGAACAATACCAAACTTTTCAATTATTTCAGGATACACTATCCCTTACATACACGTTGGTTGAAGTAGTGGAGTCCTCCATAAACATAAAGCATGGGGACATTTCGGAACAGTTCTTCGGCATTTACTGCCAAGCTCTCCCCAGTAGGTGCTTCAACGCAGCCGGGGACAGAGTTCTATTCTCGAGTCCACAGGAGACCGAAGTGCGCGCCTACGTTTATAACATGGGTATGTATTAAGTATTTAGGGTTATTGAAAACCACTACAATGTATAGCTGAATTAATGAAAATTATGGTGAAAGTAGTTTGTTAGAGTCTTTTACTGAATCGATTTCTATCATTTTTAATATAATGCAGGTAATTTTTTATCACAATAATGTTTCGTTTTTTCCTCTTAGTTTTCACCTTTTCATTCCTCGACTGATATACCGTCCAACCGCTCATATAGTATCAATGTCACACAGACAGCAGCAAGTTAGTGGACATATCCAATAGGGCCCAGCGAGGTTCCACCACTATTCTGGACGTCCGCGGTGACGTCATACTCGCGACTTGCTCCAATCTGAAATCACCGGGACAGGTAACTATGAATTTTTATTTGATTATTAATTTATTATTATTGATTTATTAGCGGATTAGCTATACTATTACACTGACATTTTTCAGTAATATTAAAAAAAAAAAACGCATATCTCTGAAAAGTGAAAACCCATTTATCGACTTATATTCACGGCTTCTCAAGTGACTGTCGACTGACTTACAAATGCAGTTGGAATGTAGGATAACATGTTTTTCAACTACAATGTTAAGTTTTTTTTTTGGGATACATTCATCCCAACTTCCCGTCCTTTTCTTTTTTTTAAAGGGCCTTATCGCTGAGCGATAACGTCGCCCTGTAACATCAGCACAATCAACTAAACCTAAAAACAGATAACACTTAATTTAAAACAAAGGAATGCCAGCTTGTACAGTATTCTAGCTTGTTCCGATAAAGGACATGCCAGGATAGCATTACACTCTCCAATATCATACTTATTTATAGTACCAAGCAAATTAAATCTCAAATCCCCATTCCGCACACACTCCATCAAAACATGTTGCACATCTTCGACTACTCCACATCACTCTAATATTATAAAGGCGAAAGTTTGTGAGTGTGTGTGTGAGGGTGTGTTTATATGTTTGTTACTTCTTCACGCTCAAACGGCTGGAGCAATTTTGATAAAATTTTGTATGGAGGTAGCTGGCACCCTGGATGAACATATAGGCTACTTTTTATCCCGATATTCCCACGGGATCGACACTTATGCGGGTGAAACCGCGGGGCGCAGCTAGTTCTTAAATAAATATTTAGTGTTGCCTCTTTCTACCCCTTCAGGCTATACAGGCGTAATGTTATCTTGTTTGTGCCAGTTGTACGTGGCGCGGCTGCCGCCTGACTCGCGCGAGAGTGAGATCGTTTGGAAGCGCGTGAGTTCCAACTTTCAAGCGCCTTTCTCCGTCACCGAATCTGATGTGGTCTACTTCGAGCTGGGGGAAAAACCTAAGGGTAAGTGTAGTTTTATTGCTCATTATACCCCAGTTTCGAAGGAATGGCACTGTAGTACTTAGTATCTACAACGCCACATGCGAACAACGCGTCACACTGACGTTACGCAAAATCCTGCATCTCGCAAGCAGAGTTTACCGGGCAACTAGCATAGATACAATGGCCCGAAATAAATTATCGGGCAGTTGCCCGCCAGACACAGCACCCGTCTGCTCGGAGGATCCTCCCTTTTCTATAGAGGATGAGTGAACTTTACACCCTGTTTATCAAACCTCTATAGTAATACGTCACACATCGTGGAAATTTTGCACGACACAATCAATCGGTTGTGTCATGCTAAATTTAGCACTGCACTTTACAAAATCTTGTAAAGTGTTTAAAAAAACACTTTCCACAATAAATCCAAGTTAAATTACCAATTAAAAGTTAAATTGCAATTTTATTATTAATTACATATAATTTTTGCACACTTCGTACAAAGTCATTTGACATTTTTGTCGTGCGACCTTTCTCTGCGAGGACGACCGTAATAGCGTGCAATTTGATAATGTCAAAATGTTTATGATGAAACCCGCATCAATATCTAAAACAGTTTAGAAGCAAACACAGACTTTCCGATAAACTATAAATTTAATGAAAAAATTATTTATAGATTGTAGACTATTTCTCATAATTTCCAAAAGTTCATTTTATTAACGCTTGCCAACAGTATTTTTCTCCAAAAACGAACTTTTTTGGTAGAAATATTTGGTATTTAGTAACATGTAAAAATCATTTTCTAAAACCAACTTCTGTATTGTATTCACAGTTTTCATTGCAATTAAATGTCCCACAGAGAATTTCACGGCGATTCACTTTTCGCCTGCAGTACAGGACAAGAAGCTACCTTTGATTGTGTGGCCGCATGGTGGCCCGCACTCCAACTTTGTCAACGCGTTTTCGTTCGACGCAGCGCTGTTCAACATGTTGGGTAAGCTTTAGTTATAATTTATAAAGTATAACCAACATAAAAAAGGGCCTTGTAAAAAAAAAAAATAAGATGCAAGGATCCGATAATAAATCCTAAGTTCTATCAAAGCCAAGCTATATAACAACATATCAAAAGCTTCTATAACAACATATCAAAAGCTTATTAACACTCAAGAGAGTTTCTCGCTCGTCGATAGGCGAGATTATCTATGCGAGTGTCGCAGGCGAGAAGAAATCTTGTGTAAATTAACCTTGAATTTTATTAGTCAGGTATTAAATAAATAGAATAACTTTAGTACAATTATTATTTTGTAAATGAAATAACTGGTCAAGGACAAGGTAATGTATCGATAATTTTCTACGTATGTATACAGGCTCAAATTAAATTAGCTAGCGAAACTCCGCAGACGTGATTGGTATTGGTATCTAAACATGACAAAAAAATAAATAAAAAAAGGTTGATTTTTATTGGGGTCAAATACCGCTGGTGGTGTTGTTACTAAAAGTACGAGTTGAGAAAATCTGTTTTTTTTTTGTTTTATCGATACCCATCACGTCTGTGAAGTTTACATAAAGAAAACTGATTTTTAAACTGATATTTCAAAATTTTAATTCTACCTGCGCCAAAGAAAACTCATCTAATTAATTATTTTTTTATTTGATCACGTTTTGATATCAATACGCCTGCGGAGTTTCGCTAGCTAATTCAATTTGACCCTGGATTAACTTAATAACCTACTATACTCATTACACCTATGTATCGTTACTAAAAGAAGAGGGTTCTTAGTATCGCGGTGTTCGAACTAAGTCAGTTTTATCCACGATCAAACTCAACAAGAAAATAAATCGATAAAGTAGTCAGAAACAAATAAAATTACAGGATTCGCGAGCTTACAAGTCAACTACCGCGGCTCGACGGGCGCGGGGGAAACCTCCTTAAATTCCTTGCTAAGTCGATGCGGCGACGAAGACGTCAAAAACTGCAAAAAAGCCACAGACTATGCAGTGGAAAACTACCCTATTGACGTGAAAAAAGTGTTCCTAATGGGAGGTTCTCATGGCGGGTTCCTAGTCACGCATTTGAGCGGACAGTACCCAGATACGTATGCTGCAGTTGTAAGCAGGAATCCGGTCATAGATATTGCCAGTATGTTCAATACCACGGATATTGCCGACTGGTGAGTTGAGTTTGCATGTTTCTCAACCGACTTCTTAAAAACGGAGGAGGTTCTCGATTCGACGATATGATTTTTTTTTAAATTTATTCATCTTTTTGGCAGGGACATCGGATTCTGAAAAATTTAAAATTACACTTTTTTACATTTTTTTTTTAAATAACTGACGAAAAATTTCTGCGTGCTAGAATCATGTGCTTAATTCGTGGTTACAGTTTGGGCTTCGATGTCCCCGCCACCCTATATATTTTTCGTCAATTGTGGATTGATTTCGAATTTTTTTTTGTTAATCTGTGGTCTCTTGTTTGTGTGTCTGTCGCAGATGCATTGTAGAATCCGCTGTTTTAAAAAACCGCTAGTTGTTTTACAAAACAGCTCCTTTATGTAAAACAATTAAACAACGTTCAGCTGGATTGTCATTGCGCTACGTTTTACAAGACTGCTACCGGCGAGACGTAATGCAGAATGGCTTATTTGCAGTCATATTGAACGTCTTTCATAAAACTCTGATAACTTTTAATTAAAATTGTCCTTAAACCACTATTTTCACTTATGTTAAGGTAATTTTTACTCGTATTTAAGTAGTAAAAGTTAGTAAAGAACATTTTGGAAATGTCTTATTTAAAAAAAAAAGATAACTGGAAATCTGTTTCCATAGAAAATTTTAAATCGGTCTAATTTGGCTGTAACACTATTTTTCGGAAAGTTCTTAGCTAACTTTTAAGACCTTTGTATACTGCTTATGCGTACGATGTTTCATTAAAATCGGTTCATTCATTTCGAAAAACAAGGGCTTGAAAGTTTGTATGAAATGCCGTACGTCCGGTCTTAGACCGGGACTGCCTAGTCTTGGCATAATGTTATTATGATGACGTCATGTTCTATTTATTAAGTTATTTGTAAGTGGTAATTGAACGTTATTAATTAAGAATCACAGAGGCATGCCCTAAATGTATTATGATTTATTTTTTTTATTTTGTTTCTGATTGCTTTAAGTTCGTACACCGTATTATTATTATTTTTGTCAAGTATGTTATGTTAATTTTAGGGCTGATTTTACCACCGACAGATATCAGCGGGGTAATTGCGTATCACACTAACAGTAGCAATGGCTTTCATTTTGACAGTTCAACAACATTCATTGCGTTATTTAAGTTGTCGAGATGATTCTTTTTTTCGAACATATGAAGCATTCATTGGTTTAGCAATATCCTTCAAAATGATTCAGATTGTGATTGATAGTTTGGGAGCAGATATTTATCCGTGGAATATAATTGACGTCAACAATTTAAAATTATTCTTATACTAGTCTTGCCCGCGACTTCGTTCGCGTCAAACTTATTATTCCCCCGAGCCACCCCGTCACATCGCATCGCCGGCCCTTCGTTTTCGCTTAGTGTTCCTTCTGCTCGGCTCCTAAGGATACTAGCGTGACATTAAATAGCCTATAGATAGCCTTTGTCAAGAATTGGGCTATCAAATACTGCAAAAAGAGTTCCAGAGATTAGCGCGTTCATACAAACAAACAAACTCTCCGGCTTTAATATTAGTATGTAGATATCTGGCGCGTTGGTGAAATCTGCTCTTAGGTACATTTCACCGAACCGTAAAATACCGAAGCACTCTTGACTAACACTTATGACGTGAGTTACACCTATCCCACTTCAAAGAAAACATTTTTTACTAGGTTTCGCATCAGCAAGAATAAACTTCCGAGGCTCGATCGGCCACGGTGACGAAAAGGTCCGATCTCTTATATCCCACGTAGGCGAATACGACGTACAAGACTGCTATCTCACTCTAACAACTTTACTAGAAAGAGATGAAAGATTATGTAGAGATAACGTCTTTCTCTATGGAGGAAGTTATGGTGGGTTGGTGGTGGCCCATCTGGCGGGTCTATACCCTGATAGGTTTAAGGCTATGGTGATGAGAAACCCATTGATAGATATGGCCACTAAAGGCAGTATTGCTGATAATTATGATGGGTGAGTTTAGTTTTAATGTTTGATTTTCAAGTGGGTTTGAACGGGTCTGCTAAATTTTGTGTATTTAATCCATACTAATATTATAAATGCGAAAGTGTGTATGTCTGTCTGTTACCTCTTCACGCTTAAACCGCTGAACCGATTTAGATGAACTTTGGTATACAGATAGAGTGAGAATCCCGGGAAAGGACCTAAGATAGTTTTTATGCAGATATTCCCACGGGATCGAAACGTATGTTGGTGAAACCGCGGAGCGCTGCTAGTGTACAATAACGTTCAATTACCGCTTGTTATTAATAACATATAACAAAATATGAGATGACATCAAAAGGAAAGAAAAAATATTTTATTTGGGACTCACAGGAACACTGATTCATGCGATTATTTTCTTTATTTGCGTGTGCATTTTCACCTCAAACGTTTTTATTTATCTCCGCTTTTCTCCCAGTTTATGTGCTAAACTGTACGAGTACCGAGTCGAATTTTATATTAAATTTTATCTCAATGGTATAAAATACTTATCAAAACGACAGTTATCTTGTACTGTGTGCATTCTGAAACATATCTTGAGTCATTGAGATACGGTTTAATTTCGTTAGTTGTTAAGATCTTTTTGAACAGTGTTCATAGCAATATTTTTGATGCATCAGGTGTGCAGTGGAAACTGGATTCGACTTCACAGAATATGGCCCCGTTAGTGAAGAAATGTTGCTCGCTATGAGACGAGCTTCGCCGATAGTGCACGTTCACAATGTAAAGGCGCCCACAGCCCTCATGCTGGGCTCGGGAGACGTGCGCGTGCCGCATTACCAGGGACTGGAGTATGCCAGGAGATTGAAGGGGAATGGAGTAGTTACCAAGTAAGTAAACAAGGCAATGTCAAATCATTTATTTGAAATAGACACATAAAAGGCACCTTTGACCGTCATAATGCAACAGTGGGAACATTATAGGTATTAAATATTTATTCACAAAAATTAAAGTGACACTTTACATCTTTCTTAAGCGACACATTATTGTTTTGCGACATCTACGCGAACAAAGTCGCGGGCACAGCTAGTGTATCCATACTAATATCATAAATTCGAAAGTAAGTCTGTCTGTATGTATGTTACCTTTTCACGCCTAAACGGAAGGACGGACAGCACGGATTTCGATAAAAGCGGAAGCTGGTATTAAATATTAGACAGTACAATCTGTCGGGGCGGGTAGTTTATGATATATCTTCTTTATTTCCAGAGTATACATGTATGAGGACAACCACTCGCTATCCTCACTCTCTGTTGAGATGGACAACCTCATCAACGGCGTCAACTGGTTCATGCAACATCTCGATGAGCCCAAAAAATGTACTGACAGCTTTTGACAACCTTTTATGAACATTTTTCCTCCCGACAGACAATAAAGTTAGGGTCATAAATGTTTAAGCAACTTAAACTGTCCGTATATTCAAATCACAACTGTCATTCTTTGACAGTTGTATAAAATTGCTACAACACGGCAAATAGACGTAGTGTGTCTATTTGCATAACAATTAATTGCCCTGACAGTACATTAAAGCCTCGTGTTCATTGGGAAACGAAAGTCGGGCAACATTGTTTCAGCAACATGTTTTGTGTCACAGGAATCGTATTTATTAGGAAACAAAAGTTGACCAACATTGTTTCCAGGAACATTTTGACTTTGTTTTGCAACTGATTTCTTAATTGTTTCTGTAATTACGTATTCATTCAACCGCTCTGGTATATACATGATAAATCTGATTTGACACTATGAGCATTTGAAACTTTGTTATAATTACGTTTGTTGATCAAACTGTTACCTGTACTTTTAGCAACAAAGGAAAGTAAAAAAGTCGAATATGTGTGTGATGTAAAAACAGAAAATTACCAATAAATTGTTGACTTATCATGTATATACCAAACAACACAGATATTTAAAACATCATTCTGTCTCTGCCAAATTCGATTGGTACGAAATAAAACGTTTTAAATTCGTTTAGAGGTAAATTAAATGGACACAGTGCTAAGTCATTTGTTGTGTTATCGGACCTAAGTATACTTAAAACATACTACATACATACCCTTCTTTGCAGTCGGGTAAAAAGTACATACCTTTACCATACATATATACCATACATATCTTTACCGCGTCGGTAGAGATGTACGGATACCGATAAGTACCGATTTATCGATTTTTGTAGTTCATTTTTTTTTGTTATTACTCTCGTCAGCGAGGCATGAGAAAAGGCTTTTTCCTGTGAGGTAGTTTTAATAATCGAAAATGAAAATAATGTTGCCAACTACAAGATCTATGGATAACAGGTACAATCGGTACACCTCTAATCTAATAGGTATAGGGTTTTTTTCTTCGTCGTATCAATGATTCCCTTTTATTAATTTTATATCAGCTTCGACCACAATTCGGCCACTTCGACAGCGTTAGCGTTGGCCTCGCAAAGGTCTTCCATAGTCCCGGTGTTTTTGCACAGAGTGCACGACAAGAGGTGAGGCATCGTTTGTGATGTGGCTCTTCGGAGTACCCCCACCTAAGTTGACCACCTTCTTAGTGGGTTAAGAGATTTCCTGGTGTTTCCCAGGTAGTTGGTGGCCCACTGGGAGAGGTGTTAAATGAATAAGCATTAAAAAAAAAGGCTAAATAACATGTAAAATGTTGGTGTTGAAACTAAACGCTTTTAATGAACATTTGTCGAGTTTCTACAGCACTGTCAAACCCTCAACCAGGGTAATTAATAAATAAGTTTGTAATAATTATATGTATTTACATTTTTATATGAAAGTCAATAAATCAATTAATATGCATTTATTTGTTTTTTTTTTCCTATAATCTGACTTCATTTGAAAAACCCGAGCAAATCGTCCCTTTTCTCTTATCTTTGACTAGCTTCTGCCCGGGACTTTGGTTCGCGTGAAATTTCGGCCCCCGACCCACCGCGTCGCATCGCATCGCCCGCCCGCGCTATTACTTCGTTTTCGCTTAGCGTTTTTCTACCTTTTTTTTCCCTCGCCACCTAAGGTTTGTAGCGTAATGTTAATATAGTCGAATCTCCCTCAAGAATTTGGTATCAAATACAAAAATTATTTTTCAAATCTGATTGGTACTCCAGAGATATAGCGCGTTCAAACAAAAAAAGAAACAAAATCTTCAGCTTTATTAAGATGGATTTTCGCAAAACATAGATTTAACGACGATATTACGAACTAATCTTCATAAAAATAATAAATTATAATCGTAATAACATAAATAAGTCCATCAAATATCAAGAGCCTGACAAGAGCCAATGTTTTTGTAAAGGGTGGATAGTAAAACTAGGGGTTGGATAGCAAATGGTACGGTAAAACGAAAGTGCCAATAAAAGTAGAATTACACAGCTAGGCACCTAATCACCCGTATGATTGGTTGTAGTATAACTATAAACAGTAGGTAAAGTGGCGTATGGATACGGGAGGTTACCATGCATTAAATATTTTAATGCCTTGTTGGTCTACTGGTCGCATGAGGGTTCGATTTCCGGGCCGGGCAAAGTGTTTTCCATCTGAAATTTTTTAGTAGAAGCCCGGAGTCTGGGTTTGTGCCCTATTGATGGCAATAGGCACGCCTCTATTCCATGGAAATTAAACATAACTGGCGAAATGTAGATGTACTAAGGTAGACCTCTGTCTAACCTTTTGGGGTATACAGGCGTGATGTTATATAAATATTTTACAGACGGCAGGTCATCAGGCTAGACAAAAAAAGGTGCCAAGCGATCTTGAACCATATCCGTTGTAACGATTACTGTCATCTTGACCTATCCTGTGCTCTGCAAAAGATAATTATGGCACGGGCTCTGTTTCATTTCACTACCTCCAGATAGGAGCTTAACTTTCTGGGGGGAACTAAATAAGCATGCCAAACGTATCAAATTTTGCCCGTTTTGTCCAAAGTTACACTACTGTTATTCCTTCACTGTGGCATTACCTTCCCTACCGTAACGAGACAGGTGCCCACCGTATGTCCATGTGTTGTAAACGCAAAGTCCACATGTTCGGGCATTTGTGACGCCATTAATTAGTATTAAGTGCTACCTAATTGCGATACAAGCACTTGAGACAATTATGTTTACGACTATGGTAGATTATATGGTTCAAGAGCCCTAGAGTGGATATTTTAGAGGAGGCCTATGATGTTCATAAACTTAGCAGGTAATCAACTGAAAGGTTCCTAATTTCCTGAGCAACAAGACACGTAAAACCTATAATCACAACTACCTATTTGTTTTGATAATATACATTTGCATAAACCGTTCAAATCGGTTCATATTTATTTCCATGAAGGGTTGTGCTTGAATTTTATTAACCCTAATTATTTATTATCACAGTTGCTAATTATTTACCGAACCCGAGACAAAACCGTGACGAGATATAATGTTATTGTAAAAAATAATGTTTTCCCGCGTTTTTTACCCTTGATAGCGGCCATATTGTCAGGTGTAGCCGCCTACCGGAACGCAGCCGTGCCAGTCGCCGGGTCCGCTACCAAATTCATCCCTTATTATTAAAAAATCTAATTGCAGTGGGGTTTCAAGAGGACGGACAAAAACTCAATTTAATTGGTAAGGTTTTAGGTTGATATTTGAATGTAACCGTTCTTTGTTTTTCTTTTGATCACGGACTGTTGCGGTTTCACGAATAAAAAATAATATTCTGGAAAGAACTAAGTATCAGCAAAGGAGCTAGGAGTAGCTTAGATTTTAGTAACTTCTATAGGTAACTAGGTGCTATAGGCGCCGCTATGCATTCAGTCAGCGTTTGAGATTCTGGAAAAAATAATAATTTGTCGCACTAAGTAGGTATGTTACGAATAAGTTCTATACTTGGTGCTGCTGCTCTTCTGCAAGTTTCAAGTCTATTCACCTATTATTTGCATGTTTGTGATGTGACAAAATACATTCAGCCTATAAGTAATGTTCCTACGTGGTCCCAGTGCGGGTTGGTAGATGTCACTGGTCTCCGAATTTTTGATGCTAAGACATTTTCCTCACGATGTTTTCCTGCACCGTTATTGAAAGAAATGGGCGATGAAATAAATTACACAAAGTAAAGCGCTCGTTTGGGTTGTCTTGTGTTCGAACCCATGACCTACAATTCGTAAATAGTGGCCGTTACCACTGGGCCACCACTGATCTCATTACAAATAGTTACCATCAAAATATAACAAAGCTTTCTTATTCTACTAAGTTCTACAGGGCAGCGAGGGCAGGGGGTAGCAGGTGGCATTCTGTAGTTTCTTCCTCCCCCCATGGGAAGAAAGCTTGAGTTTATGTGTGTGTGTGTGTGTGTTCTACAGAGCCTTTCTAACCTTATTCAAGCTCCTGATATTTTGCTGAATCACTCCATAATTTTCACAAGATACAGTGAGCTTTAACCTCCTATATAATGAATCACGTAATAACTCAACATGTAACAAAGATATTAGGAAACGATTGAAATTAGTAGAAATATCGGTAAATTGTCATCGTAAAATCATGTTCCAGACTAATGTGATTGACAAAAGAGTTAGTTTACAGAGGTCAAGTGTCCTCTTAACCTTTCATATTCTATCACACTCGTTAATCTGGGTAATTAGTTGACTGTTACATAACTTCGGAATCACTTTTGCTCGACTTAAAGCGACCTCTAAAAGTTACTTGACATTTTTCCACTTCAGCAGTGAAGCCACATTATGATTAAAAAAAAAAACAGGCAAGTACTCCTAAGGGATTACTTGATTATTTTTTATGATAAGTCAAAGGTTAACTTAGTCAATAAAAACGAGCAGTTCAAACAATTGGATCACTAGAGTTTTAAACCATAATGTGGTGTGTCACAGCCACTGACCTCTATTAAACAACTTGTATTACAGGTCAGTGGTCACAGCACAGCTGAAGTGGAAAAAAATCAACTTTGGAAGCCAGTACCTACCTATAAATCAAGTAAAGCTACACTCTTTTAACTAGACCAGTCGTTGACCTTTTGGCAAAGAGTTAGTTCCTTAAAAAAAATTGTGAATGAGTAAAGTACCTAAGTACATTACCTAGTTCAACACGTATTTGTCAAGTTACAATATAGGTAGGTAAGTTTTCCTCTCTATTTGATCCGTCTAAACAGAAAATTAAAGCAAGTGCTTGTCCAATGTCACCCTTCGCTACCCCTGTTTACTCTGTATCAATAAGGACTCAGTAACTATGAAAAGGGTACCCTTGCCATACTTCGAATTACAAGGTAAAAATATATGTAGATGTAAAAGTCGCATGTGACCCTGGATGTGAGTAGCACGGGGATATTGGAGCGAATGGCATAGTTCATGGGAGGCTTAGATGACTGCAGTGGCTCGTTAGGTATGCTAAACATTTTTGGCAGTCTTTAGGTACCTACCCTAATTGCCACACTATTAATATAAATCTGAATTATTTTGAAGGATATTGCTAATCCGTTGCTTCATAATTATGTTCGAAAAATTTGTCTGCTCAACAACGTAAATAACGCAATGAATGTTGTTAAACTGTCAAATTGAAAGCCTTTGCTCCCTATTGTATTTTACGCAATTATCCTGCCGGTAAAACACTTAGCTGGCGTTATCTGCAAAATCTATCAAACAGATTTGCAGTAATCAGTATTGAGGATCCTCTACGCATGCCTATCCTTTGTACCAATAGCTATATCTTCTTCTGTGTTCCCTGAATGCTGAATATCGTGAGTGCTTAGGTACACAACGCGTCACCAAGTTATGCAGTCTTCTGCAGTGTGGACCCCTTGGTAAGTAATCATAGTAACCCATAGCTCTAAAATGGCTCACATCTCTCAGCACGTACAGTTAACAGGCAGGTACAGTTAACTTTTAGCGGGAGATGACAGTCAAGAGGGAAAAGGTCTAAAGGAGAGAAGGGTCCTGTTCAAATCAGCAATGCACGGACCGATACGAAAGAGGCTGCTGTGTAAAGTGTTCCGATATTCTAAAATGATGTCATTTCTATGTACGAGTGGAAGTCGCTGTCTAACCCGAAAAATAAAGGTAACCATGGAGTTTCGAACCTGTCGAGTATTTAAGTTTAGGGAAGGCCTCTCGGTCTCGGGAGGGTCGGTTTCTTCTTTTTTTTCTCGTGAAATCAGGATGGATTAAGACAAATATATGTACCTACATGAATGACTAAAAAAACCGCGCTGAAAATGTGAGTGATATAACGGAAGTACCCGCACAAGTTGACTTGTGCCGATATGCCTCAGAAATCATCGATCAGGCCCGCACTTGGGGTTCATAATGGCTGGTAAATATTAATGGCTTGAAAAAATTTACTTGCAGTGCATTAAAATTAATGTAAGTCATGATTCGTTGAGGCTTTTTTTACATTTCGAAGTTGTGAAGCTGGAACTGCTTTTGTAGTTTGGGATAGGTTGGTGCTGCCTAGCAGTTCGGTCCGGTCCTGCGTCCGATAACCGTGACTAATTGTCCGGAGCTATCAGCGATGCGGGCTGGCGTTGTCTTGCGGCGGAAAAATATCGATCGCAGCACACACCTGTTCGGAATCGTTCGACGGTGCACACAATGGGGCGCGCACCTCCACCTGCCCACTAGCACGCGCGCCGCCGCTCCGCGCGCACACACGCACGAGCCGCCGACACGACAGCATGCGCGCGGGGGGGCGCCGCTGACCGCCGCGACGTCACGCCGGCCGCGCCGTCGCCGATCGATTCCCTCCGGACATCTTGGACAACACCGTCCACCACCTTCTATTTTCTCAGGTAATCCAACCCAAGTGATCAACTAAATCCCCATTCATTCCCCGCGTTTCATTATGTATAATAATTCCAAGAAATCGAAGTTTCCAATATTAGCTGATTCATGAACTACGTGACTCATCAGTTCATTGTCGCAATATTTTCAGGGCGAATGATGTAGTTGGCCGCGATGCATATAACGTCAGGCCTGTCTCCGGCGTCCGGGGAGATGCTGGACGCGACGTCGCTCAATTTTTATGGAGATTCAGGAGACCAATATGGGACGACGTATTTCGCCGTGGACCACACCGTCCCGGAGTCATCCCACACCGTCGAGATAGAGTACGTGTACGAGCAACCAGACACGTACGCCATAAACCAAGAAGATATAGAAACGGATGTGGCTCAGAATGAAACGGTGGTATCCGCAGATAAAGATGATTACTCTAAAAAGATACGCAGCAAACACAAGCCTAGCAAGATGGTTGTAGATGAGGAGCCGGAGGCTGATCTCACGAACCTAACATGGTTGCAGAATATAACGAATATTATGTCAGTGCCGCAGTTTCCGTTACCTCCGATGTCGCCGAGCCCTCAAGTGAAGACGCAGCCGGAGAACACGAGGCTGCAGAAGTTCAACCAGACGATAGCGAAATGCCAGAGAGACTTCACGGAGAACAAGGACGAGTATCGGACGAACAATGCGAAGAAACCTCCGTATTCGTACAGCACGTTGATCTGCATGGCGATGAGGTACAACAACGACAAGATGACGCTCTCCGCGATATATTCATGGATCAGAGAGAACTTCAAGTACTACAGGAACGCTGATCCCACTTGGCAGGTGAGTGCTATCGCTTCAGTAGGGATTCCTCATGATTTAATAAACGTGTGCAGATCCGCAAACAATGTGATAAGATTACGTCTAATTGGATTTATGAATAGGGAGTTGAGTGTTTGATTGATACGTAGATATATTTTTAGTGATTGGTGATTATACGCGGTAGTAAAAGGGGAAGTGAATTAATATGATATTTTTTTTCATTTTGGGAGTTTAGTTTTTTTTTTGTATTGTATTCTGTAACTTGGCGATCAGTGTTAAAAAACATACGTCATTCAGTTGAGGTGTCACGTTCGTGGTTTTATTAGCAGAAGGAATTCTTGTGAGTCACTATCACATGGTGTGATCAAATCTCGCGGTAAGCGTAGGGACACTATGCAGTTTCAATCGGGAATGTGTGACACTTTCTGTATGTCTGTGTGGAGTTAAGATGAATCGCGGTTTTTTTAAAACATGTTTTCATGGTGTAAAAAGACACTTAACGATGCCGAGAGTCACTTGTACTCCCCGTCATTGTAAAAAAACCCCTGGTTCCCCTGGCTCACTGGTCATGTACGCCTGGGAACCTTCTGGTTACGGAGATATTATAGGTCAAAATTACAACTTTTACTGACTCAGATGCAAAGGTCATGGGATTGGGCCCATGACCTTTGCATGCATCCATAAGCACAATATTTTGCATACGTTATATTGCGCATTACCAGTTGACGGGTATGTGATGTGTCTTTTTAAATCCTGTATTTACCGTTTATATTTAATGTGTCAAGTAATTAACGATTCGTATATTCTAATTTCAGAATTCCATACGGCACAACCTCTCTCTTAACAAAGTGTTTGTGAAAGTAGCTCGATCTAAACACGAGCCAGGGAAGGGGGGCTTTTGGAAACTCGACCTCGCACATTTAGAGGGAACCAAACGAATCTCAAATAGACCTCACAAGAAGAAGAAATCGTCAGCAACGTCGGCAAAAGACAAAACCACAGAGGAAAAAACTGCAGTCGCCAATATACCGCAAGCCAATGCTATGGACGATATTTCGAACGAAATAAATCAGGCTGTGACACTGCATTTGCCAGATTTCAACCTTGGCAGTATTCAGAGCCTCCCTGACATAGATTTGGAGACGAATATAGGAGCCAATGTGATCGTGGAACCAACTATACCACCTCCTATCATCCCTGAAGATGATCTGTCGTCTCTGCTTTTGAATCCAACGGACTGGGACGACTTGCAACTCGACATGTTGGATAATTACCTGGATTCTTGTTTCAAGTAAGATTTTATACATTTATTGTTACGATTCGATGTTAGTGAGTGTACCTACAGTTTCGTTTTAGGAGTAGACGACGATAATTATTTTTATTTGAAAAAAAAAAAAGGCGTCTTGTGGTTGTCCGATTTCCTAATATGACTACGACATTAAATGTGTGTACTTTTATTTCTTTATCTTGTGGATTCTTATTAATGGTGCATTAGTAAATATTTGAAAAAGCCTTAATAGTGTTGATAAATAATAGTACGAGAAAAGCCTTTTAAAAATTAAATAGAACTTGAGACATGGGTCCGTCCGATAGGCTTTGAAATTAGAATTATAGTCTAACATCTAGCATTTGGAAAAATGTACCAGTATTAAGTATTTAGTGGGTTTTTATAGCAGTTTGGGGTGAAAAAGAGTTTTATATTTATTTTATTTGTACTACATGATAGGTACATAACTTAGTCTAGTCAAAAAGGCTTTTGCGAAAGAATAGGTAAGTATTAGATACAATGTTGAATTTGTTTTATATAAAAGGAACATTTCATATTTAGGGACACTTATTTTTAACCCCACAACTGCATTTTAATAAGTCAATAGTTGGTAGATAAAATTATATGTATCAGTATTAGGTGTTGTATGTCAAAAGTCAACATTTTTCCTACTCTTCAAATTGCGTTTGATAAATACGATGAGAAGCCCGACAAGTTATGTTTCCGGATTTTGTTAATTATTTATGTTTTGTCTATTGTTAGCGTTTAAGATGCAAATTTAATTCAAGCCGTCCACATAGGCTATATCTATTTGTAAAGTGAAATATTTATTACATTGGTATGGCTTTGTAATAACACTTTTTCTTAAACAAATCATGATGAGTAGTAAAAAAAAATATATCGACTTATTATAAATATCGATAATGCCCGCATTATCAGAGGCGCATTAACGGTTGTTTTTTGTGAAACCTAGTCTTAAAATAGTTATTTTTAGCTTAACGACAGAATTGTTCATGCACAAATTAGTAACAATCTTTTAGCTCATATCGGGGTATAAAATACTTCAAAACAACTTGTCTCAAAATTTATTAATGATTTTGCTCAATGAAAGCTCAGTCGATGGCCTAACAAATTGGGCTATTAATTCGAACAAAACAGTATTATTGTATTGGAAGTTATGCACAATTAATTGTAGCAAATATTTAAATTAAATTATATTTACTTGATAAATATATTGCATTGTGTGCACGCTGTGGAAGATTTAGCAACTCCTAAGCGATTTTAAACTATCTAGTATATCAAGCAAAAATGTCAAAAACGGCAATGATTGGAAACAAACTGTTATATTGTTATTAATCAAATCTTATATATTATAAATGAAACTTAGTGTTCGTGTCTGTCTGTGTGACCGCGCTGTAAACTACGCAACGAATTTGAATGATGTTTTCACCATAATTTAGAAAATGTATTCCGAAAGGTATATGGTTTATGTGTACCTATAAAACATTAATATGAAACTTACAAATAATAAAGAATCTTGACGTTTTGCCAAGTCGTAAAAACCGTGCGAACCACGTAGCAGGGGCGGATCGCTAGTTCATCTACAACGTGTCCCAAAATTCAACGATAAGCGGGCACCAGAGGGTGAACCTGATCATGACTACTCCAGAAAAATAATGAAAAAAATGATATTATTTTTTTTTTAATGAAAATTTTAAGGAAAAAATATTTTGATTTGATTTTTGTGCAAAAACTACAAGTATTCTGGGATTTTTAAGGGTTGTGTTGGATAGCAGTGCTACTTAAGCTGCTGATACAAAAAAAAAAACGGAAATATAATTTTTTTTTTTTTTTTTTTAACTTTTTGTAAGGGACAGGGACTGTTATTCCTTAATACAGGTTATTCTATAACCTAGCTAGGAACTTCACCCACCAGATTGTGTTTGACATGGTACAAAATTATATGTATAACGTTATGTATGCCTCATGTACTACAATATTCTTTTTATGAAATAAAATTTATTATATTTGTAAAATTGAGGTTCCAAAAAATGTAGTTTATTTTTTCATTATTTATTCTCGAGTAGTCATGAGCAGGTCCACCCTCTGGTGCCCGCTTATCGTTGAATTTTGGGACACGTTGTATAAATGGCAAAATTAGCTTAATGAATTACAAAGATCAAGTATCGTAATTAGCTACTTACTATAAAAAAAATTGCCTTTCTATATAATAAGGTAGTCATAAACACAAAAATGTAACTAATATGATTCTGATAGACGTTGTTGAAAATTATAAAGACTGTTCGAAATTAGACAGAAGACAGAAAAAAAAATATATACACGTCGACTTGAGAACCTTCTCCGTTTTTTCGTCAGTTAAAAACAGTCTAGACTACAGAAAAGAAAAACGAAAATGAATTTGTACGAGTTGCTAACTCTTAACGCTCTAATAAAAGCTTACGTAAAAAATTTTTACAATGACGTATTTACCGCTCAGTATTATGATGTACAAAGTATGATTAAATAATTATTTTTAATTAGTAAGATGTGTGGCAATACTTTATATATTTTTAGTTATTAATTATAAATGACTTATGAAGCATTATCACTTATCAGATAATCCGTCCAGTATTATGAGAGCAGTAATCTGCTTTTTGAGTAAAGTTTGCTCAGGAAACATATACAAATAATATCTATATTGTAAATCAATGTAAAAACTATTTAAATGTCTCAAAAAGGTTTGTCGTTTTTCATAATTTAGAATGCGCATTTATGCATCTATTTAACAGTTTGAAAGATTGTTTTACTGTTAGATTTAAATGTTCAAATAACGATGCGATGGTCGTAAATTTATTGAATAGTATATATACATTAGCACATAATATTGAACAATTATCGGCTTGTAATTTTGTATGAAAACCTCTGTTTAAGTAAAGTATTTTTTTTTATTATTCATGCTTTATTTTTGTACCTATTTATATAGAAAGCTTGTAATAAAGCTCGATAATTAAAAAGGAACCTATACCTAATAATTGCAAAAATAAGTAAGTGGTCACATTTTTCTTTTTAATTGTTGAAATACTCCGTTAATGTTAAGTGTCTACGGCGAAAAACACATTACGTAGGTCTCTTATTTTACGTGCACAAAATTAGAAATACTTGTTTAATATTGTGTTAAGATTAGATTTAAATGTAGAAAAACTGTACCGTCCGTGAGTGTCTTGAATTATAAACGATTTAAAAAAAAAGACGTCAATATAACAAAAAAATATGATGTCATTTATATTCGCCTTTCTGGAAACCTTTATAGGAATATTGTTGAAGTGGTTTATTCATAACATACTTACTTAAAATGAAAATAATTGTTGTGAAAAAACTCTTGCATTAAAATTGGCCCATATTTATTTATTTAGTATCAATGTTTTCTTTCTCTATTTAGCTGGTGATAAACTACAGAAACAATGAAATTTGAGGTGAATAGGGCGAACTTTGAATGCGAGGAATCCCAAGAGTATTATTCAAAATTAAATTAGAAATACTGAAAATGAGATATTATAGTGTATTCAATATACTTACAGTATTTATGACCAGTCTAATAAACTGGCAACTAATACAATCATAGTAGGCAAGTCTAATTGGCGGAAGAAATAAGATGAAAGCGCATATTTTTGAAAATAGAAAAATAAGTAAAGGAAATTGAAAAATTAGACTTTACAGGAAACGGCTAATAATGTTAAGCACCTGCAACATGCACTAGTCATTGTGTTTAGGAATTAGACGAATAGAAATGTGAGGCGAAATATGTAATATGTAATTTATTTTGTATAACTTAATAAATAATAATGTACAATTATTAAAAATAATTTCTTGTGGCACAAATACATATGTTTTTCCTATTATAAAGTTAAGTTGAAGTACCGTTCTATGTACCTACCTATTATAATTAATATTAAACTTATTTATTATACCTAGTTGAAACAACTTGACACGATAAAATTCTAGAGGGGTGAATTCTATGCTAGTGATCTCACTACTAAAAATGTAATGACAATGTTAAGAGGGAAGCGATTATTTCATGAATTAATTATCAATGGGATTATTTGAACTTAGAGGGTTGTATTGATGATTTCAATGATTATAATTTGTAAAGTCATATTTGTTACGGTCGCGAATTATGTTTAAATCAACATACAACCGGACACTAGCAAAAAACGTAAGAAAATTAGAATTTCGCAGGCTTAAATGTTCATTAGACTGATAACTGAAGGCCAATTCTCGTAATTAAAAATGTTCAAAATCTAGTCGCAGTCTTATCTCGGCGACAAATAAATGTCAAAATGTAGGGAAATTAGAGGTATTTTTGACAGATTGAGAGTCTCAATCTGTCAAAAATACCTCTAATTTCTAATTAGTCTCAATTTGAGACTGAGAGCAGAATGTGAACGTTCTTAAAATTACGAGAATTGAAACAAGTTACCTACTAAAAGACCACAATTTCTTATAAAAATCTCGTCTCTTAAATTAAATCGTGTCAAATTATTACTTTGAAATAAAAAATGGTTGTTTTGAAATTGACGCTCAACATCATGTACCTAGCGATTCCAAGTTTAGAAGTGTCCTTAATACATTCAATAAACTGTTAAAATATAGTTTTTTTTATTATGTTCATTTATTTAAACTTTATACACCAGTAAAAAAATGCTGTACATAGGCGGACTTAATGCCTGAGGCATTTTCTACCACTTAAACCTTTATTCAGTGTGTCCTTGGATAAAGTGAAACCCCAAAAGGGGGTGAAACAAGATCATAAATTATCACCTACTGATTACATTGTCCTTACCTATTTACTTACTATAGAAATCTTAATTAATCGTGGAGTTTCTTTGCGGGTCTTCTCCGTCGGTCCTATTGGAACCGTGCACCTAGCTTCTGGCGCTTCATAAGTGCCCATGTAGGTTTATGTGAAATAAAATATTTTGATTTTGATCAATTAAGTTTTTTTTTGTCATTGACACAGAACACAGTTTTTTTTTATTGAACAGTAGCAATTGTTTTCTTTTGGACAGTTCAACAACATCCATTGCGTTATTTACGTTGTGGAGCAGACAAATTTTTAGAACATTGAAGCACTGGATTAGCAATGTTCTAAAAAATCAGATTAAAATTTATAGTATATTGCGCAATTAGGGCGCTGACATAAGTACAACTTATTTGGGGTTAATGTAGCTTAATCTCGTATAGGCATGTTTAATTTCAGTCTTTACAATAAACTCAAGTGACTGGATGCCGCCCAGTCAGTATGTTCCCGTTTACATTTTATGAAACAAACATTTAATAAATATTCAAAAAGCAAGTCATTTTTATCACAAAATGGAATGTTAGTTTTCACTCTAATACTAGTTTCAAAGAATACACTTGCCATCATTGCGATAGCCGCATTTATATTCCCACTAGGCAACGTTGGCAACACTGAGGCATCGGCAACATACAGCCTTTCAACCCCTAAAACTTTAAAAGAAGTATCAACTACAGAATTTTTTGAGTCTGGCATCCCCATAGAACAAGTACCAACAGGATGGTAGCTTGTCAAAGTTAAATGTTTTATGTAGCAGTGAAAGTATGAATCCGTGAAAATTTCAAAATTTTCACACCCAGGAAAATGATTTTTGTTTATATAACCTGCAACATTTTGAATTGCCTTCGTATTTACAAAGTCTATGACTAATTTCAATCCATTAACTATAGTTCCTCTGTCGTTTTTATGTGATAAATACTTAGGGTCTATTATAGGCGGTAATTTAGGGTCAGTACTATTAATAAAGACATGGCCTCTACTCTTAGGATGCAATATCAAAGGTAAAATGGTTCCCACATAACTGTCAAAACTTTTAGAGAAATATTTATCCCACACTTCATCTTTTATATTCACATTATTTCTTAATAAACTACCCCTGTCTGAGGATAGGCCTACTGGCAACACCATGAATTGTAAATCTGGGTCCGACTGGTTTTTAGTAGATAGGAAACCAATCACTTCACAACCTGGTGTTGTCCAAGGACCTTTGCCATTGATAAAATATTGTAACACATTTAATGGGTTAATCATATCTAAAGCACTAATTGAAACAGATTGGTTGAATAATACAAAGTCTAACCCAGATCCTATGTGGTCTTGAAGATTTCTACCAACTGGTAGATTTTTGATAACTGGTATCCCCAAGGATTTTAATAGGTTTTCAGGACCAATTCCTGACAGCTGTAAAATTTTTGGTGTATTGATTGCCCCAGCGGATAAAATGACTCCTTTTCTAGCGTAAATGTTACTTTTTCTACCAGGTAGTAGGACACTGATGCCTTGAGCAGTTTTGCCATCAAAAATTACCTTTTCTACTAAAGCATTGGTAATTACATGTTTGGGTGAATCTAAACTGTCGGAAGTGGACCATCGCTTTCCATTCTTCTGACTGACAATATTTTTTCCAAAACCTAGTTTAAAATCTATACCTAGTTTATCATAGTTTAATTCTTTAGCTGCTGCTAGGACAGCATCAGCTAATTCACTTTGGTATTGCACATAATTTAGATGTAAAATGTTTTTTTCTACAAACTCAAATTGTTCTTTGATAAACTCTTTGGTGTATTTTCCATGGAACCAGTCTAGGTAGTGTGATAGGTTACCTCTGACGTGTATCATGTTGTTTAGCTTGGACGAGCCTCCTATGATCTTACCTTGGGCTAGTTTACATTTCTGAAAAAGAAAGAGAAGCGTTTTATAGATTTGTAGAAGAGTTTATAAAAGCAGCCTGGCAACACTACTAAGTTTAATTTTAGAAGAAATGTTTGGATTTTAAAATCTTTTTTTTTCTAGCCTGCGCTGTCCCACTCGTGGGCAAAGGTCTCCCTCCACTCCTTCCATCTTTCGCGAGCCCGCGCGTCCTCCTTTCAGTTTTGACGGAAACTATCCAGCTCGTCCCGCCATCTCTTACGTGGTCTGCCGCGACCCCGCCTTACTGTCTCAGGGCACTAATTTTGCGCTATTTGGACCCACAGTTTGTCCGGCATGCGGCAGATTTGTCTTGCCCAGTCCCATTTAAGTTGAGCAGCCTTTTGAGCCACGTCTACTCTCTTTGTTTTGGAGCGCAGTATTGTGTTTTGAACACAATCCATTAATTTAACGCCTAGTATACGGCGCTCCATTGCTCGTTGGCAGACCTTGAGTTTGGACTTCTGGATGTTACTCAAAATAATAATTTTTATTTATTGTAAGTACATTGTCGTAGCAGAGTTGAGAGCAGTGGTGGCCTAACAGCCACAACATACAAGTTGTAGGTTCGAATACTCAGACAGGCGCTTTACTTTGTGTAAATTAAATCATCACCACTGCTCTCAATATGGTAAAAGAAAACATTGTGATGAAACCGGCGTGTCTTAGAACTAAAAACTCGAAGACATGTGACATATACCAACCCGCACTGGGCCCAGGTGGTGGATTACGGCCCACTCCCTCTCACTGAGAGGAGGCTGGTGTCCCAGCAGTGGGAAAATTACTGATTATGTTATGTTAAATTGTTTTAGTGGAACTTACTTTATTTTTCATAGCAAAACAAGCATGCTCCTGAGGCACAGTTTCATACTGCCAGTCTAATAGTGAGCCATGGAAGAATGGACCAATTACTGGTGCCTCCAGCAATGCATGACTTTTGCTCCCTGCTTCTACCACTATGAAGGTGTAGTTTGTTTCTGTTGCTAGTCTATGGGCAATGACAGAGCCTGCTGTGCCGGAACCAACTGAAAAAAATGGTAGGTACATGACATAGTAGATACTTAGTTATTTAAATAATCTAAACACCAGATGGCCAATTCTCGTAATTTAAAACATTCAAAATCTAGTCGCAGTCTCATCTCAGCGACAAACAAATGTCAAACACTTGTCAAAATGTATGGAAATTAGAGGTATTTTTGACAGATTGAGACTGAGATCAGTAGGCCAATTCTCGTAATTTTAAACGTTCAAAATCTAGTCGCAGTCTCATCTCAGCGACAAACAAATGTCAAAAACTTGTCAAAATGTACTGAAATTTGTGGTATTTTTGACAGATTGAGACTGAGATCAGACTGTGAACGTTCTTAAAATTACCAGAATTGCCCCTCAGGCTGTGAACGTTCTTAAAATTACGAGAATTGCCCCTCAGGTTTCACGTCGGATGCTTGCTCAGAGACCGCTAGGCAACAGTCTCCACTCGGTGGGTGCCTGAGGACGTACGGCGCCGCCAAGGCGGGCCCAGGAAGAGATGGCGAGAGGACCTAGACGCGTGCTGTAAAGGTCGGATCGAGGTGGCTCCAGAAAAGGATACCTGCAAGGATTTGGGGGAGGCTTTGCTCAGCAGTGGGTCAGTATACGCTAAGTAAAATAACACGAGATTCTGAAAGCCTAATCGACACTTCGCATTTGAAATCCCTATCTTATTCAATCTGCAATAGTTGAAAATAGCTCTTACCAATAACATAGTCATATTCCGGTTTAATTTCTTGAAAATATATCGTGGATACCAAATCACTGTAGTATAGAAGATAAGTAAACAATGTAAATATGTGAACACAAGTGCTAAATAAGAAAAACTGAAAACAGTATAATGTCAACATGTCGACTAATAGTTGAAGTAGATTAATTTTGTTTAAATAAAATCTACATTGTTATTCTAGGTTATGTTTGTTTACAATTTTAAAGGACAAAAAGTCACAAAAAGTCATAAGACTTTGACAAATGACGTTACTTTTGACAGTGACACTGACAGTAGTTTTTTAAAATATAATTATTTTAATGGCCTGGTTGCTGGGACCTTTTAGTGGCAAAGGAAACAGAGGACTAGAATAGCAATCTTCATTGAGATGTCAGAATCAATGGAGGGGCCCGTCAGGGCCGAAGCCTGCCGGGGCAGCGGGATTGTCCGAAAGGGTTACCGCTACCCCGGAACATAAAGGGCTAAGGAAGGAACACGGATGGGTTTTACTCAGTAAGAGTCTGACACTCCCTTCCGCTCCACCCAGAGCGGGAGGGGTCATTTGATTTCCCATACTTACTTAAAAAAAAAAAAAAACTTCATGATTGAGTTCTTGGCAAAATGATGAAAGTTAGCAACTTGGTAACTTCTTCTCTTCAACTTGCCAATTCCCTTTGACCACGTTGCCCTAGTAGTACATAATTTCGGATTTGGCCCTTTTGTGCCATCGCAAAATTGTGTTCATTTACGCGGCTGACATAATATTCCCCTCATCAGCTCTTCCCATAAGATTTTGGAATTAAATTATTTACAACTTTAGATTAGGGGGAATCCAAAATTACAGCATGTCGCTGTAATTTTGGATTCCCCCTAATTTGCGGCGACTGACTACTACAAGCAATGACATTTATTGGGTATAAAATTAACCGCAAAAATCGAGCAGCACCTCCCTTGCTATTAGAATTTTGTATTTTCTTTCTTTTCAGGACCCATTTAAATATTTCACCATGTATACAATTTATAGTTTAGTGAGGAAATTAATAGAAACATGCATTTATTATATATTATCACATTATATTTTCTTAATAAGTAGATACTTATACATTAAAATAAATACAAAACTTCGGAATAATACATAATTATACATAGAAATGTGTTCTTATGAAATGCTAAAAATGAAGCCGTATCGACTTTCTCAGTTGAATTATGTGCTCAGAGTTAACTTTTATGAATCTGCGGCTTCACTTGCAGCCTATCAATGGTTTCTTGTGGCAAACAATAAACGGGGTTTACAGTTTTAATAGTTTTGTTTCCTAATAACGACAGACCGGCTATACCGAACAGCGTGTGGAAAGGGTCGGTGACATCGCCCGGCCGGTCGCTAAAACCGCCTGTCTCTGCGTCTTGGCAAGCTAGGATGAAATTTTGCAGTTTTTCTTTTTTTATCCAATGGAGTCTGTTTATTATGGTAAGTGTTGACAACACCCACCTGAAACAAAAAATAGGATATTTTTCATTGGCAATACAAGATGAACCATGGCAAACTCCATTCATTACAGATCTTTGATTTAGATGTGTACTGCAACACAAAAGCAGAGGCGGGGCATAAGAGATAAATGTAAAATTAAAATCATTACAGGATTAACTTAAGTCCCGAAAGCAAAGACAAATACTGAGGTTTTTGCATTTCTAAACCCGAGTATCAAGAGGGATTAGCAACAGTGTACATTCAGTTTAAAGTTTTCCTTACCAAGAGTAGCATAGGTCAGGCAGTTTCTCTGGTCTGCCATTGAGTCCACCACTGGGCATCTGTCGCTCAGACAACCACCACGCAAGGCGATTTATTCTGACTGCATCTAACCTGTTGCAAATAGACAGGGTACCCACGCAGCAGTACACTAGACCTAGAAAATGAAACATTAACATTAAAATGTATTCTATGCAATTGATTTTGTTATTATTTATTAACTTTTACTGTACACAAAGCACATGGACAAAAGAAAATAAATAAGGGGCACAATAAGGCTGTGTCCTAACCGAAAGCGCTTGTTTTTATGAAAACTAGCTTTTACCCAGAGCTTTGGATGTCAGAAAATGTCCCAAGGGAACTTACTACCAGGATTAATAGTACCCTATCTGTGGGCCAAGTTTTATTCAAATCTGTTCAGACTTTTTTGCAGCAATCCAGCAATCCAGAACATAATTATGTTCATACAGACAAATGGACAAAAATTCCAAAAACTATATTTTCGGCATCAGGCTGGTTCCCCCCGGCAGAAGACGCACGAAGATCTTCCATATCGGAGAACGTATTATGGAACTCAGGTGGAGTTGGGCACCTGGCAAGGCGCAGTGATGACAAGTGGAGTAAGACTGTGACTGAGTGACGAGAAGATGATGTGTGGGTGGTCCAATGGTGAGTTGGCGGACGACATAGTTTCCATGATTCGAAGACATGTGTTGTAACATCTACAAACTCGCACTGGGGCCCCCATAGTAGATCCACCTCCTCTCGAAGAGCGAAGACCTGTGTCCCAGAAGGAACATTAGGCTGATTATTGTTGCCATTGCGGGCAAAACCTGTATGTGGCGGGCACATGAGCATGGGGATTGGCACAAGAAAGAGAGGCCTATGCCCAGCAGTGCGTAATGTCGGGCTGTGGATGATGAATGTGCCCTTATAAGTTGCATAAAATGCAGCAGACTGAACTTGTGTTTTACCACTCACTGAACATGTACTTACCCGCATGACTTTCAGATCCAGGTTTGGATCCAAAGCCTCCGTCAAAGTTCATGCAACTGATCACAAAGGAAGCAGCCTTTTCTACATTTATTGCATCCAGTCTTTTCAGGAGTGAGAGGCACATCACTGCACAGAACGAGAATCTCGTGTCCACCTCACCCCATTGGTCACCTGGGTAAGCAAAAATATTACTATACTTTTTAATTTCTTGTTAAAATTCTAAGTTTATTGTTGGTTCTTCTTAATTTCTTGGTAAAAAAATAATAATTTTGTTAATTTTTTTTCTCTAAAAAAATTCTAATTTAATCTGAGACAGCTTCTTTATGGGAAATAAAATTTATTTGTAAGAAGAACGGTTCACTCCTGTCAAAAAACTCCCACAACAAATCTAATAAGGACTTGTCAAGCCACAAGTTTAATAATAATAAAAAACATTATATATATATGGTTATGGGGATTTTTTTATATCAAGGTCACATATTTTATTTCAAATAGGCACATAAAAAGCACTTCTGAATGTCGAAAATTACAATAAAGTAGAATTGATTCTAGTCGTATATGAAGCCAGGCATACCTACCTGTCTGCCTTTTTGTTTTTATTTTCAAAATGGCAGTCACACATGAAACCAACATAAACCGTGGTCGACAAAGTGAAAAAAAAAAAAAACAAAATGCCAGACTGGTAGGTATGCCAGGGACCTTTAAACCCCTTTGACTTTTCTTACTATAATTCCTTTAGTAGAGATGGGAATTTGTGAAAGAGTTATAGAATGGTCATGATTATGTACAGAAACTTACCAAAGAAAGAGCCATCTTTTTGCTGTAGAGATGCCACAAATTGGACAACACCCTCTACATCTATAACGTCCAGCCTGTCATACATTGTGAGGACCTGCAGGAGTTAATGTATCATGATTATAAAAGGACGGAATGGGTATGCCTACATTTTACCAGTTATGTTTAAATCTCATGTAGTGGGCCAAATTTTATACTTAGGCAGCTACTGAGAAATAATTATATAAAATGCAATTAGATATTGGTCGGCCTGGAGATTAAACGAGGACTCACACTCAAGGGCCACGTTTGCAACAACCAGATAAACAAAGTAGTCATACAACATATAATACAGAATAATAATATTATGAATAAATAATGAAAAAAAATCTTACAAATTTCAATTAAAAACCAACCTGAACAGCACTTAAGGTGTACAAAATATGTGGGTCATGTGGATAGCACGCCGAGATGCCACCATTCTCCTTGCTCTGACATGAACTGATGAATTTTATGATATCTTCTTTTGGCATCCTGTCAAAAAAAATTGTGTTATCATGTTTGTAAAATGTCTTTTCATTTTTCTTTTGTGATATTATTCAGGAAAATCTAAATATCAGACACTATTTCAACCGTGAAATTCTATTCAGCTAAGAAATGAAAACTAAATTAGTCAAGCTCAAGACATTAGATCACAATAGTTAACAGGCAGATATTTTTATAACCTCTTAATTTCTTTAACAACGCAGAAGTAATTTTCAGTGAAAACTAGGAGTACATACCTATCAGAAGCTCCCATTAACTCCATTCCAGTTAAAGTCCAATAAATCCCCGACATTCGAAGATATTCAGTCATATTGTATTCAAAGTCTTCACAGTCCGTTCCATATTTTGACAAATAGTCTGTATGTTTATTCAGCAGCAAAGTTGTAGGCCTGTCCGGTTTTAAGGTCACATCTTTTACATGAAAATCCATATTTTTTTTATTCTGCATATACCTCTATCAATACATAAGCTAATAGTATTTTTTTACAAAATTATGTACAAAAGGAAATCTCCAATCAATTATTGTGATGATTACATGACAGTGACAGATAAGGTGTCCAGTCAAAGTAAGTTTCATTCCTTGTAACGAACTTGAACGTTTAAACCGGTTTAAACAAATATTATAATTCCTGGTCTAGTTTACTACTTTGAGGATGTAATTATGTAGTAGTGAAAATATTTCATTTAATGTGTAGGTAGTTTTATAAAATCATGACTAAAACGGATTAATTTTATTTTAAGCTAAGGAAAGCTGGAAGCTAAAGGATCAGAATGCGTTAACGAAACTACGTAAATTGAAATGTAGATTTCATGCGTTCCGTTACAAATATAATTATTAGTTTAGTGGTGGCTGAAACTAGTTTAGGTAAGCAACTATCAATTTATCGCTAAAGATCGCTGCCGCTGTCTAAACCACGTCTAAACTCATATATTCGATACGGCTCATTGATGACAAAGCAACTAAGCTCTTTCAGCACATTTGTCTGTGTAAGTATAGGTACCTACACAATTTTGATGACGCGTATGGTCTAGCCGTATTTTACAATTTTAAATCAGTCTTACATACTTTACTTATATAAAAATCAATGTTTGTATGTTTGTCGTTTAGGCGTTCCGAAACCATTGGTCAGATTATGATGAAACTTTGGTAGGGTGTTCTGGGGACGCCCGTGAGGGTTCCTAATTAACATGAAAAAAAAATCTGAGGCAGTACGTAGTTCGCCGGGTCAGCTAGTAAGTATACTTAAAAATATACCTTCGTAAACTCACGCCTTCTTCTTAAGGGGGTAGGAAGAAACTATAGAACTCCACCTGCTACGGTCCTTAGGTACCTACATACTCATTTTGATCGTTTACGTTCATATATTTGGTCGTTCACACATACGCACGCCACCGGTAGTGCTTCCTACGCACCTGACCTTTCTGAAGAACATCACCAATAAGGTCACTAAGTATATATCCTCGCCTCGGGGCGTCGCCTCGGGGCGTTTCCAAACACATCTGCCTTATAAGGGTCAGTTCACACCGCGACGCGAGCGACGCGGCGTGCAGTTTTCAAGATAGCAATTATAAACTTTATCCACTACTCTAAAAAGTACGCCCGCGCGGCCCACCTCACTGAATTGTGTGCCTTTTTGTGTATTAAATAAGGTCTATAAATGTATTGCTATCTTGAAAACTGCGCGCCGCGTCGCGTTGCGGTCTGAACTGACCCTAAGTATGTTTTGTTAGTCGCCTTTCATTCATCTTCTCAACATGACCAAAACAAGTATTGGCTCTCACTCTTTTCAACTTTTGTCACTACATCTTCTTGCCTTAACGCATCATTTCTTAGCCTATCATTCATAGTCACCGGCTCACGACACACATGTTTCGCAAGGAACGCATTTCCACAGAATTTATTAATAAAAATGTCCGGAACCTTCGTGACACATCAACATGCGTACCTATTCGTAACTAACATTTGAACCCAGCAGTATATGAACGTCCTAAATAAATAAACAGAAAAAAACAATTTACTTTGAGAAGATTATTTGCTTCCACGAGGGCCATTAAAGTTTGTGATGGATTTATCCAATTTTCAGATTTTTTGGTGAAGTTGTGGAAAGATCCCACTCCCACATAATCGTATTTACCTAAATACAGGTAGGGCCGGACATCGTCGACTGTAACCATGGATTTTAGTAAGTAGGTACCTACATGATTCTGAACCGCCCTGCGTTCAAATTTTTCGTTGCTGTCCGTTTCATGGAAAATTGCAATACCTAGGTACTCCTACGCGGTCAAAATGTATGGAACATCATTTTTTATTTCGATTCTTTTTGTTAGACTCATGTTTTTTTGAAATTCATATTTTTTTAACTAGACTCTAGACTCATGTGCTGAATTCTTGAGAGGGACTTGTGATTTAAGTAATAACAGCCGCATAGGTCGTTCGATCAGGTTAAACTACGCTTGCCGCGGTTGGTCCGTGGATGGTTGACCAACTTTACATACTAAGACCTCCATGCCTCGGAAAGCTCGTAAGCCGACCCCAACATAGTTGAAAAAGGCTAGGCAGATGACTCATATGCTGATATACACACTTGAGGAGGTACCTATTGTATTTTATCTACGAATTTCAGTGGATGGTGCGTCGAATGAGTTACAGAAACATTGTATTGCTTAAAATATTATGATTTATATTCACAAAGTTTAGGTACACACACATTCCTAAAGTTACAGCAGTAAGTTTGCTGATTTGATTTCGAAGTTAATACAGAAATAATGAGAAAACATTTTGCGAATCCGATGCAAACATGGATGAAACAAATTATGTGGTAGGTAGTTTTCAAATTAGGAATTATTTTATGTTGTTACCTTGTATTATCCATGGTTGATATTCTTGTTATATTTTTTATGATTACTGGCCACTATCCCTGTGTTTTAATGACTGACCTGTATTATACACTTGTCTTAGATACTCCTTCTTCCAACCTACACGGTCCGAGTGACAGTTTATAAGAAAAAGGCATGGTGCGCTGTCAACGGGCGCTGGTTCTGTTGGCTTCATGGTTTTCGGATGCAACGGGAGTATTCTAGGCACGTTAAAGTGTTGATTGGGGTCGTGTTATATAATTCTTATGCACTTGTTATTTACCTATGTGCTTGTTGCTAATTAAAAATGATTTGTAAGAAATGTAACTTTCTAGGTCGTTCAGTACCTAATTTGTTTTTCATTATATTCCGCTTCTGGTCTCTAAGACTTGTTTAATAGAGATTAGTGGTTAAGCTAGTGTTTAGGAATGGTTTTTTGTCTATGTGCACCACATGTGCACTCTCTGTATAAAAACTACAAGTGTAGACGCCACTTTTCTGTTCATAGTACCTAATGTTTGTTAATAAACCCTGCTAAAACAGACTAAGTAACTGTGCTACTCAATTCCTGCCCCTATTTACAGAATGTCGCCATTGTAGCGGCACGTTTTATGCTAGAGAGTTGGTAAGTAACTAAAACAATAACGACATTCAATTCAATTTTCAGGTGTATCTAACTATCTAGAAAGAAAGAAAGAAAGAAAGAAAGAAAGAAAGAAAGAAAGAAAGAAAAAACGTTTATTCGCGGTGAACATCTAGCCTACATAATAAAGCACTCACATTATGTATGTAAGAAAATACCTAGATAATGAGATTACAATAGTGCGGCCGACGAGAGAACGCGTTAATGACACCTGTCAGTGCGACATCACAATTATTCTAGTAGCTAATAAAGATCAAATTCGCAAAACACGTAGGTATTCGAGTATGAAACTGATAGGTGTCAAGTCAAGAACGAATTTTCTCAATGGCCAGCTTAGCTATGGATCACAACCTTCCGACAGGCTCCGTATCGATAACCTGATTTGCCTTGCCCGACGGCCACAGCAAATAGCTGTTGGAAGAATAGCGGTTGTGTCTATTTGATAATATGCCTACTGACAACATTTTCGGATTTTGGACTTGTCAACAGCGTTTAGAGGACTCGACAACATCGATATTCGATACGGTTCGGAAGTGTATCGTTATTGTTGACAGATAATTTCATTAGGATTTAAGTACGTATTTTTATAGAAGTGTTCAGCCTTTCAAAGGGTTCCCATGATTAGATTGTTGGGTCAGGTGTTAATTGAACACGTAGTTGAATGGAACGCTGACTCAACTTCAAATGGTTTGCTTATCTGCCCTTGGGGAAAAGGTACCTAAATGTTATCCACGTAAGATCGGGCTGTGGCCATAAAAAAGGCGAAGACCATCGCTTGTAGAGAGAATTTTCATTCTCCGTCGGGACTCGGGCCACCAGAGTTCTGATATAGGTACCTACTAAAACATTGGTTTTGTTTTATCTCTTGCCAGTTGCCACCGAACCAGCGCTTTTTTGAAGTCGGTTCACAAATAATAATAAATTTCGATAGTAGGTACCTAGTCCGCAAAGGTGCTAAACGCCGAAGTCACACGTATCGTATTTATAGCTCGTGGGACCTAAGCTCGCACTTAAGTCACGCTTTCTGTGCAAAAGTGGACTAATTAAGTCACAGAAAAGCGTGACTTAAGTGCGAGTTTAGGTCACACAGAGTGTATTAAAAAGATTTTTCTAACATGGATAGGATAAACAGAAAATTAAAGTATGCACATCAAGCTACCCGAAACTGTCAAATTTTCCCAATCAACTTTAAGCCTTATACTTTAGCGATAGAGTTGAAAATCTATTAAATTTTTTGACAGATTGTAGTATATTGATGTGCTGGCGTCTCGCGTCACGCCAGCAACAACTACTATTTACACAAAAACTACTTTCTACTATAATTAGTCGTACCTATTATACTAATAATTTTTACAGATTACTTATATCTTAGGAAAATTATACCTTCCAGTTGGTCAGTAAGTTACCTACAATTTTGTTTATAAATTAAGTCAATTCCTTGTCATTTCCAAAAATAACTTTCGCGGAACGTGAGCTCCTCAGAAACAGCGTTGTTGTCTCGGCGTAGATTCATTCCACTGTAGATTCTGGCTTCCAAGAGTTTTGTACCAACAATAGCTGGAAATTAGATCGACAAACATTTCCCAGAAACAAACACTCATAGTAAAAATAAAGTTAAACCGGTCAAGTGTTAGTCGGACTAGCATACGAAGGGTTTCTTACCACAAGGCTTTTCTTTGGAGAACTTTTTTAATTTTTAACTTTGTTGTATTTTTTATTAATAGAATATAATTTTTATTTACTTATGTAACCAAGACTCAAACAAGATTGTAAGTAAAACGTACGACTATGTTAGTAAATATAGACATTAAACAAAAACACAAGAACTAACGGTTGGTCACCGTTGCGACATCCCATGAGAGACAGCACAACAACAGTGACCCACGTAAACACAGTCCAGGCGACTCGCAACCATGTTTAAGACACTGTTGGACCCGCACCACACCCTGCGCTCCAGGGAAGCGCACCTTTTACACATTGTTGCGTAAAAGCAATCTACATGCGCATCTGCGAACATCCCTGACGCACTACAGAAACGGGGCAGCCCCACCATTATCCTAAACGCATTGTTATATTGAACGCGGAGAGTGCTGTATGATCTTTGAGTATATCTAGCCCGCAGGCTGCACGATATAGGTATATATAATTTCGGCAATAGAAATACAGAATGTTAAAGGTGCAACTATCTACCTATTTTGGTTCATGAGATAAAGCCCGCTGACAGTCAGACGGACGGCCAGTCAGTGGAACCTCAATAAAAAAGCATGTTATGCAAACGTCGCTAAACACTTTCCTGAAAGTTACGCGCAGGTTTTCCTCATATAAATGTTAGGTGTAAGAATTGGGTGTAAAGTTTCTCATCTCTCACTGAAAAGGGTGGGTCCTACACTACCAGACGGGTGTTGTGTCTGATGATTGATGTCGGGACGTTTGTATTGCTAATCGCGCGTCGAACTTTGCTTGTGCGATGCAGGATTTTGCGTGCCGTCAGTGTGTAGATGCTGCCACACCTACATCCTCTGTCCCGCTAGTTCTGTGGCCCCATACCGATGTAGTCGACACCCTTTTAGCGCAATTGTTGAAGTTTGTTTCTTTGCTCCTACGCAGATTGTAGGCCGAGTTACTTGTTAAACTTTATGAGGTTTCACTAAGATTGCGCTGGTGCACCTTGTGAAAGTTTCAGGTTTAGCGAAGAGTGTAAAAATAAGCAATTTAAATACCTACTTCTGCGATTATTTAGTCTATTTCATCGTTTGTTTCGAAGTGTGAAAGTGACACAGGTTATTGAAAAGTTGTGTGGAAATCGGTTGTCATGGTATGGGCATGTGTTACGAAAAAATGAGGAGAGTTTTGAGTATGAATGTCGATGGCTCTAAAGAGATGAGGAAGGCCAAAAAACAACGGGTGGACTGCGTGAATGATGATAATGGTTAAAAAGGGAACGACTATCGAGATGACGACTAATATGCTAATATAAAAATGGAAGAAAAAGATATATTGCGGCGATCCCAAATAAATTAGGATAAAGGCAGGAGAATGATGACTTCTTTGTTTGTGTTGTCTTGTTCTTTGAAAGCTTTCAAGTGATTATGATTTTTGCATTTTGTCCACGTAACCGCACTGGGCCCGCGTGTCGGATTACGGCCCACTCCCTCTTACAGAGAGGAGGCTTGTGTCCCAGCAGTGGGAACAGTGTAGGCTGATGATTTTTTTTTACGCTGGTACTTTTTTCACATTACAATCTGGCCTATAAATAAGTTGTTTGAAATATAACTGAAACTGGTAAGTAACTATAACATTAAGAAATCGTCCAATAACGTCTTTCTAGCGTATGCTAAGGGGAATTAAGACACTTGATTCACGTATTCTTTATCACAGCACTCGCACTCACACTGCACTAAAGTAACTGATAAGGTTTTTAGTCTTCGTACTAGATCAGTGTTGTCTAGGAGTTGGATCGCCTCGACATTCACGTGATGATGAAGACTGTTTATAAGCTTCTGCATATTTTTGTATTACCTACTGTGTTTACGACATCCATCTTGACCTGTGGAGGTCGCTGTTTCTAATGTACCAGGGTGCGTTGACAATATCCATAAGTACTGTATTTTGAAATCGTTGTAGTCTGACGCTTGCTTTGGCTGGTGCAGCTGAATAACGTAGGTCCATCAACGATCGATTATATACATTTCGTTGATTTTACAAGTGTTAATGTTGGTACACACGGCTACACATCAAGCAAGCTATACATTTTCTGTTTTTCGTATAATCAGAAGGAGCTTATACTGGTTATGTATAGCTTGATGTGTAGCCATGTGTACCTATTGTGTTTTGTTTGTTAATTTGTTATTTTCTCGTGTTTTTTTTTTTAAATTGTATTTTACCTAATCTGCTGGTGTCACTTTTTAGATTGTAAATTGCTCTGTAAAACGCCTTGGGAATCTATTCTGTAATGTTGTGCATGTAAATGATGTAAACATAAATAAATGATAATAAATAATGATATTATGAAACAAAATGTGAGTTTTTGTTACTTAGGTACTTACGTAACCGTAAAATGTTAGAATTTTGCCAACTAAGTCCAAGTTTGCCTATTTCGTTTCAATTAAGTACGATATTTCGCGTTTGCTTAGTACGTGTTTTCTAACTTTACATTATTAAGGCATCATTTTACTAATTTTAGGGTTCCGTAGTCTACAAGGAACCCTTATAGTTTCGCCATGTCCGTCTGTCCGTCCGTCCGTCCGCAGCTTAGCTCAGAGACTCTTAGTACTAGAAAGCTATAATTTGGCATGGATATACTTATTTATCACGCCGACAAAGTGGTAAAATAAAAGCTGAAAAAAAAACAGGGTACCTCCTCTACACTTGAAGTGGGGATGGTTTTTTTTCTCGTCTACCCCATGTTGTGGGGTATCTATGGGTAGGTCTTTCAAAAATATTGCGGGTTTGTAAGAACAAATTTTCGATTCAGGGATCCGTTTGTGAAATATTAAGCTTTAAAGTGCTAATTTTTATTAGAGTCAAGTGTCCCCTCCCCCCGCCACCTAAATGATTTCTTTTGGATATTTGAAAAATTCACGGCAGTAGTTTACATAACCTTAAAAAAAAACTATCACAGCTAAGTAGGCTTTACAAGTTTACGAGTAATAAAAGACCAACATGCAGTTACAATGTATGGTAGAGCATGATTTTCAACTAAGTATAATGTTAAGTTTGTTCTTGAGATAAATTCATTCCAATTACGGAACCCTTTATTGTGCGTGGTCCGACACGCACTTGGCCTTACTTACCTTCTTTGTCAGCTGTGCGACAAAACCCGTTGTGAGTGGGTGGAAATTATTTTCGTGTTTTCGTACAGAAATAACGTCTCAAGTTAAGAAAATACTATCTTTTATTCGTGCGGTTTCATTTTTTTAAGATTTCATCATAATTACTTAGTAGGCAATGTTGTACACTGTTTTGGAAAGTTGAGTGATACATTTTTGCTCAAGGCAAAGTTGTGATTTTTACACGTACCTACCTAAACTCACCAGTAAAAATCACAAATGAGTAAGAATCAAAACTTTTTTCAAAAATTTAACAGATTGCTAAGTTCTTGTAGCAATCTGTAAAATTTTTGAAAATACTTATTAAAAAAAAAACTTTAAATAAAATTATCTGTATTTTTTGAGGACAACCCTCTAGAGTCAACGATATTTTTGTATGGAAAGTTTGTGGTACCAGGAGGCCTACCATGAACTATTTAAAAACGATTCAACAGCAAGACGTTTCAGTTTAGGTTCTTAAACTGCATCGTTCACAGTCGTACCATGACGTCCAATACACTCAGCGGCATTTGTATCGTTGCAAGTGAATGAGCGTTAAGAGCTCGTGGTAGGTATCCAGATGGCACGGCCTAAATTGAATCGTTAAACTGACGTCATGGTACGAATTAGCAGAACAGTTCAGTTTAGGTCCTAAAGTGGATCGCGTTAAGAGCTCGTGGTAGGTATGCTGCTACAACAACTTGCTCATTAGCTGTAAAATGAAAATTGGTTGTCTGTAAAGTCGGTTTACGGACGATAATTTTACGTGATAACGTCATAAAAGATAGATGCGTCACAAGCCGAACGCTTAGGCCGATCGTGCCTCTCTATCGCTCGTACCGTGCTCTCGCTTGCACGCTCGTTTCAGGCGGAACGTGACAGAGTCACGCTTTTTCGTGCGTGCAGCCGGCGTTTATCGATTTATAAGACGTTATCACGTCAAAAAAATAGTACCTACCTTCATGGCAATAGGAACAAGAGCGGTGTCTCAAAAAAATACTGAAAAGATCAACATTATATTTATTAAGATACGAGTATCCTTCTAGGCAAAGTAGTGTCTTCTATGCCTATGACTTTGGGTGCTTGTCATTCGGAAAAACTAAGTTTAAAAAAGATTTGAGTTCTACCTGGCAAGACATAAGGTCTGTTTTCCATTTGAAACCATAATAATAAATACGTTCAGAGATACGAACAAAAAACGTCAAAATACTCTGCTGTACAAAAATCTATTTAGGTACACAGTACATTCAGTACCTACCTAAATTCTATCTCCTAAGCCTGTGTTGGTTCAATGAATTTCTCAGGCATTCCTTCACGATTTCTTTCAGTCATTATGATACCTTCTCGATGCCTTCTCATATAAAATAGATTCAGACAGACTTCAATGCACCTGTCAAAAGTTCGTTGAACCAGTGTTATGTTCAGTAAACTGTAATAAAATTGATTATGTCAGACTAAAGTGCATGTTTTAGCGAGATGGCGTGGGTAATGCATATCTGAATATTTAGTGATTTTGAGGCTTTTAAAGTGTTCATCTTTAAACAACAAAGATAAAACTCCACTAGACTGTATTCTGTAAAAATCACACCGTGAAAAATGTAGGAGAAGTGAGCTTACAGTGAGCTGTCATTCTACCTGTAGTACTATTCTGTAAAAATCTCACCGTGATAACTCTGGTGAAGTGAGCTTAAGGGCCTATACTACCTCAAATTGCTTAGCATGATCCTCCGTTATGTCGATAATACTGCATCAATAATTTTGAAATAAATATATGGTAAATTTGAGGATTAATGTAAGGTACTACGTGTGACGAAAACACGATTCCATAAAATTTTCTCGATAGAAAAAACATCCAAAGTTACCTCGAAACTGAACAATAAACCGCTGGTATTAAAAAAATACTTCAAATTTGATCAGGAAACTTTGTATAATAACTAAACTAACTATAAAGCAGCGACTATGTGTTTTATTTTTTAATTACAATTATTTTCGCCGTAGAAAGCAAAAACCTAAACTATTGGCGCTGCCTGCCGCCCAGCACCGCACTCTGTCTCGCTCCCACTTAGTCCGCGAGCAGTATCGTGCGAGCGAGACAAAGAGTGAATTTTAGCTGAGGTAGTATGGTCTCTTAGGGCGCGTTCCGAATTGAGGACATAATCGATGTAATCGATTTGAGCGTGCTAAAACCCGTACCGAATTGGCGTGAGCGCGATAACGATGTCCCGTGAATCGTCATAGATGACGTCATGGCATGCGCCATCTTGCGATAACGCCGACCATGCCTCGTACAAATATCACCGTGAGCGCTGTCAAAAATGACAGTGTGTGTGTGTGTGAGGATGAGGATGTGTCAGTGTGTGTTTTGTTTTGAGTTGCACCATATCTTTTTAATAACGTGGCATTTTCGAAATTGTGCTTCTGGCTGACAGTCGCCACATAAACAAAGAAAAGGAAGAAACGTGTGGTGTTTTTATGAAGAAATACTGCTGTAATATCTTTTTGACACCGAGTAAGCACTGTGAGCGCGCTAACTAGTGTTCCGAATTGTTGACAGCTCTCAGCTGTCATAATCGTGATATCCAATATGGAACGCATGTGAGACGATTTGAGTGCTGTGAGCGATATTGGCCAATTCGGAAAGCGGCCTTAAAGTCAGCTGTCATTAGTGTAAATCCCCAGCATTAGATGGAATGACAGCTCACTTCACCTAACTTCTCACGGTGATATTCTATCAGAATCGACCAGCTGATGTTGTCACTATTTACAGTGCATTTCAAACACACTTCACGTAAGTTTTATAGTGAGATTTTTACGGAATAGACTTCAATAGACCGACTGTTTTGATACTTCAGCCCATTGCTTTCGCCTGTGCTTCAGCCCGGTAAACAGCCACAGCCCACAGAGCATATTGTAACTCTCATTTTAAAATATTAGTCTAGGTATGCATGTAACCTTTTGTAAACAGCTACGTGTTTTTTTTTAATATCGCCGCATTATGCTGAGATTAGAGCCTTTTTGGCTTCGCACAGGGCGTTTTTTGTTTTTCTTGTTGTTTTAATGTAACTTTCTTTGTTTTAAATGCTCCTTCTTTAACTATTTAAATTTCTTGTGTCAAAAACAAAAATGTTTCTTTCTTTCTAATTTGTAAGAATTTCTCAGTAGCGGCACGGATTTGAGCCTAATGAAAACTGCCAGTGTCATATTAACGACACCTCTGTCTACAGTGTTTGCCCAATTTACGCACTTCGAGCATTACTTGTAACGCTCGCGTTGATACATCGGTGTGTATTTAGCGTAGTCGAACACATACACGATTCGCGTTAAGTTTTTATGCCGATCCACACTATTCGCATTATATTATACTACACACGTCTGGACCCGGCTTAATGTGTTATGTCACCACGAATGCTAAGTATGAATACTTACTACTTTATTTATCACGTAGGTATATGACATAAATTACACAATTTACTACGTTTACAAAACGTGTTTCCCACGCTCCTCCAGAGCACGCTAAGAAAAAAAAAATATACAGAGAAAGGTTGTGAACACGCGCGATACGTGCCGGTCGTGTATAGGGTACCTACCCACGTAGGTAGTAATATAGCTCATTGAGAAGGTGCTCCTCCGGGGAAGCACTATCACCATAATTATTATTTTTGCCGCCCAGTTGCGTTGCTGTGTTCCGGTTTCATCGGCAGGAGTGCCGGTGTTATTAAGTCACCTGGTGTAAATTATTTCTACTGCTGTAGAATGCGCACGCGTTGTGCACGGAGAGGTTTGATACGTTCTGTTTGTTTGCTTTTGCAGCATATGTTTCGTGCGTAGCGTGGCCGTGGGTCGCAGGTGGTAATAGACGACCCCGCTGATATTTTTATACAATGTGAAGCCAAGTAGATGTGTGTAGTAGCTTAGCTGTATTTTTTTTTTCGAGATTTATTTCCTCAGTTACATTAAAATAATGCTTGTAATAAAAAGTATTAATTTCCTTAAATAAATACTGAAATTTGTGTATTACATTGCCTATTTGGGTAATTATGACCCAGTCCGTGTAATAATTTTCCACCCCCATGACGCCAGGTTAAAAGGCAAATTAACATCAACGAGACTTAAAAGATGAATCACCTTTGATGTCTGCCGCTTTCATTACCTACCTACTTATGCGCCGAGTGCCGGAAAATTACTTAACATTAACATAAAGTACCTAGTTATCAGTACATACCTACCTTGATCAGACCAGAACAATTTAAACTTTAGTTAAAGTAGGTACACACGGCTACACATCAAGATATATATTTCCAGTTTCAGCTGACCTCGCATTGTATAGGTTTTTCTTACAATCAGAAGTCAGCTTATACTGGTTATATATAGCTTGATGTGTAGCCGTGTGTACACACACTCTCAGACCGAATAAAAAACCAAGACAGAGCGCTGAGAACGATACAGTGAAGTATGCCAAAACTACACCTCCGCTCTGTGCATACACGCTCACACGCACACATTTACAACCATTTACAATCAAATTACACCTCACTAAGGCTTCACTTTACTGTTGACAGCCCTCTGTCTTGGTTTTTTATTTGGTCTGAGCACACACTTATCACAGTAAACTTAAACTAAACTTAACTTTAACTTTGATTACAGTAGGTACAACATACTTCGCCAAATTCTGGCTTTCAGGAGTTGCAGTCTTTGATAGCACAGTATAATAAAGTAAATACTGTTGAAATTGTCTGTGGAAATAGTGTAGCGAGCTTTTCCTATAAAAAAATTATGAAAGGAAAACAAACATTTTGTTCTAATTTTTCGATTCCTTCATTGCAAAACCATTGTTTTAGTATCAATAAAGTGTACTCATTAGCCTACTTGCACCTGACATCAATAGACACGGTTAGCGTTGAACGACTAAGAAACATCGTTCTGTTCTGTCAACCCTTTGATTTAAAGATGCCAGAGACTACAATGATGACCGTACCGCATTTCATACAAACTTTCAAGCCCTCGTTTTTCGAAATGAATGAACAGATTTTAATGAAACTTCACACGCATAAGCTGGATACAAAGGTCTAAAAAGTTACTTAAGAACATTTGAACATAACAGGGGATCTGTTAGGTACAAATTGTCTTAGAAGTCGTCACGGCATTAGTTTTACAACATCAACGTTTACAACGTCAGTTATCTCAGCGCCGTTATCAGACTTAGGGGTTATAAACAATGCATATAAACAGTTGATAAAGTTTACCGTTCCAGTGGCTGGTGTACACAAGCGGACTGATAAGAGTTCTGTTACGTTACTGTTATTTATTTATTTATTAAAATCTCCCTTACAACTATCATTACAGCCGGTCGATTCTGTTAGAATCTCCACATGAGAAGTTAGGTGAAGTGAGCTGTCATTCCATATGCTTATTGCATATGGGATTGATACTAATGACAGCTCACTTTAAGATCACTTCACCTGAGTTATCACGGTGAGATTTTGACAGAATCGCTCAGCTGCAGAGCAATTCTGTAAAAATTTCACCGTGATAATATAGGCTATAATAAAGGGTAATATTATAGGCTGATTATGCTATAAGTACCAATAATAGTAACGTACTATAGCGGCCTTTTCCGCCTGACCACATAAAAACAGTCTGACGCATCACGTGTAGGTACTCGTTTTGTGAATTTACGGACGAACTATTTGACCTTGACGCGCTTACTAGAGAGTGCTTCTATTTTTTGAGTGCAAGCAAAAATGAACTTAGTGGTGGTCATGCGGGAGTGTCCGCGATAGTACATAGCTACTATAGTTTCTCTTTCTATTAAGATTAATGATCAGTCCCCAAAAACGCCCGCTCTCTTAACCCCTTCCTAGTCAGTCAAACCTAAATGCCTTCAGAAAAGAGTCCTACAGTCCAGTCGCTGAGAGAATGCGTTCCTGACAGGTGACAGGTTTCATTCAGGTTCGTGTTTTGCAAATTTGATCTTTCTTGGGTACTAGAATTGTCGCACTGACAGGATTCTCTCGATGGCCGGCCGGTAGGTGTGAGGTGATTACATAAAACCTTTTAAGCCTATAACCCACAACCACAGATTACTTAAGTAGTCTGTGCCATAACTGTAATACTGTATTTTTTTCTACCATTCTTGCGATATTATGTAAGTAAAGAAATATATTGCATGTGTAAAAAACTGCAACAACGAATGATTTATGCAAGTATTGTTATGCTCTACCAAGTCTTTCAGCTATTATCTCTATAAAGCGAATATCATGTTATGTACCGTTTAGAATGTACACCCATCACACAATGTAGATATGATGAACGTAACTTTATTTATTTATGTAACACTACCTGAATGGAAGCGTAATTTCAATAGAATAAAGGCACCACTCCACAGCAACCCACTGCTAAGCTACGCATGTGTACTTAGCTTCTCTTTGAACAAACATGTTGGCGCGATCGTCCACTGCTATCGACGGCTACGCTCGCACTCGGAATATGTGGTAAAGATGTAACTAATATTTTGTAACGATATAATTTCCATGAGAAAAAAGTGAAACAATGAAAAGAGTGTCCATCGAGTTTCTTGCCCGTTTTTCTCCATAGGAACCTACTACGCTTTAGAATGGGTATCTATCTTCATGTTTCTGAATGATCGACTCCTTCGACAATTCAGAAATGTCTGTTAATAGTTTAATTGAAATAAGTGCTTTGAGTTCCAGGTTATCCAACAAAGCTTGATGCAAAGAAATTTAGATATTGCATGTGTTGCAGCAACCTGGGTAACATGAAAGTCTTTAAACAGACACTAAATGTGGTGCTGTTCTACAAACGATGGGACACTTATTATCATGTCCTACGTGTCCTGCCAGCTGCAAGTTACAGGAACTGATGGACGCTAGTGATGGCGCCAAACACGTAGTCCGAATTCTGGGCCGAGTCGAGAAAAATAATGCTTTGAGTTTGAGTGGCTGGCAAAGAAATGAAAAAGCAAGGAGAGGTTTGCCATGTTAGCTGCGCGAGCTAACATGGCAAACCTCTTCTTGCACATCCTGCGTAGCAGCGGACTGTCGACTTAATGGATTGTAAATGCATGAATGATTGCCGTGTTCTTTCCGACGCAGGTGACTGAAAATAGCACGAGCTGTATATTTCTTAGATGCCAGATTTATAAAGTGTTCGTGTAGATACCTAAATCAACATTCTCCTGCTCTTATCCCAATTTATTTGGGGTCGGAGCAACTTGTCTTTTTCTTCCATACTTCTCTATTAGTCGTCATTTCGGCAGTCACCCTCTTACTAGCCATATCATTTATTAAATCTACGTTTCGTTGAGCCGTTGGTCCTTCGTCTGATCTTTCTCCGGTCATGCCGTTGTATCGGACTATGAGTGTGAGGGAAGAGAGAGTGCACCTGTGCCTGCGCACACACTTGTGCACTTTAATATTATCTCCTGCGTCGAAGGTTAGTCTCCGTTGAGATTGACCGTCATGGCCGAAATACGGCCTGAAGGATGGCTAGCGTTATTACGAAAAGGATAGCTAACGATATTATCTTTGAAAGTTTTGAACAGTTTTGAGTACCTACTAGAGTACTAAAGATATTACTTTATGTTTGAGCACCAATGATTGCCAAGAATAAGTGTTACATGCATGTTGCATGTCGTGTACATGCATTTCCTTTTTATGTGAGGAAATGTATGTCCTACAACCTAATATTCGAATACATGTGACATCTATCAACCCGCACTGGACCCGCGTTATAGGCCTGTGTCCCAGCAGTGGGAACATTACAGGCTGATTATGCTTATGCTATGATGGCAATAATCTGTGTGTATTCGAGTACGGTGCGTGATTGACGATTGACGCTGTCGTGTCACGTAATGGCAGCCGGTCGGCAATGTATGTAGCATTGAAGTGCATTGAAAATGTTGAGAAATTATTCTAATTGTATTTTAATGGTATTTGTAATTGTTTTTAATTGTATTTAAATTGTATTTTTAATTGTATTCTATTTGTAATTTTTTAATTGTATTTTTAATGGTATTTATGATTGTATTTTGAATTGTGTTTTTGGGTACCTACTACCTACTCAATGTAAGTTAGATGCATGATTGTATCTTTGTGGTAGTAACTTTGCTTTGGCGTTATAGCTGTTAAGGTGTTATTTACGAAATTTTAAATAAATAAAATAAATTACCATTATGTTAAAACCACAAGAGCAAACCTCCATCTGACGTCACAAAACACAACAATTCTGAAACACAATACTTCAGCAATACAACTACAAGCAAGTAAATTACACATGACAAATCTATGACGCGACAATTGTGATACAATTGTACTCTATTGAGCACTCGGCTTAAGAACGTTTTTATTAAACGTCTGCTATCGGCATTGAGTACCACGCGTTGTGCCACTTTGATCGGTTGTGTATAGGACAAAATATTAAAAACAAAAGGTATGCTGTGTTTATAATGTTGATAACATAATTGTAATGTTTATTGTGGTTCTTTAGACGGCTTTGTAATGAGGTGATAATGTTTTGAGTGAGTTTTTATTTTTTGAGGAAAGTGGAGTAAAGGACGTGGGGGAAATTAACTTTTGTGTTGTTATTATTCTTACAATGCTTGCGTGGGTTTTTGAATGAAAATCTTGGGTTTAGACGGTAATATTGTAAACACAATTAGGCAGGTCATTTATTTACGCTGCGCCCCGCGGTTTCATCCGCATAAGTCTCGATTCCATAGGAATATTGGGGTAAGAAGTATTCTATGTCCTAATCCAGGTCTACCTTTGTGCCAAATTTCATCAAAATCCGTTCAGCCGTTTTAGCGTGAAAACGTAACAAACAAACATACAAAAAAATCTAATCTTTTCTCTTTATAAATTATAATCTTAGTTTAGACTAGCTGCTGCCCGCGACTTTGTCCTCATGAAATCCTAACTTCCTAACTAATATTATAAAGATACAATATCGCTCGCCATACATATTCATCTTAAGATACGAAAATATGAAATATTATTTATTATCTTCGTCGTGTGTGATATCGTCGTGTCCATTGAATTGTATGGCGAGCGAAAAATATTATAGTATCTTAGCCGTGTGCAGCGCTCCTTAGTGAACTTCACTGCGGGTGACGTAACCTACGTCAAACTTATTATTTGCGGTAATCGGTTCTAGGGATCGAACCGCAAAATTAAGTTTGTTTCTTATTGTATATACTTTTCCGGGATAAAAGTACCCAGTGTGGTGCCCAGGATATTAAAGAATAATTATACCAAGTTTCATTTAATCGGACCGGTAGTTTTTGCGTGATGCCTGAACAAACAGACAGACAGACAAAAATTTTTTTAATCACATTTTTGGGTTCGTTTTCGGTCTAGTAACACCCCCTGCCATTAATTTTTTTGATATTTTCAATGTACAGAATTTTCACTTCTACAGATTTATTATAAGTAGATATACCTAAGTGTATCGAAAAATAAACTAGTCTGTAGCGTTTTGCTTCCGTTCTTTTAACTGATTCTCATTTATTTATCGCTAGAACTTTAATTACTTAACACGACTGACTGATACCAAACTTTTAAAAGTACCTACGAGTATTCATTATTTACCTAAGTATCTGACCCGGCAAACTTCGTCTCGCCCCGCCAGCCGTTCTGCCCCGGCTTTTTAAATCTCTGATATCTTCTAAGATATTAATTTTAATGATATGCTGTAAAGGACAATATTTTGATCTGCATGACATAAACAACGTATCTAATGTATTTAATTGGTTATGAAATAAAACTGTATTGTTTAAAATAGCTTGGTAAATCTAATATATAAAATTCTCGTGTCACAGTTTTCGTTGCCATACTCCTCCGAAACGGCTTGACCGATTTTGATGAAATTTTTTGTGCTTATCCGGTATCTATGAGAATCGGCCAACATCTATTTTTCATCCCCCTAAATAGAAACTTACGCGGGTGAAACCGCGGGGCGCAGCTAGTAATCTATAATTTTTTTGTAATATGTAAAAGATAAAAATGGTTACTGTGGGTTATCCTTATGAGATCAACATATACCATCGCAGAATTTGTATCGATCTTTTTAAGATATATAATTCCGAAGTACATTAATTTGATCTAACTATCTCGTAAGGTTTAGCCAGCAGCGTTTGCAATGTAAACGCACAAAAATATGTTTGTTATGACATCATATTACAAATCTTTGAATTTCTCGGCTTTTCTCTACTATAATATGCATGTATTATACATACAAACCTTCCTCTTGAATCACTGTATCTATTGCTGAAAAGTGCATTAAAATCCGTTGCGAAGTTTAAAAGATCTAAGCTTACAAACAGCGGGAGCGACTTTGTTTTATATACTAAGGATACACTGTACCTACATACTTTTATCCTTATTGGAAAAGTGATCGAAAAATTCCCCGAATCAAATTTGAATTAAGTTTTTAGTACTTAAAAGTTTGTTATTTTTATCTCAGATTTTGCTTCAACTTAGCGTGTCGATGGTCTAAATTGAGTCTGTCCAGAGTTCGGCTTCAAGTTTGGCACCTTCATTATAGCGACCATGAATTCCTGTAACGTTCCTTTTATTTTACAACATTCATGGCGTTATTTACGTTTTTGAGCAGCATAATTTTTCGAGCATTTGAAGCAATGAATTAGCAATATCCTTCAAAATGATTCAGATTGTGATTGATAGTGTGTTACGCAATTAGGGTGCCCGATATTCAGGACACGATATTAAGTGTCCCATTGTTTGTGGAACAGCACCACATTTACACTCCAAGGCGGAGTCAGCTGCGCATCTTCATTTGAGCAGGTTTTTCCTGCAACACGGTAAAAAAAAACAGCGATGTTTATTAGAGTTGTAAGGTCGTTATTGAGCTGCTGCTTGGTTTACAAATAATTGGTGACAGCCTGACAGGACTGTATGTGAGTGTGTGTGTCTCGGTAAAATTGATTCATTCCGGTCTGATCCCCTGAGGGGGAGAAGGGGGGGCCTTCAAACCCTCCTCAATCCCCTGCTAGTTCTTCTTTTGTTTTAATATTTTTCTTATCCAACTTTCTCATTCCAAGTTATTCCGGACCCTGCTCGTTCCTTTCAGTCATTCTTATCTCATATCAATATTTGCTTAACCTCTTTGATCTGTGTGAACAGTTTAATTTCACAAAGATGCCTATAGAATATCTTACAGCGTTTAGGAATAAGCAGAGTTTAAGGGATCTTTAATTTAGGTAACATTATTGTACCTACCTAAATGAAGATTTAAAACATTTCAAACGTATCTTGGTAATGAAAACACGTACCTAGTTAAAAAAAAATGAATGTAAAATAAACGTGAAAGTCAAGTCACTCAAGATTATTTGTATGATTCTGAATGAAAAATACTGATAAGAAAACTACTTTGTTGACAAACATTTACTTTCTTTACTTTATCATCTACTGAAACATATAGTATGGCAGTATATATATTTATCACAGTATAAATAAAATTAAATAAACTATATGGGGAAAAAAATGTGAATCTACGAAAATAGCAACATTAGTTAAAACTGTGTTAAAAAGCTACATTAGTTAATTGCGATGCAACTCACCGACACCCGGTAAACATAAACTGCGGTATATAACCAACAGATTCTAAACGTTTAGTTATTTAATTAATTCCATTGGAAAATCTCTCGCAAATAACGTGATTTGTTGTTGTAATTTTGTTAAACCAATCATAATAGCTAACAAGATAATTTTCAGAGAATAATTACAATAGAATTTACATTTATTGATCTGCCGGTCTATTCTGTAAAAATCTCACCGTGAAAATTTTGGTGAAGTGAGCTGTCATTCCACCTGCCTGTCGATTCTGCTAGAATATCACTGTTATATTATTATTTTTTGTTCCCTCCTGCGGCAAACTAACATAAGCCCGGAGGCCAGGTGGTTGGGTATTTGGCGGAGCGCGCGCGGGAGGAAGACCCTCTCGCGGCGCCTCTCCGAAGGCGGAGGAGGGGTCGGAGAAGACGTCAGTATGATGGTCATCTCCGACTCCTCCCAGGTGGAGGCCAGCAGGCGACGGGTGCGGGGGCACCCTCGCTTGCATCGCACGCGCCTCCACCAGTGTCGGACGGGAATGGCCAGGTGTTCTCGGCCATTCCCGTCGCCCCCCAGCTCCCGCTCGGGGGGCACGCGGGGCCCGCCAGCTAGGCGGGCATGCGCCGGGAGGGTCGTGGAAGTAAAGGCTGAGCCGGTTTCCCATGACTCTCCCATCACGGCGACGAGGGAACACCGCTGAGATTTAGTGGGTATACTGCCACTGTGGCAGGGAGTCCCACATACTCCGTCTCGTCCCCCGGCGAGCGGAGATGCGTAATGTCATTTCACAGCGACAAAAAAAAAAAAAAAGGTGGTTGGGTATTTAAATGTAAAGAAACAACAAACTATCTTAAACACAGTATAATTATAAAATTAAATATTCACAATAAACAACCCACGGTAGCCTATACGGGTCTACCGTCTTATAAATTAGGTAGGTGACTACAACTAAAACCTAGTATTGAAGTTAGGTGAAGTGAGCTGTCATTCCATCTAATGCTGGGGATTTACACTAATGACAGCTGACTTTAGCTCACTTCACCTGAGTTTTCACGGTGAGATTTATACAGAATACCTCGGCTGCATCTTAATTGCCCTACTTTCAATCACAATCCGAAAGATTTTAATGAAATTGCTAATCCATTGCTTCATAAAGGTATTAAAAAAAATCGTATGCTGAACAACGAAAATAAATAACGTAATTAATGTTGTTGAACTGTCAAAAATAAAGGTTTTGCCATTTTAAGTGAGTCATGCAATTATCCCGCAGAATTCATAGGGCTTTCAAAAACCGACTCATCGTTTGGAATGGTCTGAATCCGTTCGTCCGTTTTATTGTGAAAGCGTAACAAACATACAAAAATATTAATATTTTTATAATATTACATAGATAAGAAGAAAATTGGGATTTAAGATCTTAATGAGCTACTAATTATTTAAAAGCACATTAACCATTTTCCAGTCTTTCATCAAAGAAACTCGTAAAGATAATAAATCTCTGATATAAACACCGTCGTCTTATGCATAATATTGATAGAAGTCTAAACTTCAGATAATCCTGTTAGTTATCGCTCTTGACCATAAACTGAGTTACAACTTGGCTGTAAAGTTAAATTGGCTGCTATCACCCCAATAATTTTATAATATTATGCAGACAAGTTTAATTTTAATAAGTTCAAATCCTCCTTAAAGATTATTTTCGTTAAAACATTTTGGCTATCAATACTTTTTTCTTTGAGGTCTGGGGTACTTAAGGGCCTCGAGAATTCCACCATTCATGTTCATTGAAGTTGAAAATGATTCCAATCAATGATTGCTGAAGGCCAGTTGCCGTATTAAAAACGTTTAAAATCTACAGCGGCCGACGACACCTGTCAGTTTCATACAAACGAATAAGTGTTTTGCGAATTTGATCTTTATTACCTACTAGAATTGTCGCACTGACAGGTGTCAGGAACGCATTCTCTCGACGGCCGGACTGTAGTCGCAATCTCATTTCCGTGACAAACAATGTCAAAAATGTCTATAAAATATGGGAAAATTAGAGGTATTTGGCAATATAGTGAAAGGTCCAACTTGACAGATTTTCTTATAAATATTTTCTCCATGAGTTTTGCTTCATACAGACGTTCCCTATTTAGACAGTGTGAAAAGTGCGTCTATGTAGCTCAAATTAGTTTGTTCTTGTAGTGCTCTAGAAGATCTACTAGACACAGTTTTCTTTGTTCTCCTTTGTCTCTAATATTTTTAAGTTAGATGTCATGCCCTACCTGTTATTGAAATGCAAATTTTTAGATAATATTTAATTTGAACTGAAAGATTTGTAAGTGACTGTGCTGTTGGTGTGCATATTATAAATAAATAAATATTGAGACTGACATTAGGATGCAAATGTCCTTACAAATATGGGAAATACCTTCTGATGTCTTCTGTAATAGGGAATCCAAAAGTAACTTAATTTAGTAACAGCTGGATGAAGGTAGCCGAAATTCAAGAATAAATGGTGTTTGATTGGAGAGGCTTCTGTCCAGCTGCTGCAGTAGAGTGCTATGGCTTATGATGATAAGGATTAGGTATCGTAGGCCACCGCTGAATAAACAGGGTGGCATGGACATCGACGCACAACCTGTTACCATGAATTCAGTACGTGATTCTGGACCACACTGAGTTGAATTACATATTCGTCGGTTATTAAAAAAAAATCTGCTGTTTCCTACCAAATTCAAAATATATGGAACAAGAATTCTTTTTTGCCACCCTGCTTTCACGTTAAACAAGAAGATGGCTGGCATATCTACAATAATAAATAGGTTCGCTTCTGGGATATAACACAGGTGAACAGTACATAATATGCTATACTTAGGTACCTACATCTCTGCATAACCGTTCGACGTAACAGGCGTGATGTTATGTTTTCTTATAACATAGCATTGTTGTAATGTATCTATCACATAATTTTTTACTTATACCGTGGACATTGCAACACTGCTGTTTTAATTGATTGCACTTCTTTTAATTAATGACATTGAAGTGGATCAGTGGCAAACTGATATTGACCTTGCGTTGACCAACGTGTGCAGAGTTAAATAAATAAATATAGTTTATTTCATAAAAGTGACAACATGGTAACAGATTTTACCTTAAAACATACAAAGTATAATCTGAAACAAAGGTCCCCTGGCTCCAAAACTAGGTATATACCTGGGACTTGGGCGTCACAGTTGGTTTGTTTGTTTGTTTATTTAGGTTTTTAAACAATAAAACCATCAGGGAAAGTGCCTTTTCCCATATAGGGATAAATCAAGTATGATCCCCGCGCTTGTGTCTACTATGCAACGTCGCAAAATGCGCTTAAATATTTCGCGGTGTTGATTAATTTATCAATAATACTAAATAAAATATCGGTGTATCGCCCCGCAGTTTCATTAATTATATGTGAAGACGATGCACCTAGAATAAAATTAACTATGCCAAAATACAGGGTGGCAGGGACATCGACGCGCAAACGTTGTCAAAAGGTTACACCTGATGCCATAAATTAAATTACGAAAGTCATTCATCTCGGAAATGACCGGTTAAAAAAATTTACATTTTTGAGCGCGCAATGTATTGCAAACAACGCGATTAAAACGCTCCGCGGATGGCGAGCGCGCGCGCGCTGCCTAACCTACACACACATACAAATCTGTGGCGCGGCCGCCCGCCCCGCAGCTGCCGCGCCGCCACCGCCGCCCGCCGGACCGGACGAACGTGAACGTACCTGAGGGGCAATTCTGGTAATTTTAAGAACGTTCACAGTCTGATCTCAGTCTCAATCTGTCAAAAATACCTCAAATTTCAGTACATTTTGACAAGTTTTTGACATTTGTTTGTCGCTGAGATGAGACTGCGACTAGATTTTGAACGTTTTAAATTACGAGAATTGGCCTACTGGTCTACGAAATATCGCCTAACGACAACATTGATAGTACCTACCACATAAAATCATGTTTAATTAGGCTTGATAACCGATAACAATAAGCTTATTCCCATAAAATAGCGATACCGATGAGGATTGATAACAAAAAAGATGCTTGATAAGAACTTAGCGATCCAGTAATGTTTAATTGATGAACTTACCTTAATCTCGCTCATTCCTAATGAGATAGGGGGTAGGTAGGGTTCGAAGTGGCCGCCACCAACCCGCTCGCAGATCTGAACGCGGCGCAGTTTCAGCGTGGACACGGGACAAAAAAGTGGGATCCTGGACACACTCTTCACGCAGCGTCGCAAACACATTCACTATGCGATCTCTCATTTCTGCTGCGGTATCGCACTCGGTCATAAACACCTTATCCTTGACGTAACCCCAATGAAAAAAATCTAATGGAGTCAAGTCCGGTGAGCGAGCTGACCATGGTTGTGGACCGAATCTTCCAATGCACCGGTCTCTCTAAAGATACGGTGAGGCAGCTTCGGACAGGAAGGGTCACGTGTGGGGGAGCGCCGCGCGCGCCATCGTGTTGGAACCATGTCTCGCGGAACTGGAGCACAGGCACCTCCTCGATTATTTCCTTGAGAGTTGTTTTTAGGAACTCGTGATATCGTGGCCCGTTTAGTCGTTCAGGGAGAAAAATGGGTCCAATCACGCGGTCTTTATAAACACCGGCCCACACATTTACCGACCATCGGGTTTGGTGCCTGAAGAATTGTTCAGGTCTGGAAGGCATTTTGAACGTCACTCTCAAACACACACGACACACACACACAGAGAAAGAAAATTACTTTTGATTTTAAAAACTACGCTAAGATCACAAATTCGCGACAAACAGCACGCCCGTTTGCGATCAACGAAATCTAGGAACTGGTAAAAATCCGATAAAATCGGCGAAATCAAAAGAAATGTACCTAGCTGATCTTTCTTTCAATTTGCCGCACTTGCTGCCGACAGTTAGTACTTGCATTTTTTCTGTGAATACAGTGCCTACACCGAACACAGATCAACAAAATGATAGAGTGTACAAACACATTTAGTTGTACCTAGGTACCTACTCACGAAATTAATTGCTAAAATTAATGTATTATTTTTTAATGAAACAGTAAATTACATTGTTGAATTGCATTCAAAACTAAAATCAAAGTTGATAATAAAAAAAGTTTGAAAAATTACGTGACTATCGATACACTTCTACACGTTTTTTTTTTAAATCTTCTTTACTTAAATCGATGAAGCATTAGAAAAATAAATATCCTCATAATGAATCTAAAATAAAAGTAGTAAATGGGTCATTCATTTATGTAGATGACTAAAATGCCTCATGTGACGCGTCTGTTAGATTCATTGGGATACGTCGCATAGCTTCTTACGAGACCGCTCGCCGCCGCCGCGCCGCCGCCGCCGCCGCGGTCCCTTTGTCGGCATTTGAAAACGAATAGCGTCAAGGTACTAAGCCAGTGTTGACCTCGCAAATGAACTTTTGCATACAGCTGATCAGGTAGCCCTTTCGAGTTTTATTTACATTGCTGTTTTAAGTGAAATAAATGAATTTACTATTTTTTTATTAAAAATCTCATTGGGTTAGATAAAAATAATGATTTTATACGGTTTACAATAAAAAAAATTGCAGAAAAAAACGTAAAAATTAAGAAAAAGCCGACGAAAAATTTCAACGCAGGGGGGTCCAGAATCATGTACTGAATCCATGGTAAGCGGTTGCGCGTCGATGTCCCTGCCACCCTGTATGTAAAAGAACTAAGAATGAAGCCATGACAGATAAATTGGTAATTGCGGTGCTCACATACATTATCTATTTACAACATTGTAAAAAAAAGTTTTCCTACAAAAAATTACATAAGTTAGGTAGTGTGTGATTTAAAGTAAACACAGAACTTTATGTGTGTGATTTCAATTAGCAACCAGTTTGATTTTGTCTAGAATCTAGATTGTCCTAAGGAGCTGGACCAGCATCTTTCCAAGCGCTATACTGTAGAGAAGGGCTTATATATCCTACTCGCCGCCATTTTGATTATTTTTCAAAGTTTCCACGCATGATAAAAGTAGTACCTATACTTTTAACCGAAACTATCGAAACCTTTAGTGTTGTGTCTGCGATTCTGCGTGGGAAAGCACACGTGTACGTAATGTAATAATAATCCCAAATTACGAATTCAGGGATTAAGCAGGAATTACATATTCTGCATATTAAGCTTAGGTACAAAATATGTGTGAAGTTCAGGCGTTCGGCAAGATTCATGAAAACTCGGTAGTTATATTAAATAGAACGTTGTTTCTCCCTTTTGGGATAAAAATCACGATAACTACTCGTATTTATTATCTAGTATTAAAGGTTTTTGTGTAGCCTTTTGGCGCAGCAACGTGCTTGGCGGAAAAAAAGTATTTTTCGGTTTGAAGGATTTTTGGTGGTTTGAATGTGTACCATACGTTGTTGTACACGCTCAAGACATTTAAGGTTTGTATTTTTACTGACCATGCACCTAAGAGCAGTGGTGGTCCAGTAGTAACAGCCGCGATTTACGATTTGCAGGTCACAGGTTCGAACCCAGACAGGCGCTTTATTTTGTGTAAATTATTTCATCACCATTGCTCTCAAAACGGTGAAGGAAAACATCGTGAGGAAACTGGCATGCCCTAGAACCAAAAATTCGAAGACATGTGACATCTACCAAGCCGCACTGGGCCCGCGTGGTGGATTAAGTACGGCCCACTCCCACTCACCGAGAAGAGGCCTGTGTCCCAGCAGTGGGAACATTATAGGCTGATTATATAGGCGGCGGTGACTATACTTACAGAGCATGGACATGTCTCGGCAGTGCACTATCAACACTTTCCATGCAGACTAAGCGTGTCTCTGTTTACTTGCACGTCCATAGATACTAATTGAAACTGACGTATAGGAACTGACGAATGTCGATACCGGTGACAGAAGTTGTGTGCTCAATACACTTTCGTCACCACGAATTTTGTTAGTATCTACTGCTATTTGTAAGCGCTGTCAACGCGGCGATTTTGTGCTCTGTCAATCAATCGATCAACTCAACCTATCAATGTCCACTGCTGGACATAGGTCTCTCCTAGGCTGCGCCACAACATTGCCATCCGCCTTCCGTATCAAGTCTGACCCAGGGTCGTCGGTCCATCTAGCTAGGTCCCACGCTACGCTTGCCGATACGCGGTCTCCACTTCAAGACTCGTCTGCTTCACCGGTCATCGGTCCTTCGACAAACATGGCCAGCTCACTGCCACGTCAGCTTACTTACTCCGTGCTCTGTACTTCTTACCATCAAGTTTTCCACCTCCTATTATACCTAATAATTTTCATTACTTGCAGATGTCAAATGAAGCGATAGCCAAAGGCGAAGCAGGGCTTCTGAAACAGGCGCGCGAGAAGTTCGTGGCAGCGTTCGGTCGTCAACCCGCAGCCGCGGCGTGTGCGCCGGGTCGCGTCAACCTTATAGGAGAACACATAGACTATTGTGAAGGATATGTTTTACCTGTGGTAAGAATCAATATTAAATTATGGACTTCAAAACTATAACCCCGTTTATTTAGATTTTTAGACACGGAGCAGTTTCTTTAGCGAACGGTTCTTGAAAGCGCCACTTCGTGTTATGATTATTTATTTATTAATTTACCTACTTTAATAAAAGAATCTTAAAAGACACCCTAAAAGTAAAAGGCGGAGAGGCAGGTATTAAGGCGCAGCCAGGGAAAAATCTAATTTCCAGCAGTGGATCGCACTGCTTTGAAACCTTGTATCACAAAATCAGCTAAACAAAACATACATCATAACATAATATCATTGAAGGGTTAGACAGAGGTGTACCTACTTATAGCATACCCACATTTTGCCAGTTATGTTTAAGTCTCATGTAATAGGGGGCGATCCTATTGAAAACCGGATATAAATCTTGATTCCGGGCTGCTACTGAGAAATTCCTATTGAAAAAACACGTAAACACTTTGCCCGACCTGGGAATCAAACGCAGGACCTCATGCTCAGCAGTACCGCTAGTATTTTATCTGTGCAGCTATAGCGACCACTGCACCAACGAGGCAGTACAATACAGAAAAGTTAAATTAAAAAACAAAATTTTATTAAAAACTATCCCGAATACAGTTTATAATAAATAAAACTTCGTTTTTCTGTCATGGAACAAATGTGATTTCATTGTATTTTCTGGGAATTCCTTGCGAAGTAAATTGTGTACAAAGCTTTATAAACGATGCTTCTATTTTTAAACAAAACTTGGATCATCAGGGGCTCAGTTACCGTACCAATTTGCATGTGAAAATATAGGGACTAAAGGGTTGGGGGGCGGGGGGGCTGGTTGGGGGTATACACACTTTAGACTTGATATTTTCACAATAAGTCACTTATTTATGTAATTTTATAAGCTCCCTTTATGATCATTGTCTGTAAATGCCTCAGGTGTAATTTTTTTTCAAGTCACGAAAGCGAACAGTGTCTTTGGCATACCTACTGTCGCGCCAAATTGAAAACTAGCTTCCGCCCGCGAGGTATGTCGATAAAAACTATCCTATGTCCTTCCCCGGGATGCAATCTATCTCTCTGCCAAATTTTATAGAAATTCGTTCAGTGGTTTAGGCGTGAAAACGTAACATACAGACAGACAGACATAATTACTTTCGAATGTATAATATTAGTATGGATAGTATATAGTATGGATGGCAGCCACGCATCAGACCTATATACAGATACATCGCTAGCTGACATCAATGCAAACAAAACCATAATAAGACCCAACTCCGTAAAGTGTCACGTTTCTGAGACATTAATGTTCAAAGTTGATGATTGAGTCTCGTGAATAACTTTGAACGGCTCAGCTATCGATTTATACAAGGCGTTTTTTTTGATATCGAATTTAGGTAGTAGGTACCTATGTAAAGTAGAATAACTTTTTATCACAATAATAGCTACTACAAGATCGCAAATGCTCTTGTTTTACGGTTTTTAGAATTCTCTACCTCAAAAGGAAAACCTCTTATATGATCACCTCGTTGTCCGTTGTCTGTCTGTCTGTCAGTCTGCCAAGAACCTTTTTCTCAGGAACGCGTGGAGGTGTCAGGTTGAAATGAATATCAAAAACGTATGTCTATGGTCCCTTGGAGCTCTAAAAAACACCAAGCTTCTAAGTCAAAGTAATAATTCTCTTAGTATCGCAATGAAAACATCCTATCCTGGCCCAGAATGCTCCAATTTTCGAACTCACTTCGCTCAAACTCGAATGAAAACTTGACGTAACCGTGTTATTGCTCCAATGTTCGCCAATGTTTGTCGCTCGCTTTTGGATTATCTTAGTTAGTCTTATAAAGTTGTAATACACCTACATACCTTACTACCTCGTAGGTACTGCTCAACGCCGAGATTTAAAAATCCAATAACGTATTTTTTTGACGCACTGTGATGTAGGTACTCAGTTGGATTCTCAATCCAGTGAGTTAAAAATCCAGTGCGCTATAAAAATCGTCGCGGGAAAAAATCGCCCGTGGGTACGAGGGCTAAGCTAAGACATGCTCGTATAATATTCCTGAAGGCATTGATCCTATCTGTCTACTTTGTCACTCTGTCACGTGGTTCGTGACAGCTATTTCACAAATGTGTGTGGTTAAATCCGATTTATTCGGAGAACGCCGCACTTTCGGGACATTGAGCTTTTGTACGTGTGGTTTTGGGATTTGTGGTTTAAAATATGGAGGTACGATTTTATTGGATTTAATACAGGCTGTTGATTTTGTCACGTGGGTCATCTGCAATCTTTAACGGGACGATTCCCGTCATCCTTAACAACTTTCCGTAATATGCAAATTATGTCTGATAAAAAAAAACAGAACTTCTTCCTAATACAAAAGACGATCTATTAAAACTTGGGTGAGCTGTCAATAGTGACAATTCGTAACACCAGGCGGAATGACCGCTCACTTCATTTAACCCCTTTTTTTTTGTTTTCTGGGGGAGTACTTCGAAAGGCGCCCGAGCTTTGGGGATAAGACCGCGGAGTGTGGGATTTTTTCCTCACTAAAACCACCCCGGTCCCGGTGGTCATGATCTGCAAATGGAAATTGATTAAGCTACCAGCAATCTTTAAGGAGGTGATTCTACCCGTCACAATGAACAACTTTCCCTATGGAACTAGTATCCGACAAGTGAAGAAAAAACCAACCTCAGTCATTATTTATGAATGGGCTGTTCTAAAGACAGACAGAAAAGCGCTTCAACAATAAAGGCTTCCGCAGACAAGCGCGACGCAACAGCGCAACATGACTCTAGAAGAACAATTTCTATGAAAACTTCATGGAAATTGTTCTACCAGAATCGCGTCAGACGGTCGCATCGCGCCTGCTTTAGCTGAGCTTGAATGAATACAGCATTAACAGTATAGTAACAGTTACGGCAGGCAAAGACACAAGAAAGTCGAAGAAACCAGACTTTCTTAACTAATTAACGCTGAAGTTCCGTTGGAACAACTCCTAAAGTAGTTATGAATGAGAACCTTTCATAGTAACATAATCATTTCTTGATCAGATAAGATGTTTTATCGATTATATCTTACTAAATTACTTACGCCTTAAATGTCAATGGTGGGTTATACCACTGTTTAATCGAAGTTTAAGAAGAAAAAAACAATTATTTATTTGTTTGTAATAAAATTTGTTTTTATTACAAACAAATAAATTATTGTTTCTTTCTATAGATCTATAATCATGCACAAAACAGAAATAGTCAACAGCTGCACGTCCTGACTATGACAAGAAGGACTTAGCATGATAATTTAACTGATTTTAGTTTATGATTAACCTTAAATAATAATTAATTAATGAATAAGTTTTTGTACTGAGCTACAGTATTACTTCTCTTTATACAACAAACCCCGTTAAGCTTTAGAATACGTAATCCTGTTCACATCATCATCACAAATCTCCTGCTCTTACCCCAATTTCTTGTGGTCTGCGTAACATGTATTTTTCTTCCATACTTCTCTATTAGTCTTCATCTCAGCAGTCACCCCCTTTCTAACCATTTATCATAATTTACACAGTCCATCCATCCTGTTCACATGATGTTACCAAATTAATTCTAACAAGTTTTTTATCTAAGAGCGTCAGGAACAATGGAAGTTGACTTGCAAAGTTGAATAGGACAGAAAGTTCTACTTACCTTAAAAATGTGCAATCAGTCGTACCTACTAGCATAATCAGCCTATAATGTTCCCATTGCTCGGACACAGGCCTCCTCTCGGTGACAGGGAGGGGCCGTAATCCACCACGAGGGAAGACAAGAAATTCTGTGGAAATATAATTGGAACTATGTTTTGTTATAATAATGATAAATCACCAATTAAATAAATTGACAACTGACGTGGACTCAGCTGTTTTATCTCTTAAAATATCTTTAGCAACATGATCTGGTCCTAATGATCTAAATTAAATTATAGGTTAGCTGTATTGTCCTAACTGACATTGTAAAGAAAAATATTAGATTTCTAATAATACCTATTTATTTTAAAGAGAAAAGATATGATTTTTTTGGAAATTCGTTTGTTACGCTTTCACGATAAAATAGTTGACCGGATTTGGATAAAATTTGGCACATGAGTAGACCATGATCTGGATTAGGAAAATAGGATACTTTTTATCCCGATATTACGACGGAATCGAGACTTATGCGGAAGAAACCGCGAGGCGCATCTAGTTTATTAATATTATTATGTACTTAACCTCATCAGCCCCAAAGCTGAGTTATTCTTCCTCTGATTTCATGTTAACATCAGTTATGAATATGTGAAAAATGTGACAGCAATGATTGAAGTTACTCTAGTAATAATTTTCTAAAATCAGAATAACTTTTTCCAGATCCAATTTTACTCAACGAGACTATTCCAAATCATATAAGTATATTTATTTAGATCTGTATCAAAACAGCTTTTTAATATATGCATATGAAAGTATATGTATAAGGGGGTCGTTCTGGGAATGTTTTGGGTACATATAATATAAAATTAAAATACATTTTTATCTGCCGGTCTATTTTTTTCGGCTAATCTCCGAAACGGCTGGACCGATTTTGACGGGATGTTCACTGGCAGATAGGTACCTGATGTATAAGAAATAACGTTGCAGTAAACCCAACGGATCCAAAATGTTTTCCGACATGCATGGGAACGAGGTCGCGGGCACAGCTAGTTTAAAATAATTATTTTCAAAGAATTTTAGTCTGATTTAGATACAGTCACCAAAGGAGATAAGTAACCAGGGTCATCGGATATAGCTGAAGTTTAATAAGAAACCGATTGATGTTTTCAAATAAATTTTAATTACATTAATAGAAAACAAACAGTTAATTTATCAAATAAAATTTCATTCGAAAACATTAATCGGTTTCTTACTAAACTTCAACTATATGCGATGACCCCGGTTACCTTATCTCCTTTGTTGACCGTACATGTCAATGACGACGTTCGGAATACTTGCAATTAATTGATTACGTGATACAAAAAAAAAAAACACTTTACCGCAATAATTAAAATAAAACTGGCCAAGTGCGAGTTGGACTCGCACACGAAGGGTTCCGTACCACCATACAATATATAACACTACATATAAAATAACGGCAAAAAAATCACGTTTGTTGTATGGGAGCCCCCATAAATATTTATTTTATTCTGTTTTTAGTATTTGCTGTTATAGCGGCAACAGAGATATACATTCTGTTGAATTTTCAACTGTCTAGCTATCACGGTACTTGAGATACATCCTGGTGACAAAGACAGACAGACGGACAGTGGAGTCTTAGTAATAGGGTCCCGTTTTTACCCTTTGGGTACGGAACCCTAAAAAAAGACATTCATTATACAATAAAAAACAATAAAAGTAATCTTTTTTCCACCAGGCATTACCTTTCCTTACCCTCATAGTGGGTGGTTTGAGCAAAACAGGTGAATGTCGCCTGCTGTCAGTCCTGGGTACCGGCGAGGAGGTGAAGACCAGCTTCCCTGCGCCAACAGCATCAGCTCCTTTGAAGCCAGGACAACCTGACTGGGCGAACTATGTGAAGGGTGTGGTGGCGAATTTTCCCGGTGAGTCCTGATTTGGTAGCATTATTAAGGTATATACGTTGTCAGTTCTACCTTAATTTTTGTCTGATATAAGACTAATGCGAATCGTGTGTGATTATTTCTGCTTATGGTCGTTTGTCCACCGCTACGTCAACGGCACGTCAACGAGAACGAGATGAGGGTGTCGAAGTAGCGATAAATACATTTACAATGGCCGCGTGTCCACCCCACGCCGTCACCAGGATGTCACGCTCGGTTCGAACAATCTAGCTTCTCGTTGTCGTCCCGTTGCACGTTGACGGTGGCGGATGGACAAACGGTGGTCTGCTTGCTTGAAGCGAATAGGGCGCATCCGTTCAGATTTAAGAAAGTGGAACGGATTTGTTTAAAGTGCAAATCGACACTGTCCTAAGTTAATTTTATAACTTAGGACAGTGTCGAGTCACGTAAAAATAAGGTAGATTAAAATTCCTGATTAGTCTTATAAGCTGGATTGTAATTAATTCTGGTCAACAATCTTGTCTTAACTTATTAAAAACCTGGGTCTTTTTTAAATAATTAAATAAAAATATTTACTGCAGAACATGATCCGTAAAAAAAATACAATAAAAATAGTAGTAGTAATCATCTGGAAAAACTGTAGCTGTGGCGAGACAGTGCTTCTTTACCCAAACCGTTCGTTCCACCCGCTGAAGACCTCCCACCTGGACATGAGTTACCTTGGGTAACCTGGAAGTCTTTAAACAGACTCCGGACTCAGGTTGGCCGAAGTAAGGAAAACCTGTTCAGGTGGATATTCATAGAAGACTCCGCCTTGGAGTGTAAATGTGGTGCTGTTCCACAAACGAAGGGACACATAATATCGTGTCCTGCGTGGCGTGTCAGCTGCACGTTACAGGAACTGATGGACGCTGGTGATGGCGCCAAACAATTAGCCGAATTCTGGGCCGAGTTCATTTAGATTGCTATCGACACGCTAAGAAGAAGATCTGCCTAGCCTTTTCCCAACTATGTTGGGGTCAGCTTCCAGTCTAACCGGATCCAACTGAATACCAGTATTTTACATGGAGCGACTGCCTATCTAACCTCCACAACCCAGATACTGGGTAATACGATCCCAGCACAATCAGCCTATAATGTTTCCACTAGTGGGATGTAGGAAAACATCGTTAGCATTTGGTCAGATCGTGCTTTCTCAGTGTCCTCTGTTCAGATTGATCTCTCCATGAGTGCAGCTTTTCCACCAAACCTCTCCGTTCACAATTCGTGGGAAAGCGTATTTCTGTTTTTGGAGCTCCAGGTGCGCTCCGACATGTACCTACGTTGCAGCGCCGACGATGCTCATTTGTTTGGTTTCTTACACTTTACTACTTACTAGCTTCCGCCCGCGGCTTCGCCCGCGAGGTATGTCGATAAAAACTATCCTATGTCCTTCCCCGGGATGCAATCTATCTCTCTGCCAAATTTTATCGAAATCTGTTCAGTAGTTTAGGCGTGAAAAGGTAACATACAGACAGACAGACCGAGTTACTTTCGAATTTATAATATTAGTATGGATTGGTATTTAATTTGACATTTTTTATGCTCTTTGCACTTCTTTTAAGATTATTATTATATATTTTTATTTAAATAGATAAGTATATTTATGTTTTATGTACCTATGTAAGTATTAATGGTATACACCATAGGCTACCTGCAGTCTTGTCTCTCCCTTATCTCCAAAGGATGTCTTTAAAATATCACTCTTAGCGATTAGAACGTCCGTTGTGTCACCCCTTGTAAATTTCTACATTAATTTATATCTATATTATTTATAACTAATATTTGTACCTACATAATTAAGAGTATTTCTATTCTATAGGTAATAACTTTAAACTTGTTGTAGACAGTTTTAACTCAGAAAGCCAAAAAGGTAAGGCTGGAAACATAATTTGTTTGCAAACTTCATAATATTTATAATTTTTTCAAACAATGGAGTTTACTCTGACTTTGAAAGATTTCTTCAAATGATACAATATTTCAAGCTAATTTTAAGAAGACATATTATAGCACCCTGCGTAAACAAGACGAAGATCGAGAGAAATTGTCAAAATTGACTGTACGGTCAGGAAATTTCATTGTTTTTTTTTGTTTTGTTTGACAAAGAATGGAAGGCGCCCCTTTGGTAGGCCTCCCATAAGGTGTACCGATGACCAGGTGGTCGCACGAACGCGGGGTAATTGCGTAACACAGGAATAGCTTAGGACACACACACACAGGCTTACGCACAGGCACACACACACACACACACACACACACATACACACAGGCTTGGCTTATTGTAGGAATGGCTTTGGCTTTCATTTTGACAGTTCAACAGCATTAATTGCGTTATTTACGTTTTTGAGCAAACCCATTTATCCAACAAAAGAAGCAATGGATTAACAATTTCCTTAAAAATTATTCAGATTGTGATTGATAGTGTGTTACGCAATTAGTGTGGGTGCCCGTCTCTGTGGCGACGCTTGGGGGCGGCCTATATCCAGCCGTGATCACAACAGGTCATTAAAATTGATTATCGAGCCTATCAGTCAAGTTCATTGACTTAGCCGATTTTCTCAGCGGGATTGTCCGAGGGGGTTACCGCTACCCCGGAATATAAAGGGCTAAGGAAAGAACACTGATGGGTTTTAGTCAGCAGGAGTCTGACACTCCCTTCCGCTCCACCCAGAGCGGGAGGGGACATTTGATGATTTCCCATCCTTAAAAAAAAGCCGATTTTCTTACGTAATGTACCTATTAGCTCTTCTTTTTATAATAATCGATTTATTCTGGTAATCAACCAGCCAATATAAAAGCAACATTAACAAAAGAAAAACGAATTTTACTGTTACAGTAATGTTATTATTCGATTAATTAATATTTTGAACAGACTCCTAAGGGCCGGTTGTTTCAAACCGTAGTACGTACGTCAATGCCATCATTTTATAATTGTAATTTGAAACAACGCTTTTTTTGGTTTGACGATAGTTAGCGCCATTTTTGACGTACACACGTGCGTCATGTGGACGTGAACCTGCCTTTAGGAATGAAGTTGGTCGCGTACGGTCGGTCGCGTACTGTCAGTGCCAACATACGCGCCGCTGACGTCAGCGTTGCAGTATGGTGCTATATAAAACACAATGTATATTCACACGGGTAACCGAAATACGCGACCGACGCACGGTGGGCTGAAAATCGGCTTTCATAGACATAGGGATTTCAATTTGCAAGTGCCTGATTTTTTGCCGGATATCGCTTCTATTAGTCATTACTATGTAAAAAAATGACACCCGAGTTAATTCTGCCCAAAAACGAAGGATATATAATTTTTTTACGAAAAATTTGTATGAAGCTAGTATGAAAAATCGAATTATCTCCTAAACGGCATGTTTAACCGTAATATCCTTGGAGGTGGTCATAGTGCTAATTATTTATGATTTTTTGGTTGCCGATTTGACGAAAAATTTCATGCCGTTTTTTTTTTAAAAATCGTCAAAATATTTTTATTTATTTTTACATGTAAAACGATCCCTTTTAGTGTCCAAGTTAAAAAGTTCGATATGTTATTAACCCAAATATTAAGAACACACAAAACAAGAAAAATTAAATAAAAAAATTGCTGTTTTTTGACACATTTTTATTAATTTAAATAAAAAAAGATTATCAAACTCTTATTTAAGTAAAATATAAAGTTATATTATATACAAAATAATTTAATTCAAGGAATTAATACTAAGCATTTGTAAAATAAAGTAAAATAAATAAAAAAAAAAGACAAAATATCATTAAATATTACAAAAAAAAACCCAAACACACTCAAGTACAAATTTACAAATATGTACATATATATTTTTTTTACAAATTTTCCTTATCACTCTCGTTATCAGACTCCAATTCTGAGTCAGCATCCAGATTGGATATGTCCAAAAACTCGAACTCAGTTTCCTGAAATTGAATTAAGTCGAGAGTTTCAGCAAAAAAGCTCTTGCTTTTTCTTGGCATCTATCTTAGGCCTTTGTGCACTTAGCAAAGGATCCGAAGAAACAACAAGCATATTTAAAATGTCTTGATTGGAATCCTGCCTACTTTTTTTCCGCGAATGATGTTCTCGAAACCTCCTAAAATCTTTGTTTCGAGACTCTGAGGCTTCTTCCGAGAGAGTCCCAATCGGCACAATATTACTTTTCTCGATTATGTCAGCCCCATGGATTAATAATTTATGAACGGTTGACGACATGTAGTACCAGTCGTATAATAATACGTACTTTTCTGCTGTTTTGCGGGCATAATCTCTAAATTTTATTATATCGACCTGCTCTCCAGATGAAATTGCTTGTAAAATTACAGCAAATCTTTTGATGAGGTCTTCATCCAAACCGGTTATAGCTGCGGTTTTATTAGGAAACTCAAAGAATTTTCTTGCAGTATTCCCGTCATTGGTGGTTCCCGAGCCTTGTTTTACTATATCAATCAACAGATTGAGCTCATCTTTGAATTTATTTTGAATTATTTTTTTCCTTGTCTGTAGCATTTCTTTGTGCTCATCACTTCTCGCTGCCCACCGTTTGAAGTCGAGCCTGTATGCAATGTGTAACAGACATTCCATACAATTTATACGGGCGTGTAGAAATGACAAGCCAAATTCATACATGTCAGAACACACAATTCTTGATGTTACAGCATCTAAGCGGTTCATTTCTGTAGGCTTTGTTAAGCACAGGTAGCACGATGCATTTGATCTAGCTTCAGAAAGGTAAGTGCAAACTTTAGCGTCAATCATCGTCATCATTAGTTCATGAGTCACCCTATTATTATTATTGCACTCTGTGGGGATAAGGGCCTCAATTTCTTCATCCATTTGTTTTTTCAGCTCAAGGACAACTGCTTCACTCTCCTTTACAAAAGTAAACTGAACTGGACGACAATACAAAACTGAGCATGGTTTTGGGTTCGTCCATAAGATGTTGTCTCCATCTGTCAGTTTTAGTGGCACCAAGGAGGTCATGAAAATGTTCGAGTCATCTTCCTCACCCTCCATTTTCTGCTTGTATCGGCTTTGGTTAGAAGCACCATCAAATCCCCACTTGGATATCAGCTTCAACTGCTTGTTATGCTCTTCGTTAGAAAGGCTTTGAAGGATTCTTGTAACTGTGATATCAAGTAAAGCTTGAAGTGTAATCGTAGCCGATGAATCAGTAACTGTCACTGATTGCTTCGGAGGGTAGCAATCAAGCTTAGTTTGTTGCACTTTATAGTAAGATGGATAAATATCCTTAACACCTTCCCGAATGGCAGCCTCTCGCAACGTAATATATTGCCACTTTGAGAGTTTTAGCGAAAGAAGCAATCCAAGCGCCTTTTCTGGCGTAAATATGATTGTTTTCGCTGGTTTCTTAAGCGTTTCATTTAATTTAGCGGCTGCTTCAGGATTTTTCATAATGTATTCGATGACAGAGGCGATATCTCTATGCCCTTCTTCTTTTAAACGTGCTGCAGCTGCATATGCCAATTCACTGGAATCTTCGCCTGTGTGTTCATCAGATCTTCTCTTTTTTTGTTTACTTCCCAGATCTTCGAATGGTTTACGGGATCTTTTCGTCATTGTTCCAATGGACGTTGATGTCGACGGTTCTAGAGAGGCTGAGGGCGCTCTTGGTATCTCATCAACACTTGGTTCTTGATTAACTAAAGTTTGCACAAAACTCGGCCAATCAATATTTTCTCCCAACCAATTCTCGTACTTTCTCCTGAAATTATCAAGGAATCGGTTGGATTTCTGCCACCTTTGTAAAGCGGCTCGCGTAAATCTCCGACAAAATTCTTTGAGAACAACACGTTCTTCGTCAGACAGGCAATCGCCTATGCGGGATACAACTGCACTGAACAATACTTCATGATCAAATGAAGTACTCTCACTTCGTAGAAGAACAAACAAGTCTAAATTGGTGATTAAACTTTCCATTCTAAGTTTTTATAGTCGCAGATTTAGTGTTAGCAGTTACACAGTTGTGAACAAACTAAATTATAAAACAAAACTTTAGCCCTTTTATTGCAAAACGCCAATAATTAGGTAACTACCCTCATTAGTTATCTCCTCATTAGCTAATGAAAATTTATAATTGTCACTAACTATTCTTAGAACTCATAGCACTGCTACAAATTAGCTTACTTATCAGGAAAAGTTGAATATAATCCATAGTTGGCATTGTCGTGAGATATTGAAAATCATTAAATCACCTATAAAGACTCATTAGAAGACCTAATCAGTTTCATTAGAAGAGTAAACAATTGGTAATTTGGTTGTATGAAAAGTTTTAAAACTCATGATGTGTTGATAAATAAAAAAAAAAAAAAAAAAAAAAAAAAAAAAAAAAAAAAAAAAAAAAAAAAATGAAAAAGTGTTTATTCACAGAAATAATTTTAAACAAGATATTTTTACCTCCGCCAAACTACAAAGTAGTTTGTTGGCAGACGTAGCTCCTTTTTTTTTTTTTTTTTTTCCTTTTTCCTTATCTAGCTCAAACATAGTTGTCTACGTGTGGGTGTACTATAAACCACTGCCAACTCCTTCGGAAATATAGGAGTGATGCTATTTTATGTAACGTGTAGTTAAAAGTCCGTGTTCTTCAACATAAACACTAACAGGGATCGTTTTACATGTAAAAATAAATAAAAATATTTTGACGATTTTTAAAAAAAAAACGGCATTAAATTTTTCGTCAAATCAGCAACCAAAAAATCATAAATAATTAGCACTATGACCACCTCCAAGGATATTACGGTTAAACATGCCGTTTAGGAGATAATTCGACTTTTCATACTAGCTTCATACAAATTTTTCGTAAAAAAATTATATTTCCTTCGTTTTTGGGCAGAATTAACTCGGGTGTCATTTTTGTTCATAGTAATGACTAATAGAAGCGATATCCGGCATAAAAACAAGCACTTGCAAATTGAAATCCCTATGTCTATGAAAGCCGATTTCCAGCCCACCGTGCGACGTCAGTGTAACAGGAATTCAGGAATTGGACTATTACATACTTATTTCCTTTTAAATTTTACAAAATATATTTGTATCTACCTTTTTTTTTTAATATCTTTCATTTTATTCTTCATTATGCTGAATTGCATTATGACTTAGCATTATGTTGGCTTTTTGGCCTCGCACACGTCTTTTTCTTGATTTATTTATTGTTTTGGTTGTTTTTAATGGAACCTTGTTCGTTTTTAATGCTCCTTTTTCATTGTTTTTAAATATTTTTCTTTCTTCTTTCTTACCAGAGGTAATCAATATTGTTCTGTTCTATTCTCCAATGCAGGTGGAGTGAGCGGCTTCGATGCGGTGATAGTGACAGATGTGCCGATGGGTGCCGGTCTATCCAGCAGTGCAGCTATAGAGGTCGCCACCTTCACCCTGCTTGAAGCACTCACCGGCAAAAGCGTGGGGTAAGTGTTACCAAGGCCTGTCATCCACGTTGCTACTCAAAAGGAACGTGTTATTAACTCAAATCACCAATGAGAAGCCAGAATGTCAAAGCACGAGTATTTTAGCTGCGGTCGTTACACGACGCAACCAGTGACCGCCCGATGCACAGGCTCCAACGTAAGTAGGATTCGCCGACCGAGGCTTTAGGTACAATCCCCGACGACGCCACTACTCTCCTCCAGGAGAGTAGTAAGGCCACCAGTACTCTTAGAAAGTACAAATCCCCACCGCTGTCCTTCCATCCTTGCCGCTGAGGCCCGCCGCGACGCCCCAATCCATGTCCGCCCTGACCCTTGTTCGAGCCAGCCCGCGCCGCTAAACCTTAAATTCATCCCAAATAAATCCAATCCAGCCTATCCCTTATTGCCCTCCTCCTACAGCGACGCCTTAAGCCGAGGTCCTTACCCCACGGGGTGTGCATTTAGCGTGTAGTCGCTTGGTTTTTAAGTTTTTTATGCCCTGGTTGGAAGCCTTCATTTATTGAGGTGCCCCAGGTAAGCCCGGTTAAACAGCCGACATCTTTTTAGGCTGAATTTAGATGCCATTTATTAAAATAAAACCGATCATGTGCGAGTCGGACTCGCGCACCGAGGGTTCCGTACAAATTTGTAGGTATATAATTACAAAACGGTTTTCGGTTTTTTTCTTTACATTGCTTCTTCTCAAATTTCATGATTCTAGGTCAACGGGAAGTACCCTATAGATTTTGATTCCCTTGCCAGTGTCCAAATATGCGGCATAAACGGAACATAAGCGCCCGTATGATTTTTCCACTGCTTCAAGGAATTGTAGCCCTAAGTATTTTCGCGTGCCCACGATTCAGCTTCTGCGATTCTTATTGTAAAGTCTCTCAATCATGATTGAATTTTCCAGTGTCTGTACAGTCAGATTAGTTCCCGGTTGATGGCAATAGGCTCACCCCCTATTACATGGGACAAATCGGCCATGTTTTTGCATTTGATAGTAAAATTCTTTCTATGGTATATTATATTATAATTATAAAAAAAGTAAAAAAAAAACGAAGTACGACGACGGGGTGGCTTCGGGCATGGGAGCAACAAATTTCACGCGGACGAACTCGCGGACTAGTAAATAAATAAAATCTATTGCCCTAACAAAAAACTAACCCTAACAAAAAGGCCTAACCACACTCGCTCGATGAACTGATAAAACAAAAACAATTAGATACACATCGCTATTCGTTTGAAGACACGGTCCAGTAATTTCATTAGCACGATCGATCAATAAACATGGTGGTCTATAAATTGACTTTAAATAAATAGCATCGTGTATTTGCTTATACAAATAAGGCTGTGCTCTGGGCTCAAGCGGTAGAGGGGTGTTAAGCGCAGGCCACACTGGGAACGATGCTAAGTTCGTGTTGCTACCGCGTATACTTGGTTTATAGTTGGCGGTGTGAACCGAAGTAATCGCAATAAACTTCGCTTCGTTCCTGCTTTCTACCAGCACTGTTACTGAAAGGAATCTAGGAAAAAAACTTTTTTACAAAAAAAAAAACAACCGACTTCCAAAAAAAAACTACAAAGTGATAAATAACTTTAATTTCGGAAGTCGGTGTCGTTGGTTTTGCATTTTCGTTTATTGACACCGACTTCCGAAATTAAAGTTATTTATCAGTTTGTAGTTTTTTTTGGAAGTAGGTTGTTTTTTTTTTGTATTTTTTTTTTTATTTTTCACTTTTTAGTGAGAGAGTTTGTGATTTATCTAAGTTACAATAGCCTAACGTCAACTGCTCATCACCTTTTACAAAATATTGCTTTTTCCAGTGCTGGGACGTTAATTGTTGAGGAGTTCTCCTGGTAAGAACCAGGAGAACTCCTCAACAACCATTCACCATAAGCATTGTGACGAGCATAAATTGCTTAGCAACCATATTAAAGTAATCGAATCGCAATCCGTAAAATATTTATCATTGAGTAGTTCCGATGGCCGTCTGTGGTCTTCATCATCAGCTCCACTTTACCAAATGATGATTTCCGAGAGCAAATGCTCAAGTTACTCAAAAAAATATCCAAATCGCTATAGGCTTGCCAATAAAATTTGAGGGTTTCCCTCGATTTCCCTGGGATCCTATCATCAGATCCTGACCTGATGATCATGGGACCACTTGGGAAGTATACCCTTTCAAACAAAAGAAAAAAAAACCCAAATCGGTCCAGGCGTCTTCGAGAAATCGGGGAACATACATAAAAAAAGATTCCGACGAGTTGAGAACCTCCTCCTTTTTTTGAAGCCGGTTAAAAATCCACTGAAAAAAATGTTTAATTTCGCTATCCTACCGTGCAGGTTTTAAGCAAAAGATTGGTTTTGATGCAGAATCGCGCTGTGTAAAATCAGTCAAAGTTTCCTCGTATTTCTAGAATTGTTCTTCCTTGGCAGTAGAAAAACAGTCTTTGCAGTATTCGTTCTGCGATGGATAAGAATAATCCTGTCCGCAGCCACCTGAGAGCCTAGATATTCTATCAGCGAAACGGTGGTCGAACAATATAAAAAATATTGGATTGACATAAGCTACCAAAAAGTTCATGTCAATCCAGTTTATCATTGTCGAATAAAAAATACGGAACGCTATGAAACCGATTTTTCGCTTGTCTAGGTTCTCTGATACCCACGTTTCTTGCAGTCCGTGGGGCTTAATAACCCGCTGTTTTTTGCACCACGCTCCGCCTAGCTAGAGCCCTTAACTTTGTTAAGGCTTTCACAGGATAGCACGGTAAAGCAGCTGACAACCTCCTAGGACGATCTTCGAGATGCCATTCAAAAAAATTGGTTGTTTGTAAAGTCTGTTTACGGACGATAATTTTACGTGATAACGTCAAAAGACATAGATGCGTCACAAGCCCAACGCTTAGGCCGAACGTGCCTCTCTATCGCTTGTACCGCGCTCTTGCTTGCACGCTCGGCTCAGGCGGAACGTGACAATGAGTCACGCTTTTTATAAGAAGTTATCACGTCAAAAAAACCGTCCGAATTGAGAACCTCCTCCATTTTTGAAATCGGTAAAAAAAAAAGACAGCACTCTCCGCTTATGTCCGAGGTTTGCAGCCTATACTTGTGTGTGTGCCGCGGGACATTCACCGCACGCAGCAGATAAACCGCGACAAAAGGGGTAATCAAATGGCAGCTGATTACATTTATCACATGAACTTGCATGAACCCGTTGTAGTGTTATGAACAAAACTACTGCGATTAAAAAACTGATTTTTCTACAATTATCGACTCACCAGCGCACAAGTACAACCCTACAAGGTTATTTTCACGCGTGGCCAATGTCGCCATCTTGTTTTGTCAATAAAATATATGTGACAATTGCACAAATGTTTACCAACAGAAAAATAGAATAGAAGGTTTTTTCTTGGCATTGAATGACATTGTCACGGCGGCGCGGCGGCGCGGCGGCGCCCTGTCAATGTCGTTGAAGCGCCAAGAGATCCTTGTAAAGTCCGTTTTATGAAAGAAGTCTCGACGCGGCGCCACTGTCGTGCGGTGGAATCATACATATTTATTGATGTATTTATCTCGACATCATATTACAGGCACTGGTTAGTAAAATACACAATCTTAAATATAGATAGGTATCGGAGGTAGGAGTGGTGTAGCAATGTTGCTTAATATGTTATTAGTTCCACTTATTGCCGCGGGAGTTCTTTCGTGAAACGGACTCTAGCAGTATAGATCATGGACTTATAATGTATAGACATTTACTTATATAAGTAGGTTGAATCGCACTTGCACGATTAACGAAGTCATGTAGGTATTGTATATAAACCAGATTGATCGCTAGGGTTAGGCCTCGTTCATACCAAACGTATAGTCAGCCACCGATAGTGGTTAGAGGGCAGTTCGTTCTGTGGTTTCTACATCGCCACATGCGAACTACGCATCACACTGACGTCACGCAAAATGCATCTGCATCGCGCATGCAGAGTTTTTCGCGCAACTAGCATATTTACAACGTGGACCAGACACGACACTCGTCTGGTCGGAGGATAATCCCTTTTCTATAGAGGGTGAGTGAACTTTACACGCTGTTCATCAAACCTCTATAGTCTCACTCTAAACTGGGCCCACGGGTCACATAGGTTGTGTCCTTACACAAATTGTTTTATTCTTCATAAATTATGAGAATTTTATGTAAAACAAGGTATGAACAAAAATCTGGGTTGTTTTCTAAGCGTTTTTTCTTGTTCTATAGGTTAGTGGAAAAAGCAAAGCTATGCCAGAAAGCAGAGCATGAGTTCCCGGGAATGCCGTGCGGCATCATGGACCAGTACATCGTCACGATGGGCAGGAAGGACCATGCCTTACTCATAGATTGCAGGTAACGTGTCAATCAATCAATAAACTCAGCATATCGTAGTCCACTGCTGGACAGTGGCCTCTCCCAGACTGCGCCACAACACCCTGTCTTCTGCCTTCCGCATCCAGTCTACCCCAGCCCCCTTATTTAAGTCCCACACTACGCTTGGCGATACGCAGTCTCCACTCCAGAACTCGACAGCTTCACCGGCCATCGGTCCTTCGACAAACATGCCAGCCCACTAGTGATGGGTAACTCATCAATTTTATTTGAGGTTGAGGGAGCCCCTCAATTTCCTGATGTGTCCCAGTGCCCCTCATTTGAGGCGAGGAATAGTACGACGACGTATTCACCTCACGACTCGTGGGCCCGAGCCGAGTTCAGACGAAGCTCCGAGGGAGCGAGGCGGGCGAGTGCAACGACGACTCACGAGTACTCACGAGTCATGGCTCTCCGATAATCCGATGATTCACGTCCTCACTCTCTTACACACATTATTTTGTTTCGCTCATAAATTTTAGACCGCCAAAATAAACGAATCAATGACACTTAATTACCAATCTAATGCTAATGCTTTTAGGGTTCATAATAATTAACCATAGCTTTAAAACCAGACCTCACCTCACTCATTCTCAATAACTATACAATTTTTGAGTCGGTTCATTCGCTCACTGAGTCCGCTCAATCACTCAATACTCACTCGCGAGTCACGAACTCGCTCGCCTCGATTTTCTAATGTCAACCGAGTGAGGTGATGAGGGATGAGGTAGTTCAATATTGAAATTCGAGTAACTCTTTCAATTTGCGATCACGAGTACCTCAAATGAGGTGCCTCATGAGTGAGGGACACATCACTACAGCCCACTGCCACTTCAGTTTGCTTACTCTGCAAGCTACGTCGGTAACTCCGGTTCTTTTCCGGATACTTTCATTCATGATAACGTGTCCTGTACAACATTACAAATAAAAAATCAAATTATATAATTTTATTGTATAATATGTTTAGAGGGGTGGAACATGAATATGTAACTGTAACATTTAAAATTGAATCTTCATATTGATTTCTCTGATATCTGTACACACCTTTACGTATCCCACTATAAAGTTCATAAAGATTGAGATCAGCCGGTTTGTTCTGTAAAATTCTCACCGTGAACACTGAAGGCTGTGAAGTGAGCAGTCTACCTATTCTGTAAACATCTCAGCGTGAACACTGAAGAATGTGAAGTGACTACTGAGCAGTCTACCTATTCTGTAAACATCTCACCGTGAAGCTAGACCGGTTAGACTTAGGTGAAGCTAGCAGTCATTTCGTTAGTTGTATAGCCAAGCTTTAATAATTCCACAACTCCTGTACCGTGGTATGCACCCAAAAGCACAATGTTTTGGGTACGTTAGATTGTGCACTGCCGAAAACAGATTTTTTTACACGAAAAATAAAAGTCATTAATCAGCAATCATTTCTGCTCAATAGGTCCTTGGAAGCGGAACAGATCCCTATGCAGCTGGGAGACCTGGCTGTTTTGGTCACCAACTCCAACGTGAAGCACCAACTGACTGGCAGCGAGTACCCCATGCGACGTGCGCAGTGCCAGGAGGCCGCTGACAGACTGGGACTACCCTCACTCAGAGGGGCCAGGGTTGAGGATTTGGAAAGTAAGATAAGATTATGTAGAAAAACAGTAAAACGAATAGCTTTTTTTTTTCTTAAATACCATGTTTTCATTTAAAAAAAATGGCTAATAAGATACGTGTGACTTATTAAGTCTATTATTGCACGGCGTGAAATTAGCTCCCGAACGCGAGCGTTGCGAGGGTGCCAAACGCCGTGTATTAAGACTAATTAAGTCACACATATCGTATACTATTTTATAGCTCATGTCCCGCACTTGAATCACGCTTTTCTGTGTAAAAATGGACTACTTAAGTCTTAGAAAAGCTTTTCTTTTGGTTGGTTGATTACCGGAATAAATCGATTATTATAAAAAGAAGAGCTAATAGGTACAGTGCGTGAGAAAATTGGCTTTTTTTTTTAGGATGGGACATCATCACATGACCCCTCCCGCTCTGGGTGGAGCGGAAGGGAGTGTCAGACTCTTACTGACTAAAACCCATCCGTGTTCCTTCCTTAGCCCTTTATGTTCCGGGGTAGCGGTAACCCTTTCGGACAATCCCGCTGCCAGAAAAGCGTGACTTAAGTGTGAGATTTGTTCACACAGTGCTGTATATGTTTTCTTTGATAGGTATAAGTACTCAATTATTTTAGATAAGGCCTCATTTGGGTTAAGGCGTCCTCTAACTTTTCCAGGTGTTAATTATTCGTATTTATCAATGAAACTTAGATACATGATATTATCTTCGAAACTATGCATTTTTGGAACACATTTCTAGGACTTTTTGTGTTATTTTTACTTATAGAATATAACCCTAGAGATGGGATATAAAAAAAACACGTTGTATTCTTCATCTCTTGTGGAACAAATTAAATGGCGGGTGGTTCGTCTGGTAGTAAAAAGATTAGCCGGTCAACAGGTGGTAGCGAATTGTACGAACGTTTCTAAATACCGCAGCACACGCGACAGTTTTCGTGCATGAAATTGGTCACTTGTTTTCGAATTGTGGATTTGTCAAAATTGTGACCTCTAAAAGATTACGAGGCTTGGCCCCGTCTGTTATAATAAGCAGCTTAAATCGGCCTGCAAAGTGCGGTAGACTCTGTAGTTACAGTCAAAGTTAAATTCTTTATTTCAAATACTTTTAACGACAATATTTACAAGAAAATATAATTGCTTCTAGTTGCCTTCTAAAACGTGAAACTACCTTTTAGAAGGATAGCCTTTATGGAGAAGAATAATCAAGAAATATTAAAAAGTAATTAGTGAGTGTGTGAGTTAAAGTAATCACAATATTAATGTAAAATTAATCAGTCATTGGGACATTGGGAGTCATTGGGAGCAGTGGTGGCCCAGTGGTATCGGCCGCGACTTACGAGTTGTAGGTCGTAGGTTCGAACCCAGACAGGCGCTTTACTTTGTGTAAATTATTTCATCACCACTGCTCTCAAAACGGTGAAGGAAAACATCGTGAGGAAACCGGCATGTCCTAGAATCAAAAATTCGACGACATGTGACATCTACCAACACGCACTGGGCCCGCGTGGTAGATTACGGCCCACTCCCTCTCACTGAGAGGAGGCCCGTGTCCCAGCAGTGGGAACATTATAGGCTGATTATGTAATCAGTCATTAAAATAAAAATTAGCAACCAGTTTAATTTTGGCTGGACTCTAGATTGCCCTATGGGGTCATTGAAAGACCTAAGTTCAGCAATAGATTACACTTATAAAAAAAACATTTTTTATAAGACGAAGGGTAATCTATGGTAGAAAAAAATTTTTCCATCTTTCAACGCTTATTTAATTGTAATTCTTCAAACTATTCCAACATTCTTCTTTCTTCCCCAAACTTGGAGTAATTTAACTTTACGAATCAATGCCTAGCTTACTCAGCTACGCATACAAAACGTTATTAATCAGAGAATGTTTACTTCCTACCGAAATGCTTCGAGAACTTGGACGGCTGTTTACTCGACGCCATTTTCCTTGCGCCGTCATTAATCCGAACTTGACAGTGAACTTGCGTTGACCTTTGAAATAAGGCCCAACGTCCACGACGCTACTCAAAACTAACGTGTTACACACTCAAATCACTAATGAGTAGCCAGAATGTCGCACGAATGTAGCACGAGTAGGTATTTCTATGAAAAATTATATTTATTATATATTATGAAATATTTAATATTTTTATAATAAATAAATAAAAAAAGCCTTTTATTACCTATTAGTTACAAAAAAGACTTTTAAGTACCTAAATAAATAATCTTAATTTACATTTTTTTGGATAACAGGAACCCCCCTCCCCCTCAAGGTGAAGCCTCTTCCAAAGATTGCCATTTTTCCCGGTCTTTATCTATTATATAAGTGGCCACTTATAATATTTTTATATTCTGTAAAAAATAATAATAATAATGCGTAATGCTGAGCTATGGCCGTTTTGCGTGAATGTGACGCATGTTTCCCCCCTACCTTTTTTTTTGTTTTACTTTATTTTTTGTGTTTATGTTCTTTTTTTTGCGTCATGTTCACCGCAAATAAACGTTTTTTCTTTCTTTTCTTTTTCTTTCTATGAGTTCGGTGCTTCCTATCCGACTACTCGGAGAAGAAAGACCGAAACAAACTCAGACGTCACAGTCTCTTCATAACCTTGATCAGGCCATATGAGGACCATGTAGATTACTGTCTAGAGGTCTTTTGAGGAAAGAAACACGTCACATGTCATGTATTTGAGTGGACCTGCCTAGTCAGTGCAATTGTCAGAGGGCCTAAAAAGGCACTTTGGCAGAATCATAAAACAATTCATATCACGCAATTTCATCTGTATGACAGTTTTGTATGGAGATTCGTAAAATGCTACAGTTACACCTCTGCCTAACGCTTCAGGGATATATAGGTGTGAAACTGTCAAACAGATGAATTGCGTGATATGAATTGTTTTATGATTCTGCAAAACTGGCCTTTTTAGACCCCCAGTAATCGTGTAGCTCAACTCAGAACATAAGGAGGAAAATGGCGGCGGTATGTAGACGACCAACTAACGCGTGATTGGTTGCGTTGTGGACGGATCACCATCGAAATAAATGCTAGTGCTGAGACATTACAGTAGTGGTGGCCCAGTGGTATCCGCCCCGATTTACTAATTATGCTGAGACATTCTGGCTACTCATTGGTGATTTGAGTTTGTAACAACTTTTGAGTAGCATCGTGGACGATGGGCATAAGTTGGCATGGCATTCGCAGCTGCGGAAAAGATTCCCAAGCAATCTAGTCGGGACACGGTTCCCAGAATGTACCTAGTAGGTAGTTGTTACGGTTCCCAGGACGACTCCTGTGTTGACCGTCTCTGTACACAATAATAAAAGGTACCTACTGAAGGAAGTCGGAATTTGAAAAGTAATCTTCATTTTAAATGTAGCATTGCTTTTGAAAATGCGATAAATTCACAGTTCTTTGATTCACCGATAAGATTATGATATTTACGTATGATCAATTGAATATTTCGTTGTGATTCAAGGTTTTTTTTTAATGTCTTGTCGGTAAATATCATTTTCTAATAGGTATTTTATTGTCAACACATCCGTGCTATTTTTTTTAAAATTATTGCTAAATTGAAAGCGATGGATGAGTTCTATGGTGGAACGAGCGAGCCCAGAAGATGACAGTTCACTCCTTATACCCCTTTATTTACTCCTTATAGTAATGTTATTCCTACAACTTATAAAAAAAATTACCAATGTCCTTGGCGTCCTTCTGCTGAATGAAAACGATAAATATTGACACATTATTATTTTGTATCTAAAACGCTTCAATCAACCAGGGACTTCATAATACTTTAACTAATCTATTGTTTACCAATCCATTCTAAGAAAGTTGCGAAAAGCTAATCAATTTCAGATTTTTCCATTATCTAATTAAGTATTTAAAGTTTAAGTGAGTTAGCCATCCATTTGATTATTGTGTTTTGATAAAAGTAAAGAAATTGCGACAGACATTAGGTGCAGTGAGATGAAGAAGTTACTCAGCATTAGAAGGTACTCAGGCTTTAGGTTATAATGTTTTAAAGTCCTTGCTTAGTTTTATTTGGTTAGCAGGTTGATCTAACTTATTTAAATTGAAGAAAATGGAGAATAGTTACGTACTGATGGACTGACACACAATGCTCAGCCCGAGATACTGACCTAAAAATGTGCTAACACGGGTTTTTTCAGCAACCGCTTTTCGGTAATCAATGCCCGAGTAACTAGGTTGTGGAGTCGCTCCATTTAAAATACTGGTATTCAACTGCATCTGGTTAGACTGGAAGCAGACCCCAACATAGTTTGGAAAAGACTAGGCAGATGATGATTGCCGGAGATGGTGGAGCGATATGAGGCAAATAAATACTTAAACAAGTTGACAATTTTGCTTGTTTAAGCAACTGCAGTTTGAAGAATAGAACGGAGCGGTTATAATTTGTGATAACCTTAAAAGTTGCAGGTCGTACGTTCGAACCTAGACAGGCGCTTTAATTTGTGTAAATTATTAAATCACCACTGTTCTCAAAACGGTGAAGGAAAACGTGAGGAAAACCGACATGTATTAGAACCAAAAATTCGAGGACATCTTGATGTGACATCTACCAACCCGCACTGGGCCCGCGGCCCACTCCCTCTCACAGAGAGGAGTCATGTGTCCCAGCAGTGGGCTGATTATGATTATCCTAGGTATTGGTGCCGATTATCTTGTCTCAAAATATCGCCGAAGGTCTAAATCGTTTTCGGAGTACAACCCTAGTAGGATCGCTTTAGTCACAGGTAATTATGGCAGTTAATCAGGTAATAGAAACAAATACAGGTTATTTATTACATCTTAATTTGTTAAAATATAAATAACATTAAATGGTTTTACGCCGCTCCCTGTATTTCATTTAAATATATTACATAATCAGCCTATAATGTTCCCATTGCTGGGACACAGGCCTCCTCTCAGTGAGAGCGAGTGGGCCGTAATCTACCACGCGGGCCCAGTGCGGGTTGGTAGATGTCACATGTCGTCGAATTTTTTGTTCTAGGACATGCCGGTTTCCTCACGATGTTTTCCTTCACCGTTTTTGAGAGCAGTGGTGATGAAATAATTTACACACAAGTAAAGCGCCTGTCTGGGTTCGAACCTACGACCTACAATTCGTAAGTCGCGGCCGATACCACTGGGCCACCTGCACTGCTCACTAAATATATTGATAAACAATTTAAGATTATTTAATTTTACTTAGGTTTTTTTGCACTACAGATCATTTCGTTCACTTTCATTCACTCTTTATTTTGAATTTCCGACAAATCTTGGTATAGGGTTTACTCAACTTAGCGATTGTCAAACTCGATTATATTAGTGTCAAAATTTGTTTTAGGTTTAGAGAATCTTGTTTGCAGAATAGAATAGCTTTTAAGATTCTCTTAACCAACAATAAGACGGAATTTTCAGAGATCCGAGTAGTTAGTGCAGTGTACAGACGCTAGCACATCAAGCTACTTACTACAATCTGTCAAATTTCTTTAAATGATTTTCAACTTTATCGCTAAAGCGTAGGGTTCTAAGTTGATTGGGAAAATTCGACAGTTTCGGGTAGCTTGATGTGCAATCGGTACCATTGAAATGTTGTTTGTTTTGTACCGCACCTTTTTGATAAATGCTGCAAGTATAGGTAAAATATGAATCACCATTTCTAGCTAGGTTTAGTTTCAACTAGGCTATTAGAACTAAAATCAAAACTATACGATAATTGACTTGCAAATCCAGGTCACGACCTACATCCAGCTTAAACCAGAACGGAAGCACTAATTACTAGTCAAACTATTGTGAAACTCAGCATTGAGCTTAGCTGGAAATAACTGTTATGTATAATTATTTTGGGGGTATAATAGGTATTCAACATTCTAAACATTTCGAAGCCCAATTTTGACATTATCTATGTAAGTAAGGCTTCAATCAACTTAGCTTATCGCAGTCTTCTGCTGGATATAGGCCTCTCCTAGGCTGCGCTACAACACCCTGTCCTTCGCCTTCCGCATCCAGTCTATTCCAAGGCCCTCGGTGCATCTAGCTAGAGGGCGTCCCACACTACGTTTGTCAATACGCAGTCTCCACTCCAGGGAGCCTTAAAAGGCCACTTTGGCAGAATCGTAAAACAATTCATAATTATCACACAATTCATCTGTTTGACAGTTTCACACCTACATTATATCCCTGAAGGGTTAGGCAGAGGTGTACCTATAGCATTTTACTATTCTCCATACAAAACTGTCATACGAAATTACTGAATTGTGTGACATGAATTGTTTTATGATTCTGCCAAAGTGGCCTTTTTAGGCCCCCTGTACTCTTTTGCTCCACCGGCCATCTTCAAATCCGACTGGTAGATTAGCGTGTTCAGACAAACAAACATCTAACTCTTTAACTTTATTATTGGTATAGATAAAGATTGAACACCAGGCTTTCTTCACGATGTTTTTCCTTCACCGTTATCAGTAATAACCAGGATAAACCCAGAAAGTACGTATGAACTGAAAAATTCACATTGGTACTTGCCCGGATTTGAACCCATAACCTGATGCATGAGAGTCGAGGCCTTAATCACTGAGTTAGTCAGACACTTATTATCCAAAAATAAATTGGACTGGTTTACAAGAATACACTACACTTAATGAGCAACCTGGCTCCTGTTTCATGATTATCCTTTATTTCAGTACCTATACATATAAATTATATTTTTAAATATGAGAAATATAAAAAATATAAAAACATTAAAAATTATAGTAGCCTGCCGGTATCGGGAACAGGGTCCAAGCTACCGGTGGTCAGGGCTCCAGAGAGAGGAACCTCCTAACAATGCGGGCCGTGTCCAGAAGTAGGTACTGCTTTCTGAATCAAGCCCTTGATCCAGCTGCTCAATAAGAGCTTTTTCAGGTGTAGGTCAAGGCTCTTGGCTATTAGCCCATTGGCTGTCATGGTTATTATTATTATATATACAGTGCCCTCCAAAAGTTAGTTGAAACTTGTCCAGTTCACATTATGATTTAAAATTCTAGTTCCAAATGTTTGAACTCATCATACATATCATAGGTAGTTGAATTTATTCAATAAAAACGTTATAGTGTAACGTTATAGTTTACACGTGTAACTTTATAGTGTGCAATTATAACGTGTTTATAACTAATTCAACTACGTATGATATGATGAGTTTTTTTAGAATAAGCTTAAAAGCCCTGGCAATTAATAAATCTTATTTGAAAAATATTGATATTTTACTAATAATGTTATTCATATTATAATATTACAACCCTGTAAATATTGTAAATCCACAGAAATTATAACTGTCAACTAACTTTGGGGCCTGATATTCATTTGAAAACTAAAAGCCGCTTATCAAAAATAAATAAAAGAATATCAGGTAATCCCTTATCACAGGTAGTTAAATTAGTCTTTATATTTAATTAATTATTTTATTTTGTTTAGAATTTATTCAAAATTTAATCCATCCAAAGTAAAATTTCTACATTTAAATCTGTAATTTATATGGTATCTATCTATATGAATAAAACAAAGTCGTGTTACTTACACCATTGACCATTTATAATTCAAGAACGGCCCGACGGAACGACCGATATATATGATCTTTGATTTGTTGGATTTGCCTCCGCCCCGAATAGCAGAATAACTATTATAGCATGGGAAAAATTCACGAAAAAAGAAATCTGAGGAGATATGAAGTTTGCCGGGTCAGCTAGTATATATAGATAATAAAGAGTTTTCTATTCTATCCAGTCCACTGACGCAATTAACACGTCACCTTTCTAATTCGTATTATTGTCACCTTTAGACCTAGCAGTCATCGTTTCATGTGGTTTTAGGTATTTATTCATGACGTCTAGATTTTATTGGACGTATTAAATAAACTTAATCATTATAAAGAAACGTGTTAAGACAGACGCTTCAAATTAACTCTAAACCGTGATATAAATAAATATTTTTTGCAGAATTAAAACAGCAGAACTGTGACGAGCTGGTGCTGAAGAGAGCCAAGCATGTCATCGAAGAGATCAGCAGGACAGAAGAAGTGGCCAGGGCCATGAAACAGAGGGACTTCAAACGAGTAAGTTTTGAAACATGACAGAGAGGCTTCAAGTATAGTAAGTGCGACGTAATACGGCATACGGTTAGACTGGAAAGTGACCCTAATATGGTTGGTAAAAGGCTAGGTAGATGATGATGTTTTAGTTGGATAACCCCCTACCTCGTGAAGAAGGTACAGGACTGCTCAATGTCGTGATGCTTGAGTGAGGCCATATCCAGCGTTTGAGTTTCGACTGGGCAATTTTCTTTATGTCAAAAAGTCAGCAAAAGGGCACATCAAAGCCACTTTTGAATGTCAAAATTACAATAAAATAGAATTGATTCTGGTCGCCCCTTCCAAAAGGTAGTTTTCGTTTGGAGAAGAATGGGCAATAAACTCCAACGGTTTCACATTACGTCCGATCCGAATCCGAGAAATGTCTTAAAAATGTCTGAAGTGACAATAGTCCTATTTGTATGACCCGTTGCGCACAAGATCCGAACTCTGTACGTCCGAATTTAGAACATATCCAATTGGGATTGAAGTTGGATCTTTAATTCGGATTCGGATCGGATGTAGTGCGAAACCGCTCTAACTCTTTTAAAATGTTTTACAATATTTTGCATACATTATGAACGTTTTGTAACACATCTGTCCTTGGAAAGCTCAAAGGATTACATATCCCATAGTTTATTAAGACCCAAACCATAATTAATCGTGTTTTCTTTCCACAATCAGGTCGGCGAACTATTCTACCAGTCCCACGATTCTCTTAGTCAGCTGATGGAAGTCTCCTGTCCTGAACTGGACCAGATCGTGGACATCATCAGGGGAGCACCAGGAGTGTATGGAGCTAGGATGACTGGCGGCGGTTTTGGGGGATGTGTTGTTACTCTTGTAAGGGTTGTACTACCATATCTAATCTAACAGATGCTAGGGAGTATGTTGCACCACTTCTACTCCCCAGTTGAGGGGTATCAGACTGGGGAGTAAGTTGCACCTTCTTGGTCTTCTTCTCACCTTTTTAAGCCATCTCCTGGAATTTTCAAATTTTTCAAGTATATTATTAGAGTAGTAAATTTATTATTACCTGTGTTAGATGAGGTGGTCGTGCTAAGCATCTAAAATCCTAGAAAGTGGTGAAAGGCGAGCGTTCTGGTTGACTGTCTTATGTAAATTTTTTTTTGTCATACTCAGCCTAAACTGCGTAAATGATTTTTGGTTTTGAAATTGTGACAGTAAAATTATTTAAACTATGTAAAACATTACAGCTGCTCTTTTTCGAATGCTCACGCTATGACGTAGAGTAACCCTGCGCCGAAGAGAATGGAATATGTCTGAAAACTTTCACACCTACAGAACAAATCTCCCGGCTTCTCCGATTTATCGTGCCATTCAGTACAGAACGATGTGAAAATGGCGAAGCTATTTATAACTCATAGCTATTTAGTTTACCTAACATTCAAATTAAGATCTTGTAATTTAAGAAGAAAAAAAGTAAAGCAATACATTTATTTAGCACAGATTAAAGAGCAAGGCACACAACATAATCCTGCCAGGGTCGCGGGTTGTTCGAAAGAGTTACCGTGGCTCTGGCACAGGCAACTGAAGGAACACGGGTGGGATTTAGTCAGTAAAACAAGCGCTCCCGCTCCGCCCAGGGTGCTTACTCTCGAATATAATTCCGATAGATCGACATTGGAATTGTCAAACGTCAAAGATTGGCTGGACTCACTGAGTCTAGCCAATCCCTGACGTTTAACTCAACCAACTGACGTTTGACCAATGTCGATCTATCGGAATTATATTCGAGAGTTAGCACCCAGAGCGGGAGAAGCTATTTGATAATTTCCCACCAAAAAAAGTCTACAAAGCAAGAACAGAATAAAATTAAATCATCCAAACAAAACCCTAATACAATACTTTGAAAACTAATTTATTGGCAGCCTGCATTACATAAGGTCGACTTTTGCAGACAACCTTTGGGCTAAGCGCGCACTACGAATTTTAATCGTTGCGAAGAAAATTCGTCAATCTGTGAACAATAGAAATGTACTAAAATCCGCGCACTGCGAGAAAAAATCGCTTGAGAATTTGCTTGAAATTTTTTTGTGTTAGCGATTTCCTAACTTAAACGCAACGATTAAAATCGTAGTGCGCGCATAGCCTTACAGTACAGTAAAGATCTTATAGTTCGTGACCTTTTTTCTACAGTTTCCTTATTTTTTTTTGGCACGAGAAGTGTAGTCCTAAATTAGAAACCTACCTAGTTTACTGATAACCCTATCGCTACTATGACTGTAGGCCGTGGGAGTATCTTTCGTTACAGAACCATTTATGTTTGCGGTCACGCACTAAGGGCTGATTTTGTTACCAACCTCAAGATAAATTTGTATGGAAGGAATGTCGACTAGTGGCACCTTAAGCGACTATAGCATGCGAAGGTCGTCGGGTGTGTGTGTACACCGTGCGTCTAGTCGCTGCGACAAGTAGCGAGAGCGTGCGACTCCACTAGCCTGTCGCTGTGGTTCTGCAACGCAACGTCACTCGTATGTGCAGCTTTGAACAAAATATATGAAAATTGTGGACTGTAATCCTGTCGTTGCATCTAGTCGCTGAGATGTCGTAGTCACATTTCGTCGATAAAGTTTGTTCGAAATCGCCATAAATGTGATGATAAGTTACGTATAAAATCTTCATTTGTTTCAGGTAAAGAAAAGCGAGGTTGAAAACTTAAAGAAGAAGATACTATCACAATACAAAGGGTCCCCTATTTTCTTTCTGAGCCAGCCGAGTCAGGGCGCTCGGTTGTTAAAGTTGTAATGAATAAATCATTTTTGTTACGTTTTATTTTTGTACGATTCTGTGTTTTTATTATTTATAAAAACCTTCGCTGAATCTTAACGTTTTGAAATTTTACCGAAATTTTTGGATGGTTGAGTTCGATAACAAAACTCGGCTGGAGGAGGTTCAATAGAAAAGTTAATAATGAATGTAGAAGTTGTGTTGCCTGGTATCATTTATTTATCAGAATATGGTACCTACATTATATTGTCTTAAGGCGCCACAAGTCAATATTTTTTCCATACAAATTTCGGGAGAGTATTACTCCACTGTTTGAAATTGTGCATTCAAAGTTAAACATGATATCGTTTTGACTTATTATTAATTGTGTCTGTACGGAAACAGAATATTAAAATAAAAAGCCATTAAGAAGTTATGAGCCAACAAAGATTCGTTTTTCTTGCTATTTTTAACGTAACTTTGGGTGTAAATAAGTAGTAAAAGACCTGTAAAATCTTTAAAACTAAAACCGTACCGACAAAGCTCAGTTATCGAAGAGTTCAATAAACTTCATTTATAATTGATTTATGCAGTGGTTTTTTCATAAAACTCGATTTTCCAAAGCACTTTTCGATTTTTTTTACGCGCCTGTCAGTTCCGAACGGTGTTTCTGTGCGTGAGAACTAGACGTTGCGCATGTAGACTAGCGTCTAACTGCTTATCACTGATACTAGCTCTGTCAGACACGAAGCTAGGTGAGACAGCGTGCTTTTTAGCCATGACCACCAGTGAGTTCGAGCGCGCGACTGGTTTACTCTTAAGATGAGTCAATGATATCATCACAGTCTGGCAAGCGTGGCGTGCGTACACTTGCGTGCAAAAAAATTGGCTCTCCATTTGATATCTCAAAAATCGTAATGAATATAATTTATTATTTTATATTGTGTGAAGGTAGGTAAGGTACAGTTTATTTGAACATACACAATCTTTTGATAAAAGCAATATTCTTGACAAGATCGACTCGATTCTTCAGACGTCCTCATCACTCACTTTCACTCGGAAAAGTGTGCGGCTTTTTTTGTCAATAAAATTAATAAACGTTAAATTTTGTTTATTTCTATTTGTTTAATCAAAATTGATATTGATTTTTTTATCGTACTTAAAAAAAAAGGAGTTTCTTTATTCAACCCCCATATTTGTACATAGCGATTTTCTCAAAAACTAATGAATCAGTTTTGATAATTCTTTCATTAACGTAATCTACATCCTTTCAAGAAGGTTTTAACATACCTACAATATGTTAGGTTATTGTTAGTAGAACTTGTTAAATTATATTGTTTCAAATCGAAGAGCATGGGGTGGGACAATTTTTTTGCACGCAAGTGTATTATGTCCATAAATTTATTACGGACAGAGATTATCAGGTAACTATTAACATTATGAGGTAACCCCATCACAAGTATCCTTATAACTTATCGGGACTGTCTCAATTTTGTGCTGTAGAACAATTGTAAAAGAAACAACAAAAACTTTTTTTATAACGTTAACGAGCAGTGGTGGCCCAGTGGCAAAGGCCACGACTTAGGGATTGTAGGTAGGACCTTTAGGGATTAAGGATTACTTTGTGGATTACGGCCCACTCCCTCTCACCAAGAGGAGGTCTGTGTCCCAGCAGTTGGAACATTTTAATCTATAGGCTGATTATACTACCATTACTCCTACTATTTCTTACTTTTCCTTGTAATATTATAAACGCGAAATTTTGTGATGATGGATGGATGTATGTTTGTTACTCTTTCACGCAATAACTACTGAACGGATTTGGATTAAATCTGAAACACAGTTTATAACCTGGTTTATCACAGAGGATACTTTGCCGGGATCTTTTGTGACATAATAACAACACAAACTACAACACGATAGACAACAACACATAAGACAATAGACGACACAGCTTTGAGGCGTGATTACAACGATTTTATTCCCATTTCGAAACATTTAGAAGAGTTAGTTACCTGTCTCAGTATCAGTCGACGGAAGAATAGACAAAATGACACGTTGCCATGCTTAGACGCGTAGAAAGCGTACAATTATTTCTACAATCTGTCATTTTGTCTATTCTTCCGTCGAGAAAACCCGTTTCTACGGCGGTAAATACCTATTTTAATACTTGTTACAAACTAATAGCCGTGGAGTCACGGAAGGGTCTGAAAATTGATGCTGATGTTGCTGAACCAAAATAATACTGAAAAAAATTGACGTCCAGGGGGCTTAAAAAGGTCACTTTGGCAGAATCATAAAACAATTCATATCACGCAATTCATCTGTTTGACAGTTTCACACCTATATATCTCTGAAGCGTTAGGCAGAGGTGTACCTATAGCATTTTACGAATCTCCATACAAAACTGTCGTACTGATGCATTGCGTGATATGAATTGTTTTATGATTCTGCCAAAGTGGCCTTCTTAGGCCCCCTGGTTTGGGTTCCGATTTCATCAGTTGTGCCCATCAATTTGTACCCGGTTGAGGGAAATAGGCTCGCCCCCTACATGGGACTTACGGGTGATGGGAGCTATCCTTTAATCACTTGAGATTTATTGACCATTTTTATACGCATCCTTGATGATATACGGTTTGATGTTTTAGGCTACCCCACCTCTCACCGTCCCAAGCATTACATGTATTTTCATCATTGGAAAGTAGAGATATTTTTAGAATCAGTTTGAATAAGAAAATATCATAAAAATTAATTCTGAAAAACCCATAATTAATTACAATTGAGAGTTCAGATTCGCAATTTAATTCATTATTGGTAAAAAATCACACATTAAATTATATTTTACCGCACGATAAATTACTCGTGGCTGTTATCCCCCAGACCATCGTGATTAATCGAGTTCTGATTAATGGTTTTTCTGCCCCCTCCCCGCCTTTTTGAACTTCAAGTGATTCAAGGATAATCCTAAAACTGAGTGTACTAAGAAACATCTACACTTCGAGGAATAGTCCTAATAATATTATAAATGTGAAATGAAGATGTTTGGATGTTAGTTACTCAATCACGCAAAAACTACTAAACGGATTTGGATGAAATTTGGTACACAGATAGTTTATAACCAGCATTAACACGTAGGATACTTTTTATCCCGATATTTCCACGGGATCGAAACTAACGCGGGTGAATCCGCGGGGCGTTGCTAGTATTTAAGTTTCGTTTCCCCCATGGTTACAAAAAATACATATTTTATTTCCGGGCCCTCCGTTTGAATTAATTAGTATTGATAAAAATGAGCCCCAAAGTAACTTAGAAGATTTTAATAAAATATATTTGCGGGCAACAAAAGATAATAACAAAAAAAGTTTTTTAACACTAAAACCTTAATACACAAAGCTCATACAATAATAATATTAATATAATTCTACTCCCTTTTTATTAATTTCTGTTTTGATACAAAAATACTAAAGGGGAGCCGTGAACAAACCGATCACTTCACAACACAGACACTGCTGCAGCACTCACTATCTATCGCAACGAGGGTTGATGATGATACAGTGAAACAACTGGATGTACTTATTAGAATGTGTATTAAGATCATTTTTGCATAACAAACTTCGCTGACCTACTAAGTAGCGGAAAATCTTAACACAGCGATTCACGATTCGACTACAAATGAACAACGCCATCTATCGGCATAATAGTTAAACAAGACGAATTATTAAATTCTCAAAATCGTAACAAATAATGAATTCTAAGTTATTCATCTTTCAAATGAACAACGCCATCTATCGGCATAATAGTTAAACAAGACGAATTATTAAATTCTCAAAATCGTAACAAATACTGAATTCTAAATTATTCATCTTTCAAAAGCTTCTTGAATTTAAATCACACAAAAATGTTGGTATCCACATTATAAATTCATTGACAAAAAATCAATTTTTTATTTTTTCATGTGTTTAAAATAAGCAACTTTCACCATGAGGAAATACTATCTGCATTTTCATTAAACAATGCAATACAATTACCTAATGAATATAAACGTATGAACGTAAACGAATCAAAAGAAGTATGTAAGAATTGTAGCAGGTGGCGTTCTGTAGTTTCTGCTTACCCTCAAGAGAAAAAGGCGTGAGTTTATATATGTGAATATAAATAAAAGCCATTCATGCTTAGGTACCGATTTCGAACCACACGGTAAATATCTCAATGTCTACACCAAGCTACGGCGTAGCCGGTCATATGCTACGAACGCGTAGCCCGTAGACCCTCCAGACGAAGTTAGCCTTCTTTGTGAAATCTATTCTAGTCTATCAATAAATTTTCTTTAGAAGTTATTTTTATGTTTTATTATTTTTTATCACAATAATCAATAATTTCCAAATTATGTAGACATACGATATGACCAAAATATATTATTGATTAAATTTTATCGAATTTGCTTTATTTGAATACAAACACAAAGCCTTATTTACAATATACTAGCTAGCACTGAAATACATATACTATGTACAATGTCTGTGTAGCCTTTTTCCCAACTATGTTGGGGTCGGCTTCCAGTCTAATATTATGTACATGTATTGGGCATCAAAAAATTCGTGCGCATCGCTGTCAATTTTATCTGTTCTGTGGCTGTCAAGGTCTCATCAATATATGTAATCTTTGTAGGCCCGTTATTAAAAACGTTCAAAAACTAGTCGCAATCTCATCTCAGCGACAATCAGTGTCAAAAATGAAGGGAAATTAGAGGTATTTTTGACAGATCGAGACTGACATCAGACTGGTGAACGTTCTTAAAATTACGAGAATTATTATTGTGTGAAAGATTCCTTTTGTATTTATATAGTCAAAATTAAACAGTGTTATTACAAACAAAGGTTTATTTTCAGAACAAGGTTTATAATATAGAGCCATTTTGAATTTATAATAGCGGACTAAGTTGTCTGTTTTGTAGGTTTACCTCGGCGTCAATGTGAAAACAAAATAATTATATTGTTTTTACATCGCGGTCCACGGCAAGCATCGATGTGATCTAACTCGTGATTGGTTAAATCGGTTCAACTTGATCTTTTGGAGGAGGTAGAGTACAGCTCAAACACAGGACTGGGCAACTGAGCCTTCAGGTGCGCCATCCATGTAGAAATAGTGAGTATCGACATCGATGTAGCGAGAAAGCGACGATTGCGAGCATCGTCGGTATGTACCCTTACGTTCTTGGTATAATAACTGGTTCGATGCTTAAAACATGTCAAAAGACAACTCAATAATAATATGCATTCCGCATACTACCAAATAAAAATAAACGCACGATATTTTTCACGAAGCAACAATTTTCCGTCGCAGGAAACTTCAGAGTTTAGCCTCAGTCCAGTCTACCGCGGCAAGTCGTCGTGAGCAGACCTGTCCTGCTGGAGAGCGCGTCGCTCTCGAAATAAATCGAGACTCGTAAATAAAACTTAACGAAAGTCAATTGCGAACAGTGACTATTTTGCGTGTTCTTTGGTGAATTTTGGATGAAAATGTGATAAAGTTTAGTGAACATTGAATTGGATTTTTGGAACAGAACTATCTAGTGGTTTTTCGAACTTTTTTGTAAGTATCGGAAGTTTTTTGTTTGAATACCTTGTTAAGTGTCATGAAAATATTACACTTCAAAAATGTGTTGTAACATTTTATTAATTGTTACAACTTATTTATACCCTTTTTACTTTTGTATAACAATAAACAAATTAAATATTCAATTATTAGTCATTATTTATAGATCGTGATTAACCTGAAGCGGTGTATAGATAATGTTATAATCGTAATCTTTAAAAGTATCTACAAAGTTTGATAACATTATATAATATATCACTTCCTTTCTAATTTGTGTTTGTTTGATTGAAGTTCTAAAATGTAGAAAGGCATTTGAACGATGTAAAAATATTTTGAATGAATGAGAAATTAATGCAGTTTCGAATTTCGAACGATAATAGGTATTTAGATAATGTTGTAATAGAGTAAGCAGAAAGATATTTTCGGGTTTCACAATTGAAGATGACGAATCTTCCATTTAAATAACTGCCATTTATGAGGTTCTTAATAGCTGGTATGGTATAGGAAATGATTGTGTGGCTAATAAATGAAAGAATCTAGTGGTTTGCAGTTTCAACTAAGAATCAAAGCTTTTAGGTACTTTATCTGCTTAGGAAGACGCTTTCCTCTGCAGTGGGGTGGATAAGCACATGCCGAATTCATTTTTAACCTACTTCAAAAAGGAGGTTCTGTAATCGACCCGTATGTAAAAAACCAATCCAACAACACCGACTTTCGAAATCAAAGTTTTTTTCACTTTGTAGTTTTTTCTTGTAATTGTTTGTTTTTTAACCGACTTCAAAAAAAGGAAGAGGTTATTTTGAAAAAAGTTTTTTTTTATTAATAAATAATACGATATTGTGTCTGGAGACGGGAGTCGTCACAGAGACAGGCCTAAGAACAGTTGGCGTGATGATTTGGACTCGAACTTGCCAGATTGGTCGGAGAAGGCAGCAATGAAAGAGAATTAGAAGTATATTTGCCCCGCAATGGGAAAAGATAGGTCAACATCAACAATAAAAACTATGTTAGGATTTTACTGTTGCATTTTGCATCATCATTTCAGCCGAAGGACGTGTACTGCTGGACATAAGGCTTCTCCAAAGCATCGCCACTTCGACCGGTTCTGTGTTTCTCCCATCCAGCTATTTGTTATATACTTTAAAACCTCAGCTTACTTATTATATTCTATTCATGCACAGAGTGAACAGCTGCTGAATTAATTTAAACGCAGACATTCTTAGATTTATCGTTTTACTTCATGACAGTCTTATTAAAACTTTTGAAAGAATGAAATAATAGCTATTCAAAAGAGTCTTGTTTACAAAAAAAGTTAAGGTCTTATAGATCTTATTCCAACGGTTTCGTTAGTTATGTTTGCTTAATTAAATTCATCATTATGTTGAATGTGTTAATATAGAGGCTTTTGAGGAGAAGAAAGGTCTTTTCTTTCATTATTTTTTTTGTTTCTAGGTTTTGTCTTTGTTTATACTTGGGAGACGGACTGCTGATCGTATTATGTTATTCTTTGCGGTAATACTCGGTCTTTGAAAACCTTCACCTTTATGGTCGTGTAACCCGTTTACACAACAACAGTTTCTTGGCATTTATATTAGGTCCTTACCTATGAAATTGCCGATTTTGATACTGGCTATAATTGTGAATTGTATCTTTCATTTTATTTAGAGTTCCATATTCAAATTAATTTTATAATGTAGCATGACATTTTAGTTTTTAAAATCAGTTGTTCATTTGTTATCACGCCTTTCGATTTTTTTAAAATATCGCTGTTTCTGTAACCATGGTAAAATCGAAATTGCGCGCATTTTTTCCATCAATATTAATATAAAATTGAAGCAATAAATGACTTGCGTAGTCTTAACAGTGTTTATACTGGTGTAACTTTTATTGTTGCTTCAACTGCATACGCTACGCAACATAAGCAACAGGCAATTAAATAGAGCAGTGGTGGCCCAGTGGTAACGGCCACACCTTATAAGTTGTAGGTCGTAGATTCGAACCTAGGTTCTAAAAAAATCCGAGATTTACTGATTTTATTTTTTAATGTCAGGTTTTGAAATTGCTCAGCCAACGGGTACCTTTAGCACACCCCAGTTATGTTTAAGTCCCATGTAATAGGAGGCGAGCCTGTTGTTTATCGTAGATATTATCAGAATCGCTCCGATTTGGCAACCGCTTGGCTTGTAGTAAACTGTTATGGCCTAATATATAAACAGACTCTGTTGCTGATCTTTCTGGTTTATGGGTTGTTTATACTCTGTCAATAGCGCGGCAAGTTTATGTTCAAAACATACACAGATATTCTTCTTCTTCACGACTATATTTTATATCTTGTTGGTCCAAAAGTTTGCCACTTCCACGTCGTTATCAGTGGCAGAGCAGAGGTCACTTTGACTGCATGTTTTGGGACACAGAGGACAGGATAGGAGGTGAAGCATGGTTTGCGACATAGCTCCACAATCAAACCCTACTGCCGTTTCGTCAAGCTAGCCCCACTTTACCAGGATGGACTTACATCTTCCCACTTGTGTCCGAAGACGGTTCAGGGACTTCCAAGTGGACCACGGAAGGTTACACCCTGCAGGGAGATGCTCCTTTGGTGGTAGATAGATAAGTAGGAGGGGGAAGTGTATCCTGCTACAGTTTGCAACGGGCGTAGGCCGGGTTTCGTGACAGAGACGCTGTCGATTTTAAGAAGCTACATACACAGATAAATACAAACTAACAAGGAGATTGGTATCTATAGCGTCATCAACCCATAATGTTCCCACTGCTGGGAAACAGGCCTAATTTCTGTGAGGGCGTGGGCCGTTTAAGCCATTTGTAACCACACGTTTTTCGTGCCGTGAATAACGACTGTTTCTTCGCCGCGTGTAGGTATGGACGTCAGTGTTATATGGATCACTATTCACTATGGAAGCTTGTTGACGGACATTTTTTCTACCGTGCCGTGTACAAAGGGCCTAATCCGCCAGTCCGGCCCATCGCAACAACTCTAGACAGATAATCATAATTAGGGAATTAAGGTCTTCGGTTAAAAACCAGACGCTACCTATAGAATAATTAAATAATTTATTAACAAAACAAGATTGTGGTAAAGTTTGTAAGCTGACTATTATATCTGAAAACAGAACAAATACTAAATAGTAGTACTTATGTTAGACCACAAAATAAACAAGTTCAGTAGTTATAGTAAATCTAATTTAACAATGAACATAATGTATCTAATTATAATGTTTGTATGTGCTTGCCAAAATTACATTTTTTGTAGAATGTAGAATGAACACAATGATGTTAATTCTGGTAATTGTAACTTAATTGTATTGTATCTGGTATCATAGGTTTCCACAAAGTAACGACTGATTGTATTACCTACATGGTACATGATGTTGAATTAAATTAGAACGGGCTGTAGGTACAACCGTGGACAATAAATGGCGGTCGACTACTTTTCATATAGGGTGGTACATAGGGTTTAGCACTCGCAAGCTCGCTGGCCAGCATTTGGTTTGAAAGGTAGGCACCATTTTGTTTGCTCAGCCTTTTTTTTAAAAACTAATTACTTTTAGAATGATAAGAAACATGACATCGCGCCTATATACCCCGAAGGGGTAGGCAGAAGTGTTTCTATGACTCACCCACATTTCACAAGTTATTTTTAAGTTCCATAGACAAATCTAGACTCCGGGCTGCTAGCTGCTGAGAAATTCCTAATAGAAAAACCCAGGGCGTCATGCTTCAATAGTAGCACTTGCGACCACAAGACCAGCGAGAACTTTAATTATTTTTATTACTATTTACAACTAGTAAGTAGAGTAGTTTGCAAAACGGGGTTTGTGTGTGAAAAATCCTTTTTTTTGGGCCATGTTATAATAATATTAAATAGAGTGCCTTTAATGCTATCACGTGACCGTCGTCGGCCAGTGTTTTTATGTTTTAAGAGCATATTGTACCTAATTTGATTTTACCTGAACGTTCAGTGTGTAGCGGTATGTGCATTAATTTATTTCCCACACTGATACCCGCACTCGACCCGCGTGGTGGATTATGACCCTCTCCCTCTCACAGAGAGGAGGTCTGTGTCCTAGCAGTGGGAAAGTTATAGGCTGATTATGTATTGTACTATCTGGGTCTTCTGCGTGTATCTGTTTGGTGGCAATATCTGGGGAAACTCGAGGCTTTAGATGCTAACGATCGTCCTTGAATGCAGTATGAGATGAGATAAAACGGATTCGGATATAAAATACATATATAGCTTAGTTTAATATTTGAGGAGATTTTTGGTTGATCCGTTAGGGAAAGTTTATAGGTAGTATAGGGGGGGGGTGTAGCCTGAAGAATTGCCAAATTTAAGTGGCAGTGGGCAGGGCACATTGCTCGCAGAACAGATGACCGATGGGGCCGAAAGGTTCTGGAGTGGCGACCGCGTACCGGAAGACGTAGCTTTGGAAGGCCTCCCACAAGGTGGACCGACGACCTAGGCCGCAGGAACCCGTTGGATGCGAGAAGCAACAGAACCGGTCGAAGTAGAGGTGCTTGGGGGAGACCTATGTCCAGCAGTGGACGTCTTTCGGCAGAAATGATGACGATGATAACTAAGTGAAAATTCGTGTAACAACAATTAAAAAAAACACTAATATGTATTCTAAGTGCAGAGTAGTTCTTACTTTTATAGTTGAACTGGTAATCTACCAAAGGAATTCCATAATCTACATTTAAAAAACGAAAAGTATCTACATGAGAGACTTTAGTATTTTGCTAAAATTACCTTAAGATTAATTGAAATCGATTTACACTAGGTCGAATTTCGCCGGGCAGCTGGTAGCTTAACAAAATGCCTCGCTGGCTGAATCGCCACCCCATTTACACAGGTTGTTAAAAATGGCAGGTCATTAATTCATTTTGCATCAAAATGTCGATCTTCATGCAGCGCGCCATCGCCTGCGACTGAGCATTTTCACGGTCGATTTTAGTCACCCGCCGCATGCGACCTGTCGCTGCAAGACAAAAGTCGAAACCTACTCGACTTTGGAACTTGAGATCTTAATCAACCTACGACCTAGCCGAATTACCAGTTAGACAGTCGAATTTTACTGCTTTCTGAATGCTGCTGTATGAATAGATGGACCCTATATATAAAAAGTTGCAGCAATAATATACCCTCATTTTATTATAAACAATTTTGTTGTCGGAAGTACCCGCATTCAGATTTTTTTAAGCATTTGGGATCCAACGGAAATATATAATAATTTTTTGTGGGATCCAACGGCAAAAATATTAAACTGTGATTCAAAAGTGGGATCCAACGAAAATATATCATAGTCACTCGCCCTACCGCGTCAAAAGACGGTCGCGTTTCTGTTATGTTTTGGCGCCTCTCACAATGTCGCAGACACTTAACTTGGATCTATGGAAACGCCACTATTTATTTGTATGAGTTTACTCTTTTGGGTGTGGACCATTTTTAGTACGACTTACTTCTGTGAGGGCAAATCTAACGATTTCAATGTTTGTTGCAATCTCGTTAAAAAGGCTTTACTTAAATTTTTTAAAGCCTTTTTAACAGCTTTCTTTAAAACATAACAATAAGTACATATACTGAAGAACCCTTTATAATAATAATAATAAAAACATTTGGTACTTTTTTATCCATGTTGTAGGAGGAGACTAAATTTAATGGTCTATTAAAACTTTATCGTTACATGCGAAGGGCTGCCGTCATATTTACCGCAAATGAATGTTTTTCTTCCTTTCAGATTAGTTGTATGTTGTGTTGTTGTTGTTGTTGTTGTGTTGTTATCTGTGGTTTAGTGGATTAGTTTTTATTTTTGTAACTTGCATGCCTACACTAAAAGAAATAAGCACTAAATAAAAAAAAAAACATTGATCTGCACTGCTTTAAACAGTTCCAAGAGCCTAACGTTCAACAGTATTTTTTACTGATCCTCGGGGACATTATGTTACCGTCATGACAGTAAACTTTAACGTTTTAAGTAGCTATAAGGTCACAAAATTAACGTTTTTATTAATTTGGTGACATCGTTCAAATCATTGAAATTTTCTTACATTACAGTAATGGTGGTTTTCCTTTTTTTTTGTTTTTTTTTTCAGTACCTAAATAGTATGTTCAATAATTAAAAGTTACTGTTTTACAAACATTTCTTCTTACTGTATGGAGTCAGTAAGTCTTACCTAGTTCATCCTAAAATCGGGATTGGCCGGTAACATATATAATAATACTGAGATAAAAACTGAGATACTCCCCACACCTAATCTATTTTTTTGTACCTACGGGAGGTATATTTTGGTTTCAAAACTTCAGTAGGACCAACAGCAATAACATACCCTCGTGGACCTACTGGTAGGACAAAATAATAGGACTACGAGAAAATACCCATATTCATACATATCTCTCAGTTGTATTAAATATAGAATGACAAAAAGAAAGTACCTACTAGCTTTTTTCGCTTCTTTCGTAGTCAGTTTCATAAGTGGCTTAAGGGACTTTGGATAATTACTCCTTCGAAACCAATTACACAGTAGTAGTATATTAAAGCCTTCATGGAAACCAGTTACGTAGGGAACCATAAGGACTTATAGTTGTCACAGTAAATAGAAAAAGGAAATCGTAAATAAAAAAAATCAGAACCTCCCTTTTTCGAAGTCGTTTAAAAAATCAGAACCTCCTTTTTCGAAGTTACTGTGACAACGATGAGTCCTTATGGTTCCTACGCGTGTTTGGGACCGACTTTCAGCTTAACGTATAAAAAAAGCCTTCAAGGAAACCAGTTACGAAACCTCGGTTTCATTGACGGCCGAAGCGATGAAATCGCTTTAATGTGGTATACCTACTTAGTAAGAAATTATTTTTTACAGTGTACCTACGGGTAAAATCTGGCTGAACCTATTTCCCTATCACCATGTACAGACGCCAGCACATCAAGCTACGCGAAATCGTAAAATTTTCCCAATCAACTTTGAACCTTATGTAGTAGCGATAATGTTGATAATCTATTAATGACATTTGACAGATTGCAGTAGCTTGATGAGCTGGCGTTTGTACTGTACCTCTATTTGCAAAATAAAATATCTTGTCAATAAAAACGCGCTTCGGCGTGCGTGGGGAATTCGGCTCCGTTTTCGTTGGCGCGAGGCGCGTTGTTAGTGTGTGATCCGCCTTAGTACCGGGATGACAAATCTTAAAAGGGATTTAAATGTTTGTTGAAATCTCCTAAAATGTTAAGCCTATTTTAACAGCTTTTATTCAAGACATGAAAATAAGTATATAAACCAAAGAACCCTTTCAATAAAATCAAAACCAAAAGTCATTTATTCAAACTAGGCTGAGAATCAGCACTTTTCGAACGTCAAAATTACATAAGACAGTCCCCCAAAACGCCCGCCCTTCACCACTTCCTAGTGCTTTCGCTGGGGAGAAGAAGTGGCGCAACAAACTCCCCAGCAGCACAGCTGTCTGTTCAGTTATAAAATACTCGACTGTATACAAAACTAGATCTGCAAAGTATCTAATTAACATTACAGGACACAGAACATTCAATAAAATTATTTGCCATATGTTAGCTAGCCACGCCAATATACCAACAAATACCATAAAAATCTATACGTACTCAAGCTAAAATAAAAATACTAAATGAAAAGTAATAAAAAAATTAAAAAAAAACTACCTAAATAAAAGCCTCCAGGAATAAAGGGCGTGACAACTTACATATTTATGCAATGCTGGGTTCTGTTCACATAGCTGTCACTTGAAGTCACAAATGATAAACTAGGACCATCAAAGTAAAAATTAATAAACAAGTTAGGTATTACTAATAACAACAATAAAACCATGGTCAGCAAGACGACCAGTCACCACAAGCAGCACCCGTTCACGAGCATAACGCAAAGATCAGCCATTACCCCCCTCGCCATATTTTTTCTTTATAATAATAATAAAAAAAAAAAATTTGGCACTTTTTTATTTAAGTTGTAAGAGAAGACTAAGACTAATGGTCCATTAAAACTAAACTTTGTTGAATACTTACACGCGAAAGGCTATATTATACCTTAAAGGCCATTATGTTAGTGCTTGGGGACCCCACGTGGGGAAAAACACTTAGATTATGACGCGCTTAGTAAAAAGTTTGATAACTAACTGCGCAGTTTTGATACACAGAGAATGTGTGCAGTCTAGGTCTACCTAGACTTTACACATTCAGGACTTATGTCCTGACCTTGGATCCAGCCTTAGTTAGCCTGTAATCTTCCCACTGCAGAAAAAAAGAAAGAGAGAATAACCTGTTTATTGGCATCACTTACAGCAAAATAAAATACACATTAAAACTATGAAAACAGAAAAAAAGATAATAATGACAGAAAGGCCTCAGCTCAGCATAATGTCAAGAGGAAAACCTTGTGGTATACCTACCACCATAAATGATTGCCATGACAACCACTAATACCTAAATGGTTGAAATTAGAATTGTCTGTATGTAATGTCAAATAAAAAGATTATTTCAAAGAAGTATGTGAAAGTAAAATAAAAAATAAACATCGGTAATTGGCATCGTAGTTATGCCGTTAATGCCGTGCCAGGGAAGCCACATGTGCAGAAGGAATTATTGTCAAACTACCTTGTCATCAACGTAGTCTTGATTCTTATAATATGCTTTTTTGTAAGGACATGTTTTTTTTCTGTAACCAGCTTTGGCAACTTGTTATAAAAGCGGATGCAGTTTTGCTAGTTTTAATTAAACTTTTAAGTATCACAATTACATTTTTACTACTTGTGTTCACATTATGGATATCGCTTCTTATTTTGAAAAATCCCAAGTTTTTGCGAACATAGAAAATACTTTCTAAGATATAAAGAGCAGGCAGAGTTACTCTACTTGGCGTTGTCGTACTGTTGTGATGACTTCAAACGTTATAAAACGTCGGTACTGCGTAAGAGCAAGAGGTAGGTAATAATATCAACGTCTTTATGACTATTACAACGTCCCAACATAAATCGTCATGCAGTATCCCGCCAGACACAACACCTGTCTGGAGATATTACCTTGATATAGGTACCACCTATGACCGTATGCGGATAGGCAATAAAACACGCCACTAGACCGAATAATGAAATCGTAAAACCTAGGAATTTTTGTACCATTATTATTTGTTTAATCTGTATAAAAATGCTTGAATTGTTTTCCGTACGTCGATCCTCAGCAGTCGGGACTGAGTAGGTATTGAAAAGAAACATAAAATACCTCTGTAATGGCTATTAGTTATTTTGTGATAATAGGAGATTTACACTAGGTCGATTTTCTTGGTGCGGCTGGTCACTTACTCTTAACAAATCGCTTCACAAGCCAAATCGACACCCCATTTACATAGGTCGATAAAAATGGCAAGTAACTAGTTCATTTTGCATCAAAATTTCGATCTTCGTGCAGCGAGCGACTGAGCATTTCCACGAAAGATTTTAGTCATCCATCGCATGGGACGATAGGTCCCATGCGATGCACACTCCCGCACGACAAATGTCGAAACCTAATCTACTTTCATACTTGCGATTTTAGTCACCGCCAGCTATGGTCACGAGTGTAGGTAAAGCCCGTATAAATGCTACGAAATTATATTAGCTACAACGCACCAAATAATATTTAAACGAACGTACCTACTCAAAATATTCAAGTAAAATTTAAAACACATCATTTTATTTTCTTGTGTTCGTTTCAAGTGACATGTTTGCTTACGGAAAATAATCAAGTTCAAGTGGGCTTTTGTTACATATAACTTTTACATTTGATAAAACATTAATTAAAAAGCCATAAAGCTAAACGCACATTTTAGCCGCAGCGCGCCTATTGCAGATTACACGAATTTTTGTGAAAAATGCGCCAAAATACATTAGGAAACGCGGTGGGCCGCACCACATCGCAGAAAGGTTTCAGACTACTTCCAAGTTGATCGCAGTTACTTGGCTATTCCCTCACAGAGAGGAGGCCTGTGTCCCAGCAGTGGGAACATCATAGGCTGATTATGTTACTTGGCTGTTTATTATAGTATTTTTAGGACTGACTTTCATAAAACACTGCTAACTTTTTATAAATAAATTAAAATTGTCCTTAAAATTACTGTTTTCGCTTTAGTTATGATAATTTTCACTCATGTTACTTGTTTTATTTATTCCTGTTTCGGTACACAATGAGGCTCCCATACTATTCGGCGGGCCGCGCCACAACGCAACGCATTGCAAAAATCCTCCTTGATAATTTTTGTACATTTTGTATTAACCATAGCACACTACAGGCGGGCCGCATCGCAACGCAGACCGGCGGGGTACTCGTAGTTGGGAATACACAAAACGTAGGAATTGCTTTAATTTTGACAGTTCAACAACATTCATTGCATTACGCAATTAGGGTGCTGTATCTACCAGTGCGTTGCGCAACGGCCCGGTGTTTGCGAGCCTTAGATAAATATTCAAGTTCAAGTGAGCTTTCACATTTTATTTTAACATTTTAATAAAGAGCCGTAAATCAATACCTCGTTGCCCTGCTAGTTCTTCTTCTGTTTTAATCTCTTTCATCCAACTTTCTCATTCCGAGTTATTCCGGTCTGATCCGGTTTTTCTTTTGTTTTATTCCTGAAGGATCGTCAGCAACAAAATATAGTGTTAACCCCCTTACTAATAAACGTTGTATAGCGTCTGTATAGTTAAACAACGCTTTGTCTTCTCTAGAAAGTCAAATTACTGACGACTGAAAGAGAGAAATCTGTGTGTAACTATTCATCTGATATAATACGTTTATTAGTAAGGGGGACAGGGTTCATTGAAATATATAGGTACGTTCGTAATTGTTTTTGACAGAATTGTTTGAGACTGAGATCTGGATACCTACCACGAGCTCTTAACGCTCATTCACTTTCAACGATCCATGGACGTCATGGTACGACTGTGAGCGATGCAGTTTAAGAACCTAAACTGAAATGTCATGCTTTTGAATTGTTTTTAAATAGATCATGGTAGGCCTCCAGACTGTGTAGTTAAAATTACGAAAATTGCCCCTCAGATCTTTACAAATATGTAACTTCCCGGAGAAACAATCTATTTATCTTCTGTCTACAATTCTACACTAATAATAAAGTTGAAGAGTTTGTTTGAACGCGTCTAATCTCGAACTACCAGTCGGATTTGAAAATTCCATATTTTTGCATTTGATAACCCATTTCTTGAGGGAGACTATAGGCTTTTTAACATCACGCTAAGACTCTTAGGAACCGAGCAAAAAGGCAGGCGATGCGATGCGACGGGGTGGGTCGGGGGAACAAGAAATTTCACGCGGACGAAGTAGCGGGCTGAAGATAGTTAATGATATACATAGTTCAATAGCGTTTACGACGTACGGCATTTCATACGGGTACAAACTTTCAAGCCCTTGTTTTTCGAAATGAATGTTCGATTTTAATGAAACCTCATACGACTAAGCAAGATACAAAGGTCTAAAAAGTTAGTAAAGAACATTTTCGAAATGTTTTATTTAAAAATATAGCTGGAAATCTATGTTTCTATAGAAAATTTAAAATCGGTCTATTTTGCCTTAAACACTATTTTTCGAAAATTTTCTTAACTAACTTTTTAGACCTCTGTATCCTGCTTATGCGTACGAAGTTTCATTAAAATCGGTTTATTCATTTCGAAAAACAAGGGCTTGAAAATTTGTATGAAATGCCGTACGTCGTAAAAGCTCTTAGAGAGGAGTATCTTCTGTCGCGGTGGCGTCCGTGGAAGCGAGTTCACAGTGCCGACCCGTATCGCCGCCGCGCCGGGCCTCAGCTTGCCGTTGCAAACGCGTTGGTCACGCAGCCTGATCATACAGACCACACGCAAGGTGTTGGGTTCGATTCCCAACAATACATAACAGAACATCATCAGCCTATAACGTTCTCACTGCTGAGACACAGCCTCCTCTCTGTGAGAGGGAGTGGGCCGTAATCTACCATGCGGGCCCAGTGCGGGTTGGTTGGAGATGTCACATGTCTTCGAATTTTTGGTTCTAGGGCATGCCAATTTCCTCACGATGTTTTCCTTCACATTTTTATAGCAGTGGTGATGAAATTATTTATTTAGACAAAGTAAAGCGCCTGTCTGGGTTCGAACCTACGACCTACTTAAGTCATAAGTCGTGGCCGTCACCATTGAGCCACCCCTGCTCACGTTTTCAACAAACCTAATGGTAAGGGCAAGCCCTTACATGTAATGTTGAATGTTAATAAAATAAATGTTAACGTTCAAGAAGTATTTAATTAGAAACTGCACTAAATTAATGTATTAGGAAACTAATAAAAAATGTTAATAAAAATCGACAGCAACACTAGGAACAAAACCATTGAATATTTTCTCCCACACCACGGAGTAGTACGACCAGGTGCTATCACAACGAAACTGAGAGTTGTATTTAACGCGTCGGCGAAAACAAGCTCGAAACACAGTCTAAACGACTTAATGGAGGCGGGGCCGAATCTACAGAAAGACATACTTAGCATTTTGCTGAAATGGAGACAGTACAAATACGTGTTAACATCAGACATTGAGAAAATGTACCGTTTTATAATGGTACATCCAGAACATCAACCCTTACAGAAAAAAATAGCATTGGTTGCGGCAAAAACAAAAGTAGCTCCGATCCAAAAACAACAAACACTCCCCAGACTTGAGTTATGCGGCGCTCAGCTGTTAGCTCAACTGGTGAAGAAAATAAAACATTGCCTAAATAAACCTAACATTAAAGTAACAGCATGGACGGACTGAATGATCGTGCTGGGCTGGCTAAAAGGCGATGTCTCGCGATGGAAGGCCTACGTCGGACACAGAGTTCAGGAGATAACATCTGTAGTGGCCGCCGAGAGTTGGAAACACGTAAGATCGGAGCAAAATCCGGCTCGAAGGACCAAAATGTAAGGGCAAGCCCTTACATGTAATGTTGAATGTTAATAAAATAAATGTTAATGTTCAAGAAGTATTTAATTAGAAACTGCACTAAATTAATGTATTAGGAAACTAATAAAAAATGTTAATAAAAATGTTAAAAAATGTTAGATGTTGCGCGAGCTCGATATAAAACCGAAGACTGACGTACTTGCGTACGTGACGATACTACATTTTGTTACTTTACAATATTTGCAGTATTTTTAAGTAGGCCAAAGTACAATGTGCGGTTGCTGACCGTACACTAATAAAATTTTTCCCAACATGCGAATCTAAATTAGCACCCCATTTAGAACAAGACTGAATACTAAAGGGGTAATAAAAACAGAAATGTTTTATGTTACATGTGTCATGAAACATACCCAGTAGGTACATATGAAATAAAATACCAAAAAATCACAATCCCTTTGTCTAAAATAAGTCACAGCAAACCTTTTCATTTTTATAATAACTTGCGCCGTGCATTACACTTTAGACGTGACTCGTGGCTTGATCACTTAGCCCAGATACGCACGCATGGGCGCGTTTTTTTCGATGAGATTTTTTTTTTGCGCACTGGATTATCAACTCACTGCTTAACGCTGAGAGTTGAAAATCCAATTCTGTAATTTTTGTTGTGATGGGTTGCGCTTTATTGGATTCTCCATGCTCGGCTCAATACCGAGAGTTGAAAATCCAGTGCACGTTGAACGTGCTTACGTCGGCTTACTGGAAAGTGCTGGTAATTGATCCCGCACCGGAACAAAAAGTGCTCTGTAAAAATGTCGCCCAATTTATCAGGATCGGAATGATCCTAATAGATATTTTTTAGGGTTCCCAAAGGGTGCCAACGGGACCCTGTTGTTAGGGCTCCGCTGTCTACTCGGTATACATGCAACAAATAATACAAACAAAAAGAAAATAAAAATTAAAGTGCGTTTTTTTGCTCAATCTTAATAATGGCAATACCTACAAACGTGTAACTAATATATTGCTCTTTTAGGGTTCCGTACTTAAAGGGTGCCAACGGAACCCTATCACTAAGCCTCTGCTGTCTGTCTGCCAGACGCGGATCGGGGGCGACTAGCCGGGGCCTGTGCCCCGGGTGTCAACTTCGGGGGGCAGCAGCAAATTCAAGCGTGGCAGACAAGTGCACCACCCAGTGCACTGCAAGTGGCCGAAGAATGAGACGCGCAGCACCTAAATATTATCTTTCTCTGCGTTAGCGTAGGCATGGGTAGTCAAACGGTATGAGCGGGTTGCGCCCGCGTGGTGGATTATGGTCCACTCCTTCTGACAAATAGGTGGCCTGTGTCCAAACAGTGAGAACATAATTGTGTGGCGGGGGCGCCCTTTCCGACTCCTATTTAGTGTAAAGGCAACACGATTCCCGGATCGATTTTTTTTTTTATTTCAATTTCCTTGAATTTTTTACCATAGCGCTGGCGCTCTTGTTGGATTGGCGCATTATAGATCGATAGACTAATATATAGCTGGCAAAATTTTCTTGCATTCGTGCATTCTTCATTGTCTTTATTCGTGTTAAGAGTTTCTGCATAAGTCATGTCTCGCGACCTAAGCAATCGAAATATGGAACGTACATCAGATTAAGAACTACTTACAAGGCCATCAGTTTTTTCAGGACAAAGAGTAAAATTCGAATTCTAATATGGTATAATAATAATATTCTAATGTGTGTATTTATTTATATTGCCGCTATACAAATAATAAAAATAAAGTTGTACCGTGACACGGAATCCATCGTGTGCGAGTCCGACTCGTACTTGGCCGCTTTTTTAACTTCGTTAGCGCTTGAAAACAAATATAGCAATCACGTGGGTGTAAAGGCATTGGTCATTAAGGTTTCGGTTGCAGTTTGGGTGGTTTATTATTTATTTAAACTTTATTTACAGTAACGGTACAGTCACACGTAACTTGGCGAGGTTTTAGAGGCGAGAGTAAGTTTGCGCATGTACAGACGCCAGCACATCCAGCTACCCGAAACTGTAAAATTTTCCCAATCAACTTTGAACCTTATGATAAAATAATTTTATTTTAGCGATAAAGTTGAAAATCTATTAAAGAAATTTGACAGATTGTAGTAGCTTGATGTGATGGCGTCTGTACACTTCATCATCATCATCATCATCCACAGCCCAACTTCACCCACTGCATAGGCCTCTCTTTTCTTGTGCCAATCCCTACGCTCCTGTGCCCGCCTCATCCAGGTTCTGCCCACGATGGCAACAATGTCGTCTGTCCATGCAAAACACTTTGCAAAGTTATTGTCGAAAATGGGCCCGGCTAAATAATACAGCCATCCAGGTCGATCGATCAGATTAAGCTACGCTTGAAGCGGTTGGTCTGTGGATGGGCGACCATCTTTACATACCGAGACGCCTCCGTGCCTCGGAAAGCACGTTAAGCCGTTCGTCCCGGCTGTCATTCGTGGATCTTTGACAGTTGTTACGGGTAGTCAGAAGCCCGAAAGTCTGACAACCAGTCTTACAGAATAGTAGTAGTAGTCAGATAGGCAGTCGCTCCATGTAAAATACTGGTATTCAGCATTTTGCATACGGTTAGACTGGAAGCCGACCCCAACATAGTTGGGAAAATGCTAGGCAGATGATGACGTCGAAAATGAACCGTAAATGATTTTAAAATGGCTCTTTAATGCTAACCATATTTCGTGCTTAGTAATAATTTTGTAGACTTTCTGGTCAATGTTTATAAGTCTGCTTATGGCGAAATTTTATTTATTAACCTTACGCTTAATTCAAGCGTAGCTTAACCTGATCAATCGACCAGTGCGGCTGTTATTACTTCGCCACAAGTCCCTTTAAAATAAATGTTGTAGTCTTTATTTAATTCACACTATACAAAGAAACATGCCTGCCTGCGTTCGAACCCACGACCTGCGACACGGGTAAGTTGGGAGCGCTACCACTGGGCCATCACGCCCATCACTGCTGCTCTGGATATTAAAGCCCGCCGTCTATACTTAGACTGAACTTGAATCTCTTCAAAAACTTCAGCAGTTAATTGAGTTATTAAACTGAACGGAAAGCAAGCGGGGATTCCAGCATGGCAGGCATTTATTTATAGCTTCTACTTTTGTATGATTAGTAACGATAAAATGGTTAGAATCTCAATCTTTTGGTTAGCTTGGAAAGCGGTTCCGTCATATTATAACGGACATCATGAAAATCGGTAATTTTCACCAGTATTTGACAGTAAGGTATCATTATAGGCCGACCGCTTAACTGATACGTTGCTGGACGTGGTGACGTGATACGGGAGCTCAGTGATTCGTCAACTTGTGACAACTATCACTCCTCCCGCGCCGCACAGCTACCTCTGGTGACGTCTCAGCTATAAACGCTTTGTATTTGGACAGCCGTGATTGTGTGACCGTTCACCAATTTCTTAGGAAACCAAAGATTTAGGCTATGTTGATCACTGTTGAATTATTTTTTTTGGAATGAAAATTTGTAACAGATTTAAAATAAAGGATCATCAACATCTGTCTAGCCTTTTCCAATGGTTGTCAGACTTTCGGGCTTCTGACAACCCGTATCGACTGCAAAAGATCTACGAATGACAGCCGTGGCCACTTTCCGAGGCACGAAGGGGTTATTATATAGAGATGGTCACCCATCCACGGATCAACCGCGGCAAGCGTAGCTTGGTTATTCCGTGGATGGGTGCTTTCCTGAATAAATTCTCACATCAAAAATCCGTTGCGTAGTTTTGAAGAACAACGCGGTCACTCAGACAGACACGAAAATCGACTTCAATTTATAATATGTACTAGTACCCGCCTTTGCTTCGCACGGGGTGCAATCTACTAATGTGGCGACGTGTCAAAACATCGAGATTTCTATGTTATATCTAAGGGCACTCGCCCACGAGCAACTTTTGTCTTAGCAACTTATTTGTCTCTCACATCGAGTCTATGAAAATGCAGTCTTTGTCGCGTCGTTACATGCGCGCACTTTCAAAAAAACCCGGAGTCTTGATGTGAGAGACAAAGGGCCATGGTCGCATGCGGCGGGTGACTTAAATCGATCGTGAAAATGCTCAGTTGCAGGATAGATATAAAAGTACTCTGTGGTCGCAGGCGATCGCCCGCCGCATGAAGGTCGACGTTTTGATGCAAAATTAACTGTCACCTGCGGTTTTTATAACCTGTGTAAATGGGGTGGGGATTTGGCTTGTGAGGTATTTTAGTAAGCGACTCGGCGAATATAGGCCTAATGTAAATCCCCCTTTAGTTTTCACACTTGTCACGAAACGACGATTCGACATCGGCAATCTAAACTTTCTAATTCGGTGAAATTTCTCAGAAGGCCGCTTAGAGCTAAATGTTCTGTGTCGCTTCTCAATACTGTAGTTTTTCTAAGCGCAACTAATTGCTACGTGTGTACACACACCCCCGCACCGTCACAGTGCGTTGGGGTTGTAATTTGGATTCGGTAGGGGTGGGCGTCGATTTTGTTGATATCGTGTAGAAATATCGATACTTTCCATAATTGTCCATTTTTAAAATTATCGTAAAACACACTATCTCTCTTCTTAAACACCATCTTTTTTTTGGTCTTTGCACTTGTTTTATGATTATTATTGAATATTTTTATTGATACGTTTAATACGTTTTAGGTATGTATGTATTTATTGTACTTATACTAGCTGTGCCCCGCCGTTTCACCCACGTTAACTTGAGGAAAAAACCTACTAAAATATATTACTTTAAGAAGCTATTTTAGGTACACACGGCTACACATCAAGCTATAATTTTCCAGTTTTAGCTGACCTCGCATTGTATAGGTTTTTCATACAATCAGAAGTCAGCTTATACTGGTTTTGTATAGCTTGATGTGTGGCCGTGTGTATATCACGCTATGATCAATGGAAAAATTAGCAATATAATATATTTTGTTACAACGCTATGCGGAGTTATTTTAAAACTATGACATCTCATATGATATTCATTGAAATCAAATGATGTCAAGGGCAATTTTGTTCAAAATTAAATACTTGTGATGAATAACGTTTTTATTTGGATAAGGATTAAGGCGCAGATATACGACTTCTAATGATTTTAAATTCAACATCACGTCTAATCGACCGGACTGATTTCTTTGAAAAAAATAAATGTTATACTAGACCATTTGCTTCGTAATTTGATATGTGAATATTTCCAATTATATTTTTTTTAACATAGTGTAATTAATTTGTAATGTCTACCGCGGACATAAAAACGATAATCACGCAAACACTATCGGGTGTATTTTCATAAAACTTTCACCATTTAAAAGACAATTTAATTCCTCGAATTTTAGTATACGGTTTTTATTTGTTTGGTGTTTGATAAATCAACAATAGATGATTGTTTCATAATTTGCAATAAATTACCAGCGTTGTGTCATCGCGCTTCTCTTTCCCTTCTATGCAGTCCGATAGTGACCGCGTTTTAGGTCATGTAGTCACCTTAATATCATGTTTGTAAAAACACCTTCGCAAATAATGCATTATTTTAGAACGATTAGGTACCATAAAAAAGGTTATAGTGAATCAACCTTAAAAGATAGACGTATGCTGTCACTGACTTTTTTTTTTAAATTTTAAAGGGAATCAATTCCATCATACATTATTTTTGCGTAACTTTAACCGTCTACGCAGCACATGCAACGGAAGCTCACAAAAGGAATATTTTTTCCCGTTTTTGCAACATTTTTCATTGATGCTCCGCTCCTATTAGTCGTAACGTGATGTTATGTAGCCTATAGCCTTCCTCGATAAATGGACTATCCAACACAAAAAAAAAAGAACCAATAGTTTCTGAGATTAGCGCAGTCAACCAACCAAACAAACAAACTCTTCAGCTTATAATATTAAGTATTTAAATGGTAACACCACAGACTAGCATCAGTATTGACTCTCTTTCTCCCAAAGATTGTCTATAAAAGATCGCTCTTAGCGATAAGCCCGCCCATTGTGTCACCCTGTGTAAAATGTCTCCATTTATATCTTTAATTTTTATGGAGCGCATAATAAAGAGTATTTTATAAATCTATCTACTTTTAAATTGTTGTCGGAGCTCATTACCAGTTATGTCATGCCGACTGTAATTGGGTAAAGCAGGTGTTTGAGTTCAATTCATGAAGATAACAATAAAGGTAGCCTGAAAATTTTTCTACATTTATTTTCTATATATATGTATAAGTATGCTATCTTTTATAAGTAGAGAGATTTATTACCTTTCGATATGATAACAGTTCTTCGGAAAGGGATTCCCTGTGTGGAAAGATAAAATATATAATAAATAAGATTGTAAATATTGAATGAGATAACATTTTGCCGATTCAGTACGAGGCAATTATTCATTTAATTACTTATACAATAAAATAATCATTTATTTTACAATAAAGAAAGTTATTTTCAGAATTATTTAATCCATATAAATAAAAAGTCTGGTTTGCTGCACTATTTATAACTATGAACAGCAAGACTGATTTTTATGATCTTCGATTTGCCATTTATAAAACAAAAAAAAAAAAAACAGGAAAACATTTTTTTTTTTAAGATAATTCATATTTTGAGGCGGTGCGACGTCCCGGTCAGCAATTTTAAATAGTAACTAAAAATAACTATTTAAGTTTACAAAACATGTTTCTTGCCTACATCGATAGCTAATAGATTTCCTGCAAAGAGAAGGGACAGTCCTAGCAATCATTTTAAGGATTAAAGGCGGCCTATTCGTATCTTATGAACTTCAGCAATTGATGGAGTGAGATAATTGATTGAAATTGATTATGTTTTCTATTTACGACACATTTCCTTCTCGTGTCAGCACGAGTTATACGAAGTAATCTCGTATTTTTTTGAGTGGGGTTGTCATTACTACAGCGTGATACATTGGAGTTGAGTAGGTATTTATGTTTTGTAAGCGTAACACACTAACTGCCGCACTCAGAGACGTCACTTAAAATTAATCAATAATTAACTTTGATTAACCACCATATCTTGGCACAAAAGTCATCAAGACTGACTGTCATATGTGTGTTACCTACGCAAATAGGGTGCTGGAGTAAAGAACTTTTAATTTTATGTTTTTGGTAGTTACAACATGACATAATAATTATCACGCCTTGTTTTTCAGAAGGGTTGGGCAGAGGGGTAACTATATACCGACATTTTTGGTATAAATTAAAATAAATTAGAAGGAGTTGAAAATGTTTGTCCTCTTTATTTTTTATAAATAAATAAACATAGGCCGGACATTCTATAGACTGACTATCCTTAATCCTTGAACTATCTGATCTGATAAACTACGCGGCGGTGGCTCTTCTTTTCTTCAAGATAGTTGAAGAAGGGAATGATATTACTGACCATGGTGAGTGAACTTAAAAGAAATTGACCAAAGAAACTATGGATGGACTGTGTGAATGATGATATGGTTAGAAAGGGGTGACTACCGAGATGACGACGATAATAGAGACCCCAAATAACTTGGGATAAGGACACGAAAATGAGTGAACATAAAAAAAAGCCACTAGCCTGTACTGAGATTGGGTCCGCCGATTACATCTCGTGTGTAACAAATTTACCTACCTATATCTAAGTAGACGCAGACAGTATGATGGACGAACTTTTACGATGACGCATGTATTTGTCTTCGTAACAGTCTGGATTCTGGATTTGTGCCCGGTTGATGGCAATACTTAAATGTATGTATGCTGATTATGTAATCAGCCTACAAATTTCCCAGTGGGCTGTAATCTACCACGCGCTCTGTTGTTACATGTCTTCGATTTTTTGGTTCTAGGACATGCCGGTATCCTCATTATGATTTCCTTTAAAAAAAACTAAAAAAATATATCCAAAAAGCAATCTTTTGCCAAGTCGGAACGTTTATATGCGTATAAATTCTGTTAGTCAGTTAATTTAGCTTCTAATATTTAGGAACGTAATTATAGAACCTGACTCGAGACTCAATCTTTCAACCAATCATATGGCCTTGAGCCGGATTTACATTACGAAACTAGTTACGCAAACTTAGTTATTCATTGATAGTTTCACGTGTAAATATATATATATGAGCACTTGATGGATGGTATGCTTACGCCGGGAGCTGCAAACACTGCGTTGCCGTACTTTGGGTGAGATATCTCGGCGATAAGCGTATGTTTAGGGATGTGTGACCGGATTTGGGTTTAATTTCGATGGGTCTCTTGGACGCAAATAATGTCGCAGTGTGCTTTGCGGTAGACATTAAAACTATTTTAGATTTGTCTAGTGAAAACCCTTCGATGTTAATCGAGACAGCCGGTTTTGTAAGTGGACTTTGGGTTGCCATCGACTTTGGATTATAAAGTATACAAGCTTCTGAACCCTGCCCGCGACATGTCTTATTCCCCCGCCCCACCCCGGCGCATCGCATCGCCTGCCCGCGCTATTAGTTCGTTTTCGCGTTCTTTCTTACTTTTTTCTTTTTGCTCAGCTCCTGAGAGTTGTAGCGTGATGTTAATTAGCCTATAGCCTTCCTCAAGAATTGGGCTAACAAATGCAAAAAAAAAAAAATCAAATCCGACTGATAGTTCCAGAGATAAGCGCGTTCAAACTAACAAACGAACTCTTCAGCTTTATTATTAGTAAAGAAAGAATATTGTAGATAATTTGTTTCGTCATGGAAATCCGGCTTTAAAATAGTTTTAAGTAATGCTAAAATCTAAGGGCCGTTGACGCGCGTTTTTAGCGATACAGACGCGAGTCAGACGCAGCCTGTAGATAAAATATAGGACAAAAGCGCGCCTTCGACGCACGTTTCTAAAACGCGCGTCAACGGCGCGTTTAAAAAACGTGGTGTGCACAGGCCCTAAGGCCCGTGTTACAGAACAAGACTCATTTGTTAGACTTGTTGTACGAGTAGTTGGCCTTAGATTTTGCAAAACGGGATGACAATGTGCACTTTGTGTGTGCTTTACACACAAATACTCAAACAATCAGTGCAGAGACATCGCGACTATACCTTCCTACCTATATAGAGGATGGCAAGGACAACGACACACAACCTGTGACAATGGATTCAGTACATTAAACAGAAAATTCCCGAATAATATAAAAAAAAAAGTTGTTTAGTAGGTACATTTTGACCGCTTAAGTTTTCACTTTTCTGTCAAACAGCAGATTTTTTTGTTGGTAATCGCCAAAAAATTTCTTCCCGAAAGGGGTTTAGAATTCATTATGTGCTGAATTCAAGTCATACGAGTAGTTTGCGCGTCGATGGGTGCCACCTATCCATACTAATATAATAAATGCGAAAGTGTGTCTGTCTGTCTGTTACTTCTGCTGAACCGATTTAGATGAAATTTGGTGTAGAGATAGTTTGAGTCCCGAGAAAGGACATAGGAGATAGTTTTTATCCCAGAAATCATCCTTTAAGGGGGTGAAAAGGGGGTGGAAGTTTGTATGGGGAATCAATTACCGCTGAACCGATTTCGATGAAATTTGGCACCTGGGTAGACCATGACCTGGATTAGGACATAGGATACTTGTTATTCAAATATTCCTACGGGATTGAGAGTTGTGCGCTTGAAACCGCGGGGCGCTGCTAGTTTGTTTATTTATTATTTAATACTTCAAGCACAAAAATGTAGGTACAGAGGCGGACTTAATGCCATAGGCTAGGCTAGTTATGTATATATTTGCGTATATCAAATTATGTCTGGCGCCAGAGTAACATTCAACACATATCTTAGTATGCCTTGCACAACCGAATATTCTATGATATAAGACAATTATATTACATCATCTGTATGTACGAAAATAAATACAATACTATCCGTATTTGTTTTCGCTCTACTTTGTGCTGAATGCTCGATATTCCTGATGAAATTTTCGGTTACTTCGTTATATGGATAGATAATTTGATAACGTAAGCGAGTGCCTAGTTTAGTCTACATGGCTTTTAGAGCAAAAATACCGGTATAGTCAAAGATATATCATTAGGTTTTTGCACTTTGAATCTGAATCATTTTGAAGCAAACTGCTAATCCATTGCTTCATTAAGTTCGAAAAATTTGTCTGCAAAATACTTAAATAACGCAATGAATGTTCTTGAACTGTCAAAATGAAACCGATTCGATGGTCTACCCATGTGTAAAATTTCATCCAAATCCGTTCAGCCGTTTCAGAGTGAAAGCGTATCAAACAAGCTTATAGAAAATCAAATATTTTCTCTTTGTGATATTAGTTTAGATGTAACGCTACATTATGTTTAAGTTCATTGCCGCTAGAGGCGCCACTTCCTGCCAACGCTCTCTTGTTATCCGCTCACAAAATTGTGAGACACATTTTACACAATAGACTAAAATATTCCACGAAAATACTGATTTAACTGAGAACATTACTTCAAATATTCATAAACAATTTGTTTTCCGTGTGTATAAGCAAATAACGCACGAAATATCACTAAACTACACTAAAAGGGGTAAAATCGTTATCACAAACAATTTAAATAGTGCCCAGTCTCAGAATGAACATAAGGGTGTAAATATTGGCATCGCACAAGTTATTGGGGTCTGTTCAATTATTTGATAACGTTGTCGGCTCCTAAACCTTGACAAATATATCTAAGGGCTCATACAGACTTCGCGGGTAACCGCAATGCGGTTAGTTCACCGCAACGTACGGTTGAAGAACCGATGCGATTTGCGGTCATATCGATCCATTTCAAAGATATTATTATTACATCTTTCAAAGATATTATTGCAGCTATTTACTACATTTTACGTAAAGAAGAAAAACAAAGAAAGAAGTACTGGGTGCATCCTTATTTGCAAACACGAGATGAGAGCAAGCATTTTGAAATATTTTCGAAGAACTAAAAAAAATATGAAGGTAAGTTTGTCGGATACACTAGGATGAGCATAAACACGTTTGAAGAACTATTGAACATTTTAAAAGCATTTATAACGAAGCAAGACACACAATTTCACACAATGGCGGGCAGCCGTAAACTTATAGTGTACTCTGTGCCGTAAACTGAGCCGCACAGTGAGAATAAAGTGTGATGTATATGAGAGCAAATGAATAAATAGCAACCGTCCGGCTGGCCGCCATTCTCCGGTTAAGCAGTAGACATTCTCATAGGATGAACTGCGAGATGCCATTATAAAAAAAATGACCGCCATTTGGGCTGCAGCCCTCCGAGAACAGAGTACTTTTATATCTATGCCTCCGAGCGACCGGAGCATTTTGCGGCTAGCGCATAGAAATAAATGCTATAATTATATGTAGGTAATATTTATTTTTTAACCGCGCGTATTTGGTAACCGCATAGTGCGTATGAGCCCTAAGACTGTGCGTAGACTGAGTCAAGACAGTCTCTTGACAAAATACTGCCATAAAAAATATAAGTGTCAAAAACAATGATGGCTTACATTTTTTTACGGACAACTCTGAAAAGACAAAATTGTTTTATCTGTTATAACACTAACTTCTGCTCGCGACTTCGTCTGCGCGAAATTTTTAGTTCCCCTGGCCCATCCCGTCGCATCGCATCGCCCGCCCGTGATACTATTACTTCGATTTTGCTTAGCGTGCTTTTTGCCTTTTTCCCTTTGTTGTTGTAGCGTGATGTTAAAGTTAGCCTTTATTTAACCTTCCTCAAGAATTGGGCTATCAATGCAAAAAAAATTAAACCAAGCCAGGGATTGCCTTTTATTGTTTTCAATTATATAAAACTGTTTAGGCAGCGCATGCAAGTTAAAACTTGCTAGACAAAAATTGTGATAGCTCGGCCAATATGCATGATGTAGTTATTTAACACGAATGTGTATCTCACACGAGTATTTTAATAACTAATTATGTACAGTTGCATACAAGACTTTATCTACACCCATGATATGAATCCTCTATAAAAGGTTCTGAAAGTTTTTTGCAATACTAATATCGAACAAAAATGGCGGCCGGCGGGATACGACGTGAATTCGAATAACCTATAAGTTCTTTTTTTAAATTACGGCGCTGTGGTAGTGAAACGCGCGTGCATGATAATGTTCTTTTCTTGAAAATGAGTTGCATAATGAAAGGTGAACGGCAGATTTGGTACAGGATACTTTTTTTGTTGTTCTGTTATACAATTTGTACCACTTATTAAGGCAACTAAGCCATTTATTTTCATGTAAGTGTACTATTTTTAGAACTTCGGATTAATTAATAATATGAATAAAAAGATTTTAATAAATAAACGAAATAGAATCGTAAACTAAACGCAGTTGTCTTTTTAGAAGTTGCCATATGTAAAATAACACAAATATCGAAATGATAACTAATTATTTAGAAATGGAAATAACATTAAATATTAATAAACACTTATATAATAATCGTATGAATGCTTAATTGTTGCATAAAATCATATTATTTAACGATTTTATGATAGGAATGATTTTCGTCAAAATATTTTTTTGTTCATATGGCAATTATTTTATTGACAGGAAAAGAAAATCATTCTGTCTTTCAGTTCAGTTCCGATATATTACTTTACTCTATGGTTCAGTTCTTTGCTGTTGTTTTGGATTGTGGTTTGTGACTGCATCTGAGCAATTTATTATTATGCCGCCATTACGTGACACGACAGCGTCAATCGTCAATCACGCACACAAGTCTATGACCTCTAAGTATCAATTTACATTGGTACACTAGTACATAACCTTAAAAAACAAAACTGGTTATAACTTTTAAGTCCCAAGTTCTAAAAATCTAAGAATTTAAAAAGGGCTTGTTTATCATATTAACTACCAATTAAAACAAAAAGTATTCCAAAACACGAACTTTTATTAGCTGTACGAAATTCCCATACAAGCCTGCCGTTCTCCTTTAGTACAACATTATAACACTCCTTTGGATGATATTATGGTTACTATGACACTGGTTGTTTTAATGTTGGCAATGAGCTAACTGTTTCAGAAACTTTTATAGAGGATTTATAGCGTGGGTGTAGATAAATATAATTTAAAGCCTAGAGCAATCAGGAATAATGTAGCTTTCAACCAGTGATTTTTTTTAAGTGGATCATTAGTTCCGTAGAATACTCAACAAATTTTACCTCTTTATAATCTTACAAATTATTAGTAGGTATAGATAACTTACTAGATTTTGCCTGCGGCTTCACCCGCATGTGCGTCGCAAATTTTCCCACGAGAACGTACTTCGGGATAAAGAGGATCCTATCATGTCCTAGCCTAGCGGACTAATTGAGTAACACACTAACAATTACAATGCCATTCATTTTGACAATCGTTGTCGTTTTGTCATTGCGTTATTTACGAGTACGTTATCGAGCAAACGATTTTTTCAAACTTGGAAGCAATAGAACGTTTCTCGATGGATGATTGCGAGATTGGTATTTATTTAAGAAACCAATGAAACAGGAGTAATTGTTAGCGTTTGACAACGTTATCTATATTTAAGGGCGAATTTCATTAACGAAACAAAACGTAATCAGCATAAATCTAAACCGCGTTCAAGAGCTGTCAGTGTCAATATTCCACACCAGTGATAACACTTCACAGCACTTGAACGTGGTTTATCGCGTTCAGTTTTATTTTAGAATTTCTCCCTCTAAACCGTCATGTCTGAAACTCAGTAAGTATTTGATCGGGAGATTGCTATTCACTTAAAGCGCCAACGAAACAAGAGAAATTCTTGCAGCCTTATTACAAAACATGGTTTATATTTAGACCCAGGTTTAAACCGTCGAGCCATTTCTGAAATTCGAACTGACCTAAGTTGTCAATTTTGTAATAAGAACTTACGTTCTCCGAATAAAGTTTAAGATACATTAACTGGTTCGATGGTTTACCCTTAGACTGAAGTTAGAACTGGTTTTGTAATAAGACGTCAGTGTTTGGCAACGTTTTGTAAAAATAACTAGATGAAACTTTGTTCAAGTATTTTTATTACCGTCCATTGAAGAAAAATATTTTGATGTGGCGCTCAGAAATGCGGAACTTCGCCACAAACAAACAGCGACAAAAGCTTTGAATTAAAACAATTTGGCTTTCCTCAAAAACGAATCCTATTATGTACTTTTTTATCGTTCTTTCCTTTCAGTTTATAATTATTTCTTTCTTATTATGTAAGTCATTGCTATGTAAAGTATTTGTTTTTGTTTAAAACAATGTCAGCTTGAGACAACTTGTCAGTTATTCTGTGCTAATAGGTAATACGGTCTGGAGTCCGTAAGTGTGCATACACACGAGCGCTACGCGTCGACGACAACAGACGACGCGACAACGTGTAGCTCGTGTATTTGAGTACGGTTGCCTCCGTCGTCGATGCGTGTCGTTCGTGTGTTTGCACACTAGCTCCACGTCAATCCGCGTATTTTTCGTACGGATGGGGAAACCGACTATTCAATCTACCCTAGCTCCTCAAGGAAGGCCAGCAGCGACTTGGTGTTGCTGACAACCTTATCGGAGGGGAACCTGGGTTACTTACCAAAGTACTTTTCCCTGTAAGTGGCGACCACCGGCCAGTTAAGAAGCACACTGCTGTGTCGTCGTCCACCATGCAGGCCAGCTTGTGACTATACTTACTACTGTAAAACGTCTCTTCGAAGGTATTTACAAAAGTTGCTTATTATAGTTAGACGTTTAAACGTTGTTCAAAGAGTTGCTTATCATAGCTTAACTCTAAACAACATATTTTATAAATCATTATCATTGTCATAATTCGCCTGCCCTTATTATTACATATTTATTTGGGGGTTGATAAATAAACCCCTGACAAATTTTTTGTTTCATAGTAAATCGACATTACTCTTGACGAAGTTATAAGGAATAAATAAAATACAAGATAATGTTGTAGCGATCTCTTCAACGCCACATGCGAACAACGCGTCATACTGACGTCACGCAAAATCCTGCATCTCGCAAGCAGAGTTTACCGCGCAACTAGCATAGATACAACGGCCCGAATTGAATTATCTTGCAGTTGCCCGCCAGACACAACACCCATCTGGTCGGAGGATCCTGCCTTTTCTATAGAGGATGAGTGAACTTTACACCCTGTTCCTCATACCTCTTTAATGTCATTGACATTTATGTTCTGGTTTCAAACAAAAACTTACTGCTTTACAAGTAGGTCCACTAAGTCCCGGGCTACGATAATTGATATCGTTTTATAAAATTGGGTTTTCTTCCTCTCTGAGTGACGTCCCAACGTACATTATAATAGACTAACTGTGCCTACGACTTCGTTCATGCGGATTTCGGAAAACAATAATGAATCTCTTTAGATACTAATTCATCATCATCATTCTCCTGCCCTTATCCCAATTTATTTGGGGTCGGCGCAACATGTATTTTTCTTCCATACTTCTCTATTAGTCGTCATCACGGTAGTCACCCCCTTTCTAGCCATATCATCGTTCACACAGTCCATCCATCGTTTCTTTGGTCTTCCCCTACTCTTATAGCCATCGACATTCATACTCAAAACTCTCCTCACGACATTTTCCTCATTTCTCCGTAGCACATGCATACCATGACAACCGATTCCCACACAACTTTTCGGTCACCGGTACCACTTTCAGACTTCCTCTTATGTACTCATTTCTTATTCTATCCATTCGTGTATCACCACACATCCCTCTTAGCATTCTCATCTCTGCTGCATGCAATTGCCTTTCGTTCATCCCTTTTGTGGCCCAACATTCTGATCCATACAAGACAGCAGGTCTAATCATGGTTTTATGGTTTTAATGTATCTTTAGATACAAATTATTTTTCTAAAATAAAAGTTACTACCTTAGTTACTCCTTATAACATCAGCTATCTACCAGTGAAAGTCCCGTCAAAATCAGTCCAGCCGTTTCGGAGATTAGCCGGAACAAACAGACAGTCAATACATTTGAAATATATACTTTCATATTATTATGCATTTAGTAAAAACTTGTTATTTTGACATTACAAACCGACACTTAAATTTTATTTATTTGAATAATTGTATAGATTCGTGTAGAGTAATGAGCAAAGTATTTTCGAGATATTTTTCATATCTTCTCACAACTTATTATAAGCATTATTATGAGTTTACGACAGACAGTCAGGAATTCAATCGCTCAAGTGATGCCACATAATCCCCTGAAGTCCTTTCGGTGTCAATTTTCTTGGTAAATGGAGGTTCATGAGTAGAAAAGGGGCCAGGGGGTAAACACAAGTTTAGTAACGACGATAAATCGGTTCTAACTACAACTAATAGCACCACTGCTCTCAAAACGGCGAAGGAAAACATACTGAGGAAACTGGCATGTCCTAAAAACAAAAAAAAATTAGACGTGACATCCACACTGTGCCCGCGTGGTGGTTTACAGCCCACTCCCTCTCACCGAGAGGAAAGAAAAAACAGGAAGAAAACTATTTTATTTGGAACACGTACAGCAAACACAAACAATAAAAAAAAGAACATTACATCTAACAAAACATGAAAACAATAAAAAAGAAAATAAAAAAAGAAGATTAAAACTTTTAAGTTTGAGCCCTGTGTCCCAACACCAGGAACTTGGAAGGTTGATTAAGTTATAGTCGACATACATAATCAGCCTATAATGTTCCCACTGCTGGGACACAGGCCTCCTCTCTGTGAGAGGGAGTGGGCCGTAATCCACCACGCAGGCCCAGTGCGGGTTGGTAGATGTCACATGTCTTCGAATTTTTGGTTCTGGGACATGCCGGTTTCCTCACGATATTTTCCTTCACCGTAGGGAGAGCAATAGTGATGAAATAATTTACACAAAGTAAATCGCCTGTCTGGGTTCGAACCTACGACCTACCAATTAATATTGCCAATTAATATTTCCTATCCTACGGGCTCTATCCTATTCATCACGGATTCGACCCCTTACAAAGGCTCTAATTTCACATTAATATTAGATTATTCAAGTTTAGTATTCACATACAAGAATAGCCTAACACTTTCGTTGAATTAACTTGTAGTGAGGCCGTAACACGAACGCGCGAAGCAAACGCACCTAAAGTAAATTCGTGCAGTTGGAAATATCAGTTTACGATACGATACGTGCTTTGCGATAACGACTGCAGAGAAAACAGATTAAAGAAGTTGTTTAGCTTTAGGCGAGCGTGGTATGAGACACCGCGACGCGACTCGGAGCGAAGGACGGTAACAGGAGACGCGCGCGAGTGTCGATTGACGCAAGTTATATCGCATGAGGCCACTAAGAACTTATTGCCCATAAAGTCTTAAAACTAAGTTAACTTATGTGCAGAACGAGTAATCAGTCTATGACCGACCCCTTGACAATTCAAAAGTGCCTGTAATTGGTTTAACTGAAATAAATGCTTTGAGTTTGAGTTTATGATATTCCCACTGCTGGGACATAGGCCTTTTCTCAGTGAGAATGGGCCGTAATCCGCAACTCGGACACAGGCCTCCTCTCCACGTAGGCCCAGTGCGTGTTGACGGCACATGTCATTGAACTTTTGGATGTAAGACATGTCGGTTTCCTCACGATGTTTTCCTTCACCAATTAGAGAGCAGTGGTGATGAAGTAATTTACACAAAGTGAAGCACCAGGGGCCAAACTCGCGACCAACTCGTAAGTTGGGGCCGATACGAGGCCACCACTGCTCTCAAAATAATCCAAATCGAGTCTATAAATATTTTGCGAGTGACTGATTTGAATATTGGATTAGAATGCAATGAACCTATCCCGAATCAGCTGAACGAAACTTTTCCTAGGAAAACCCACTCCGGACCCACAATACCTACCCCTGGCCATACCCCTGGGGGGAGGGTGGGACTGAACCATACCACCATAGAGATGTGCCATCCTAGTTCCATTACGTATATTGATTTATAGGAATGGAAATACTGCGAATAAGTTATATAATAAACCTCACACAATGAATGAAATTTTGAAAGTCTTTCCAAATTGCAATATAAAGGGATGCTATTACGAAAAAGTTCTGAAGTAACTTTTTAGACCTTTGTATCCTGTTAACGCGTATGAAGTTTCATTCATTTCGAAAAACAAGGGTTTGAAAGTTTGAATGAAATGAAATGAAAACGTCGTAAACGCTCTTAAGTAAAATAATAATCAATTTGTATGTGGACCGATATTGTTCGACAATTTTTCAAATCCCAACACTAGGTGGTATGGTTTAATCCCACCCTACCCCCAGGGTCATGGCCAGGGGTATGGTGGGTCCGGAGTGGGAATACCATAGTCTAGGATATAATCCTTCGCATCGCTCGTCAAACTCAAATTTAAAATTCGTGCGAAATGAGTGTCTTCTCAAATTGTTCGCATTTACGTAACGTTTATTTCGCCCGTTTGTGCTGGGGTCTCGCTTTATCAAACTCGGTAAAATCTTTGATGGATGGATTTATTCGAATGTAGCATGATTGATGTTTACAATAGGAGCATACCTATTACGTATTCATATATTGACGTTTACGTACAGTCAGCAAAAGAGATAAGTATGCAGGATCGTCGGATGTAGTTAAAGTTTAGTAAGAAACCGATGGATGTTTTTGAATGAAATTTTATTAAATTAGTAGGAAACGAACAGTTCATTTATCAAGTAAAATTTCATTCAAAAACATCCATCGGTTTCTTACTAAACTTCAACTATATCCGACGATCCTGCATAATTATCTCTTATGTTGACTGTACATCTAATTGGTAAGGTTGGTTTGTGTAATTGTATTTCTGCTTGTAATATTTGTCTGGTTGCTGTATTGATTTGGAAGAGGTACCTAATGGAAATGTATTGATTGATTTTATGACTTTTATTTTTTGATTATTGTTTTTGTTTAAATTGCTATTAATTTATTGACAAGTTTTTTATTTTTTGTTTGCATAGTATTATGCAATTTTTTTTTTTTTTTATTAAATAATATTTTCCAATTTAAATTGAATAAAAATAATAATTGTTTTAATACTTTATAATAATTATGTACACATCTTTCGTGTCTATCTGTATGACCGCTTGGATCTTCGAAAATCTAAAGTAAACTATGATTTTTTTGTGGTTTTCATCATCAGTTAGAGCGTGGCCCTGTGGTAATGGCCGCGACTTACAAAGTTGTAGGTACTTACAAGTTGTACCAAGGTCGTGAGTTTGAAGCGATAAAAATAAGCGACGGTATGTTTTTTGTATCATTCGACGCACGCCAGTGTGCGAAATCTACAGTGTGCGTTCTGTGTTGATACATTAGGGCTCGTACACATAGCGATCCGTTTTACAGGTCTCCGTTACAGGATCCGTTATTTGATGGCGTATGTAGTACAAAACAGTATTCCGGATTCAGTAATCATGTCACTCCGGCCAATTCTGATCCGTTAAAACGGATCTAGTAAAAACGGACCTATATGTGTACGAGCCCTTACTTATACACACAGATGTAGGTTACGGCATGAACGGCGTGTTCACAGCAAGTTTCGATCGTTTACTGTACACCTCTGCCTAATCATTCGGGGATAACGTGATGTTATGGTTATGTTAGTTTCTTATCTAGCATAACGCTATTTTCAGTACTGAAATATAGGTACAATTTAGGGTACAACACAAATGGCGCCAGTCGTACTTGAATATAAACGACAATTGGACAATGTTCAGTGGACCGACTAATTCGCAGAGCGTCGTAAAAAATAATGGGTAAACAAAAATATAGCGAGTGATAAGATTTTCACGAGCGCCTTCTTTGGGTGAATGCTTAATTTTGTATAATGAACAGTACTAAAATGCTTATCTTAGTATGTACACTAGGTAGTAAGTACTTAACGAAGCCTATACAAAAAAAGGTAAACAAAAAAAAAACACGTGGCTTAGTTAACCGACTAAACGTAATACCAGTCTATTCAGTTGTCATTCTACAGCACAGTTGTACTCTTCAATTTAGCAACGTTATAATTAAATAATAACGACGACGACGTTTAGTCGGTTAACCACGTCACGTGGTATTTTTGTTTACCTTTATTTAATTACCTAAGCAAATGGAGTATAGGGAACAAACCAACTACACTCGAGAGCAATTAATTAGGGTCACATAAAGATACCTGAAAGTCTTGGAAACTAAGAATGCTAGCTTAATGAAATAAATTGTGTTTAGTAAGCAATCAAATGTTCCTTAAATGAAAATGCTAAATGATTTATTTTCTGTAAGTAGGTTTGTACAAATACTTTTACACGTCAGTCGGCGTTTCCTATCTGACTACTCTGAGAACAAAGGCCGAAACAAACTCAGAGGTCACAGTTTCTTTTAAAGTCCAGACAAAATCTTGGTCAGATCATGTGAAGACCATGTAGATTAGTGTCTGAAATGGTATTTTGAGGAAAGAACCACACAGATTGAGCGGACCTGTCCAGTCGGAAAGTAATAGATATAGTAGTGAAGTGGTAGTTTAGTGATTAAAATTATATCTATGTACCACGCATGACATAAGACATTAGCACCTCTTCGCTGTGAACTCAAGTAGGTTAAAAACTTATATACAAAGGTTCGTACACACATACATTATGAGGAGATGCGGTCGGAGAGACTTTTGATAAATTCTAAGTAAAAAGTCGCAATTCGAGATTTGGCTCTCGTCTGTTTCCTCCTCCAATATTGGACTAATTTTAAAGATATTTCATAAACTGAATAAGAAGGTTATATACTGTGTACCTGTGTTTTTTTTTCATTAATAGTTGACAAATTTGTACACTAGGCCTCCGTTGACAGCGGTTTAAACCGGCATTTTTTGAGGGTTCTAGTGCTTTTAAAAATAATGTATCATCAAAACGGAAAACATGGGGGCATACAAGTAGTTAATATTTATTATTCTGTAAAATCATTGCTTTATGGTCAATAACCAGAAAGTAAACAGGCGAGAGCGTTTCTATGGAGAAACGACCACCCACCCGCATTTCCTCTTAACCCCAAAAACATAAAACTTCTTTTTTTGGGTATTCATCTTAAAATAAGTAGTTAACTAAATACTTACTTATATCTTTTGTTGACAGGGTGACTTGTAATTTGACGTATTCCTTTCAGAACGTGAAAGTATGCAACAATTAAGGCACCCCATAAAACTCACGCGAAAATTAATGGGATTCGAGAATACCGAATAATCATATTTTTTTATATTTTCCCAGAATTCGTCAATTCGAAACAATAGCATCTACACAAATGCTAATAAAAATGTTTTATTACTGGTTTCTAAAACGCACTAGGAACCCTTACCGATGGCTGGTTTGCGACCAATAAACTTAGAAGTTAAATAAATGAAAGATTTCTGATAAATGCAGTTCCACGTAATAAGAACACAAGACAAAATAGAGGGACACAGAAGTTGTATTCCACTCAAGTGAACCTAAAAGTGGCGATACAATGTTTAAAAGATTTGAAAAGGTCGGAGGTAATAATGTTACGGTCATATTCGGCCCGCCTTGCTACGCGGCTACGAGCCGCCCTACGGCGTAGCAAGCACTGTGCTACGAATGTATGTAATGTCTACGTGATGCCTACGGGGTTTAATAAGTATTATTATCTATACTAATATTAAAAAAGAGAGAGAGAGAGCGAATTTTGTGAGTTAGTCCTTATGTAAAAAAGTTTTTATTTTGGAACAAAAACAAATAGAGGTAATTAAAATGGAAACGATGGCAGCTACAAAAGTTAAAAACTGTGTCGCTGCTATCAACGCCCGTCTAAACCTATGACAGTGGTACAGTTTAGAAAAATCATTCATCATCATCATTTCAGTCGAAAGACGTCCACTGCTGGCAATAGGCCTCCCCCAAGCACCTCCACTTCGACCAGTTCTGTGCTTCTTGATTTATGTAAATATGTAAATGTAATTAATGTAAATATACACAATAAGAAGTACTTAATAATACTAATGAAATACTATCTTGAATTCATGAAAGCCTAGAAATTTTCTTAGATTACTGTTCAGATATTGTGAACAACGTGCATAACCATCTTTGAAATAGGATTGGACACGTCAGCCGCATGCACAGTGACCGTTTGGCAACAGTCTCCTTATTTACGGTGGGTGCCTGAGAATAGACGGCACCGCCGAGGCCAGCCCAGGAAGTGGTGGCGAGACGACCTGAACGCGTACCGCAAGGATTGGATCTAGGTGAATGTGTGGAAAGTTTTGGGGGCTCTGCTCAGGAGTGGGACACGCAGGCTAACTTAAAAAAAAATTAAACCAGCTTTATCGTTCTAATTGCATTTTGAGTAAAAGTTTCGAGTTTTCCTAAAAACAAACGTATTTTCAAAATGTTTCTGTTCGGAACTTCTTGAACTTTCTTTTTTGTCTGCTTACCAATACAAGGCCCAAGACACGTTCCTAAGAAAAATACTGGCGGCTGGAAGCGTACTGCGTCACCGAATAAATAACGGGAGTGTGTCTTTGGAGAAGAAAAATTGAATTAACGTGAAGTAAATATTTCTTTTTGATTTTTTTTAGCTAGCCATTTTATTTCTCCTTTTGAATGCAAGAACCTATTAAGTTACAACTCTGTTTAATATTATTAAGATATATTATAGGATTCTATTTTGTAGACCTTTCGGCCCAAACTTAAACGGTACCAATAATAAATTGAGTGATAAAATTATTGATGGCTAGTCGCTTCCTAGTCGGATGTGGGACAAGTGCCTTTCATCATAATTAGCCTATAATGTTCCCACTGCTGGGACACAGGCCTCCTCTCAATGAGAGGGAGTGGGCTATCCACCACGCGGGCCTAGTGCAGGTTGGTAGATGTTACATGTCTTCGAATTGTTGGTTTCCACACGATATTTTCCTTCACCGTTTTTGAGAGCAGGTGATGAAATAATTTATACAAAGTAAACCGCCTGTCTGGGTTCGAACCTAAGATCTACAACTCGTAAGTCGGGGCCACCACTGTTCTCAGGTGTCTTTACTGGTTACATTTTAGTGGCGTCGTGGACGACGGGTTTTCTAGAATCTAGATTTGTCGTAATCGAATTAAATCAAGGTCGATTCCAATATTTGTGTCCCTTCAGCTAAATACGTAAGGGATCATATTATATTGTATTATGTCTGTCTCAATGGACATTTTTAATTAAATCTAATTCCGTTAGCTCGTGTCAATGTAAACCACAAACACAACCCGTGTCTTCAGAGTAGTTTTAATCAACTTACTAAATCTGTAAGATGAATGAGTGAAAACCATTTTGTTTGAAATAATTTTCTTGCAAATAAGGGAATATATACACAGGGTGTACTACATATTTTTTTTTAGTTTTAGCTCTGATGTTAAGAATCTTGGTTTCCATGTCGACACTTGTCTTGACTGGCGAAAGCAGGTCACGACTGTAAGTCAGAGTGTCACCGGAACGTTGCGGTCGCTCTATCGGTTGAAAAACCTTCTCCCTTCACACATAAAGGCAATGCTTGTACAGTCCCTAATATTTCCCATAATTGACTATGGTGATGTGTGTTACTATGACCCGAATGCAGATCTCCTCAATAAACTTGACCGTCTTCTCAATAACTGCATTCGATTCGATTTCAATCTTCGTAAGTATGACCATGTATCCGAGCATCGGCTGCTTTTAAAATGGTTACCCATTCGCCAGCGCACAGAGTTGAGGGCTCTGTCTACGTTGTTCTCTCTTCTCGACAAAGCCACAGCTCCTTCTTACTTGACTTCCCAAATTCAATATTTATGCTCTGCCCATGCTAAAAACCTTCGTTCCACTAACAATCGTCTTCTACGATGTCCTTCTCAAAGTTCTGGCTTCATTCATTCTTCTCTCTGGTAGAAAATGCCTCAGGCATTAAGTCCGCCTTTGTACAGCATTTCTTTTACTTGTGCATAAAGTTTTAATAAATAAATAAATATATATATACATATTTTTAATGTTATTGAAATATAATCACAAAAGTTAATAGACTGAGTAAGTTAAAATGTAGTTGTTATAGAAGAAAGCACGTACGGGACTTTGGAGGATATGCGTCACTTGTTGGTGGAATGTATCCTTAATGTTTCATATTATTTGATTTAATTATGTTTCTATTTTTATTATTTTACTAGCAGCGCCCCGCGGTTTCACCCGTATAAGTTTCGATTTTGTCGGAATATCGGGATAAAAAGTATTCTATGTGTTAATCCTAGTTATAAGCTATGTGTGTCTGGGGAGTTTGTTGCGCCACTTCTTCTCCCCAGCGAAAGCACTAGGAAGTGGTGAAGGGCGGGCGTTTTTGGGGGACTGTCTTATGTAATTTTGACGTTCGAAAAGTGCTGATTCTCAGCCTAGTTTGAATAAATGACTTTTGATTTTGATTTTGATTTTGTGTGCCGAATTTCATCCAAATCCGTTTAGGAGTTTTTGCGTGAAACAGTAACAAACATCCATCCATCCACACAAACTTCGCGCGTTTATTTTATTATATATATATTATTTTATATTAGTAAGAAGTAAGATAGTAAGATTAGTAAGAAGTAAGATAGTAAGATTAGTAAGAAGTAAGATAGTAAGAAGTAAGAAGTAAGATTATAGGATTTTTCATATAAATAGATTCATTTATATTTTGTGAATGAGATAACGTTGTAGGCCTTGTAGACTGTAGATTTGTAGACCATTTTCTATTTTGTTAAGTACTTGTTGACAGGCCTACAGTGGTTCCCATACCTGTTAACACTGTAATTTGAAAACATTGTAAAAGACAATTACTTTTAAAAGAGTGTAGTTTTTTGCCGGATCTTCTGCATAGGAAACGACCAATTGGAACCGTGCACCTAGCTTTTAAAGAGCAGAAAAAGAGACGCGTTGATGGCCGAATTAAACACCAAGAGGCTAGATCTGTGAGGGTTTTAAAGTCTCATAGCGAATCAATACAGTATTGAAGCTGTTAAAATTTACAAGTTTTTTTACAATTATCTAACGTAGTCTATACAGGAAGATTTTTTTATCACCATTCAAACTTTTACAGGCTGTTCTACCCATAAATATGAACAACTTTCACTATGGGACCAACTGATATCACGAAAAAAGAATCAGCTGTTTCATACAAAAGTTCAGTACCTACTTGACCAAAATGTATGAAACAGCAGATTTTTTTTTCGTTATTTTATAGTTGGTCCCATAGTGGAAGTTGTTCAATTTCATGGGTAGAACACCCTGTAAAAAATTGGAAGGTGATAAAAAAATCTTCCTGTAGGAGTAAGTAGTAAAGTGACATGTGAAGACACGTTTACAGGATTAAAATCCTGTGGGTGTGATGGTGGGGCTGGCATATTTATGAATCATCATCTGCCTAGCCTTTTACCAAATATGTTGGGGTCGGCTTCCAGTCTAACCGCATGCAGCTGAATACCAGTATTTTACATGAAGCGACTGCCGATCTGACCTGCACAACCCAGTACTGGGTAATACGATACCCCTTGGTCAGACTTTCAGGCTTCTGACTACCCGTAACGACTGTCAAATATTTACGAATGACAGCCGGGACCAACGGCTTAGCGGGCTTTCCGAGGTACGGAGGGGTCTATAAAGGGGAGTATATAAAGATGGTCACCCATCCACAGACCAATCGCGCCAAGTGTAGCTTAGCCTGATCGATCGACCTGTGCGGCTGTTATTATTTAGCCACGGGCCCTTCTGGCATGTTTATGTATGTTTTACCAAAAACCTTTAAACTAAATAAAGATAATAAAAAACAGCAAGTTATGCAGCTTTTAGAATAACAACAATAGAATTCTATGAATGATTGGGACGGCTTAAATGAAGTTAGTATATGTAGATTACCTACAAGTTAAAATCCCTCACGCGCCGAGTACCGAAATATATACTATGAAATTACATTCTAAGGTCAGCTAATAAACTTCACGGAAAGTGTTTTAAATAACTCGAATTAGACTTCAACTTTACGAATAATAATGGGCCTAATTTAAAATGACAAGTCCGTCGAGCAATTTATAAAATCACTTTTAGGGGTTTGACGGAGACCCATCGTTTAAATAATGTTAGGTAGACCTCTCAAGCTATTAATAACCTCTCGGAAGAATCTGCCTTTTTATACGTTAAAGTTTATCTATTCTATATGATCTTGGGTCGTTTCTTGTTTCTGAACACTCAGTTACAAAGTTGGTCAAGGTATAGCCGTGGTCGCATGCCTGTATAAACTGTATAAATATGTGGGTGCCAGGAATACTTACAAAATTATACATAATCGCATGCGACCATAGCTTCACCTTCAACATTTTTGTGTGCGTTTTTTGTTATTTTTGTCAATTTTTGTCTGAAATATTTTCTTGTACTTTTTAGATCACTTTTATTTTTCGGTAGTCGGGTTACAATTTTTAATTAATATACTGTTACTTTTCCCTTATGAAATAAAATAAACGCTTAAGGGCTTATTTTCCCAACGCCATATAATTTTATCAACTTTGAATTTTTGACAGTTCTTCCATACAAAATCTGTCAGATGTCAATTTTATTCGACGAATTAAAAATTATCTGTCGATTGAAAAATCTGCTCTTAATAAAATTTATAACTATGTCGAATCAATAGCTATTCAAAGTTCATCGATGACCTCACAAACAAGACATTATGTGACATAATTCCAAATGTAAAGAAAATAAATCACATTAATCCCATAAATAAAATTATATATCTCTTTCACAGAAACCACTCCAATGATGAACCCAACCTGAACGGACCAACCAAGATGGCACACATCACATTCTTCATCGTCCTCATTCTCACAGAAATCGGACTATCTACAGAAGACGAAAACAAACAAGATACAGAAATAAACAATATAGACTTAGACGACTATATTGAATACAACAAAACTGACATATACGATGTATATAACAATACCAATGAAGATGCAAATAAACCAGTCAATCATAAAAAGTGTGAACTGATCAACACAACAAATTCAGATGATGCTGATTACATTCAGACAAACACTCTCAATTCTATATACTTGAACAACATACATTCCAGCTTGACGTCAAACTTGATTGAAGTAAAACTGTCAGTCGATGGGATGGAGCTAGAGGGAGTGAACTTGTTTGATATAGTGAACAGTGATTGTGGAGGAGCTAAAGTGTGTCCCAATGTGAACGGGAATTGGACCAATGATAAGACTATTACTGTTGGATTCCTTGGAGCTTATGGCAGGAGTCAGGTGAGTTTTGTGCCTTATTCTGGAAAGAGAGAAAGAGGGAGAGAGATAGAGAAGTGGAAATCCGTAAAGCCTCATTGACATAATTCAAGTTTGTTGCCTGTGGTACCTATATAATAAAATTGAGGCAACAAATGACTTGCATGGTCTAGACTCTAAGCCATTACGTCCTCACCCTTTATCACCTTTGAAAAAACTCAAAGGTCAGTTGAGCCTTGTTCTGTAAAACAAATTTGTGTTTGTTCCTAGTATTTATATTATGAATATTACTCTATTTTTTAAACAATTTTATATTTATACGAGCATATAAAAGATTTTCAGAAAGTATACTGAGAAGGCACAGTCATTACATTAATCTCGTAGAGAGTGAAAAAGAGATCGTAGTCGGATCTCAGACATCGTTAACGTTCTCGTAACATGTCGTGTTATATTCTACTGTTCTAATGGTTTTTATTATTTATAGTTCGTCCCATGTTACTGTCACTTTTATATTGCAGTAAGTGTTACAAAAACATTATTTCATAATGCCATAATATCTCTCATGACACTTTATTCGTGAAAGGTCCATTATTTTTACAACCTAGTTAATTTTAGAAAGCCTACAGTGACCGCTGTATTTGTAACATTAATCTTAATGCTTATCCAAACAGAAGCCTCGATAGGATTTAGGTAGAACAATTTCCATTCATTTTTATTTAAAATAAATCTAAACATGAGCTCTGTTTACTACAATGTAGGCTCGAATTTTATAAAAGGAACTCGTGGATAAATGCCTTAAAGGTAAACAACTAATTACCGGACGCCTCTAAAGATTTACCCTTGCCCAGGTTTAAAAAAAAAGATAACGCGATGGTTAAAAGAAAAATGCTTTTACGATCTCAATGTCAGATCGCGGAGGAGGAAACTGATATCTGTAATAATGATGTAATATTGCTGAAGGCTTAATTCCCGTGATTAAAAACTTTTAAAATCTAGTCGCAATCTCATCTGAGCGACAATCAATATCAAAAATTTGTCTAAAATTTAACAGGTATTTTTGACAGATTAATACTGAGAGCAGACTGTGATTGCTCCGTTCGATTATATATATATATAATTTCTATTCCAGTAGTACGTCCCAGTCATATTCACTCAACTCATCTGCTTATAGTTTTGCGGCTCATTGCCGAGAAAAAAAAAAAAAAAAAATTTGTACGTCCCCGTGGGATAATTTCCGACTTTTACGGGCAAACAATGAAATGTAGGTTATTTTACATTATGCAGAGAACTTTTCTACAAAAGTTGCGACTTGTTTGTTTCTCTTACAAACTCATCTCTAAATAGGTACTACGCAGTAACGCAAACTACGCACCTGGCCTCATGTTTATCTGACCTTTAATAAAAAGGGCACAAGGTCACTTCCGGTGTTCGTCTTGCCCTCATCCTTCCCGAATTTTCACTTAGGTACATTCGCATTTCCTTTGCTAACAGTCTCCCATTCATCCTTAAGGCTGCGGTTACACCAAGCGTTTATTTTACCACCGCCGGTGAAAATTTATGAAAAAAAAAAAAACAAAGGATATTCAAGTGGGGGCCAGTTTTGTTTTTTTCATAAAAGTTTTGACGTTCACAGTCGGCGTTCGACTATATTTTTCGTTTGAACGCAGCCTTATTAAGTCAGACACTATGATTTATATTAAACACTAGCTTCTGCCCGCGACTTCGTCCGCGTGACATTTCTTGGCGATGCGATGTGACCCACCGCGTCGCATCGCATCGTCTACTCGCGTTTAGTATTACTTGGTTTTCGCTTAGCGTTCTCTCAAGTAAGTGTGTCTTTATCTAAAATAATGTTATAATAGTATTTTAAAAAAATAGCTACCTACTTACCAATTACTGAATTATTTATGTTACCTAAATAGTTATTAACTTTTTATGCGAACGTTTTTATTCAGTTTTGTAAGTATAATTTTATTTTTATTTTAGTTTCTAGGATTTAGATATTTAACTATAATTTTTGCTGTGCCCTAACAGGGTCTACAACGGCTCTTTTTTGTTAACACCTTGTATGTCGAACTGTCAATTAGGTACCTACATTTCATTCCGTCTCTCCTTCATTAACAATTTGTTCAGTAAAATCTTGTATAGGTTACTTACCAGATTGACTTTTGATTTAATGTAAGTTATTGGGTTCGGCCGTTCTCTCGCACTTGTAGTTTGACAAAGGTGCGACAGTGACAGGAATAACAATGTTACGTGTTAAAGTAATTGGGTTAAAATGTACCAATGTGACTTTTTCAATCCATATGTACTTTCTGAGTTTGGAATGGATGGGTGACCAACTTTACATACCAAGACCCTCCGTGCCTCGGAAAGCACGTTAAGCCGTTGGTCCCGGCTGTCATTCGTGGATCTTTGTCGTTACAAGACGCCCAAAAACTTTAACAACCAATCTTACCAAGGGGTATCTTATTACTATGGGTTGTGGAGGTCAGTCACACCTTGTAAAATACTGGTATTCTGCTGTTCTGGTTAGACTGGAAGCCGACCCAAGTTGGAAAAAGGCTGGGCAGATGATGATGTACTTTCTGAGTTTATCTTGGACATTACTGACTTCGGTGAAACATCGTGAGGAAATTTTGACTTGTCTATCCATACTAATATTATAAATTCGAAAGTAACCCTGTCTGTCTGTCTGTCTGTATGTTACCTTTTCACGCCTAAACCACTGAATGGATTTCGATAAAATTTGGAGTTTTTATCGACATATCTCGCGGGCGAAGCCGCGGTCGGAAGCTAGTCTTCTATAAATATCTATACTAAAAATAAAGCTGAAGAGTTTATTTGAACACGCTTATCTCTGGAACCATCAGTCAGATTTAAAAATCTTTTTGCATTTGGTAGCCCTGTAGCGGTATCTACAACGCCACATGCGAACTACGCGTCATACTGACGTCACGCAAAATCCTGCATCGCGCAAGAAGAGTTTACCACGCAACTAGCATACGTACAACATCCCGACATAAATGGTCGGGCAGTTGCCCGCCAGACACGACACCCGTCTGGTCGGAGGACCCTCCCTTATCTATGGAGGATAAGTGAACTTTACACCCTGTTCCTCATACCTCTATAGCCCGATTCTTGTTCTTGGTCCTTAGGAGCCGTGCAAAAAACAAAAAAGTCAGAAAGAACACAAAAACGAAGTAAGGCAGTGAACGAGGGGTGCGGGGACAGCGGGGAGTCAGCCGGCCGCCAGCTGAGCGCGGGTCCCCGCGCCACACCGACACACGAGTCAGCTGTTGCTCGTCTTCATGCACGGCTGCGCTTGCTCGTTTTATCACCTCTCTTTTATAAATCTTTTAACCAACCGCTTGTAATTTCTTTTCAATGTTAAAGTCAAAGTCAAAGTATTTATTAGTGCGATTTATGGTGATATAACAGGTCTTACATATATTTTTTTTTCTTTTTTTTATTCTTTTCTTCCATTATTATATTTCTTGTTAAACAGTCCGCTATCTTTTCATTTCGCCGCCACGATCTATCGTCGCGATCAGGACCTTCGAGTTTTGTCCGCAACAAATGTCGTAACAATGGCCGCTAAATTCATACCCTCGTCACTCAAGTCAGTCAAGATAAAGGATATTAATCTATATTTTTCAGCTTTCATGAAATACTCTTGATTTCAGTAACAATTAAAACTCAAACTCAAAGCATTTATTTCTATTAAACCATTTACAGGCACTTTTGAACTGTCAAGAAGTCGGTCAGTCAGAAAATATGAAGCTAGTTGCCCATTCCAAAGCGTAGACACCTATTATGGAAAAGAACGGACAAGAAACTCCATGGATATTCTTTTAAATTATATTTAAAAAAAATATTAGTTACATCATTCATGTTGAATTAATAATTATATGTGAGAATGATGTAAAAAAAAGACCTACGCGTTAAAAGTGTCCAGATTACAACAAATAGTAACAAAACAAAAATCCGAAAATAAAATAATTAAAAATAAGCCGAGGCAGCTAAGTGATGACCAGCCCCAACTGACGGCGCCCGTTCACGAACATGACGCATAGATCAGCACCATTCAGATCAACCATTTTGAAGGGAGCTAAATGATCCAACACACACGCCACCGTCAGCGAAATATTTGTGTGAGCATGACATAGGTACTATTAGCCGCCAGGGCACATTCAAGTAATGAAAGACATATTACCCGGTAAATGGTAGCACTAAAGTACATAGAACTCACATCTGTGCTATGCAATTATAATGTGAAGACGATGCGCCTAGAATAAAATTACTAAGTAACTTATAACGTTTATCATTATTAGTTTTTAATCGACTTCCTAAACGAGGAGGTTATATGTTCGACCTTAGGTATGTTTTTTTTAAATATGTTTTTCGAAGGGGAAATCCCCTTCCTCTAAAAATTTTAACACCTTCTCGCGTGTTAAAATTTTTAGAAGATAGTGCGAAACCCACGCGGAAAAAGTCGCGGGCAAAGTGCTAGTAAATAAATAAAAGCCAAATTTTTTGTTCACACTAATGGCCGCTCCTTAAAATCACTCTTCACCTAAATTCGATAAAAGTGGAAATAATAGACAAGAAGTAGGTACCTATCTAACATAAACTGATAAAACTATTGGCCTTTCAAGGGTCATCATCATCTGCCTTGCCTTTTCCCGACTATGTTGGGGTCGGCTTCCAGTCCCCTGGCCCTGGTGGCCTTTCAAGGGTAAGGATAATAAATCAATTTACTACGTAGATATTACTTTGTTGGATAAACCATTTAAAGAAGTTAGTTTCTGTTACTTTTGGTAACCTATTTATGTACACCAAAATATATTACCGTGTACGTGTTCACAGTACGAATGATTTCGTACCAATCGTAAACGAATTTTTGTGAAACCGTGCCTTTAAATGGACATGGTTGATTTTTATAGCTGTTATTTCGGTAAAACGGAAAGACTACTTAAATAATTTCAATGTATGGAAAAATTGTGAAGACGCTTTTAAATTTCCGTCTACGAAAACGTTATAAGGTGCACTTATTTCCATATATTTTATAGACGTGGACGTCCACGATAACATCGTTGTGATAGAATGACTAAATTTATGAATACACACATTGTAACATATGCTAAGGCTTACCCCCTTAGGCTTTGCCTTAGCATATTGTTATGGTATATGTCCAAATCCGTTCAGCCGTTTTTGCGTAATGAACTAATAAACATACAAACTTTACCTATAAGTTGTACCACAATACTAAAACACAAACAAAACAAAATAAATAAATAAATAAAACTCTAAGTCACCCACCTTAGAGTCTTGTGGAACACGGATTGTGGACGGTTTTGTCTTTGTGGTATAGGGCCCAATTATAAGTAACAGAAACAAAAATGGATATCTTTATTTAGAAAACATAAATTTATGAAGTGTGTTGTTGTGGCTTATTTTTAATCTTGTATTTTGAATTGTTTCTTCATTTGATTTTTTTACATTGTTCTCACATAGAAGCAACAAGAATAATGTACCCAGGATTTTGTAATATCTTGATTTAAAAGGGTGTCCGTGGAGTTTCTTGCCCGTTCTTCTCCACAGAGATCTACGTTCTGTAATGGGAACTAGCTTCAACTTTCTGACTAACTGACCGACTATTTGACAATTCAATAAATGCATTGAGTTTTGAGTAGGAAGAGGGCGGGCACCTTGTATTTCCTTTGTCATTGAACACATCATTTTGAATAAAACAATCAGCCTTCAAGTTATAAATGGAATTTCTGGAAACACAGCAAGATTTCTTCCCATATTGTTTTCTAAATAAATCATCAAAAGTAAACTTCTTTGGTTGAAATAAATGTTTTGAACGTTTTCATTTACAACAAACATTAAAGTATTTTTTTATTAAATAAAAAAATATTTAGCTATTAGGTAGGATTTCATAGAATTTCAAATCGATCACTTCCATAAATGTCTATTACATAAAGATGACGATCAAAGAACATTTTTTTTTTTAGTTAATACGTATTAAATCAAATTGGAGTAATTCGTATGCTAGAAAAAAATAATTCACGAACAAAACTTGTAAACATAATTTTATATTTTATTTATAAAACAATCCTACTAATGTGGAGGTGCGGGAGCGTATTACCGGGATTAAAAGTATCCTATGTTTTTTTTAATTTTTGACCTGATAACGTCTTATAAATCGATGAACGCCGGCTGCACGCACGAAAAAGCATGACTCATTGTCACGTTACGCCTGAGCCGAGCGGGCAAGCGAGAGCGCGGAACAAGCGATAGAGAGGCACGATCGGCCTAAGCGTTCGGCTTGTGACGCATCTACCTCTTATGACGTCATCATGTAAAGTTAATTATCGTCCATAAACCGACTTTACAGACAACCAATTTTTTTTTAGCTTATACTGTCCCACTGCTGGGCAAAGGCCTCCCCCAAATCATTCCAAGAACTCTTTTCCCGCGCCACGTCGAACCAGCCCTCTGCCAGAACGCAGCGTAGTGTTCGGAATTCTGAGTCCTATGTGTTAATCCAGGTTATAAACTAATATATTTGTGTCATCCAAACTTTCACCTCTCAACTTTTTTCATTATAGTAGGTCACATTCAATTATCAGTCAATTGTGTATTTTGAGAAAGCTCTGCAGTATGTCAGCAGTACTCTGACATCGAGTCTGTCTGCGCTCTGCAGGTCGTTGCCTCGGCACGAGGGTAATGGGGTAATTTATCTTTGTTGATTACATACTCCCAGTTCTGTCCATTGAGAATTATGTAGTTAATAGGTCGGTCATAGACACTTATTAAAAAGCTCAGTACTCGGTGAGATGTCGATGAGTATACAGAGGGATAAATGATAGCGTCAAAAGAGTGTAAACTCCTAAGAAAACGGGCGCAAAGAGAAATTTTTTAATTATATCAATTCTATACTCCTCAGGAAGCCATAGATATTAAAGTCTGCCCAGTGAAAAATGATTTTCTTTTTCCTCGTGTCTCTGGCATGACAGTAATTCAAATTTTGTTCGCCACTTCCACGGCATTTTCAGTAGCAGCGCAGAGGTCACTTTAGGTACATGTTTTAGGGTATCTAAGGCAGGATAGAAGGTGGAGCATAGTTTGTGATACAGCTCCACATCTACATCCTGCTGCCATTCCATGCTGAGAAAAATGATAATTAACTGTAAAAAAAGACTGGTAATTCAAATCATGGCCCCAATTCTGTATTATCCCCGCGAAATCTTATCACGTGCAAATCACGTCAATATCGTGTCTTGTCTATGGCAAGGAATCGAAATGTCAACCGTACGGGCAACATGTATTTTGACAGTTCAAACCACGCCATTGTGTCATAGGGAATGACATAATAGCAGAGGGGCAATTCTCGTAATTTTAAGAACGTTCACAGTCTCATCTCAGTCTCAATCTGTCAAAAATACCTCTAATTTCCCTACATTTTGACAAGTTTTTGACATTTGTTTGTCGCCGAGATGAGACTGCGACTAGATTTTAAACGTTTTTAATTACGAGAATTGGCCTTCAGATGTCGTGTTATAGTAAGGAATTGACTTGGTTTCAAAGTAAGGAATCGTTAATTGGTCATAGTGAATTAGGGCCCAGGATGTTACAGTATAAATTATCTTTACACTTTAAGGCAAAACTACAAATCCTTATAGAAAAGAGAAATGAATTGTAGACAGAAAAGGAACATGTGATTTTCAACTTTATCGCTAAAGCATAGGGTTCAAAGTTGATTGGGAAAATTTGTCAGTTTCGGGTAGCTTGATGTGCTGGCGTCTGTACATATTATAGAAAAACTTAAATCCTTAAATTCTGTATTTAGTTACCACTCTTGCCTTTATATTCTCAAGAGGCTCTTGTTTCTCCTTAATTAACTATAACAATGAAAAATTGCTAACTCTTGACGTAATGCATAATACAAGCCAGAAAATGTTGAAAACTGAAAACATTTTCTTCATATTTAAATTATTTCGCCCGTATACACGAGGAAAATGAAAACCGTTTTCATCGTATAAAGTTAACGATGTCTCATTTAAAAAAACGTGTTGTACATTATATTTTGTTAATAATGATTTTCCTTTGTTTTTTTTTCGGTAAAGGTCCGTTGTCCACGAGGTATTCCATTCAGAGCACTGATTTGAACCGAACTTGCACGAACCGCACCTGAGCACTTCCACTAACCGCACTGAAACAAAATTTTGTAACGTGCGGTTCGTTGAAACATTCAAAAGTGACGTGTTAGAAACGTGTCAAATCACTAGTGAGTAACCAGAATGTTACACCACTAGTAGGTACCTATTTCAATTGCGGTCCGTAGGTAATAAAGCAGAGGGTTTTCAGATACAGATCACTGCAGGTTGATCTACGGAAAGAAACGGTCACAATGTTTTACCTGTTTCTTTAAGTGACAGCGCTTAAGTTAATACGGGGGTATTTTACCAGCACCGATCGGTACCGGCTTGTCATTACCGGGAACCGGCGTGACAAGGATTATGCGAATTATTGACTGACTGACGAGTGATGAACGAAATCCCATTACGCGTTCGCTTAAAAGTCATGACTGATGGTTGCATAAAGCAAAAATCAAAATATCTAGATTTTCATCGGTCAATTTCATGAAACCATCAGTCACTGTAGGTATTTATACGATGGGTTATCCATCACGTCAGTCGCAGCCTTGACTGTGGTTAACTGAAAATAAAACCTACTCTGTAATGGACATTTAGGTGTCCATTACAGAGTAGGTTTCATTTGTTGTGCGTTGTTATTTTATTAAGGGGGAACCGTCAGAGTAGCCCGCGAAATTCAAATTTCCTACGTTTTTTGCAGGTCAGTGTCAGGTAAAATATGATTCGCGACCTTATTAAGCATGTAATTACAGAATTATAATCATTAACATCATTAATACCACCCTTTAAGTTCGTATAACCCTATTGATTGATATGCTTTTAATTAACTCAATGTTTCTATTGTAGAAGCGGTTAGAAGCGTTATGACTACCTCTCGATAAGACTAAATAGCCGATATGACTAGTTCACTATAGGACTTAACTACTATTTACAATGACTAACTAACTTACTATGCAAATAAATACAAAAACAAAGGACACTAAGGCGTCGAAGTACTCGTCTGCATCGCTGTCATACGGAAACGTGCTCAGAAAACTGGCAGCATTGCCACGTCGAATGAAAATGCTGATTCCTTGGCCAAAGAACGACCCAGCCCTCTCTCTGGTCACGAAGTCGTGAAGTTTCGTGAAGTATTGATATAATATATTTCATTGAAATTACGAACTAATAAGGGATGGCTCTCCCATTATACGTACATTTAACAAAAGAGGGAAGAAAAATAATATTTTGAATCTACATCGCCACATGTAAACTTCGCATGATATCACACAAAATCCTACATCGCGCAAGCAGAGTTTGCCGCACAAATAGCATAATTATATACAACGTCCCATTAATCGGCAGGCAGTTGCCTACCAGACACGACACCCGTCTGGCCAGAGGATCCTCCCTTTTCAATAGGGTAATCTGTTCCTCATACATCTATATACGCATTATCATTCATGCCTCAATATCGAGTTTTCAACATGCATATCGATGAGATCTATGCTACATAATTGAACCACATAACCTACACCAATAAATATCCGTTGTAGTGTTCTAATAAATTCTTGGTAGGAGTCCATTGAATCTGGGCTCATCCATCACTGTGACAAATGCCTATGGGTAGGAGGATGTCGTTTCATTACATTATGTTATTCACACTACACACACACAGACACACACATTACCTAAGCTATACTCACACAATGTAAGATCACGCAATTTGTGTGGGCATCTTTATGTTACATCATTTATTACTATAGGTAGGGTCGGTTTGAATAGAATGTAAGGAAACCAAACTTAAATGCTCGAAGTTGGATATGTGATGAAGAATAAACTTTTCCAGTCATACAAATATAAACTCACGCCTTTTTCCCATGGGGATAGGCAGAAACTACAGAAAGCCATCTGCTACGATCCTTACACACTCCTTTTGCCTTGTTTACGTTCATACATCATCTGGTCGTACACGCACGCTGTGTATGACCATGAAGGCCATCCTTCTAAGCACTATGGTATAAACGGTTTCCAGACTGACATGAGAGTTGCGTTACTGAGAAAGCTTGAAAATGAAAAATACAGAAGGCCAATTCTAGTAATAGAAAACGTTCAAAATCTAGGCGCAGTCTCATCTCGGCGACAAACAAATGTCAAAATTTACGGAAATCAGAGGTATTTTTGATAGATTGAAAATTTGATAATAAACTACCAAGCCACGTTCAAGATCTAAGGCCTGAGTTCACCAACATTCTAACCATCGGTTAGGTATTTAAACAGTTGATTTATGTCAAATTTCCTAAGGAAATCAACTGTTTAAATACCTAACCGATGGTTAGAATGTTGGTGAACTCAGGCCTAAGCCTTAATAAATTGAAATCATTCATTAAACGTAAGTTGTGCCAGAAAGCCTTTTATACTGTTAAGGATTATATTGAGGACAAAAAGGCTTGGGATTGAGTTGCTTCCAATTTTTACATTCTGAATGTTTTTAGTATTTTTTTCTATATACACATTGACATTAATTAATGAATTTTATGTAAACATTGTCATTTACTTACTTTGTAAAGTATTATATTATTTTAATTATTGTGCATGTGAAGACAATGTGGGTCATTTTATTATTATTTTTTTGTTTAATTTTTATTATTCTCTTTGTTCTGTTAGTTTTTTTCTAGGTCTGGCAGTTTGAGTAATTTATGTGGCCTACCCAAATGTCCTTTCTTTGGTATTGTTCGTCGAATCGTTGAGCTCCTTAAGTTTTGAGTTGAGCTGCACGATTTCTGACAAATGCGTACACTGACTGGACATGTCCTCTCAATCTGTGTGGTTCTTTCCTCAAAAGACCATCTCAGACATCGATCTACATGGTTTTCATATAACCTACCTCCCTCCTACCTACCAACCTCTGAGTTTGTTCCTTTCTTCTCAGAGTAGTCAGATAGGAAACGCCGACCTCATCTAGTTTTATAAAAAATATGATTGACGTGTAAAAGTGTTTGTGTAAACCTACTTACAAAATAAAAATCATTTATCATTTATCATTTCAGACTGAGTGTCAACGTTCTTAAAATTACGAGAATTGCCCCTCAGATGTATATATCTGCTCCTGTCGTGGGTGTTTATTTATTTTTATTTTACTTTATTGGGATCTCTTTAAAACAGTTATACATTACAATTTAAGTGTGACGGAATAAATTAAAAACTAGGTAAACGATGTCGCACCATTTTTATTTCTATAGCTAATGCTATGTTAATGCTAATAGCTATGTTTGTCGTTTGTAAATATAAAATTTAATACTTGTACGTAAGAAAGGTTATTATGTTTCTAACATTTTAAGTGCTCTTAACAAATTTTGTATGTGTTCAAAATACTTACGTTTATCTGCAACGCCTACTCAATTTTAGTTGGCAATGATGCACAAGCACGTCTTACTGCAAGAACGCTTAGCTGTTAAGAGTTTATTTCATAAGTACCTACGCTTAGTACAATAGTTTTGTTTTTTTTTTTTTTTCTTCCTGTTGTCTTTGCACGGAATACATCTCTTAAATTATCGGAAGCCTTTTATTACAATAATTCTGGATATAAAACCCCAACAGTATGCAATATTGTTAACTTTGGAAATTAAATGAAAACTGTCCCCAATATCCTCATTTTGGGGATAGTTTTCATTTAATTTTTAACATTAACATTAATACTAAATTGTAATTTCGCGTGCCTACCTACTTGATATTTGTACGCCGTTTACGGCAAAACATAGAGATCTCTGTACCTATTCTATTACAAACACCTATGTTTAACAAATTAAAAAACTTTGACTTTGACCTAACTAAGTAGGTTTCTCACCCTAATTTGCATAAATGACTTTTGATTTTGTCATCACGAGCTCCATTGAGTTCCATCATTCGCTTCCGATATCGAAAACCTTGTGCTACTAATTGTTGTTACTCGACATCGAAATATTTACAATATTGGTTCATTTTTATTATTACTGTAGCAATTTTATACACAGCACCGGTTCATTGATGCAGCAATTTCGTATTCGCCGTTTACGTTTTAAATTTTATTGCCAAACCGGTTTATAAAATCCTAGCTTCAAAATTCTACGGCGAAAATATTATTTAAGGATTGAAGAAAATATAATTATGGTCAAAAACAACTTAAAGGAACTCGTAAAGTCTTAAATAATATAAGTTTCAGGCTTTATTTGCTTAAAGCTTTATTCCTTCGGCTCTGTTGAGTTTTGGATATTTTATATTCAGCCTAAAATCAAGTAGAAGTGATCTAAGGCTATTGGTAAATGCCTGGAATTACAATATCACAATTTTGCGCGATTCTGTTCAATCTCATAACTCGATTTTAAATCAGTGTTCATTCAAAATATATATTTGGGAACCTAGATATTCTGTAATCCAATCGGAATAAATCATCACCTGCTTAGCCTTACCCCATGTTGGGGTCGGCTTCCAGTCTAACCGGATGCGGGCTTCGGACTACTCGTAACGACTGTTAAAGACCCACGAATGACAGCCGGGACCAACGGCTTAACGTGCTTTCCGAGGCACGGAGGGGTCACGGTATGTAAAGATGGTCACCAATCTACAGAACAACATCGGCAAGCGTAGCTTAACTTGATCGATCGACCTGTCTTTATTATTTATTTTTATTATTTAGCCACACACTACATTAAGAATATGTTTGATTTACAAATTATTTTGGTATTACGTTTTTGTATGAACTACGCATGCTCCGCCTGCCCCCAAAGTGTTATTGGGTTTTCTATGGAATTTCTCAGTAGCAGCCCGGAGTCTGGATATTTATTTATTTATTTATTAACACATATATTTATTTATTTATTAACATATATATCCACTTCACAGGCCCAGTGGGGCCTACAATTTTCCTACTGACACAGGCCTCCTCTCAGTGAGAGAGAGTGGGCCGTAATCCACCACGCGGGCCCAGTGCGGGTTGGTAGATTTCACATGTCTTCGAATTTTTGTTTCCAGGACATGCCGGTTTCCTCACGATGTTTTCCTTTACCGTTTTGAGAGCAGTGGTGATGAAATAATTTAAACAAAATAAAGCGCCGGTCTGTCCAACCTACGACTTACAACTCGTAAGTCGCGGTGGTTACCAATGGGCCACTTCTCACTGACTCTCTAGTCTCTAGACTAGACCTCTAAACTTGCATTCTTTGTGGCGAACTCCTGCGTTGCACTCACAGAAAGACCCTACAATCCTCAATACTCAATTACTTACTTTCCGTAGAATGTAATTAGAAATTTAACGAAGGACGCATGTAAGACCCTCGAGAATACAAGAAGTGTGGTTGTATGACCCAATTAAACGCTTGGCTTCTGCGTCTACGAGACTGTGAGGAATGTGCAATCACGTAACGTTTATGAGTAGCCCCATTTACACGATACAAGTTTCTTCCTTGTGGCATAACATGAAAATGAAGCAACAAACTTGCATCTGTCTAAACATTGTTAAGACCTAGACCATTATACCTTCAACTTATGGTACGCCGCAGGCAATTAAATCGCACCCTGGAAATCAGATTTAAACGGTTATATAATTTAGTTATACTGGTATTATTGTGGCATGTAATTTAATCTTTGTATACTGGATCACTGTCTGACTTAAATTAATAAATTAAATTATAACTAATTATAGTCCTCTGTACCGTATCCGGCGACAGCGACACACACTCATTTTCTTTCTTTGATGAGCTGTCTGGTGCAAAGCAAAGCCAAACTGTTGTAATTGTATAGCTAAAGTGGGTGAAAGTTTTGATGAAAGATTTTTGTTTATCTTCATGTGGTTCTGTCTTAAGCCGTGTCTCCTGTGCATGTTTTTTTTTTTTAAACGTTACACAAATACATCGAGATAAAGAGGCGTGGTCATACACATTTGTGTATGTTAACACGATGTTTTTGTTTTCTGAGTTGCATGGGAAACATTCAGTGAAGAGGGGAAGAGTTTGTTTCATTTTCAACCGCCGCGCGCACCGCGCATATCTAATCACATCACATCTGCATATCAGATCGTATAAGTAAAACCAATTCTTCAAAATCGGTTTCAGAAATATGAAAGAAATTGGACAATCCAAACCGGTCATCAATCCGTAGCCCTTGGTAAATGAAAACATTTCGAAGTTGTAAATACTGTCTGACTCCAAATCTGTGTTATTCTCGATATTGAGTCTATAATTGCAAAAACTTATAGCACGTCTTCCTCGTCGGAACTCATTACGACATCTACAAAAAATGTGTTGTTAATCTAAACATATTTTAATACTCAGGAGACAGCTTGTGTATGAAAACAAAATATGTTTGTATAAGGTTATTTGTTTAATGTTTCGAAAAAACCCGCGCAGGAGACACGGCTTTAAGCAAACGTTTGTTGTTCAATATTGGAACAGTTTGTACGCAGCTGCGTCTTATTTCTTTTATTTTTATTATTTGTTTTGTGTATCTCACACCGATACAATTACAACAATAATAAAGCCAGTTTTACACAGTAGCTAAATTGCGGCATGCAACAGCGCCGCATGCTTCTAAAACGCAATATTCATGCGACGAGGATGCCTCTCTGACATGGCAATATGCCGCAAATTGCCCCGGTTTGTACGATGCATCCTTTGTGTCAAAAACTAAAAGTCAGATGATGAGATTCTTTAGCGTTGGTATATATGATACACACTTAAACTTATGCTGTATAGGTTGCTTTATGTTATTTTTTGTAGCATGCAACAAGTATTCACCAATTTTGAACATGCAAAGCTGTAACTTGTTTGCCTTGCAAACAATATAGCTTGATGTTGCAGTGTTAAGCCGGCTTTAGCATAGACAATTTCACGGTCAAGTTTACTATTGCTATGCTACAGCATAAGGTAGTGGATTCCTTATTGAAACCACGCTTTTAATGGAAATGCCTTCGAGACACGATTTGTTGGTCAGAATGTTCGGGAAACAGAATTGCGATTTTGCTTCCAAATGGAGATAGATGGAATTCACATGTTTGGCAGTCCGAATCAATTACGTTAGCCGGGAAGTCTGCAGTTCGAGATGAATTGATGGTGATTTGCATCCTTATTCGGTTGAATTTTGATCGGCTGTATTATTTAGTATTTTAGGCCTTGTAATTCAATGTCTAGTCGCAGTCTCATCTCGGCGACAAACAAATGTCAAAAACTTGTCAAAATTTAGGAAAGTTAGAAGTACTTTTTGACAGATTAAGACTGAGATCAGACTGTGAACGTTCTAAAAACTACGAGAATTGTCCCCCTGGTGCTTGTTGACAACACACTGTCCTCCGCCTATTAAATCTGTAATTTGAAAAAAATTGTGAACCAAGTTATTTTTAAAAGAGTAACCGTGGAGTATCTTGCCGGCTCTTCTCCGTAGGAAACGACACTGGGACCGTGCATCTAGCTAGCTTCTGACGTTTCATGTAGCACGTCCCATGTACTACATGAACACTTTTGAAACGTAACGTATGTGAAATAAAATATTTTGGTTTTTGTTTTTACTACATTCGGGTCGGCTTCCAGTCTAACCAGATGCAGCTGAATGTATTTTTTTAGCGACTTCCAATCTGAGTGTCAAAGTGGGAGTAGCTCCATATAAAATGCCCAGTTATAAAAAAAAACAACAAAGAGTTTTCGATCGAGCCTTAACGACAATATATTAGTTTCAATAATGGTTAATTCTGTTCTAATAATATTTATTATTAGTAGATAATACTACGTCTTCGTGAGACACAATAGAACGGAGGTTGTTTCTATTATCCTCGGGTGTAGCTACCCCAGGGGGTAGGCCTACCTACTCGTATCATTAACAGATAATATTGAAACATTATATAAGGACAACAAAGGTTTTACAAGCTCAAATTCAATTTTTTAGCGAAACTGCAGATGTGATGGGTCAATGGGTATCGATGTCTAAACACGAATAAATAAAATAAAAAAGATTTGATGTTTTTCTTGAGGGTCGACGATAGTTGGAGTGTTGTTAATTGAAGTATGAGTTGAGAAAATCTATTTTCTTTTGTTTTCTTTATTTAACACTTTAAGCACAAAAAATGTACAAAGGCGGGCATTTTCTACCAGTCAACCTTTGGGTGATGCAGAGACAAACAATGGTAGGTGCAATCATGAAAATTGAGGAATACGTATTTTAAATATAAAGATACGCATAAACCTTTTAAAACTATGAATATAATAAATACCTAATTACATATAAATATAAGCACAAAGAAATATACATTAATATACTTACTAAAAAGAAATAAAACAAACAATGAGAAAATATTACCGTTGTGATGTTACTGCCAGCTTCTTGCGAATGTGCTCACGAACCAGGAGGCTTTTTTTAGACATTTATACCTATCACGTCTGAGAAGTTTACAAAAAAACCCCCAAAAAAAAACCATTGAATGAATTTATTTTTATCAATGAACACTATAGGTAATAGCATTGAAAAAAGCCAGAAATAGAATAATTGCCGTTAGAAATCAGCCTCGACAATTTAGTCGAGAGTATAATCAAAATAATGATATTCAAAATACATTTGAAATATTGGTAACGTGTGTGTAGGTTTGGTAAGCATTAGTACCTAAGCTATTTATAAAGAGCAAATCAACTGTTTTCTCAAGGACAAGCTATGTGTGCCCGATGAGATTTCCTATCGGTAAAAATTACGCTCACTGCTGAACTGCTGAACAGTGGTGGTCAAGTGGTGACGGCCGCGACTTACGAGTAGGTCGTAGCTTCAATGCCAGACAGACACTTTACTTTGTGTAAATTTTTTCAACACCACTGCTCTCAAAACGGCATGTCCTAGAATCAAAAATTTAACTACATGTGACATCTATCAAACCGTATTGGGCCCACGTGGTGGATTACGGACCACTCTCTCACACCAAGAGAAGGCCTGGGTCCCTGCAATGGAAACATTATGGCTGATTATGCAAAAAATTACGAACTTCCATTCAAACTGGCGTTTCCTATTATCAAACCCTTTAGTGGTTGAATTTTTAAGGAATTTAAAGAACCTTTTGTGCTGAATTTCATGCTTAATACCCTAAGCCGGTTGGTAGCAGAGTCTTTGGCCAACTGGACCCATAGACCCACTCCAAATGGACCCGCGGAATCACTCAACCCAATCACATTTTGAATAGGTCGACTGTTGCGTCGATATTTTCGTGGGATGTTTAAAAAAGTGCGTTGTCTGTTAGTGAATGTTTAAGAAAAAGTTTTCATGACATTTACAAGTAAAATTCAATGAAAACTAACTACCCTATTTGTTTACAGACGGTGCTAGGCGCTATGCCACTAGCTGTGGCGGCCATCAACCGGGAACCGAGCCTGCTACCCGGGTTGAAACTGCGCTACGTCGCCGCTGACATCGGCCGTGCTCGACCAAACCTACCCAATGATAAGGATAGCCTTTCTTTACGGTAAGTAATTATTATATACGAGTATATACATACGCCTTCTTCCATCGAGTTAGGCAGAAATTATAGGACGCCACGTACATACAACGATCCGTACCTAACCTTGCGTAAAATATGACTCATCGAGCTTAAGAAAACGACTGTCAAACAGCGGGGTAACTGTGCAACACACAATGACTTCCATTTTGACAGCTCAACAACATTCATTGCGTTATTTACGTTGTTTTCGAACATATGAAGCAATAGATTAGCCTTATATCCTTCAAACTGATTCACATTGAGATTATAGTGTGCTAGTTAATGGGTGCTGATACGAGTGACAGAAAGATATCTAGAATAATAATCAATGCTCGTGCCTTCACTGTATCAGAAGAGGCCAATGGGACAGTAACGCCGCTTGTATATGTCCGTTTTTTTCACCGGACAACGGACCTTTTTTTGTGTATGGTTTATAATGAATGTGTGCACATGCATCGGACACAGGTCCGGCGAACAAATTACGCCGGATGCACCGGTGCCTCCCCTCGACGCAACGGACACCGGACGAAGAACGGATGTATACAAGCGGCCTAACACTTTGAACCGAAACATGAAAACCAAAAAACATGGATTTTGTGTGTCCAGCAAGGGAACATTATAGGATGATTATGCTACATTGAAGTAACTTTTCGAAAATGTAGATTATTTCGAGACTTCGAACACGAGTTTCACTGCTAAAGTATTACCCATTCTTGCGTATAACTATTTACAAAGTGTGATTTGGGCTTAGTTGAACCCGAAATTCGGGTCAAAGTTCCAATCAATCACAGGCAAATAAGTAATTTAAGTATTTCTAAACTTTAATAACTGAATAAAACTTTATGAATAAAGGGGATGAAAGTGAAGTACCAAAGTTTTAATAGTAATTCTCTCTCTGTCTATCTACATATAAGTTAATGCCGGTCGCTATAATTCAAGAGCTAAATACAATTTATTTCATTGTTTTTTTTTTAATTTTTATTCTTATTATTATGTTCTCTAGCTTGGTATTAGACAGATCATTCAACCATCATTTGTTCCGCCCTCTGAACACCTTCCACCTGGACATTATGTTAACTTTGTCCGATCGAAGTTATTACTTCTTAACTGTTAATATACGTATCTGTAGACTGGCACGTTTTATATAATACGAAGGCACACAGGAAATTCTCATTTACTACATTATTACGATGTAATTGTTGTTGATGTTGCCTTGGGTAACCTGAAAGTCTTTAAACAGACTCAGGAACCAGGTTGGCCGAAGCAGGGAAAACCTGTTCAGGTGGAGATTTATAGACGACTCCGCCTTGTAGTGTAAATGTGGTGCTGTTCCACAAACGATGAGACACTTAATATCATGTCCTGCGTGTCCTGTCAGCTGCACGTTACAGGAACAGACGGACGGTTGTTGTCGGATTTCTGTATACCTATATGTGACTTTGCTTGCGTGATGTAGTATTTTGCGTGACGTTACATGTACTTCCTAGTTCGTATGTGGCGATGTAGATGCCGCCGCAGTAACAAAGTTGAAAAATTCCATATGTATTCGCAAGACTGATTAAACTGGACTTTTTGTGCAGGGTGATGACTCAAATGCGTGACCTGGGAGTGGTGGCGTTCTTCGGACCTGATGGTACTTGCCACACTGAAGCTAAGCTGGCTGCTGCATGGAACCTGCCTCTAATATCACATGTAAGTAGCTTTATTTCCTTAAGGGGAAGCGGCAGGGTAGATCGCGAAATTAAAATTTTCTTACGTTTTTTGCTATTTTCAGGCCAGTGTCAGGTTGTATGTTTTGTTTTGTTGTTGTTTTGTTGTTTGACCTTTGTTTTTGTTGTTCGTGACTTGTTGTTGTCAAAGTCAAAGTATTTATTAGTGTTGTGTTGTTTTTGTTGTTGTGTTGTTGTGTAGTGTTATTGTTGTGTAAAATTCGAAGACGTGTTATATCTACCGACCCGTACTGGGCCCGCGTGGTTTATTACGGCCCACTCCCTCTCGACGAGAGGAGGCCTGTGTCCCAGCAGTGGGAACATTATAGGCTGGTTATGCTAAGCCGCACGTCAGTGGTATCAAAACCAGTATAATCTGGCCTCTTATTCTATTGAAAGCCCTTACTACACAAGGCCAGCTCAAGATCAAATGTTACCACCTCCCTGAGGTCGACTGTACCTAAATACAAATTGTTTGATTTTAAATAATTTAGATATTTAATTACAAATGGCTACAATCAAGGAATGCATGTGGCAGAAAGGAGCGAAATTTAAATGCTATAACTTTGGGGCTAAAATCGGTTTCAACCTAAAAGATCCCAAAGATAACCCTTTGTTTCAGTTGACGAACAGAGTATAACTGAACTGTATTTTATAGCAATTTCCCAGCTATTTGTCACGTATGTTGCACCTGCCATATTTTGTCTCTGCATCACCCTAAGGTTGACTGGTAGAAAATGCCTCAGGCATTAAGTCCTCCTTTGTGCAGTATTTTTTTTTATTGTGCATTAAGTTTTAACAAATAAAAAGAGTTTTTCTCGTGATTTAACGTTTGCAACTTTGCGAAAAGACTTAATTTAAATATGGTTTTAGTATGATTTAGAAAATACTAAGTGCGTAACAGCTTAGAATGACTATGAATAAAAATCTCTTGACGACCCATGACGATTGTCAAAGATTTACGAATGACAGCCGCGACCAATGGCTTAACGTGCTTTCCGAGGCACGGAGGGGACTCGATATGTAATAGACGGTCACTCATCCACGAAAGCATTTGGTAAGCTTTGCTTAACCTTCGATCGTTATTATTGAGTCACGATGAAAATTACCATCAATAATTTAGGGAGAAATCGCTTTTGAATCTCGTTATCGTAAATGTGAGTTATTTATGCTAGTGACCACGTCCAATTTAAACAAACATATCCAACGATACAATACTCATCAAACAATCTGCTTAAAATCATAGCAAACCGCCCGTCCATACCATGCAATATCCATTGCTCGGTACTTTGAGGATAATTTGCAGATCGATACGCAATTACGCAGTGGATACTGCAGTAATTACTGGGTCTGTTGCCTGCGTATGACCCGAAAACAGAGAACGATGTGCTTTGGGTTAATTAGTAATTCGCAAATCACTTCAACGCTGGCTGTCGCTGAAATCCAACTTTGGGGCTCTGTCTCTCACAGGGTCGTAGCATAATGCTGAGCGATGGCTGTTTTGCGTGGATGTGACGCATGTTTTCCCCTACCTTGTTTTTTTATGTCTTGGGGGAGGCATGTCCAGCAGTGGACGTCTTTCGGCTGAAATGATGATGATGATGATGGTATAAGTATAGGTACACAGTAAAATACATAAGGACATAGGGATTCCGTACATAAAGGATAAAAACGGGACCCTATTACTAAGACTCCACTGTCCGTCCGTCCGTCGGTCTGTCCCCAGGTTGTATCTCATGAACCGTAACAGCTAGACAGTTGAAAGTTTCACAGAATGTGTATTTCTGTTGCCGCTATACCTAACAACAAATACAAAAAATAGAATAGAAAAACTATTTAAGGGTGGCTCCCATACAATTAATGTCATTTTTTTGCAGTTATTTTATATGTAGTGTTAAATATTGTATGGTGGTACGGAACCCTTCGTGTGCGCACTTGGCCGGTTTTTTTTATTTCATTGCACGACACTATTCGTCGTAGATATTTATTTTTAAATTTTAGAGCTGGGCGCTGGGGGCACGGCAACTAATATAAAACCAAGCAGTCAAAATACTCATTAACAAACTACGAAAACAGGTGAAGTACATAATTAGGCTAAAACTGTGATACTTGATGAACAATATCCCATTACAACGTGTAGGATTTTGTTAACGCCAAGCGGCCCGTAACGCGAAACCTTTGGCTACAATGTCTACGGCGTAGGCCTTTGCTACGAATTTGTCCTACGGCGTAGACCCACGTCTTTATTTATTCAAAAGCAATGTTGGACAGTTGGACAGAAGGGCGATTCTCGTAATTTTAAGAACGTTCTCAGTCTTATCTCAGTTTCAATCTGTCAAAAATAACTCTAATTTCCCTACATTTTGACAAGTTTTTGACATTGATTGTCGCTGAGATGAGATTGCGACTAGATTTTGAACGTTTTTAATAACGGGGTATGGAAAATGACTGGTTCAGAATCATATAATGAATTCATGGTCACACCCTGTATACAATTCGTATAGTTGTTTCGAAATGGAGGTATCGTAAATCAGTTTTGGAAATATTTAGTTTTGAAATTTTCGAGACCAGACCGATCAATTTTTATTTTGGAGAATTAACTCAAATTCAAAGCATTTATTTAAATTATACCATTTTGAATTGTCAAGAAGTAGGTCAGTCAGAAAATATGAAGCTAGTTGCCCATTCCAAAGCGTAGTGAATGAGCCATTATTACGTTTTATGTGCGTCATATTTGTGCAGAATCGTAAATTTTTCTTTCTTTCTTTATTCACCGTTGTTTGTTATTAACAGAAATGCGCTGGCGCCCACGGCTCCGAAAAGGGTTCAGGTCTCGGAGCCACCTTCGCCCGCACCCTGCCACCAGCTTACAAGGCCAGCAAGTCTGTCGTGGCTCTGCTGAAGGCGTTCGGATGGACCAAGTTCGCTATAGTCGCTGGAGATGAGTTGACGGCTGCTGCAGAGCAAATGGACGCTATCAAGGTGAGTTATAGGTAGTCTACAAGGTGTAACTTAAATGATGTTGGATCTGAAAAGAGGCCATTGTATTCATCCTACATTTGTGTTCGCATAACTCGTCAAAAGGTAGGGAACAGCTGTTTTTTTTCCCGCGATTTAAGGGTTGGTCTCATAGTAAAAGTTGCTCATAATGATGAATACCTCTTTTCAGGTCCAATACCATTTAAGTTACATCTGAAGGCCAATTCTCGTAATTTAAAACGTTCAAAATCTAGTCGCAGTCTCATCAACAAATGTCAAAAACTTGTCAAAATGTACTGAAATTTGAGGTATTTTTGACAGATTGAGACTGAGATCAGACTGTGAACGTTCTTAAAATTACCAGAATTGCCCCTCTGGTATATAGTTAGTCCGAAAGGAAGAACTAAGGCATGATTTTTTAAGGCTCTAACTGGTATGGACGCGTCACACTCGGCGTGCTTACGCGCACGTCCTAAACACTAGCGATGTAGTCCCTAATCACGAAATCCATTCTTTTGGTCCAAAATAAGGGGTTTTTCCTACTCCGCATCACTTATGGACAGTATGATGAGTTAGGGGTGACAACAGGATTTGACAGTTGTCCCTACTCTCAATATGTATTTGCCCGGTCGAAAAGTTGAATTTGACACTTTTATTGATACAACTACTTTCGGACGGGCCGGTGTATTTGATTCATTCCGGTTGTTGAAGTATCCAAGTTAGGCGCAGTTCGCGAGCATTGATTTGTGTGAATTGTTTGTGCTTCATTGACTGATTTAACATGGACGCGTTCGAGAACAATTCGCGTAACCACGAATATGCGCATGTCGTGAAAATTACAATTGGCACGCAAACCCCTCGCAGGCCGCTCGCACACGTGTCCAAATAAGTCCAAAGGTGTACGCGAACCGCTGTTCTTGCATTTGTGTAGGTGGCCCTTAATATCTTGGCAGGAGATTTGGCCTCGGTTTGCAAAACCTGGTTGATACCTTAGAAGTCGGTCTGTTTATTTGTCTGTTCTTCCAATAATGTGTACGATTTGTTCCCAGGAACTGGCGCAATCAAACGGAATGGTGATAACAGCTGAGCATCGTTTCGCTGACTACATACCTCGCCACATTTCGGTCATGGAACGGATTGTGGACCAGACCTATTACAAAACTAGAGGTTAGTATAAAAACATTTTCACTAGGTACTTAGGTACAAGCTATTTTTAACAACACGAAACTCCAATCAAAATACAATACTACAAAATAAATATATCAAACTCAAAGCATTTATTTCAATTAAACCATTTACAGGCACTTTTGAATTGTCAAGAAGTCGGTCAGTCAGAAAATATGAAGCTAGTTGCCCATTCCAAAGCGTAGGTACCTATGGAGAAGAACGAGCAAGAAACTCCATGGACACTTTTAAATTATATTTTACAAAAATATTAGTTACATCATTAATGTTGAATTTATAATTAAATGTGAGAACGATGTAAAAAAAAAGACGTACGCGTTAAAAGCCTCCAGAGTACATCAAATAGTAGGTACTTAACAAAACAACAATCCAAAAATAAAATTATTAAAAATAAGCAGAGGCAGCTAAGTGATGACCAACCCCAACTGACGGCGCCCGTTCACGAACATGACGCATAGATCAGCACCATTCAGCTCAACCATTTTGAAGGGAGCTAAATGATCCAACACACACGCCACCGTCAGCGAGACATTTTAGTGAGCATGACATACTATCAGCCGCCAGGGCACATTCAAGTCAATGAAAGACATATTATTACCCGGTAAATGGTAGCTCACATAGAACTCACGTCTGTGCTATGAAATTATACATTACAAAGGAAATTGAGTTTATACAATGCAAATATAGTCCCATAATCTTCAGCAGCTCCAACAGTATGTTCAAGTGTTAATCAATTAGTTGTGGTTGTGGAGCAGGACCAGCATTGATCCAGGCATCTTTATCAACGATGTAATCCCCTAACTTATAATATGCCTGCCTGCGTAGTGTGCGTTTTATACAAGACTTGAATTTTGTCTCATTCAGTTGAAGAATGTGGGGAGGTATTTTATTATAACATTTTAAACATATTATATGTATATGAATATTATATGAATATGAAAGTATATATGACGGTACATAAAAACCATACATACTTTAGTAGCTTTTACTCGTGATTTCGTCCGCATGAAATTTCATCCTCTACCCACCCCATCACATTACATCAGCGGCCCGCACTATTGTTTCGTTTTCGCTAAGCGTTCCTTTTGTTTTTTTTTTTTCTTTTGCGTGAAGTTAAATAGTCTTCCTCAAGAATCGGGCTATCAAATGCGAAAATACTTTTCAAAATCCGACTGGTAGTTCCAGAAATTAGGGCGTTCAAACAAACAAACTCTTCAGCTTTAATATATATATTTATTAAGAAAAGTATTTATTTCTGAAAATTTTATACTAATTCTTAAACAAGTTAACATCTTTATGGAACAAATAAAGTTACTAATTAAATGACAGTCATAACAATACGTCTAATTAGTCAAATAACCCGCCCCTAACTGTTCCCGGCGCAAAGGTGCCCAAAACGCTTGCTGCATTACCACGTTGGATCGCAATGGCTAACCTTTGTACAGAGGCCAGCACATCAAGCTACCCCAATCTGTCAAATTTCTTTTATAGATTTTCAACTTTACCACAAAGGTATAAGGTTCATATTCAATTGGGAAAATTTTACAGATTGGGGTAGGGTGATGTGCTGGCCTCTGTACCAAGAACTAGCAGGGGCGGGAGTCACCCGTTTTGACAGGGACCTTGTGAACTATCTCACCAATGAGATTAAGAAAAGTAAACTAAACTGGAAACCCCAGTTGTTTGTAAAGACACCCATTTCAAATCACAAACTTTCTTGAGATTAATAAAAGAAAAACATAGATTAGGGTTTCGTAGATCTTATTCAAGATTTCTTCAGAACTTAAATTAAAATCTGAAGTTCTGGCTCTTGATGGAACATCTTGGAAATTGAAGTGTTTAAATGTCAGAAAGAAATAATTGAACGAAACTGTCGAACGAATAATAAATCATGTTTGATTTATAAATTGAAATAAGTTATTTAAATTGTTATGGCGGGCATAAATGTTGAAAATTTTCCCAATATAGGTACATAAAGCGAGATGGCGCATAAGGTAAGAAAATACAGAAGCCTAATATGTTCTGAAGAAAGCGATAATTTTTGAGAGCAGAGTGGTGGTCCAACAATGGTAACGACCACGATTTACGAGTTGTAGGTCGTAGGTTCAAGCTCTAACAGGCGCTTTGTTTTTTAAAAGCCTGTGATGTCCCACTGCAGTACAAAGGCCTCCCTACTCTCTTTCCACTTCTCTCTGCTCAAAGCTGCTGAGGACCAGTTCTTGTTGAATGAGTCCAGGCGCTTTACTTTCTGTAAATTGTAACATCATCACTGCTCTTAAAACGGTAAAGAAAAACATCGTGAGGATTTCGACATGTCCTAGAACCAAAAAATCGAAGACATGTGACATCTATCAAACCGCATTGGGCCAGCGTGGTGGTTTACGGCCCGTTCCCTTTCATTTAGAGGAGACCTGAGTGCAAGCAATGGGAACATTATAGGCTGACTATGCTTTATTTGTGGGCTTAGGCACTTGTGCTACGGCCGACGAAGAAGCGAAGCAACTAGCTATCAACGATTTTCTCTGGACGTCTAAACTAGGAATGCCGCAAACATCAAGCGAGTATCTTAATAAAATTGACGATAAAGCAAGCTACAAAAGCTTCTTGTTTTGAAGGACAAATGCTACTACAAAATTCAATACATTGTGTAGTTTCTTGTAACTCGGAACTCCGCTAAGCGTAAACGAAATAATATTTTATGTTAAAATAAGAAACATCACGCGGAAGAAGTCGCGAGCCGAAGCTAGTACTAATAATAAAGCTGAAGGGTTTGGTTGAACGGCTAATCTCTGGAAATATCAGTCGGAATTGAAGAAATCTTTTTCCATATGATAGCCCAATTCTTGAGGAATCACGCTGGGACCGTTAGGAGCCGAGCAAAAAAACGAAAAAACCAAAAAAGATCACTAAGCTAAAACGAAGTATTAGGCTGATTTTCAACCAGAGATGAGCGAGGATGCGTAGCGAGTGATGTGTGTGAAACCAACCAATAACATCGCTTCATTTTGATAGCTTGAACTAAGTTAGCGTCGGTATTGGTTAGTTTTACACACATCCCTCGCTACGCATCCTCGCTCATCTCGTAGATACGCAGCCTTAGCGCGGGGAGGCGATACGATGCGATGAGACCGGATGGGTCAAGGGAATAAGAAATTTCAGAGAGGCAGAATCTAGTTATGTATAAGAAAAGGCTGTGGGACAATAACAGACCCACATCGTAAGGTAAGGACAGCATCCATATTTTAGAAAACACGTATTAATGTATTAAATATTCAAATAAAAAAAAAGTTATGAGCATGAGGTTCTAGGATCGATTCCCGGGCCTGGCAAAGTGTTATTGGGTTTTTCTATCTCGATTTTATCAGTACCAATCATATTTTAGTGTTAGCTTGTAAATTGTAATTGATGTGTTTTTGTGAATAAATATTATTTTTATCTTCTGCGTTCAACTGTAATGCGACACTGATTTACGATTTCAATAAGTTCGTAAACGAGTCTCACGGTTATGATATTACTGAATTCAATAAACGAGTGTCACGGCTATGATATTAATGAATTCAATAAACGAGTGTCACGGTTATGATATGAATTCAAGTGCAATGCCGGAGGTATCTGTGGAATGCATATTTATTTATTGGTTAAAGGTAAACGCAAATGTGGGTTATGAGCAGAACGTACATATTTCATTCCGAGTCCCATTTGCATTTTATTAATGTTTGTTTAGTATGCACGTACGGGGTTTCATAAATAAATTTTCTTTTTAGGGTTCTGTACCCGAAGGTTGCCAACGGAACCCTATTACCAAGCCTCCGCTGTCCGCCCGTCCACCCGACCGTCTGTCTGTCAGCGGGCTGTACCTCATGAACCGTAATAGGTAGACAGTTGAAATTTTCACAGAGTGTGTATTACTATGACCGCTATCACCTAATAATAAAAATTAAATTAACCCTTAATTGGTCGCATGGGGTGTGTCACACTCCAGTGCATTTTCGAAGGCCTAAAACTCTTAAAATGTTGAATTTACTGTACTGATATTCCCGTTAGTATCGTAAAAAAGCATAAACTATATGATCTAGTAACAAGCAGCACTTGGCCGTCAACAGCTGCTGTTTCAAAAGAGCGCCTTCGACTACTCTTCAATTTAGCAACGTTATTACCTAATGAATTATAACGTTGCTAAATTGAAGAGTACAACTGTGATGTAGCATGACAACTGAATAGACTGGTATTAGATTTAGTCGGTTAAATAAGTCACGTATTTTTTTGTTTACCTTTATTTAACTACCTAATCGTATGGAGTACGATAAGTTAAACAGGCCAGTTTGTTTACCAACTAGCGCTTTCTTTTGCTTCACGTAGAGCCCGTAACATTTAGAGCGTTGGATTGAAATATTATTATTTTTGTATGAAAGTCTGATAAATTAAATCTGATGGTCTAGGGAGCAAGATATTAGCCGGTTGGCTCAATCACGGGCGCGATTTTAATAAAATGACGTATCATTTTCTACATTTCTACTCGATCTGACGGCGGTTTGCTAAAAAATGGCCGAAGAATAAAAAAGTAAATGGTAGGTACCTCTGTTTGCAGCCGGTATTTGTATGTGGCCTTCACTTTGTTGGAAAGCAGTTTTCTTTATTATATTAAGAAGCTGGAAGAATTCTGTTGGTAACCTAAGGATTATTTTCAAGTCTAAGACGATTCGTTATAGTAATGGTCCTAAAGCAGAAACATTTTTTTTACTTTTTCCCCCTTTTACCCGACTACAGCGAAGCCCAAAACGAACCCGTAATCTGTTTATCTTTTTGTTAAAACACGAATTGTTTTATTTAGAAGCTATGCTTAATTTTAACAATTTAATTTCGTAAAGGCTGCATGCCTTTAAAAAAAAACATTAACTAAAAAACATCGATGAATATGCTTTCCCGTTCCAATGATAAATAAAAAAAAGATTAAGAGCGCTTACGACGTACGGCATTTCATACAAAATTTCAAGCCCTTGTTTTTCGAAATTAATGAACCTATTTTAATGAAACTTCTTACGCATAAGCAGGATACAGAGGTCTAAAAAGATTGTTAAGAACATTTTCGAAATGTCTTATTGAATAAAATATAACTAACTGGAAATCTCTGTTTCTATGGAAATTAAAAATCGGTCTAATTTGGCTGTAACACTATTTTTTAACCAATGTAAAAACGGAGGAGGTTCTCAAGTCGACGTGTAATTTTTTTTAATGTATGGCCACGCCTAACTTTTTACATCGTAGTCCGATTTTGATAATTCTTTTTTTTAGAAAGGGTATACCCCGAAGTTGGTTCCATAAAAATTTGGAAAATAAATTCTTACCCTAAGGGTGGGAAAAAAGTTGTGATTCACTAACAGATTTTAATGCTGAGTACAACAAAAAAACTCACGATGAATGAGCTAATTAGTAGCTAATTAGTAAATTATAGCCCATTTTTTACAAAAAAATTAAACCTCCGAAAAAACTGAAAAGCAAAAAATAATAAACCTTTTTTATTTAACCTTAATAACTAAGTTCTTAAACTAATTTAAGTATACCTAAGTAATTTTGAGTCGGCGCCAAACAATCAATGAAGATCACAAAATTACCTCAAATTTAAAGAAAAAAATCTTTTTAACAAAAAATAAATACCGACTCCCGTAAAACATAACAACGTGAAAAATAACTTTAATTTCGGAAGTCGGTGTGTTTGTTCATTGATTGTCGAAAATGTTCGTAACAAACTTTTTAGACCTTTGTATCCTGCTTATGAATACGAAGTTTCATTAAAATCGGTTCATTCATTTCGATTAACAAGGGCTTGAAAGTTTCTATGAAATAATGTTACCCTTCATGGCCTGATTACACGAGCGTCTCAATAACAGCCTCATATCATAATAGTTGGAAGTACTGAGAAGTTTTCTATGACAGTCTCCTCGAGTAGGTACATCAAACAACGACATACAAAATGTGGCTTCCTTGAACAAGTATAACAGCGTTTTTGCTCGGGTAGGTTTATCGTAGAATACTTGCCTATGAAATAACTTCGAAATTACTTTATACCTAACTAGCTGTTGCTCAAGAATCCGTCTGTGTGTCTTTGACGATAATTTTTAAACTTAAACACAGGATGAAAAGTTGCCTATGTTCTTCTCCCACGCTACTTGTCAGAATTTGTAACGATTCGTTCAGTGGTTTAGGCGTGAAAAGGAACATTAGAGTAACTTTACCATAAATATTTTTTTTTCTGCACGTTGGTTTGTACAGACACTTTTACACGTCAATCACTTATTTTCAAAACTGTGTAGATAAGGTCGGCGTTTCTTTTCTAACTATTCCGAAAAGAAACGCCGAAACAAACTCAGAGGTCGCAGTAAAGTCCAGACATAATCTTAGTCAAATCATGTGAAGACCGTGTAGATTGATGTCTGAAACGGTCTTTTGAAGAAAGAACCACACAGATTGAGTGGACCTGTCCAGTCAGTGCACATATTTGTCAGTAATAGTGCAGCTCAACTCAACGATTCAACAACAATACTAAAGAAAGGACATTTGGGTAGGTCGTATAAATTACTCAAACTGCCAGACTGATTAAGATTAAAACTAACTGAAAAAAACTGTGTCCTGCGTGTCCTGTTTTCTACACGTTACGAGAACTGATGGATACTAGTGATGGCGCCAAACTCGTAGTCGAAATCTGGGCCTCTCGGACTCTATTTAGATTACCGTCGACTCGCTAGAGACATGCTAGAGAGGCTTTCGTATTTAATTGTGTAATGTTATAAAAAAGTATAGATGATATTACTTAGCATACATTTCAACAACATGTGTAACGTATTGTCTAAAAACAAAATATTATTTATCACTTTGCGAAATTGCTTTCTTAAGAAAAATAATAAAAGGCAGGTGGCAGCACCCAAAAAAGGTTCTCTGTAACCATCACAACAGTTTTAATAATAAATCTTTTGTTCCCTAAATACTTTTTCGTTCTCTTTCCCCGTGATACCAACCTACATATTCATGAGGTCATTGCTCCTGATATTTGGTCCCATTTCAAGATGTACTGGGACCAAATATCAGGTTCACTGATGGTGATATTTCCGGCAATGATGTCAAAGAAATTGTGCTAATAAATTATTTAGTAGCAAAAAATCCATCAAGGGAATCGTTCGTCTACTCATTTACACAACGTACTCGTAACATCAGGATGGGAACCAGTTAGTTATCGTTCAAAGTGAAGGCACGTCAACATGTTATCCGTAAGAAGTTTGTAGAATCATCCCAGCGCTGATTTGCTGGATTCGTTTTCTCCTCATATCGTTATTTCTCCTGACAAAGTTTATTTTGCTCATATCTATGTATAATTAGTATTTATTCTTTTTTGAGTTATTTGTCCCTTATTTTGCAAATGCCATGTTTTGTCTATGCATCAGCCTAAGGTTGACTGGTAGAAAATGCCCGCCTTTGAATAGTATTTTATTACTTGTGCATAAAGTTTTAATAAATAAATAACATACATAACAAGTTTACATAACAAGTACATAATATTCAGGAATGAAATGGGACCAAATATCAGCAGGAGCATTGATGGCGATGTCAAAGAAAGTGTTCTTTGGTAACATTTCTGGAAACATCACCATCTTAATGTGTTTGTTCTAATTCAATTTCAGAAAGTTGTACTGTCTAATTCAGTCCTTATTTATTTCATACTTCAAGCATATAAATGTACAGAGGCGGACTTAATGCCATAGGCATTTTCTACCAGTCAACCTTTGGGTGATGCAGAGACAAAAAGTGGTAGGCAAACATAAAAGTTGAGGATTAAAATATATATACCTAACGACGGTCTATAATGTAAAAATCTCATCGTAAAAACTTAGGTGAAGTGATTTTTAAGTAAACGACAATAGCGCATCGCTGCACCAAATAAGGTTCAAAATAGCGATGCTATTGATGTTAGTTGAATCGAATGAATCAAAGTAATAAAAGTAATTTTGCAGTTTTACGGACAGCTCAGTGGAGTAATTTTTAGGTATTTCTTTAGTTGATTGAATTCCCGTTATTAACAATATGAAATATGATTTACGCTCAACATTTTGAGAATTAAGCGACAAAAAATATTTTTGAGCTCTGTTTACAATTGTTTTATCATGATACTATTTTATTTTCATGAAATATTTTTAAATAAGACGACTTAATTAATTAATTAATTTTATTTTATTTTTTCTTTGAACGTTTGACAATACACAATTTTTTTTCTGGCTTGCAATCTGTACCAATACGCTTAACTATGCGACAAAAAACTGAGCGTTTTACGGTGTCCTATGTCTTAACAGCATAATAATGGTTTCCTGAACACATCGCAGCGCAGTTAAAGTAAATAAATCATCTATATAGAAAATTCAAAGTCCTGACTGACTGATATATCAACGCACAGCCTCAACCGCTGTTCCTAGAGACATGAAATTTGGAGGCTGGGTTCTTTGTGAAGAGTAAGTATCCACTACCAAGGATTTTTCGAAAGTCCACCCCTAAGAGGGTGAATGGGGGGAGGATGAAATATCACGCGGACGCAGTCACGGGCAGAAGGTAGTGTGAAATAAATAAGAAACTTCTAACATAGTATAAAAATATTGCTGTATGAATCCTTAACTATAATGCTTGCATGGTTGCCAACGAGATTGGATTGCGAGAAGTACGAACGCAAGTACTCTGTAGTGAGAAGCAGTTCATTGAGTTGGTGCAGAGCATATGTGAGTCACTTTAAGTTGTTGTGATTGCATAAGAATGCAAAAGCCTTCCAGCGTTTCTAAAGTGTTGTGGAAGTTGCGAGCTAAGAAATGTGAGATTTTATTATGACACTAGCTTCTGCCCGCGACTTCGTCCGCGTGAAATTTCACCCTCTTAGGAGTGGAATTTCAAAAAACCCTTTCTTAGTGGATACCTATATATACTTCACAAAGAACACACTCCAAATTTTATGTCTCTATGACCAGCGGTTTAGGCTGTGCATTGATATAATCAGTCAGACAGGATCACAGGACTTTGAATTTTATATTAGATTATAAAAGTAAACCTAAGTACCTACCTAATAAAAAAAAACTCAATAACAGAAAATAAAATACCTACCTACCTAAATAAACCTATTTCTGATGATACGTGGCTAAATAATAACAGACGCACAGGTCGATCGATCAGGTTAAGCTACGCTTGCCGCGGTTGGTCTGTGGATGGGTGACCATCTTTACATATGGAGACCCCTCCGTGCCTCGGAAAGCACGTTAAGCCGTTGGTCCCGGCTGTCATTCGTGGATCTTTGACAGTCGTTACGGGTAGTCAGAAGCCCGAAAGTCTGACAACCAGTCTTACCAAGGGGTATCGTATTACCCAGTAACTGGGTTGTGGAGGTCAGATAGGCAGTCGCTCCATGTAAAATACTGGTATTCAGCTGCATCCGGTTAGACTGGAAGCCAACCCCAACATAGTTGGGAAAAGGCTAGGCAGATGAGGCAGATGATGAACTAATCTAAACTCAATAAATAAGCAAAATCCCTAAAAACTAATATCTATACGAATGACTAATGCTACCTAACAGTTTTATAAAATAACCTACGGTCACTACGTACACTATCAAATATACTATCCATACTTTAAAATTAAAATCTATACTTACTTATAAAAACGACTTATAAAAATAAACCTAAATAAGTCCACCTTAAACTGTACTTAGTAAAAACTAAAAGGAATAAAAAGGTCGCACTGAAAAGCACGTTTTGGAATTGCAAGTAGCAGTTAAAACATACAATTTATAGAATGCTAATATGAACGAACGCTCGCCTATTATTATTATCTTCGTCGTGTACTACGACAAACTTATTATTTGCGGTTGGTACAGTAATCGGGTCTAGGGATCGAACCGCAAAATTAAGTTTGTTTTTTATTGTATATTTTTTTCCGGGATAAAAAGTACCCAGTGTGGTGCCCAGGATATTAAAGAATAATTATACCAAGTGTCATCGTAATCGAACCGGTAGTTTTTGCGTGATGCCTGAACAAACAGACAGACAGACAGAATTTTTTTTAAATCACATTTTTGGGTTCTGTGTCGGTCTAATAACACAACAACTGATACCTATTTTATAAAAAACAACAAGATAAATTCAAATAAACTATTTAAAGACTAAAAGTCGCGCTGATAAGCACAGTTTGTTAATATCAATTATCGTCTGTCAATAAGGTCGAACGCTCTGAACGCATCAACAGCCAAATATTGAATGAAGCTCGCGCTCGGACCTCCCTTACCCTACCGCCGCGACCCGCGTCGAGCGCGGCAACCGTTACACAAAAATAATCCTTATGGCATGATTCAGTATTCACGCGCGACGGCGCGATGGCTTATTAGCGTATTTCATGTATAAGTTTGGTGTTTCTATACCGATTACTATGATTCTTTTTTTATTGAATAGGTAATAATATTAACTTCTTTTAATTAGGGATGAGTGAGAGTATTATAAACGTAAGAGTAAACAAATATAATCAGAAAGCTCCGAACTGCTAAGGTATCGGGAGTTACACGTGTTATTGTGAGTCAACCATAAAAGATAGACATATGCTGTAGTAGGATATTTTTTAGATAATTTTATGTAGAACATTTCCGTCATAAATGATTTCTATGTAGCTTTAACCATTAAGGCTGCACACGCGACGGAAGCTTAAAAAATGGAGCAACTTCTCCCGTTTTCCCAACATTTCCTCTCACTGCTCTGCTCCTATTCATTGTAGCGTGATGAAAAGTATACTATAACCTTCCCAGGAGTATGAAGAATAATTGTACCAAGTTTCGTTAAAATCCGTCGAGTAGTTTTTGTTTCTATAAGGAACATACAGACAGACAGACAGACAGACAGACAAAAATTTTACTGATTGCATTTTTGGCATCAGTATCGATCACTTATTACCCCCTGATAGTTATTTTGAAAATATATATCATGTACAGAATTGACCTCTCTACAGATTTATTATAAGTATAGATTAGTTTCCGAGTTGTTCCTTAGGCCCTACCTCGAAAATAAAAAATCCTCGAAAACCTACTAAGCGAGCGAAAGTGATGCAATTACTTTTGAAACGCAAAAGAAGAGAGATGGCTATAATGTGCGTGCGCTCGCAATAAAACGACGTATGTGCCAAAACGAATTTACTCCTTTTTTAACAAAATAAATAAATTAAATTTAAAACTACTTTGAGTAAACTTTGATATGATAATTCTCTATGTTTTAATTAAAGTAAATTTCATTAAATAACTCTTAAGCGTTACGCTGTGATGTCGAAAAAAGTAAAAAAAATAGATATAACTTTGCAATTTTTTGTATCGAGAAAAAATAATTGAATCGTGTATTCCTTTTACACGATACTAGACCAAAGAGTCAAAAAACATATCAAAATATGAAATCCCCATTCCACATACTTAACAAGTTACACTTAATAGATAAAAACCACATTTTTATCAACATATCACCTTAATTTTTATTTACAAAACATCACGCCTGTTTTTTTGAAGGATTAGAAAGAGGTGTACCGATAGTACCTACACCACATTTCACCAGTTATATTTAAGTCTCATGTACTTAATAGAGGATGAGTCTATTGCCATCTATCGGACATCCAGAATCCGGGCTGCTACTGAGAAATTCAATAACATTTTGTCCGACTCGAGATTCGAACCGAGGACCTCAGCAGTAGCGTTGCGACCATGTACTAACGAGGCAGACTAAAATTAATGTATCTGTAATGTCTGGCACTTGGCCTGCCAGAATGGAGAGTTGTTTCTAAGTAATTTAATACCGACTTAGTGGCCTTAATTTGGTATATAATGTGGTAGTTTGGCAAATGCCGATGGACCGTTACAAACATTTGGGAGTTTGATGATGGTTCTCTAAATAAAACCAAAGTTAAATAATGGTTCATGAGACAGTAATTTCCCAGGAACTGTGCCTTTAAAAACAGTACCCTAATTGCGAAACACTATCAATCCCAATCTGAATAATTTTGAAGGTTATAGCTAATCCATTGCTTCATAATGTTCGAAAATTTTGTCTCCTCAAAAATGTAAATAACGCTATGAATGTTGTTGAACTGTCAAAATAAAAGCGATTCCTACTGTTAGGATGTTACGCAATTACGTAGCTGGTACCCATCAATCCTGCTTAGTGACAGTACCTAATTGCAAAATTTGTCCTCTTTTATCTTAAACACGTCTACTTTAAAAGCTCTTCATCATCATCATCATCATCAACCTGCAGTCCACTGCTGGATATAGACTTCTCCTATTGCACGTCATTCAGCTCGATTTTCGGCAACTCTCATCCAGACCATCCTGCGAAGATCTTCGCTCCACTTAGCCTGAGGTCGTCCGACCTTACGTTTGTCGATTCGCGATCTCCACTCAAGAACACGTCTACCCAACGGTCACTGGTTCTACGGCTAATATGACCGGCCCATTGCCACTTCAGCTTGCTTATTCTGTGAGCTATGTCGAAAACTTTGCTTATGATCACCTCGTTGTGGATTGGATCCTTAAGAGAGACTCCAAGCATAGCCCGTTCCATAGCTCGCTGAGCGACCTTGAATTTATGGACCAGCGTCCACGTTTCTGCTCCGTAAGTCATAACTGGCAGGACGCATTGATTGAAGACCCTTGATCTTAGTTTCTAGACTCTGTGGAATACGCGACGAGAAGACTCGACGAAGCTTCAAAATCGGGCAGCGTTTATGAAGCTTCGTCGAGTCTTCTCGTCAGCCCAGTTGAATTCTTCTGGTAACCTCCTTTCAAAGTTGTTCTTACCAAACTGCAGAGTTTGACGAGGTAAATTAATAGTTCTTAACATTAGGAAAACAGCAAGATAAAAGTAAATTAATTTAATTCACATTTATTTTTAACTTAGGTACCGCTTATAAAATTTCTAAAAGCTTGAAAATTTTGAAACGAACAGTGATGATACTTATTATTTGAAGGCGTTGTTCTATAGATCGAGTTTTAACGTTATATCGGAGGTAGGTAGGTACCTCACTTTTAAAGTAATCTTTTGTTAAGTATTTTCCTCGTTATCTAATTTGGCGTTGGCGTTGTGTACACGTTTTTACACTCAAGTTGTATCAGTGTAAACGTTATCTTTTCTTTGTCTTTTTTTTTTTTTGTTTATTGTTAATTAAAAAGGTAACACCAGTTACATAAATTATCATAGAGATTTAAACAGTTATGGTAGGCATACAAAAATATTTCAACTACTATCATTTAATAGAGGACACCCTTGCATACTTCTCACAAAACATCAGACATAACATTAGAACATAACATAATACACGCATCGTTATATTTTTATGTAAAAATAATTGTAGAACTCAAACAAATTTCCTATTTACTAACATTTAAGCTGAGAATACCATTGGGCGGGCCTCGTGGCTAAGCTTAATTATGTCACAGATCATATAATACTCTAGTATTGTGAACATAATTTGAAAGTTTTATCTTCCACATATTAGAGATAATAGTTAACTTATATTACGACTATTTTCTATTCCTTTCGAATATGATTTGTATCTTTAGGTACAGACGCTAGAGTACCCCCGGCAGACAGCTTTATAGACAGACGGACAATGTCCTTAATTAAAACGTCTACAAATTAATATTATAAGACCCTTATTAACATCTTCAAATTAAATTAATTATTCCTTTTTTAACCGACGACGTCTAAAAAGGAGAAGGTTATATGTTCAACTTTACGTACGTTTTTATTTATGTAGGTATGTTCACCGATTTCTCCGTCAATTGTGGACCAATTTAGTTTTTTTCTTTCTGAAAGGGTATAGGTACTCTCGAGGGATGGGACCACCATTGTCATCAAGTTGGAATCTGATGAGAGGATCCCATGGAAATCGAGGGAAACCCTCAAATTAAAACGTCAAACCTAAAGCGATTTGGGTATTTTTTAAAGTAACTTGAGCATTTGCTCTCGGAAATCATCATTTGGTAAAGTGGAGCTGATGATGAAGACCACAAAATGATGGCAATCGGAACTACTCAATAATAAATATTTCACGGGTTGCGATTCGAATATGGTTGCTAAGCAATTTATGCTCATCACAATGCGTATGGTGAGTGAATTAACGTCCCAGTATCGGGAAAAGCAATATTTTGTAATAGGTGATGAGCAGTTGACATTAGGCTATTGTAACTTAGATAAATTACAATCTCTCACACAAAGTGAAAAATAACTTTAATTCGGGAAGTCGGTGTCAATAACCGAAAATGCAGAACCAACGACACCGACTTCCGAAACGAAAGTAATTTTTGTATCGTTTTCGAAAGTCGGTTGTTTTTTCTTTTTGTAAAAAAGTTTTTTTTACCTAGTCCAATTTTACGTCGTTCGCCGTTTTTCGTTTTTTTAAAGTAATCACGGAGTAAAATATTTATGTTATGATCGTGTTTTTCAGTATTCTCGTTAGAGGAAGTATGATTATTACTACCACTGTAATCTACATATCATAAGGATCAAATCAACATGCGTTTTATTAATAGACGCTACAATTTTTGGTGGGCCTAATTGCCGAACAAAAGAATCTATCTCTTTTAACTACTTAAGTGAAAAGTATATAAAAAGGGAAGGGGAAATAATCAAAGGGCATCAAAAAAATCGTCCGCATCGCTGTCAACATATTTTTGTACTTACATATTATTATTTTAAGACTGTTAGCTTTTAAATTATGTACCTAAATATTTGAATCTCTAAATAAAAATAATACAGTGATAATGAGTAACTCTGATTGTCAAGATACAGACGGTATTGTACCTATACTGAGGGATGGGCGAGGGAGAGAGCCGAGAGAGCCGCCCGTCCCAGCCGCCGCGGGAGACGCCCGGCCACCGTAGGCGCGGGCCTGCGGACGGCGAGTAATGGGTAGCTCGCCGTCCGATCAGGACCAGGCCCGTGCCGGACGGCGCGTATGTGTTCCAATCGCGCCTCAAAGAGATGTCAGCATCGAAGGAGGGGCCCGACAGGGCCGAAGCCTGCCGGGGCAGCGGGATTGTCCGAAAGGGTTACCGCTACCCCGGAACATAATGGGCTAAGAAAGGAACACGGATGGGTTTTAGTCAGTAAGAGTCTGACACTCCCTTCCGCTCCACCCAGAGCGGGAGGGGTCATCTGATGATTTCCATCCTTAAAAAAAAAAATTGTACCTATACTGTACCTACGTAAAGGATACTTGTCTTTTGATCCTGATAATCCCACGGGATCGAGACTAAAAAATAGTTATAAAAAATTAAAATAAATCTTTGTCCACAGTGTACGTGTTCCTGGGTGAACACATAGCCCTGGTGGACTTCGTGAAGGTGCTCCAACGTCGAGGACTCCTCACTGAGGGAGAGTATGCCGTGGTCGCTGTGGACGACGAGATATACGACCCCAGTACCGCTGCCATTACACATGCTGGTACGTATGATTGAAATGGCGAATCTATTTCATTTTTAATAACGCAAAAAAATTATTTGCTTGAATATGAGGTGATATATAATTACAACGGTTCTTTAAACCATAATATCCTACTACGCCGTACGGCTTTTAATACAAACTTTCAAGCCCTTGTTTTACGAAATGAATGAACCGATTTTAATGAAACTTCATACGCATAAGCAGCGGCTTGAAAGTTTGTATGAAAAGCCGTACGGCGTAAACGCCCTTAATAGGAGTTCAAATCCATACTAATATTATAAATGCGAAAGTGTGTCTGTCTGTCTGTCGGTTACCTCTTCACGCTTAAATCGCTGAACCGATTTAGATGAAATTTGGTATAGAGATAGTTTGAGTGCCGGGAAAGGACATAGGGTAGTTTTTATCCCGATATTAACACGCGATCGAAACTTATGCGGTTGAAACCGCGGAGCGCTGCTAGTACGGTATCTATTAAAATATACACATATATACTTACATAAACTCACGATTTCTTCCCATAGGGTTAGGCTTGCGGGGTAATTGCGTAACATTATCAGTAGTGATGGGTTTCATTTTGACAATTCAACAACATTCATTGCGTTATTAACGTTGTTGAGAAGACACATAAATTTTCGAACGCATGAAGCAATGGATAAGCAAATTACGCAATGAGGGTGATGGTTAGACAGAAAACTACACAACTCCACCTGCTACGATTATTTATTGCAAAATTAAATAAACCAATTATAGGCACGTTTGAATTGTCAAGGGGTCGGTCGGTCAGTCAGAAAGATGAAGCTAATTGCCCATATCAAAGCGTAGTCGGTACCTGAGAAGGATGGGCAAGAAACTCCTTTTAAATCATAAAATTGTTACATCATTCATGTTGAAATTATACACGAGAGAACGATGTAGAAAGACGAGCACATTAAAAGCGTCCGTACTAAAAAAGATAAAAACTAAAAAAAAAAAAACAATTCAGATATGAAAATTATATTAAGAGATGACCAGTCCCTATTGACGGCGCCCGTTCACGAACATGACGTATTCAGCACCATTCAGCTTAACCACTCTGAAGGAAACTTACTGATCCAACACAAATAAAGTACAAAGTATCTATCTAGGTACTTATGTAGCTTCACTAACTAACTGTTGTAACACGAGTTAAGTTGACCCAGGTTATGGGTAATAGGGAGTTGGAAGTAGAGACAGGTAAGAGGTAAGCTTACCGCAGAAGTTGACTTCGGAGAACTTGTAAACTTTAATCGGTTGAAACTAAATAGTAAAGTTCGATTGTTTATGCTACATTTTAACCGAACTGCACTGAGGTACTTTGTGAGCAAACAACAAAATTACTCGCTTCACTTCCACGAGACAGGCCTATACCTAATGTGGAGTTCATTAGCAAAAGAAAGAAAGAAAGAAAGAAAGAAAGAAAAAACGTTTATTCGCGGTGAACATGACGCAAAAAAAGAACAAATACAAAAAATAATAAAAGGTAGGGGGGAAACATGCGTCACATTCAAAATGCTTCCTTTGGACGCAAATTATTAGATTTTTTGTAAACCTAGTTATTAATGTAAACTATAAGGAAACGTCCGGGTTCAAAAATCCTCTAATCCTCTTCGGCCCATCAATTTCTTATCTGCATGCGAAAAATTACGATGATTAGTTGCTCCGTTTTTGCGTGAAAGCGGAAATAACCAACATATTCTCTCTTTTATTTATAACTATGAACACTACCTATACCTACACCTCTGCAGAACCCTTCGAGAAATACAGTCGTGATGTTACGTAATTATAAGTATGATTTCATAAACTGGACTTTGTTTGTTTTAACAGGAACACTTCCTATCTAAAACCTCAACATAGTTTTAAAATACATATTATTATAGCATAATCGCCTAATATGTTCCCACTGCTGGGACACAGGCCTCCTCTCGGTAAGAGGGAGTGAGTCGTAACGTAATCCACGCGGGCCCAGTGCCCGTTGGTAGATGTCACTTGTCTTCGAATTTTTGGTTTAAGGACATGCCGGTTTCCTCACGATGTTTTCCTTCACCGCTTTGAAAGTGGTGATGTAATAAGTAATTTACACAAAGTAGCGCCTGTCTGGGTTCGAACCTACGACCTACAACCTGTAAGTCGCGGCCGTTACCACTGTGCTACCACTGCTCTTTTTAAATACTCGTATAACCCTTTTTAAATGTTAACTAATTATTTCTTTGTCAACAGATCACCTCGGACAGAACAGTACCAACGATGTCTTGGCGTTCAGAGCAGTACTCAAGTTGACGCCGTCATTCCCGACCAACCCGCATTATGAGTAAGTACCTAATTAAAAAGTTTTTAATGAAAACTACTAAAGCTGAGAACAAAAAACTATATTAAGTAAAAGTGAAAAAATCGTAGACAAAAGCCTTTTTTGTATTGGACAGTTTTTTTCTTTGGAGGCAAGAATTGAATAGGTACAGGTTTTAGTAAAGATTCCCGTTTAAAATTGAATATTTTTGTACAGAAAATGTGTAGTTCATTCCAACCAGCTTATGCTCAAAACTTCTAAACGGAAATTTTTATGTAAATTATGCTTGACTTGAATATCGTACCCAGGACGCCGCGCTCCGCAAGTCAATCAATCGCACTTGCAACCATTCGACCAACTTTGCAGTTTAATGACGTAAACATGTTTGTAAACCAATAATAATAATATGCTTTCTTAAGTAAACCACTCGTCAAGGTCATCTCGCCATCTCTTTCTGGGCCGGCCTCGGCGGCGCCGTCCATCTTCAGGCACCCATTGTGTGCTGATGTAAACCGGCCAATCCCATTTGAGCCTGACAGCCTTCTTTCATACATCCGAGGTCTGTTTCGACGTGGCGCGGGAAAAGTATTCCTGGAAGGATTTGGGCTTTTGCCCAGCCGTGGGACAGTATAGGCTAACAAAAAAGTAAACTACAACAGTGGTGGTCCAGTGGTAATGGCGACTTACGAGTTGTAGCTCGTAGGTGCGATCCCAGACAGGCGCTTTACTTTGCGTAAATTCACGTTTTTCACGTTTTTACGTTTTTCACGTTTTCTTTTTTTTTTTTCGTTTTTTTTTGTTTTTTTTTTCGTAATCACGGTGAAAGAAAACATCGTAAGGAACCAACCCGCACTAGGCCCGCGTAGTGGATTAGGGCCCCTCCCTCTCACCGAGAGGAGGTCTGTGTATTAGCAGTGGGAACATCATAGGCTGATTATGCGTAGGTAGGCTAAGTAAAGTAGGTACGCCAAATGTAAACAAATTATGTATCACGTTACCTACAGAAAACATTACGAAATCCCTACAGAGTGCTTGATCTACCAGGCTTACAAAATAATGGAATATCAAATGAAGATTGAAAACAAATTGCGTCTACAAAAAACTCTAAGCAAAAAGTCTAAGCATGGCAATGTGTGATTTTGTCTATTCTTCCGTCGACAAAACGTCGTCATGCCACTTTCGGATACGATAATTAACTCTTCAAGGCTTCCACAGGAGGCCAAAGGGAATGTAAACACTAGCGTCAGGTAGCTAATAAAGTGTCAATGGCCATACTATTTCTATAAAAAGAAGTTTTTTATAACTAAGAATATTGCGTGCCTTACTTAACCTGGGTCAAGTAAACCTTACTTAACCTGGGTCAAGCAAACCTTTCTCTGTTTTTTTTTTCAAGAGTGAATGAACTGTCCATGACCCAGTTCCAGTGGAACCGCGTTCTGTGTGACGAGCGATGCGAAAGATGCGAGAATTTGCTTCAGCACGAACCTCGTTTTATTGGTTTTCCTGGGTTATGTTATGCTGATTCGGGATACTGCATTGAAATCCAAAATTCGAATCAGTCACACGCAAAATAATTATAGACTCGAATTAAATTATTATGAGAGCACTGGTGGTCCAGTGGTATGACCCCGATTTACGAGTTTGTAGGTCGTGGGTTCGAACCCAGGCAGACACTTTACTTTGTGTAATTTATTTGATCACCACTGCTCTCAAAACGATGAAGGAAAACATCGTTAAGAGACCTGCATGTCCTATAACCGAAATTCGAAAATATATGACATCTTCGTACACAAGCACATGGGACCCGCTTGATGGATTACGGCCTACTCATAAGGAGAAGAGGCCTGTGTCCCCGCAGTGGGAACATTATTCGCTGAATGATTATGATACGCTATTGGATTAACTGCTACGTTTATAATTTAAAACCCATCTCTGAAGCCAAGCAGCTGGTGCCATTTAAGGTACATGAGACATTTCATCTTTTTCTGATATGGCAACGCTGCTGCTAGCTTCTGGCATTGCGGGTGCCCATGGGTGGCAGTGAGCAGGGCACATTGCTCGCAGATCGGATGGCCAATGACGCTGGATGGTTCTGGAGTGGCGACCGCGTAACGGAAGACGTAGCGTTGGAGCCTCCCACAAGGTGAACCGGTGACCAGCCGTTTTGGTTTCTTACAAGTCTGCGGGATAATTGCGTAACGCACTATCAGTAGCAATGGGTTTCGTTTTGACAGTTCAACAACATTAATTGCGTTATTTACGTTGCTGGGCAGACACATTTTTCGAACATATGAAGCAATGGATTAGCAATATCCTTCAAAATCATTCACATCGCGACTGATAGTATTATATGTTAGGGTGCTGCTGAAGATCGCGGGAATCGGCTGGTTTCGACAAGCACAGGACCGGTCCATGTGGTGACGCTTAGGGGTTGAATATACGACTGACGATGACGATGGGACGATGATAGGCGGCGGTCTACATGTTTACCATAAAATATAAAATATAAAATATAAATAGAAAAATAAAGGCTATTAGAAAAGGCAGCTTTTGCCCAGCAATGAGTTGAAGCATGCGGGCTAACGATGATGACGGGGACATTAAATTGTTTGGTCTCAAAGACATTTACATAATGTTTAAATAGAAATACATAGAGAAGAGAATAAGGGATATGATAACACTGAGTCACGTAGTCTATTGAATAACCCGCTTTGACTAAGCATAAAATTAATGAGACTTAGGCTAAGCGCGCACTACGAATTTTAATCGTTGCGAAGAAAATTTATCAAAATATACTAGAATCCGCGCACTTCAGAAAAAAATCGCTTGAGGATTCGCATGAAAATTTTTTGTGTTTACTAGATATTTTATAACTAAATCCCAACGATTAAAATCGTAGTGCGCGCATAGCCTTTTTTTTTTTTAAGGATGGGAAATCATCAAATGACCCCTCCCGCTCTGGGTGGAGCTTAAGGGAGTGTCAGACTCTTACTGACTAAAACCCATCCGTGTTCCTTCCTTAGCCCTTTATATTCCGGGGCAGCGGTAACCCTTTCGGACAATCCCGCTGCGCGCGCATAGCCTTACACCCGGTTTTTTAATCGAGAACTTATCAAGCTCTTAATTAGCATTACTTGGTGGAAGCCTGCGAAATTTCATTTTCTTACGTTTTTTTGCAATTTGCAGGTGTCAGAGTGTCAGTGTCAGAGTGTGTGTAATGTTGAACAAAATTTGATTGAATGACTATTTCATGAAATATGTATCAATAGGATTATATGAACTTGGAGGGTTGTATTGATGATTTTAATGATTATAATTCTGTAAATACATACTTGTTGCGTTCGAGAATCATATTTTCTACAACATACAACCTGACATTGAACTGCAAATTGCAAAAAAACGTAAGAAAATTTGAATTTTGCAGGCTACCCTAATCTAATCATAAAGACTTAGAGTTTGACAAGTTCATCATCCTGCCAATTCCCAGCTTAGTTGCAATCGGCTTCCAGTCTAACCGGATGATGCTGAATACCAGTATTTTAGATAGAGTGCCTATCTGACCTCCACAACCCAGTTACTGAATAATACGAACCTTGTGGTAAGACTGATTGTCAGACTTTCGGGCTTCTGACGACCCGTAACGACTGCCAAAGATCCAAAAATGACAGCCGCGATCATCGGCTTAACATGCTTTCCGAGGCTCGGAGGGATCGATGGTCACCCATCGACGGACCAACCGCGGCAACCCGTGCGGCTGTTATTACTTAGCCAAAAGCCCGTCTAGAGCGTGACAAGTTCTCAACTTTAACTTCTGAACTCAGAAACCGTGTGTTAGCGAGAGCCTTCATTTGTGACTATAGCTATATAATATAAGCCACGCTACTAATCTCGCTGACTGGCTAATATATTTACTGCATCATGAGAATCACGTAAATAAACCAAGAGTAGCTGAGACGTATAAGGCTCCGCTTCACGTACTTATAAAGGTGCCGCTGCATAGCAACCCGCGGTTAAATGTAGGCGGAATATTTCTATTGCAACCCACGACTACGCAGGGTTGCGTGGCTAACAAACATATTACGAATTACGCAGGCATACCTAGCGCACGTACCTACTACGTAGCAGTGAACGGTCGACTTAACTTTCAAAATGACACATGGTAGTGCTCTCCCAAATAATGGAAACCGTATTTTTTGTATACTCAAAATATTTTAGTTTATTCCAAAAAAGTTATGATGTTTGTGTAGGTATGGATCTTCCAATATCTTCCATGGAAGACTATCTTCAATATCTTTCTTCTATGGATCTTCTGGACTTCTAATATTAAATAAACTAACTAATTATTAAAATAAACTATTAAAAAACTAAAATATGACGTCGAAAAATTCCTCCGCATCGCTGTCGACTGGTAATGTATCCAAGAGACTGGCAGCATTGCCACCTTGTTTGGCCTCTGGCCAAGGTAAAAGCCAGCCTTTTGATAACGGGTAGTGTCAACCAGCTGTTTGCACATTTCATTGAACAAGCCATGAGCCACGGGCCCCACGGCCCGAGGATTTCAACCTCAAACGGCTCAAAAATATAATTACCGATTAGGTTATTATACTTTTTGTGTAGTTAGTTAGGAAGCGTTAGTTACAGTTATATCTCAGGGTACCCCTGGTTTTTTTGTCAGTACTGTTGGTAAATAAAATAATTATATTATGCCTTTCCTACAGGATGCTGTGTCAATTGATACGAGAGATGTCGGCAGCCCCTCCGTTCTGCGTGCCAAACTACCACAAGATCTTTGAAGATACATCGGTAAGTCCTCTAGCTAAGTATTTCAAGGCTCAAGATGAAATTTTTAATATTTAAAAACGTTCAGTCATTAAATTTATCCATTTTTGACGTACCTAATAACGTCTTATAAATCGATGAACGCCGGCTGCACGCACGTAAAAGCATGACTCATTGTCACGTTCCGCCTGAGCCGAGCGTGCAAGCGAGAGCGCGGTACAAGCGATAGGGAGGTACGATAGGCCTAAGCGTTCGGCTTGTGACGCATCTATGTCTTATGACGTTATCACGTAAAATTATCGTCCGTATTTCGTAAAATAACTTTTCTCCTCACTAGGGTATATGAAAGTAGTATCCAGAAAAAAAAAACAAGAATGGCCATAATAATATATGTTTCAAGCGGGAATTCGACCGCGCCCTGTAAAACAAAATTCAGTCGCTTCACCAATGTGCTAACCGTAGCAAACTAGTTTATGAATTATGCTAGTTCTCGACGCTCGTAAATCCATGAGAAGACAAAGCAAGGGTTTAAAATTAAAATTATGTAGGCATCTTCAAAGTTAAGAAAGTTACTCTGTTATGCTAATTTCAACGTGAATATTATTTCTACCTCGTTTGTAAGCTACAGCGTATTAAGAGCGAGATTATACACCGTTACATTTTGATAATCCTTAAAGTTATGATTATTTTATGTTCGCATAACTCGACATAACGTATGGAACAACTGATTTTCTTTCACGATTTCAGGGTTGGTCCCATAGTAAAAGTTGTTCATAATGATGAGTACAATGACCCCTTTTAAGGATTAAAACGATCAAAATGTAAGGGTGTTTATGTAGTTACCTACTTCATAGTTATTTCTCAGTAGCGGTCTGGATTAATAAAACCTTTATTCATCATCAGCTTATAGCAGTCCACTGCTGGACATAGGCCTCTCCTATTGCACGCCATTCAACTCGATTTTCGGCAACTCTCATCCAGCTGCTACCAGCCATCCTGCGAAGATCGTCGCTCCACCTAGCCTGATGGCGTCCCACCTTACTTTTACCGATTCGCGGTCTCCACTCTAGAACATGTCTACCCCAACGGTCATCGGTTCTACGCCTAATATGGCCGGCCTATTACATTACCAAGACCTTTATTACTTTGATTGTCGTTATTTGTTAATCTTATAGTATAATAACTAGCTTCTAATCTTTCTTTTTAACCGACTTCAAAAAAAGTAGGAGGAGGTTCTCAATTCGGTTGTATGTTGTTTTTTCTTAATTTCGTATTATGTGTTTCACGAACTGTGTCCAAATAAACTTTTTTCTTTCTTTCATTTCTTTCTTCTGCCCGCGATTTCGTCCGCGTAAAATTTCACCCTCCCCCATTCACCCTCTTAGGGGTGGAATTTTGAAAAACCCTTTCTTAGTGGATACCTAGGTACTCTTCACAAAGAACACCCCCTCCATATTTCATGTCTCTAGGATCAGCGGCTTAGACTGTGCGTTGATATGTCAGTCAGGACTTTGAATTTTATATAAATACCGAGTTTCGAGTTAATCGGACCGCGTGTTAAAATTCTTCCATACAAATTTTGACACCCTCTAGGGGATAGTTTAAAAAAACGAAAAATTCCAAACTTCATAATTTCCTTAGTTACGTACCTATTCGTTTCAAGTTTATTAACTCAAGGAATAAGATTTTTCATACTGTAAACTTTCATCCTCTATTTAACTCCATTAGGGATTGAATTTCGAAAAATCCTTCCTTATTATCCTATATTATAAAGGGAACGTCTGTGCAAATTTACAGCTTTCTAGATCCAAGGGTTTGGGCTGGTCGTTGATGAGTCAGTCAGTCAGGACTTTTCTTTTTAATTATATAGATAACTGATAATCTTCATTTTGACTTAGGTATGTAGGCTCATTTTTCCATGGCGATCACAAACAACATAAAAATGTAACGTTTATGAGGAAAGAAACAAAGATCGAATCAGCTTAATTTTCTTAGAAGTCGGGCTTTAGTAGCCAGGAAACCAAAACCGGCTTCCCAACACATACATTCGTAACCACATCAGAATATTCGTAGAAACAAAGCCAACGATTACCCTATCACTGTAAAATCGTTGGCTTTGTGCACACAATGGGAGGAAATTAGTTCCACGAATATTAGGTATCATACTGAACCTATCCTATAGATATGTTTCAAACACGTTCCGACCAGAATAGGGTCATAATGTAACACGCCGACAATATGGCGACTAGATACACAACATACAGCCCTCCTAAGTCTGACCTATTTCTTCGGTCTTTGACCTGACCAGGGCGGTATCCTTGAGACCCTTGAAGTATCAACTAATCTTCTCGATACAAGAAACCGTATATTGTCAACACTATTGAGGCAACTTTATATTATTGTTGTTGTAAGATATCTTTGTCCTATTGTTCGATGTGAGTTAGTTTGTGGGTTAAATGATTTGTGAATAAGTTTGTGAAAAGGTTTGTTTGTATGTTACTTCATCATGCGTAAACGACTGAATGGATTTAGATCAATTTTGACACACAGCTACACCATGTCCTGTTTTAATACATAGCATAGTTTTTATCACTGAAGCAGTTTTCCAGTTTTTGTTATTTATTTTTGTGACCTGTAAGTTTGTTTCGGCTTTTCTGCTCAGAGTAGTCAGATAGGAAACGCCTATTTATTCCGGTCTGATCCCCCGAATCCAGAGGTTGGGCCCCTGGGTCCCCTGCTAGTTACTCTTCTGTTTTAATCTGTCTTATCCACTTAATCTAGGTCTGATCCCTTACTCTTTTTGACAGGTAAGTACAGTCAAGAGAAAATTTTCATGTTTTACAAAATTAAATAACGAATTTTTTTTTGTGTCTTGCGTGGTCGGTGGGTTCATTGAGTTTAAAAAATATGACGTGTAAAAAATTTTGTACAAAACCTACCTAAAGTAATAAAATCATTTAACATTTTATTTATCATTTGGAAACGCTAAAAAAGTGTACTTACCTTGAATAAGTAAATGTCAGCAAAAGTCAGGCCGTATTTATAAAAGCATGAATTAATATAAATGTTATTTTTACTTAATTTAATTTAAAAATAGGCCCTTTTTGTTGGTATTTTTTTCAAAGAAAGTAATTACCATTAGTGCTCCTCTAGAAGGAAAATACAATTACCTATTCCAAAATAGAATTCAGTTTTATTTATCAAATCAAATCATTTATTTCAGATAAATATCCATATAAATAAATATTTATAGTCACCGCATTTACTGATACTTGAACCTTTTAGAGGAGTTTACTTTTAACTGTTAAAGTAGGTTATCAGGCCGGCATTGTATGACATAAAGGGCTCAATTCTTGCGATAAGGAATTTATTCCTAGGATTGCAAATATTTACTGGCACAGATGATAGAAATGTGTTGAGTGGAATTTCTTGTTAAATTCAAATGTATATTGTGCCGAAAACTGCTATGTAGAACTGAATGATTGAACTAAATCTTGCTCTTTTACATGTTTTAGGACGAAATTCTTTATCGGAGCTTGCGGTAGGAGTGAACTGGGAGAAATCGTCAAGTAACGAAAAAGCGACTTTTTATTATACAGGCAGATTATTTTATCACCATACAAATTTTTACAGGGTGTTCTACCTACCCTGAAATCACGAAAAAAAATCTGCTGTTTAATACAAAAGTTCAATATCTACTTGACCAAAATGTATGAAACAGCAGATTTTTACTTTCGTGATTTCAGAGTTGATCCCATAGTAAAAGCTGATCATATTCATGGGTAGAAGAACATCCTGTAAATATTTTGATGGTGATAAAAAAATCTTCCTGTAGAAAGAGTAATAGGAACAGAGAGTTTTCATGGTTTTCGAGGGTGCTGAGGTAGTAGTGAGGTCAAAATGAATCCAAGATGGTAGCTGTTTTTATTAATAGTAATTTTGAAATTTTCGCATTATTTTTCTTGAAGTTTTGACTTCGTTAATATTTTACTATTTATACTTAGATAAAATATTTTAGATTGAATTGAAATTGTAATTACTGGCAACAAGTGACCTTTTTAACAAAAAGGTAAGCAAAGTTGTGTTAAAATTAAGCTAACAAAATTGTTTAAAGTAATTAACATTTCAACTTCGCGGCTAATTAGTACAACTTAACATTTTGTTTCCTTTACCAATTATAACTTCGTAATTTAAACAAAAATAATACAGTGTTACCTCTCTTCGATGTACAATTTAATCTTAGTACTCGAATTAGTTACCGCTGAAAGTTTCCCAGTAATTTATCTACCGAGACAGCCTTGATTTTCTATGTTAATTGAGTTTCAAGGAGTTGTTTACTCAAAACCTTGTATATAGTCAGCGGGTGTTTAAGTTCATAGTTAACGAACGTTAATGAGTCTCTATCATTAACATTCGCTATTATTCATTTTAGGGTTCCGTACCTCAAAAGGAAAAAACGGAACCCTTACACGATCACTTTGTTGTCCGTCTGTCTGTCAAGACCCTTTATCTCGTTAAATTAAAAATATATAGGTACTCAAGTCTGTGGTGCCTTGAAGAAGTTAACGTAAAAAAAAAAAGATACGGCCGTTTATGCCGCAGAAAACGTATATTTCAACACTCTCAAGGGATTCAAAATGTTTAGGGTACTTCCCGTTGACCTAGAATCATGAAATTTGCCAATAAGCAAGGTCATGTAGTACAAGTAAAGGAAAAAGTACTAAAACTGTAAAGTAGTTACATTAAAAAAAAATCCCATAATGAAAATCAGAAGACGCCCTTTGTCGGCGCGACCACGAGTTTCGGGTTCCCGAACAAAAAGTGATTAAAGAACGCGCCAATCGCTTTTGGTACGGACGCGGCTTGAGCGAGTAACATAGTAGTAGCCGAGGCCACGAGGTTAAACCGTGCGGTAGGTCGGGACGCCTGAGGTCCTTCTAATGCCGGCATGACAAACATGGATTCCAATCTCGAGTGTCAGATTGCCATTGCATTGATTTACGGTTCAACAGTCACTTTGACTAGCCTTTTCCCAACTATTTTGGGGTCGGCTTCCAGTCTAACCAGATGCAGCTGAATACCAGTATTTTACAAGGAGCGACTGCCCATCTGACCTCCACAACCCAGTTAGGTATTGGGTAACACGATACCCCCTGGTAAGACTGGTTGTCAGACTTTAGGGCTTCTGAGGACTAGTGACGACAAGACAGTTCAACAATGATTGTATATTAACACACAATAAAACACACAAATAACCTTTAAACACAAATATTAGGAGTGTTCTCCTACCGAAGGTTAAAATAATTTGTGTCTAAACAAAATAAAGGAAGAAAAAAATATGGATAAAAAATAAGTGTGGTGTGGTGTGGTATGGTGCGGTGTGGTGTGGTGTGGTTCGGTGTGGTGGGGTGTGAAATAATCACGCCTTTTTCACCAAAAGGGGTTGGTATACCTAGGTGCACACACCAGTTACAGAGTAGCTTCCATGTAAAAGGTGGCGTACGAATTGGAAATCTGGCACAAATACGAATATAGATTCCGGGCTGCTACTGAAAATATTTTTGAGAGAAAAACGTAATGTAGGTATTACGTTTTTCTCTCAAAAATATTTTAATAATTTACTAATAATTTACCCAACCAAGAAATTGAACTCCGAATGGCGATTACCGCGCAAATGAGTGACAGATGAGCGCGATGTTTGCAATGCATTCACGCGACAATCGTTTATAGGTATATAGTCACGGGTTATCAGACCATCCTGTTTTTTTGGGCCTAAAATGGATCACACACTACAGCACGCCACGCGGCGGCGCGCGTAATTAGGAGCCAAATTCCCCAAATTATTCAATGTGTATGTAAAAATCACACGGCCGCGTTATCTGCGCCCGGTCGCTTGGCGCGTTGTAGTGTGTGATCCGCGTTCTATATGTCTGTGTGAAAACAGATCGTGATTCAGATCAATCACAGGATGCATCGGGATTGTATTGGATATCATTACTTCAATAAAAACATTCTCGGTAGAAATTGTTATTTAAATTATTCTACCTAACACTAAAGAAGACCGTTGCTGTAAACAGGATCTTGATAACAAAAGAATAAACAATTATCTTTCAACGTTGTTTCAAACTACTTAATAAACTACTAAAATAATAATAATATATAATAATAAACTACTAAAATAGATATACTTAACTGTAATATCCTTAAAGTATGACCTGAAATAGAATAAAAGCAATATAAAATAACAACACGATAAAGTAGGACAGTCGAGTATACCAGCCGTACTGCCGAGGTCAGTCGGTAACAAGCTCCGAGACAGTCATTTGTTTTAACCGTTTGTCATACAAAGTAGCCTGTGTTAGATAACTAAATTTCTCAAACATGCTTGGAAATTTGAACATTATTTTAACAACCTTCTTCGAGATAAATCGAGATTGCTGTACTACTGGCCACATACATGCGAGCAGCGGCCGGCAAAAGTTGTATGAAAATCCATATCTGTCCTGGTTTAGCGGCCAAATAAGTTTCATAGTAAACTCATATTTTTTATTTAAAAATGGAACGATCTTCTACTCCGAAACATGGCAAAAAAGGAGGTAAAAAAAACAAATGAACACTTTAACGCGCGAAAAATTATTGTTGTTCGTTGTTCGACATTGATTTTGAAAAGTACCTAATTTTATTTTAATTTCCGCGCATTATTTAAGAAAAGTACCATACAAGTCTTGGCCACAACTAGGCATTGATGGACTTACGTATGTGTGTCGGCTTCGGCTCGGTCCACATTTACACGTTCGTCCATCAATGCCTCTTTTACTGGCCGATACAGTAATGTAGGTACTATTAGAAGTTAGGTCAACTTCAATTCCTGATTAGTGACTTTTATCATAAAAAAAATCAAAATACTAAGGGCGGGCGTTTTGGAGGACTATCTTAATTTGTAATTTTGACGTTCAAAAAGTGCTGATTCTCAACCTTGTTTGAATAAATTACTTTTGATTTTAAATTTGATTTTACTACAAATGTAGGGGACGAATTATGTAGTTTCAATGAGAAAAAAAAATATCTAAAGGGAGATCCCGGGAAGCCATTGACCTGCAAAGAAGAAGAACTAGCAAGAGATCGAGGGGGAGGGGGGACTGGGGGGATCAGACCGGAATAAATCAATGGGACAATAAAGGCTAGTTAGATTAGATTAGACCCTCTGGACTGAATTTTGGTCACGTCGGCCAATCCCAACGGAGATTAGCCAGCCAAATAGTGTACAACTGTATACAACCACAGGTGTACTCTCTGCCTTTAAACTCATAGTGCGGTGGGACGGCAACTCAAACTCAAAGCATTTATTTCAGTTAACCCAATTACAGGCACTTTTGAATCGTCAAGGGGTCGGTCAGTCAGAAAGATGATGCTAGTTGCCCATTCCAAATGCCTATGGAAAAGAACGGGCAAGAAACTCCATGGACACTCTTATAAATCAAAATAATATGGATACACAAAGTCTTGGTTACATCATTCATGTTAAAAATTATGCATGTGAGAACGATGCAGAACGTTAAAAGCGTCAGTAATGAAAAATACTCATTAAAGGGAGGCTATATGTCTCGAAAAGAGAGGCTAGCAATTTGTTTTTGATGCAGCGGTGTCCGTGATCCATAAAAAATTATCGTTATCGCCGCTTACGTTCGTGATGGCCGGCGCCACAAAGCATGTAACCTTTTAGCCGGCGCCAGCATTATCACCAGGGGTAGGACAATTCCATACAGTGACAGATTATGGGGCATTTTTTTCAAAATGCGACATCTCTTATCACCATCCAAAAAAAAATAGTTACTTTATGCTCCCACAGATGGCGTTACTATCGTTAAAATATAATTTTTGACTAAAAAATAAACAAAATATTTAATTTAAGTATAATTTTGGTACATAATGATTTAATTAAACACGTATTATAATTATTTGTAAATATTTGTGTAGATAACAAAACCTACGTAATAATTACGATTGCAACACCCCGAAATAAAGATTTGAAAATACGACTAAAGGACATGTATCCATGGTCATGAATAAAAAAAAAAAAAAGATTTGATAAATATTGATTGTCTTGTCAAGTTACAAATATGGCGATTGCTCCTTGCGTTTGCGCTTATTTATTGTGTGAGTTGAGCTTTTAGTTCCTCGGCCTTTCCAGATTCCAGTGCAATCGGTTTTTTGCGACCGGACACTTTGTTTGTGCTGTTTCTTTGCAATATAGACGCTTGTGATTTGTTTGTATCATGCCTAAACGGTGTGCATTGGGAATTTGGGATGTTCCAACAGTAAGTGTAATCATCATTTAATATCTCTGCCATCCTGCTTCTGCCGTAGATTTCCATATTTACAAACTTATTAGGTAAACAGGATAGGACTTACATTATGAATGTACACTGTAGTTATCCGTGTTTATTTTTTTACATAGAAATATTAAAAGTTTCGAACAGTATAGCTTCATAGCTTTTTAGAAACACTACTTGATTAAGTCTGGTCAGCCTGGGATCAAACAAAATGTGTCGCAAATTAATATTATAATGAGTTCAGTACCTAATTATTGTGATTAGATTTTTTTTGTTTAGCCCTTGAAAATGCATTTCCCAGATATAAAGTAAATATCCTGTGTTATTCATGGATGTGGCATAACTCTGCGTAATTTTCATAATTTTTATGGTTCCATTTTCATAGCCAAAGAGTGCCAGCGGAACCATAATACTAGGGCTCCGCTGCCTGTCCATCCATCTGTCTGTCACAGAGCTGCCTTTTGAACTGTATTAGGTAGACACTTGAAATGTTCACAAAATGTTCACTTCTATGGCCGGTATAATAATAAAATAAAAATAATGGAGGTGTAGAAGTATTGCACAGTGGTATGGAATCCTTCATTTACGAGTCCGACTCAAGCTTGGCTGCTTTTTTATAATATTAGTAGGATCATTGGCTAAGATGTCAATATCCTTGCACATCATTATTCAGAAGAAACGGTTTCAGATCTTTATACTTTTCAAAATCTAAATGTGATCTTCCTTTTGTTTCAGAGAACTCCTACCATCAATTTCCACATCCAGAAAAGAATCCTGACCGTTTCAAGGCTTGGGTTTATATAGTTAGTGGGAAGTTAGATAATCAAGCTGATTATGAACTTTAAAAGAAGAAGGTTATCTGTGATATCCATTTTACAGACGGATTTTATAACTTATTTTTAATAATTTTAACCGTATCATGGTGAGGATGAAACTAAACCACAGTCTTATAAAAATAAACACAATAAGAATATTATATAATATTGTAAAAGAAATGTTGTTTTTCTATGTATCCACTGTGTTCCTTTTAAAATTGATACTTCATTACTAATTTACTTGTTTTCAAGTTGTATTTTCTCATTAATAACAAAATCATTGTGAAACTTGAGAATACAACTTGAAAACAAGTAAGTTAGTAAGGAAGTTAAAGTATAGGCAGGGCACTATTGCTTAGGTAGTACCTAAAGCTAGGCTATACTTAAACTAAGTGCGGATGGCGATAATAGATGGCGGTATTTATTCGATCAATTGACCCGATATATTACTTTACTCTATGATTATCACTGAGAGCACTGTGATGACACTGACACTGACAGGTGTGGATGCGTTCATAGGGAATGTTTGAAAGGATTTCTGTTTTTTCGTTTAATTCCTGATCCATGTGGGTTTGCAGCCTTAGTTATGATGATCATACATCACTTGCACAATAAACCTTTCGGAATCATTTTTCTGGATGATGGTGAATTACATCTAAATCCAGTGATTAGAAGAACTAAAACGGGAAATTAAAATTAATTTTATACGATTCGTGTGAATATTGCCAATGTTTATAGTGACAGCTGAGCTCATATTGTAGCAAATTGTAGCTTTTTCCGTAGGATGCACCTTTTAGAAGTTATATAAGTCAGAAACTAAAATCAGTCCGAAAATTTCGAGATTTTTCGAGCACCACGCAGTTAGCACAGGTCTTACGAAGCTGCAAACTTGGTTTAAACTATTACTAACAACATCCCAAAAAATCAGTATAGTGCAATTTTTTGTAACAACGCTATTTTTGTGTGTACCTACAACTGAGTTTATAACTTTCTCCACAGGTCCCCATAGAAGCAGCTCATCTGTACGACGCAGTAACCCTGTGGGCGCGCGCGGCGACCGCGGCAATGCGCTCCGGGCTACCACCAACAGATGGCGCCACCCTCATGAAACTCTTGCGCCCCACCACCTACAGATCTGTGCAGGGATTTGACGTGAGTTTACATTCTACGTTTACGTTCATTCAGTTATTTTACTTCTGATTTTGTATCCCTGGCAAAATTACAGTCATCTTTATTTTCGTTGATAAACGGTTGCTATTTGATTGCTCCTATCAGAGCTAAAATAACTGAAAAAAAAACCATCTAAACTGAAGAAAATTACATGTAAGTATTTGTGGACCAAAATAAATGACTAAGGGCTGATTTCTCAATCGGCAGATATTTTTTATTCGTGGAATATAATTGACGTCTGACAGATTTTGTATGGCAGTACCCACTGTCAAAAATTCAAAATTATTCCTCGGATAAGATAAGTAATGTTCCCACTGGACGGAGACTGAGAGAGAGCGGGCTATAATCCACGTGCAGGTTGGTGAATGTCCCGTGTTTTCCATTTTGCCTCTACGACATGCCGGCCGGGTGTACTTGTGACCCCTTCTCTTTTTTGGCGTTCTAAATAATGCTGACTCTCCGGCATGATGTTCCATTACGTTTGATGTTCGTTTTGTTAGATAGGTAGATTATTCATGCCCGGTTTCTGAGGTACATTTGTCGGTGGTTTATCTATTCATTAGCTCTATTGGTTCAATAACTTGTGAAAGTGCGTTTCCGAACACCGCAATGTAAGATAAACTCCGTTTAAACTCAAGTTAACTTAACTGACCAATGTGCGCCGTTTATCGGTTCCATAACTATATTTGACGTTTAATTTCATAGCAAACTACACATCAATAACGTTTATTATGAATTAAATTGCCTGTGAAAGCTAAATTAAATTATTTAATAGAGAATACAATGAGTGTTAGCATCATGAATACAGAAAATAATCTGTGACAGAAGTTTCGTCCGTTTTTTTACTGTCGATGAGATTAGCCACTTCGATAATAAGCATCATTACTCTTTCAGTAAAATTTTTACTACGTTTTCTAGATTTCATTATGCTATTTTACAAAATAATGCTTAATACACTAACGATTGGAAAGATAAATAGACTTTTAACTTAAAATGAAACGGCAAAGCAAAAATAATACCACACGAAACAAAAACAATGAAGTGTAAAGGTCTCTTAAAAAAAAATACAATGACGTCGTTCACACATCTGCCGAAATCTGCCCCTAAACAACATTTTTTTATGCGAACTCGTATACAGACCCATCTAGCGGCAACTAAGGAACTACTTATCGGTTTCATAGTTATTGAATGGTTTATTGCGTATCCAGAAACGCAGTGACAGTTAACCGACGTTTATCTTAAGCATAACTTTATTGAACCAATAACTAATGAGAGTTTATCTCTGGACTTCAGAAACCGGGCATCAATGCTGTTAGTTATGCCGAAATAATCTCTTGTTTATTGCTTCGAAACTTTAACTTTTACTTATGTACAAAAACATATTACGCAGTTCAGTATCTCTATTTCCCCAAAAGGGAACGTAATAGATAACCCTCGTCAAAATAAAGGCTTTGTCTCTTATCTTACTATTATTCTGAATTTTCGAGTTTTGTTCACATTTCGGCCTAGAAAGTTGATGCAAAGTTACCTATGACTAAACAAATTAGAGGGTGTTTTGTATTATCTGTTTTCATCATAATCTACCAACACTTTTCCCAACTATGTTGGGGTCGGCTTCCAGTCTAACTGGATGCAGCTGAATACCATCCTACATAAAGCGACTGCCTAACTGACCTTCACAACCCAGTTACTGGGTAATGCGGTACCCCTGGGTAAGACTGGTTGTCAGACTTTCGGGCTTCTGACGAACCGTGACGACTGTCAAAGATAGCAGAATGGCAGCCGGGACTAACGGCCTAATGTACTTTTCGAGGCACGGAGGGATCTTGCTATGTTAAAATGGACACTCATCTACGGACCGACCGCGGCAAGCGTAGCTTAACCTAATCGTTCGAACGTCCACGAGTCCCTAACCTATTATTATCATATTATATTTATGACTAGCTTTTGCCCGCGGCTTCGCCCGCGTGGAGGTCGGAAATTATCCCACGGAAACGTAACTATCAGGACTATATTAATTCCAATCCCTTAAATCTCTTGTAAATAGTTACACAAAAATGTCAATATTACGTGTGAATTTTAAAATCATTCCCTATTTTACCCTCTTGAGGGATCATTTTAGAAAAACGATGAAATACGTAATTCGTTATTTGTTACCAAAAGCATACTTTTTTTTTTTTTTTTTAAGGATGGGAAATCATCAAATGACCCCACCCGCTCTGGGTGGAGCGGAAGGGAGTGTCAGACTCTTACTGACTAAAACCCATCCGTGTTCCTTCCTTAGCCCTTTATATTCCGGGGTAGCGGTAACCCTTTCGGACAATCCCGCTGCCCCGGCAGGCTTCGGCCCTGACGGGCCCCTCCTTATCTGCTGGTATCTCTTTGAGGCGCGCGTGGAACACATACGCGCCGTCCGGCACGGGCCTGGTCCTGATCGGACGGCGAGCTACCCATTACTCGCCGTCCGCAGGCCCGCGCCTACGGTGGCCGGGAGTCATCACGCGGCTCCCGACGCCCGGGGCGTCTACCGCGGCGGCTGGGACGGGCGGCTCTCTCCGCTCTCTCCCTCGCCCATCCCGCCACCTCCTTCGCTAGCATGACTGCTTTGCAGAAGGAGGTGACTGCCTCCCACTCCCTCTCGCCCCGGACCATGGCTTGGACCAGGGCCGGGCGCGAGAGGTCGCCGCCGCTGCCGATCGCCTCTACGAGGACACGGCGGTGCTCTGCCCAACCGGGGCAGACCTCCACCGTATGCTCCACCGTGTCCTCTGGGCGATCCTCGCAGTGGCGACACCCGGGCGTTTCCTCCCGCCTGATGATGTGCAGGTACCTCCCGAAACATCCGTGTCCGGTGAGGACCTGCGTCAGGCGGTAGGTGAGGGCGCCGTGACGCCTCTCTAGCCACTCCTCAAAGAAGGGCCTTACCGCCGCTATCGCGGCGTGCCCTACCAAAAGCATACTTACATTTGAATTTTCATATCCCTAACTTACGAAATAACAGGTTTCCCATACAAACTTTCATCCCCTTTAGGGATATTTTTGAGACAAAAAGTAGCCTATGTCCTTTCCCTGGGATGCAATCTATCTCTCTGCTAAATTTTATCGAAATCCGTTCAGTGGTTTAGGCGTGAAAAGATAACATACAGACAGACAGACAGACTTACTTTCGAATTTATAATATTAATAATAATAACTAGCTGCGCCACGCGGTTTCACTCGCGTAATTTTCGATTTAGTCGAATGAAAAATCGATAGTAGCCGATTCTCTGACCTACTGAATATGCATATAAAATTTCATAAAAATCGGTCAAGCCGTTTCGGAGGAGTATGGTAACTAACAGTATGAGAATTTTATTACGAGAATTTTATTTACTCGTTTTTAATATTAATATAGTAAGGAATAGTAAGGGTGATGATAGCGGACAGGCTCGACTGTCCGCACATGCAACACAGCAGTAACTTGTCACGTCACCTACAGTCGTCGGCCATTTTTGTAAGGGTTGAAGAAGGTACGGTGGTTTTTGTTTTGTTTTGTATTGTTAATGTATTGTTTGATGCCATGTATGTGTAATGTATTGCATTTTGTATATTGTCGAGTCTTTGTAAGTCGAAAGAATAAATAAATAATATTATCAGTTTAAATTATGAACAATGGATGGTCTAGTTAAGTGGTTGCAAGTGCTAAGCATGAAGTCCTAGATGGAAGAGTTATGGGTTTTTGTATCTGGAACTTCTCAGTAGCAGCCTGGAGTCTGGATTTGTACCTGGTTTATTTATTTATTAATTTATTTAATTAACTACTGCCACATCACATACATTTAACACACTTGGTACACTGGAGCATTTTCTCTGATGTATATGACAATAACGGCATGGCAATAGGCTCGCCCCCTATTACATGGGGCTTAAACATAACTTTCGAACTGTCGGTGTACTATACAGGGTTATTTTTAAAACAATAACAACCTCGCAGGACCACATTAGTATCATCAGAAACAACAACTTTTGCTCTGTGACTTTTTCAAATCTTAATAAATTTACCAAATAATGTCAAGTTTTTGTTGTAATAACACTTTTTAGATCTGTATTTTGTAGTAAGTGCCACCCCGCAATTTGCAACGTAGTGTTTGTTTACTTATCTAGGGCTTTATTTTGGTACCGGGTGGAGTTTTTTACATTTAGAGCGATCAATTTAAATATTTTTAAATATAATATGAAAAAGAAATAAAAATAATTAAAAGTCATAAACACACGTCAGCTCCCACAGCATGTTGAGGGCATTGAGTGACCGGTGGGACTGCCCGATGCTTGGCCGATGGGTGAGAATTCACACACAGGTCGGTTTAAGTAGTTATACGGGCACTATAATATTTTACTTCTTTCTTTTTTTATATATTTTTTTTTTACTGAATCCACCCTTGATTTTATTTTCTTTTTCCTCCTTACAAACCTAAAGTATCCTTTGTTTCGTATTTTTAATTTTTCCTTCGTCACAAGGATTCGTCAAGTGTATCATCTTTCTTGTTACTTTTTTATTTTTTTTATATATACATCATGTATTTTGGATTTTTTATTTTAAAACAAACAAAATTAAACGTGTTATAGGTATTAGCGAAGTGTCAATTTTCATTTTATTTCGCTACAAATGGCGTCCCTGTATTTTATATATTTTTTCTTCGTGATTGTATGTGTTACTAACATTAGTTAGAAAAGTAATCTCCTGTCAATATCACTATGGACTTTAAGGTCTGCAAATAAAAAAAGTGTATTATTATTATTATAAAACAAAAGTTGTTATTTATTATGTGAGTGATATTATAGTCCTGCGAGGTAGTTACGTTTTTTACAAATAACCCTGTATAGGTACACCTCAGCCCAACCCTTCGGGGAAACAAAGCGTGATGTTTGTATTCTGTACTCAGAGATTACGTAAGCGTTCATCAAGTGTGTAATACGCATGGCAACTTTATATTGCGTTTCTGTTATTGACAGGTTTTGAACCTAAATCCTTGGGTTTGAGAGAGAAGGGACCTTTGTCTCTAGATAATTTCAACATATTGTCAACATAAATAGGGCTAGCAAATGATTTAAACGAACAAAAAAATTGATTTTCAATAGACAGAATTTTTTTTTCGTATAATAAAATTGACGTCTGACAGATTTCGTATGGAAGAACTGTCAAAAATTCAAAATTATTCTTCTGATAAAGTTATTTGGCGTTGGAAAAATCAGCCCTTATTTTAAAATCTTACGAGTACATGCCATGTGAGTGTATTTCATGTTTTAGACAAAACAGTATTATACATTTATTTTAATTTTATTTACATGTTTTTAATTGTCTAATTGACTGGGTTGACAATTTAAATAATATATTTTCATAAGTAAAATAATTTTATATACAGGGTTATTAGAAATAAAATAAAAGAAGAAAGAAAAAACGTTTATTTGCGGTGAACAACAACAAAAACCAACAACAACAACATTAAAAACCTTGCAGGACTGGATTACCAAACATCATAAACAACGACTTTTGTTCTACGACTTTTTATAAAACATAATACATTTACCAAAAACAAACCTTTAAGATTTCGTTGTTCTATGTAAGCCCTGCTCCCCTCCGCTCAATTTTGTACTAGACACAGCAGTGTGTTTGCCTAACTAGCGCTTTCTATTGCTTCGCGTAGATTTCGTAACAGAAAATCGAATATTTCAATTGGTGTAATTGAAATATTGTTATTATTGTATGAAAGTCTAATGAATTAATAAAATTTATAGAACAAAAGTAATTGTTAATTATGTTAGTAATATGGAGAGAGAGAGGTCGATAAACCTGTCACATTTCATTAGAATTCGTGACTGTTCGAGCGCTACGGTATAGGGTCTACGCCGTAGCGTTCGTAGTCATAGCGTAGCTAATGCGGTAAACCGCTACGCTGGCTACGACGTAGGCGACGTGCTACGCGTTGAATGAACTTTGTTACTCATTAGTTTGAATAATATTGTTATCCGTACGCAAAGTACACGCTTTGACGTGGAGTTGCGGACACCAGTCCGTATTACAAAATATGAGGAGAACATTGGTGGCCTTGTGGTATTTTCCCGACTTACGAGCTGTAGGTTGTGAGTGCGAACCCAGTCAGCTATACTTTACATTTAATTTCATAACCACTGATCTCAAAACAGTGACGAAAAACAGTGGGGAAACCGGCATGTCCTAGAACCAAAAATTCAAAGATATGTGACATCTACCACGCAAGCCCAGAGCGGGTTGGTAGCAACCCGCTCTGGGCTTGCGTGGTAGATTACGGCCCACTCCCTCTCTCAGAGAGGAGGCCTGTGTCCCAGCAGTGGGAACGTTAGAGGCTGGTTATGTATGCCTTAATTCCCCTGTTTTGCTTGGAGCACCGCATTGCGGATATATATTCCCTTCGTGATTTAAGGAAAATTTAATATTTAAACTAATCTGCTAAAAGCTGCTTTGATGCTATCAGATTCTTTGTTAATATTAAACTTTTCCTTGTTTTATCTGTCTAAACTTCCCTTTAAGACTTCCTTAATTATGATTATGGATGTCCGAACAGTTGTTACGTATAGTCAGAAGCCTGAAAGTCTGGCAACCAGTCTTACAGTGTTTCCCAGAATTTAATGTTGTAGGCTGTTTATATAGACTGTAGATTTGTAGACCATTTTCTATTTTGTTAAGTACTTGTTGACAGGCCTACAGTGGTTCCCGTACCTGTTAACACTGTAATTTGAAAACATTGTAAAAGACAATTATTTTTAAAAGAGTAATGGTGGAGTTTCTTGCCGGATCTTCTCCATAGGAAACGACCAATTGGAACCATGCACCTAGCTTCTGACTTCTGTTTATGTGAAATAAAATATTTTTATATTTATTGGGTTGTGGAGGTCAGATAAGCAGGCGCCTCAAGTACTGGCATTCAGCTGCATTCGGTGAAACTGGAAGACGACCCTAACATAGTTTGGAAAAGGCTAGGCGGATGGCTCCGTACAGTGTGATAAAAACCGGCCAAGTGCGGGTCGGACTCGCACACCAAGGGTCCCGTGCCACAAGGCAAAAAGCGCCGAAAAAAACACGTGTCTTGTATGGAGTACCCCTTTAATTTTTATTATTTGTTGTTGAAGCGGCAATAGAAATACACACTCTGTGAAAATTTCAACTGTCTACCTTTTACGGTTAACAAGATACAGTCCGCTGTCAGTTAGACGGACTAGTAATAGGGTTCCGTTGTCACCCTTTGGGATTGGAACCCTAAAAATTACCAAGTTTACATAAATATATATAATAAATTGAAAAAAAAATACATTCCCTTTATATTTGGCTCAGATATATGAACACGTATAAACATCGGTTCGAGTAATTGAAAGAGATTGAATGTTTTCGTCACCTTAGAGAATTGGAGGAAGAAAAATGGCCTTTTTGTAACTGGATCTTTTTAACTGAGAAATACATGCGCGTTTAAATCTATAATATGATAGATTATTCTGAAACTTTTTTTTTTCAATATTATGCCCAAAGTACGGAATAACGTCCAGGGTTTTTGCTTTAAGAATACTGCTGTGATGTATTGTACCTACTGTGATTTTTAGGGCTCGAGCAGAGCTTTGAATAGGAATAAATAAATAATAAAAAAAGAGAAATACACATAATCACCACGCCTTTAATCCCCGAAGGGTTAGTCCGAGGTGTACCTACAGTGCTCCCACATTTTGCACGTTATATTTAAGGCAACTACATGACCTAAAGCGCGGCCTTTGTCAAATTTATTGCAAAATATGAAGCACTGTTTACAAAAGTCTATTGTTTGGACTAAAAAATTAAAACACTAGTGCTTTACTATGTTGCTTGTAGAATAATCTGAAAAAAAAAATCTTAGTTATTGTATGTTTATGGTTTTTATTGCAAAAAGAAACTTTTTCGAGGTATCTTCTTGATTTTTTCTATCGTATCAAATTAAAAGTTTATCTACCTAGCATAATTATATCCTGAAGAATATCATATATATTACAGTTACTCAACTGAACCGAGCGCTCGGCGCATCCTGGATAATCACACCCAACATTTAATTTGACTGGCCAAGTCTTGTCTTCGGTGGCCTACCACCGCAAGGGAAGAATTGGCCAGCCCTAGCTAACGCCCGCCTGGTTTGCGACAACCCTCGCCCTCCCACCGGAGTCTGCTGCTGTGTTTCGTCGATGCGTTGGAGTTCCAGTGCCTTAGGCATCTTCTGGTCACGCTCGTTTCATCATATACCTCATCCATCGCTTTCCATCAGGCGTGACCGAGGGCAAGAGCGGGCCTATACAGTAATAAAAAAAAAATAAGTCCCATGTCATAGAGGGCGAGCATATTGTCATCGACTGGGCACAAATGCAGACTCCGGGCTGCTCCTGAGAAATTCCTGATGGAAAACCCCAATAACACTTTGCCCGACCTTGGCATCGAACCCAGGACCTCTTGCTTAGTAGAAGCGCTTGCGATAACTAGACCAACGGGTCAGGTAAAAGAGAAATATATTTTGTACAAACTGTTGAAATTGTGGAATATTAAACAACAAATTCAACGCTTCGAGTCCCAAAACGGAACATAAATAAGTGTCAAGTGTTTAAATAATTTAATGAAGGAAATTCAAATCGAATACGAGAATTTTGCAAATTGTTTTATTATCTAACATCAAAGCTGCCAAAGTGACCAAGGTTTCAATTAAGTTTGGAGCAGTAACGGCCCAGTGGTAAGGGCCCCGACTAACGAGTTGCAGGTAGTGGATTCGAACCCTGGCAGGCACCTTAATTGTGTGTAAATAATACATCACCACTGTTCTCAAAACGGTGAAGGAAAACATTGTGAGGAAACCCGCATGTCCTAGAACCAAAAAATTGAAGACATGTGGCTTCTACCAACTGGACCCGCGTGCTAGATTATAGGCCACTCCCTCTCGAGGAGAGGAGGCCTGTGTCCCAGCAGTGGAAAAAATATAGGCTGATTATGCTTTTAAGTTTGTTAGGTCCCCATAAGGGTTTTCGTGTAAAAAACCCAAACCTATGGATACCAATAAAAAATAATATGATAAATCAATAAAAACAAAATGTTGTTGTTGAGAGCCAAAGACAAACCTTGTTCTAATATCCTTCTAATTTAAATTTTTTAAAATACCATATTAGAGCAACCTGTACTTAAAGCTGTCATTTGCCGGGGTCACGAATCATAACATCGCATCAATTAAATTAAAACGAATAACGTGCAAAGAGAAGGCGAATTGAAGTACGTTGAAGTAAGTGTAGTTTTCAAATTAAGAAATTATTGTTGTTATAATTTTTATGAGTACCTACTGGCCCTATCCGTGTGTTAAATTAATGTCGCCATTGTACATATTGTCGCCATTGTACCGGCACGTCGTGGATGCTGCCACCACTTCTGTTTAATCTCATAAAAGATTACACAAAAGTTTTAAAATTAATGTTTAAATCTAATTTGATTGTGTCGTCAACAAACCTAGGGATTAACAACATTTGGGACCACTAGCCTACGGCTCCACGAGGCCGTAACTGCTAATGGAATTAATTATACAACCAGGGTCAAATTATTCTAAGTAATTCTCATATCAAACGGTTGTGCCAAAATATGCTTTTAGTGTTCAAAGACAGTACAAGACCTAAACTAATATTATAAACATAAATAAGAAGTGGAAGGGCCTTTGGCTAAGTAATAGCAGCTGCTCGGGTCAATCGATCAGGTTAAGCTACGCTTGCCGCGGTTGGTCCGTAGATGGGTAACCATCTTTACATACCGAGACGGTCCTTGTCTCGGAAAGCATGTCGTTCGTGTTTTTTAGACAGTTGTAACGGTTAATCAAAGGCCGAAAGTCTGATTATTACTTAGCCACAAGCCCCTCTCAATTCAAATTATATTAATATACCTACATAATTTAATACAATGCAATAAGAGAACAATGACAGTCTTATCACCGCTAGACAGCTACAAGTTACAACCTAAAACAATATTGAAAAGCCTATTAATAAACCCATCATTGTTTATTTTAATCGTCAGACTATCGGAAAAAAGTTCAATTACTATACCAATGCCTCATCAGAAATCAAAAGAACAATGACAATGACTGGTTGGGGTCTTTGCCAAACGATTTTTTTTTATTTCTTATTAGCGGCCCGCCCCAGTTTCGCACAGATGCAATTTATTTTTTTGTATTTCCGCGTACAGACGTTTCGGCGACTTTGTTTTATACACTAGGTATGTTTAAGGATTTTGTAATTATATTCTATCGTACGAGTATACTACACTTGTGGCCAACTCAAATGTCCTTTCTTTGGTATTGTTCGTCGAATCGTTGAGCTCCTTAAGTTTTGAGTTGAGCTGCACGATTTCTGACAAATGCGTGCACTTACTGGATAGGTCCTCTCAATCTGTGTGGTTCTTCCTCAAAAGACCATATCAGACATCGATCTACATGGCCTTCATATAACCTGACCAAGATTATGTCTGGACTTTAAAAGAGACTGAACTCTGAGTTTGTTTCGGCCTTTCTTCTCAGAGTAGTCAGATAGGAAACGCCGACCTCAATATCATCATTTATCCTTTACACCGGTAGCTGTGATCACGTCAACGCCGGGTGTCGCTGACAACCAGCGCTGGACTTCGCATAGGGTCGGTAGCATTATACTGAGTGATGGCCGTTTTGCGTGGATGTGACGCATATATTCCCCCAACTTATTTTTAGGGTTCTGTACCGAAATAGTAAAAACGGCACCCTATTACTAAGACTCCACTGTCCGTCTGTCTGTCACCAGGCTGTATCTCATGAACCGTGATAGCTACACAGTTGAAATTTTCACAGAATATGTAGGTATTTCTGTTATACAACAAACGTGATTTTTTGCATATGTAGTGTTAAATATTTTAATGCGGGAGTGCAACTCGCACTTGGCCGGTTTTTTCGAGTCTTTCTCTTCGTCAGGTTTACCAGAATAAATGTATTTTACCAGAATAAATGTATTTTCTTTATTTCTTTCCTATTTGGACAAATGAATAAACAATACTAGTATAGTATATAGTTAGTTAGTGTGGTTTATGAAACAATGGAAATGGCGTAACAATCGATTTATTACGGTCTAAACCCCTGAATAGCTAGAATCCGCAAAAGTACAGGGGGCCTAAAAAGGCCACCGGTTTTATGATACTGCTAATAGTATCATAAAACAATTCATATAACGCAATTCATCATTTTGACAGTTTCACACCTATATATCCCTGAAGGGTTAGGCAGAGGTGTACCTATAGCATTTTACGAATCTCCATACAAAACTGTCATACAGATAAAATTGCGTGATATGAATTGTTTTATGATTCTGCCAAAGTGGCCTTTTTAGGCACCCTGATGGTAAGAAAAGGGCTTGTATGGTTTGTATTTATTTTTATTCAGTCATCACAAATCACAGTTTTTACAATAATTAAAGCTTACTCGCCGTCTTTGCGAGGTTGAATAGTATCTATTGGTGCTAGGTGATAGTGGCTTTCATAGCAGCATTCAAACTTGTACCTGTATACAAGTATTATAATTGTTATTAAAAGACACTGAAACCCCGTTGCAAAAGCAATAGGAAGTAATATAAAATAGACATATCGAGGTATGAGGACCAGGGTGTAAAGTTCACTCATCCTCTATTGAAAAGGCAGGATCCTCCGACCAGACGGGTGTTGTGTCTGGCGGGCAACTGCCCGATGGTATATTTCAGGCCTTTGTATCGTGTATACAAACATTTCTAAAAGAGGAAATTCATGTTAAAAAAGTATAAGGAGCATGAAAATACATAGCTATTATCGGTTAAAGCTTTCAACATTCATTTGGTCAGTTTTTATTAGTAAGTCTATAAATACATTCAGAGATGAATACTTTTTATTTGTTTACTTCAATATTGGAGCTAATTATATTCATGGCATCGCAAACACAAAGAAATAAACTTATTCAATTATACATTTAATCAAATTTACATTTCTATGATTTTCTACAGCGTAGGACTTTTCCGAGAAACTGTACCCTTGAACTACTAGGCATGTGGCATGTGTAGGGATCAGTATTGACGAACCAAAAATATTAAAACAAAGTTGTTAAAATTCAACAGTAAATAGCATGGAGTTCTGTGTACGAGATCGTCAATTTTATATCTATGTCAACATTTGCCTAGCCTTTTCCCATAAATGTTGGTCGGCTTCCAGTCTAACTGGATACAACTGAATACCAGTATTATACGTGGAGCGAAAGCCTATCTAATAACCCAGTTTCTGGGTAATACTATGACCCTTAGTAAAACTGGTTGTCAGATTTTTGGGCTTCTGACTACCCGCGTCAGAAGGTATTCTTTTATTAAGTAGTGCTAGTTTTAAAAATTAATACATGTTTTTATTAAATTTTGGTTTATATTTTGTCTGCACATTGTAAGTTCTCTAAAAGTTTTAGATAAGAGCAACCCGTAGTCAAAATAAATGGGCCACCGGAAGCTGACTAGTCTAAGCCGGAAGTGTCGTACTCTAAGTGACAAAGCTCTTAGGGACCTCATTTCAGAGCTTGTTCATTAAAAGGACCTCTGACATTCGTCGATGTCCTTCAATAAATTCAAGTAAGTGCGCAGTAGGTACACGCTAAGCGCGCGAGTTTGTATAAAACTGGCGTAGCTAGATGACGTAAGATCATAGACAAAGCAAAAGATTATGTACTGTATGTATGTACTGTAGTGCTATTCTGTAAAAATCTCACCGTGAAAATAGAGGTGAAGTCAGCTGTCATTCCACCTGACGCTATAGCTAGCTAGGGATTGAGAGCTCACTTTAAGCTCACGTCACCTAAGTTTTCACGGTCTTCTTCTTCTTAGCGTGTCGATAGCAATCTAAATGAACTCGGCCCAGAATTCGGCTACTTGTTTGGCGCCGTCACCAGCGTCCATCAGTTCCTGTAACGTGCAGCTGACAGGACACGCAGGACACGATGTTATGTGTCCCATCGTTTGTGGAACAGCACCACATTTACACTCCAAGGCAGAGTCGTCTATGAATCTCCACCTGAACAGGTTTTCCTTGCTTCGGCCAACCTGTGTCAGAAGTCTGTTTAAAGACTTCCAGGTCGCCCAAGGTAACTCATGTCCAGGTGGGAGGTCTTCGGCGGGTGGAACGAACGGATTGGGTAAAGAAGCACTGTCTGGCCACAGCTTCAGTCTTTGTTGTGACGGTTCGTCAGTGAGTGGGACGACACACTTTAAAAAACTGTTTCGGCTTTTCAGCCTTTGTGGCACAAGGATGTTGTCGTGCAAAGGGTGTCGTGTGTCGGAGACCATTTTGGATCTTTCGCTGGAGCTTGCCACTGCTCCACTCCACTGCTCCACTGCTCCACTGCTCCACTGCTGGCGCTATTCCTGCTAGTGGATACAGCATTTGTACCGGTGTCGGTATCGGTCACGGTGATATTTTTATAGAATAGCACGGCAGATCTCCCAGCAAAAGCATGAGCTTCAGCAATCATCGTCTGATATATGGTAACTCGAACGCACCATTATGAGATCTAATAGAGCTGTTACAACCATAGAACTACTTACAACAACGGATGAAACTTACCTATTTGTTCTACCATGGTTACAAAATTTAAGATTGACAACAACAAACAACTCTAACAACAACGTTTAACAACTACAATGCCAAAACAACTTTTCAAATTTTTTTTGTGACATATTACAAGATACGACCAGAGTGGGTAACCCTACAGAGAGAAAGCTTGTTTTGATAGGTGCACTACAAAACTTAGAATCTTTGCCTCTGTGGGGGTTACTCTGTGGCGCGACGTTTGTACTAACTCTGAAACACGAAGATTAGCGAAGCACAAACATTTTTTGGTTAACCTGTACGGTATGTAAGGATCGTAACGAGCTTAATTCTTTTGATTCAACAAACCCCCATGAAAAACCTGTACCTAAGTTCCTGAATATTTGAACTATCATAATAGTGTTTAACCAATATTTGGCATGCACACTCTATGATATACGTAGCTACGTAGTACAAATCTCTTCGTAGAATTAATCAGTTTCCATGAGTACCTAAAGTTGACCCACGTTCAATTTTATCTAAATGTTCCAACTGTGGACTTCATATTTACATGTCATTATCTATGTAGGTACCGATAGCAAGATCTTTGTTATTTTAAGCTAGAATAATATAGGCGTTAACATTCAGTTTTACTTTTGGTACCCGCAAATATTCAACTCAAGGTCTTTTGCAAACATTGAACATAAAATTCCCCTCCTCGACTTTTTTATCGTGTCAACTTTTATACTTTTAGAAAAAGAAAAAATACAAGTACTTAAAAATAACTCACTCTTAGATAACTGAAGAAGAATTAGCTTTTTGCCCGCGACTTCATCCCAATGTATTCATACGTTCCCCTTGGAACTCCAACGCCCCCTGGTCCTATAAAGAGTAGTTTAAAAAAATAAATGATTACATTGCGATCTTCAATAATGCAATAATGGCGTAGATCTACTTATAATGTGAATTAATAATAAGTTGATGTAACTGTTCTCTATTTCCCAGGTAAACATGGACAGCGCAGGCGACGCCGAGGGGAACTTCACAGTCATCGGCCTGGTAGCTGATTCCAGTGTTCCAGGGGGTTGGAGCGCCCAGCCCGTCGCCACCTTCCGATATGTCAACTCTTCGGATTTTCTACCGGTTCGTACAGCCATATATACAGGGTGAAATTGAAAACATGCGACAAATCGAAATGGGAGATTGTACAATAATTTGTGTCAATAAACGAAAATGCAGAACCAACGACACCAACTTCCGAAATTAAAGTTATTTATCACTTTGTAGTTTTTTTTGGAAATCGGTTATTTTTTTTTGTAAAAAAGTTTTTATAATAAAAATGAGATCGTACTTGCAAAACGTTTCATAATTAAATTAAATGTAAATTTCCACAAGTTTGACGTAACTTCCTCCGAATGATAGAATTCCTAAGTCACCCACACATTTACCGATCGGAAATTAATTGGTAGCGTTAACAGCTAAAGTTAAAGTTAAGTACATACTTTTTAGACAAGTTCGAGAACTTGTCTAAAAAGTATGTACTTAACTTTCCAAGGTCAATATTAAATTCCACTACGAGTAGTGGAATTTAATATTGACCTTAGATATTGCAAAGTAAATATCGAGATGAAGTACATTGAGTACCACTCTAGTAAATTAGGTTGGCACCTTTTGTTTCGATGAACTAAATTAATCTACCGTTCATTATCATATTAATATAAGGTAGGTTTTATCACTAAGTTAATTAAGTATAGGTTAGTTTATTTAAAGCAGAGGGTACAAGTGGTAACAGCAGCGACTTACGAGTTGTAGGTCGTAGATTCGAACCCAGGCAGGCGCTTTAATTTATGTAAAAAAATCATCACCACTGCTCTCAAAACTGCACTGGGCCCACGTGGTAGATTTACCCAATGCCTCTTACAGAGGGAAGGCCTGTGTAACATTATAAGCTGATCATGCTAGTTTATTTTGTCCAGGAAAACGTGCACCATTGTTGATTGCATCATTGCTTACCTACTATCAGATGAGATAGTACCTACAATAAAAGTAGCAAAAAAAATTGTTGGTACCCACCTAAACATTCAAGCATCACGTTTTGTGAGATCCTAAAAAAATGTTTGGTACATTAAGATTAGTCTGAACATGTTTGCCTTTCCAGAACATCTTCACAATAACTATTCAGTCGAAAAAGGACAGCTACTAATAGTAACCTAAATCCTACGTTGCTGGCCAATCTCAATATTTTCCGGTCTGGTCGCTTTCAACAATATTCATGACTATTTCGGTATAAAGTAACAGAATGGTTAAAGAGGCTTACTTCAATACATGTTTACTAGAGCAGAATAGATTGGCCAAATTTCTAAAAGGAGTAGAACCGAGTCTTTAATAAAAATAGTAACGTTTATGAGAGTATCGTAAGTATTACATGTAATAAATAAATAAATAATTGCTCTATTCGCCTTGAGACGCTTTACTATTTATTATTCAGAAGTTTACTTAACGGTTTTAATAAAATAGAAGTTTAGAAGCAATTTCCATACAAATCCTATTATTCCTAAGTGTGTTGTTTTATTTTTACTACCATATCAGTATTTGTACCATGTTTGGAAGATAAACTACTTTTGATCGATCTCTAGGAAAACTAAGAGACACTATTCTTTTATGTTGATGATATTATCGTTAAGAGATGTGCGTGGTTGATGACCCAAATGCAAACAGTTTTGTAATCATACCTAACCAAGCTCAAAGGCTTAATAGGTTCGAAAAAAATTATTCGTCTAAATAGTCAGCTGTAAATTGAGCGATTAATTGGAGCTTAATTTACAGCATTTTACGTTTTTTTTACCCATCGCTATGTTTACGTAAAAGACATTCATTAGCTTGTTTATTATTATGCTATTAAAGTTTTAACATTATCGTTTTAATTTTAAGTATTTTATGATCAACTTGTTCACCAGCAAAATAGGCGGTCTTACAATATTTGAAACCTAGAGATTATAAAAAAATATTTTACTTCCATTTTAGGGCAACAATAACATACTAAGCTATTAAGTTATTTTAACAGTACTTTTTTATCAAAGGAACTAGTTGAAGCTAACAACATAGGCTGGATTGGAGGAAGTCCACCCGTCGCTGAACCAGATTGCGGCTTCGACGGGATCAAGTGCTCCTTACCACACGACCCTGGGGTCTTGTCTGCAGCAGCAGCAGTAGCAGCGGCGGCCATCTTAGCTGCAGCACTGCTCGTCCGTCACTATAGATACGAACAGAAGCTTGCGTCAGTGCTGTGGAGGATCGAAGCCAAGGATCTGACCTTCATCTCGGCGTACAATGCGCAGAGTACTGACAAGGTAGTATGCGAAGTGAGTTTTTTTTATAATACTATTAAAATACTTAAACCTTCTTCTCTACCGTTTTAGGGGAAAGGATGAAATGATTGGTTTGTATGGCGTATATCATCGTCATCTTTTCAGCCGAAAGACGTCCACTGCAGGACATAGGCCTCCCCCAAGCACCGCCATTCGATCGGTTATGTGCTTTCGCATCCTGTGGATTCCTGTGGCCTTCCGGTACACGTTCTCACTCGAGAAAATTTCAGCTCCATCGGCCATCTGTTCTGCGAACAATGTCCCATACCCACTGCTACTTAAATTTGGCAATTCATGCTTAGGGATTAGACCCCTCATGGATTCAGCACATGATTGTGTAGATGCGTTAAAAAAAAGTGCAATACTTACGCGGTCAAAATGTATGGAACAGCCAAATTTTTTTTTAATAACCTGCTGAATTCATGGTTACAGTTTGCGCTTCGATGTCGATGATGAGCCTGCCTCAAGAATTGGGCTATCAAATGTAAAAAAAAAATCAAATCCGGTAGTTCCAGAGATTACCGTGTTCAAACAAACAAACTTTTCTCTTTGTTATTAGTTTATAAGTAGATAAATTGTTTACAAGTAAAACTGTTGACGATTTCGTTTCAAGATTGATGACAAATGCGTACACTGATTGGACAGGTCCATTCAATCTGTGTGGTTCTTTCCTCAAAAGACCATTTCAGACAACAATCTACATGGTCCTCACATGATCTGACCTAGATTATGTCTGGACTTTAAAAGAGACCTAGTGAGTGAGAGGTCTAGTGGTTGCAAGCGCTACTACTGAGCACGAGGCCTTATATTCGATTCCCGGTTCGGGCAAAGTGTTATTGAATTTTTTCATAATTAATTCTCAATAACAGCCCGGAGTCTGGATTACGTGATACTTGCCCGGACCCCCCTCTCCCCCACGTGAGATTGGGTGAGAATCGGCTTGACCCCTAAACGCGTCACATAATTAATGGATACCCCTAATAGGCTCGCCCCCTATTACATGGGACTTAAATATAAATGGCGAAATGTGGGTGTATTATAGGTACACCTCTAACTAATCCTTCGAGAAATACACGCCTGTTGTTTTGTTATTTATAAACGTCTTTTATTCACGTAAAATTAAAGTGAGAGATCATTAAGGATTATGGGCGTTTTGGCCGGTATGTCCAATAAAAACCACATAATATACATCAAATTAAAGTTAATATCAATTTTCATTATGAGCAGAAGACTGAAATCTTCAGACCAGCAAGTACCATGTAAACGTATTAGTTTATGACGCTAATGTTCAAAATCAAAAAATCAAAATCAAAATATTTTATTTCACATAAAACATGGGCACTTATGAAACGTCAGAAGCTAGGTGCACGGTTCCAATTGGTCGTTTCCTATGGAGAAGAACCGGCAAGAAACTCCACGGTTACTCAAAAGAGTAAACTAAAAGTGAAACTTGAAAACATTGTAAAAACCATCTATAAAAAAAAAATTTTTGGTTTTTACAATGTTTTCAAGTTACAATAGGTATGGGAGGACAGCGTAGGCCTGTCAACAAGTACCAGGTACTTGATAATATAAAAAATCATCTACAGATCTAAAGTCTAAAAGGCCTACAAAGTCCTCACATTTACAAAATTAGAATGTTCATTGCAGTAGTGCTTTGCTGTAAAAATCTCACCGTGTTAACTCAGGTGAAGTGAGCTGTCATTAGTGTCAATCGATATAGCATCAGATGGAATGACAGCTCACTTCACCTTATTTCTCACGGTGAGATTCTAACGGAATCGACCTGCAGTTCTCAATAATATAAGTCATTGACTCATAACATTGAGGGGGCTTATGGCTAAGTAATAACAGCCGCACGGGTCGATCGATCAGGTTAAGCTGCACTTGCTGTGGTTGGTCCCTGGATGGGTGACCATTTTTACATACCAAGACTCCTCCGTGCCTCATTCGTGGATCTCATTAAAACTCTATTGGTCATCAGGCCAGGATCCGTACAAAATTCCCATAATTTTTTTAACACTACGCTTAATTATATGTAACACGTTTGATTTAGATAACTTTAATATACTTACGTCAATATCTGTCTCTCGTCTCTAAACATCTTTCTTCCCTACAGACGTCAATGCAGCATGACATGGAAACCCGACGCGCTCACACTACGATAGCCATGTACAGAGGCAACATCGTCGCCATCAAACGCCTGCGAAAGAAGAGCATCGACGTCACCAGGGCCATCAAGAAGGAACTGAAACAGGTGAGGGTGTGTCTTGATCCTCTCCTAGTTCCTACTATCATATTATAAACGCGAAAGTTTGTGAGGATGGGCGTGGATGGATGGATGGATGGATGTTTGTTACTCTTTCGCGCAAAAACTACTGAACGGATTTTGACGAAACTTTACGCTATGCGTGTGAAACCGCGGGGCGTCATAAATATAAATTAAGTAGCACATCCACATAGAGCAGTGGTGGCACAGTGGTAGCGGCCCCACTTACGAGGGTCGAGGGTTTGAGCCGAGACAGGCGCTTTATTTTGTATAAATAATTTCATCACCACTGCTCTCAAAACAGTGAAGGAAAACATCGTGAGGAAACCGGTCTGTCTTAGAACCAAAAAATCGAAGACGTGTGAAACCTACCAATCCGCACTGGGCCTGCGTGGCAGATTACAGCCTACTCCCTTTCGAAGAGGGGAGGCCTGTGTTCCAGCAGTGGGAACATTATAGGCTGAAAGTAGCACATCCAAGGTCATTAGGATCGGGCCTGCGGACGGCGAGTAATGGGTAGTTAACACAAAGGGCTATGGAAGAAACACGGATGGGTTTTAGTCAGTAAGAGTCTGACACTCCGTTCCGCTCTACCCAGAGCGGGAGGGGATCCTCATTTGATGATTTCCCATCATAAAAAAAAGGTCATTAGGATTGATCAGAAGGCCAATTCCCGTAATAAAAATCTTTAAAAATTAGTCGCAATCTCATCACAGCGACAATCATTTCAAAAACTTGTCAAACATATATTGGAAATTAGAGTAATTTTTGGCAGGTTGAAACTGAAATCAAACTGTGAACGTTCTTAAAATTACGAGAAATGCCCCTCTGATGTCACACAAAACCACGGATCCACCGGAAGATGTAAATCCAATAAGCTGAAATCAATGTAGGGCAATCCTTATGTGCTTTGCACACCAAGCGCTGTCCGGTGCGGCGCAGCGCGGTTCGTAGACTTTCTTTTGATGTTTTATGACCGTACCTACGATTTTGTATGAAACGCGTCGCTACGCTACAGGAACCTCGTCGTACGTACCCCACCACGCTTGGTGTATGGATCTCCTTACCGTTCTGTTCTACCTTGTTCTGTTTGCCTGCCTCGTTGGTTTAGTGCTCATAAGTGTGGCAGAAGGAGCATATTGATATAAGGCGTTTTCATTACGAATTTCCCGGAGTCATGATTTGTTCCGGATTAAATATTGCTTTCAATCCGGAACAAATCGTGACACCAAGCTGCTACTCGGGCGCGCCCTCACGTTATTCAATTCAATTAATATTTATTATAATCCATAATGTACACATATATGTAGTAAATATTATCAATAGAATCAATTATGGATCCTGTTGGGTACAGCTAAATTTTAAATAAGCGGAGAGGAAGAGCGCTTTTATGATTTTCCTTAAGACTATTTTTTTCTTTTGTATCAATTTTTTACAGTATTATTAGTTCTTATATTATATATTATTACTTATTTATTTATTCTCTGAATATAATTTGTGTAAGTCACGTTCAAAGTTTCAAACATGTTGCCGCTTTTCTAACACATTGCCGCCCACTACAATACCGTCATCTATGGAAGCGTTTTCATAGAGTTACAAAACCAATACTGTCGGCACTGTCGCTGCGGTCCGTCATTGCGATTGGACGACATTGCCGCTGTGGATTGCGGTTTGCGGTTGCGTTGGCAATTGTATCTGATCTTATCTTTATTAATCGTTGAAAACATAAAAACCAAAGGGTTTTTATACTTGACTGCGTTTATCCAGAAGGTTTCCATTGCAAGAGACATTTCCGCTTGGTGTACCACCGTTGTATCCAAATTAAAGTTATATTAATAATATTACTGGTTTAGCAAGATTCATATCCTCTTGGATGATTCACCATGTTTTTTATGCTGTAGAAACAGGCAGGAATATTTTTATTTGGGTTCTGATTGCAAAATTCGGGAATGAAATTAAATTGACATGCATCAATGAGCGTATAAAAAGGCCGTAGACACAAAAATCACATTAGGTCGCAAAGAAATGCACTGTTCACATTTTTTGGGATGTTGTTAGAATTGATACTAATAGTATAAAACCGCAGCTTCGAAAGACAGAGGGGCAATTCTCGTAATTTTAAGAATGTTCACAGTCTGATCTGAGACTCAATTTGTCACAAATACCTCTAGTTTCCCCTACATTTAGACAAGTTTTTGACATTTGTTTGTCGCCGAGATGAGACTGCGACTAGATTTTGAACCATTTAAATTACGAGAATTGGCCTTCTGTACTAACTGCGTGGTGCTCGAAAATCCTCAAACTTTTCGAACTTTTTGACTTATAACTTCTAAAATATGCATCCCACGGAAAAGTCACCCAATTTGAGCGCAGCTGTAGCTCGATGTAGATCCAATAGAACCCGATATGGAGCACTTAAAACTTTAGACATTTTCCACAAAACGTTCAAAATTATTTCTTGTGCACCCCCAGTACGTAGAACTTTCACTATGATGGGCCAGATTAGAAAAATTTGGTTGTAAAAGAACCTTATTTTTTAAATCTGGCTCGAGCCTAAATAATGACAGCCACACATCGAGAAATTATACGATGGATGGGATCCATGTATATTGACCAGCTACATAGACCGAACTTAGGTCACATTTCAGCAATAATTATTGACCCTAGGATTTTAGAAATGGGTTATAAAAGTGTTCCATTTTTAGCCACAGGTGACATTGGTTGGTCCATTAATCTACTACCAAACGAGACGTGAACTCGTCGGGGCATGTAATCAATCATTTCACTTTTGTATAGTCTGCTGTTGAAATTCAAGGTTAAGAATTCAGTTAGTACGTTTTTCAATTTAAACAACTTCGACAAAACTTCACAGGCGGTATCGAAAGGTACATAACTAAGGGTGATAAAAGACAAAAGCATTTATTATGCTCATAATTATAAGTTCTTTAGAAAGGTCAGGTGTAGTAGATATCTACTCGCAACCGGCGTCCGTGTACTGATGTATGAACGTAAACGAGCAAAAGGAGTATGTAAAGACCATAGCAGGTGACGTTCTGTAGTTTTTGCCTACACCCTTAGGAATGTATGTATAATTGAAATTAATATCTGTGGACACAGGTGAAGTTTATATTTTTTATCCAAACGTTTTAACTTCTCCCTTTAATAAAAGCACCACCAAGATGGTTTATGATTATTTAAACAACAAAGAATATTTGTTACTCTCTTCGCATAATATTGACGTTTTCCTTCAAACTTCAGCAGTTTACTTCCTATCTTGTGACAATTGCCTCAGCAATAATATTTTATTTTTATGGAATTGCCCTGAGGTTGTTCATAGCAACGGCAAGCTAGCAATCTTTTCTCATCAGTAGTAAGAGTTCGTCCTTTATTTGCAAATGCTCCTTACTATCTAATTTTATAGGGGTAGTAAAGTTTATGCCCATTTAGTAGTAAAAATAACAGAACCTTGAGTCTATTCCTGTCTTAACTTATACTGCGCCGCTTCAATGGCTACATTAATTTAACACACGTATATACGGTTTCGCGTTTTCGTTTTATGAACATATATTTTAATTTTAATTATTTGCAATTTTATAAAATAGCATCTTGAAACAACTCAAACTCAAACTCAAACTCAAAGCATTTATTTCAATTAAACCATTTACAGGCACTTTTGAATTGTCAAGAAGTCGGTCAGTCAGAAAATATGAAGCTAGTTGCCCATTCCAAAGCGTAGGTACCTATGGAGAAGAACGGGCAAGAAACTCCATGGACACTCTTTTAAATTATATTTTTACAAAAATATTTGTTACATCATTAATGTTGAATTTATAATTATATGTGAGAACGATGTAATAAAATAAAAAAGACGTACGTGTTAAGAGCGTCCAGAGTACAGCAAATAGTACTTAACAAAACAACAATAAAAAAAAAAAAAAAAAAAAAATTAAATAAGCCGAGGCAGCCAATTGATGACCAGTCCCAACTGACGGCGCCCGTTCACGAACATGACGCATAGATCAGCACCATTCAGCTCAACCATTTTGAAGGGAGCTAAATGACCCAACACACGCCACCGTCAGCGAGACATTTTAGTGAGCATGACATACTATCAGCCGCCAGGGCACATTCAAGTCAATGAAAGACATATTATTACCCGGTAAATGGTAGCTCACATAGAACTCACATCTGTGCTATGAAATTATACAATACAAAGGAAATTGAGTTTATACAATGCAAATATAGTCCCACAATCTTCAGCAGCTCCAACAGTATGTTCAAGTGTTAATCAATTAGTTGTGGTTGTGGAGCAGGACCAGCATTGATCCAGGCATCTTTATCAACGATGTAATCCTCTAACTTATAATATGCCTGCCTGCATAGTGTGCGTTTTATACAAGACTTGAATTTTGTCTCATTCAGTTGAAGAATGTGGGGAGGTATTTTATTATAACATTTTAAACAGTACCCCATAAAAGATGAGTCTACTTTAGCCAATCTGAAACCTGGTTGAACTAATAGGTCCCTATTTCTAGTACTATAATTATGTCTGTCACCTCTTTTACTAAAAAGATGTAAATTTTTCCTTACATACATGATGTTTTCGTAGATATATTGACAAGGCACCGTCATGATGTTAATATCCTTAAACAGTTCCCTTAGAGAATCGCGCCTGCGGAGATTATATATGGCTCTGATGGCTCTTTTCTGCAGGATAAAAATAGAATCGATGTCTGCAGCCCGTCCCCAAAGTAAAATACCGTATGACATGATACTATGAAAGTAACTAAAATAGACTAATCTCGCGGTATCTACATCAGTAAATTGACGGATTTTTCTGACAGCATAAGCTGCTGAACTTAGCCGTCCTGCAAGAGATGTTAAATGAGGACCCCATTGTAGCCTTGAGTCGAGCGTGATCCCAAGGAAAACAGTTTTATCGACGAATTCTAGTTTCTCTTGATTCAACATTATCTCACAATCACTACCCTTGACATTTGGTAAAGAAAATCTTATGCACTTAGTTTTTTTTCCATTTAATACTAAATTATTAGCAGTGAACCAATTGTGGACCAGCAGTAGGGCATTATTTACGTCGTCAAAATTTGTAGCACGTCTATTTATCTTAAAAATTAAGGAAGTGTCATCAGCAAATAACACCATTTGTGGTTGATTTTTTAATAAATGGAGTAGATCATTAATATACACCAAAAAGAGGAAAGGACCCACTATCGAGCCTTGTGGCACACCCATTTTTACTGTTAAACTAAGCGAATTGACACCATTTATTTGAACTTGCTGTTGTCTATCATTTAAATAAGAATTAACTAAACTGAGCGCAAGTTTTCCAAGTCCGTAATGCTCAAGTTTCAAAAGCAAGGTTTCGTGATCGACGCAATCAAATGCCTTGGAGAGGTCACAAAAGATTCCTATGGCATCTTGAGCCTCTTCCCACGCGTTAAAAATGTGTTTTAATAAGGTTACACCGGCGTCGGTCGTACAACGTCCTTTGGTGAAACCATACTGTTGATCGTGAAGGATTTTATTCGTGTTAAAATGATTGAGCATCTGATTAAGCATTATCTTTTCAAACACCTTGCTGAAAACCGGCAACACGGATACAGGTCTATAATTATTAGTGTCTTTACTGTCCCCGGATTTGTAAAGTGGTATTACCTTACTGTATTTCATTAAATCGGGGAAGACTCCTTGATCCACACACGAATTAAATACTAAGGCTAAGTAAGGCGCAATAGTCTCAATTATGGAGGTACAGACCTTAATGGACATTCCCCAAAGATCTTCGGTCAATTTGATCTTAATTTGCTTAAAAGCTTTAATTACTGTTATGGGGTTAATATGCCTAAAGTTAAATTCAATCGGGCAGGCTGAAACGTTCGCCCTTACTAAATCAAAAGCGAGCGAGGGCGAGGAATTTAAGGTTTCAGTTGTTTTGAGTGGGATACTAGTAAAGAAATTTACAAATTCTTGAGCAACATTTTTGTTATCGCAAATGAGACCACTTGACGTCTGCAGTGTGTAATCAGAATTATGTTTTTTGTTCCTGTTCGTTTCGTTATTAATAATTTTCCAAACCGTCTTTATTTTATTGTCTGCTGATTTAACCTTGTTGCTAATGTATAAGGCTTTAGCTGCCTTACAAGCGTTCTTAAAAGTTCTAGAGTAAGTAGCAACATATTTAGTAAAAGTATCTGTGTTAATATAAGGCTTAAGGCCATACAGCTCGAAAAGTCTTTCCCTACTTTTCCTAAGTCCTTTAGTTGCCCAGTCACAAAATAAAAACTTAGGGCTGATACTTTTAGTGATTTTTTCAAAATAATTATTGAACTCAGTTTGTACAACCGAAAAGAATTCTGTATACAAAATATTAACATTGTTCACTGTCAGGTTCTGATTACTTAATTTACAAATTAAACTGCTATTGAATTTATTTAAATTAACAGATGTTATTGGTCTGGATTGGATCTGCACTTTTTGTATTGGCATGCTGGACTCAAAGGTTACAGTTTGACCACTGTGATCAGAAGGGAGATAATTACTGCCTTATTACCAGTTGCAAGCTTTGCCAAAACATCTTCCATTACTGACTCAAATATAGAATAGTTTTGATAATTTGGGGGTCTGTAAACGCACACTATAACATGCTTATCTAGCTCAACACAAGACAGTTCAATGTTATGTTCAACCGATAGATCAAGTATGTCTTTACGAGGTTTGTATTTAATACAACTTTTAATTAGGATTAATGAACCACCACGCAGCATTGAATTTCGATTAAAACAACTGGCCACACTATAATTGTCATAGTTAATTAACATTTCTGAATCTTTTAACCAATGCTCAGTTATACAAATAATGTCAAACATTGTTTTTTCTAAAAACAACTCAATTTCCAATTGTTTGGAAGAAAAACCTTGAATATTTTGATGAAATAATTTCAAGGATTTCTGCTTAGCCCCTTTTCTACAGTTCACAATTTTAGTGCTAGAAAATACCTTTTTGTTATTAAGTGTAACTATACTGTTAGTGGTACCTTCTGTTGTCTTACAAACTAGTTTAAACTATCAGAGCTAACCACATTAACATTAGTACTATTACTAATTGTGGTGCTAATTAATGATGACTTCGACATACTAATTATGTCTGAGTTAATATTAAATGCTAATAGCCTAGCTATTTGACGTCTAAAACTAATGGGCAGATACACAGTATCCCTAGTCGACCTTAGCTTATCAACAAAAATGTTGGTATCAAAAAATATAAACTTGTCACTATAGTGACTAACTATGAAATGCATGTAATTATTTAACATGTGAATGTAGTTGTTTTGTCTGTTTGACAAGTGCTCAAAATATGGAAAAGCACACAAAATTATTTTCTTACAATTTAACTTTAATAGGTTGGTGACACTATCAGTGATATCATCTTTTTTAACATTTAAACTATTACCTATAAGCACAGTAATAATGGCACTAGGATCATATTCATTAGTAGTTATTGAAGACATTATTTGTTTGTAGGAAGTCTGAGGCATGCAAAAGTTTTGAGAAGAATGACACAGGTTGTTGCTAAGTAATTTACCTAACCCTTTTCCAAAACTATCAGAAAACATAATGGAGCAGTAACAATCTTTACTACTACAAGGGAGAGAACTAGCTTCAGTCTGAACTACTTGCACTGGAGCTTGTTCAATATCTGGTGTATCTTGATGTGGAATAAATACCTGAGCACTTCCTGACTGGGACGGGTCCACCGTTGCCTCAGTCTGGAGAGTGTCAAGATTGGAATTCCTTTGCAATGAACAATGAGGGCTGCTGAAAGTCAGCGGGTCCACTTTTTCTGCATTGGAATTGCACATGTCCACTAACACATTTGCTGCAAGGATATGCTCCTGAATTTGTTTTTCAGATCGTACATACTTAGTATAAAGTGAGTGTATTGACTCTTCAAGTACCTGAATTTCAGACTGTAAGCTTTGAGTGTCAATCTCATAAATGTTCTTACTGTCTTCTAATTTAATTTGATAGTTATTTAATTTATTTAGAAGAAACACACGTTCTTTTCTTAGTTTAATGTTATTAGAACTGTGTTTTTGTTGTTTCCTAAATTTATTGCATTTTTTTATGATTTTATTAAGTTTTGCATATTTTTTAATTTTATTTTGACTTACAACCTTAAATAACTGTAGCGCAGGGGTCATTTGCCGAGGTCGTGGATCTTACCATCGCATCAATGAAATAAAACGAATAACGTGCAAAGACTAGTCAAATTGAGGGAAAGACGCAGTCGGTAATTTTCAAATTATTATTTTACTAGCAGCGCCGCTCGGTTTCACGCGCGTAAGTCTCGATCCCGCGGGAATATCGGGATAAAAAGTATCCTATGTCCTTTCCCGGAACTCAAACTATCTCTATACCAAATTTCATCTAAATCGGTTCAGCGGTTTAAGCGTTAAGAGGTAACAGACAGACAGACACACTTTCGCATTTATAATATTAGTATGGATGTTATATTTTTTTATGATTACGGACCACTAACAGTTTTTTTTAGTGAAGATAAATTTTAGTTTAGTCCTGTCAAATGAATCAGCGCCTGGCGTAAATTTACGTAATTTTAGTAGGCAAGTTTTTAATCACGTCTAAACTTGTATGGAGTAGTGTCAGGCGCTGATTAATTTGACAGGACTAAACTAAATTTTATCTTCTGTCCTTTTCGTGATGAAACAGAAAGAAAAAGATGTACTGAACTTAAATTTAGTTTAGTTTGTGAACAAGAGAATCGGCACTATTTTCTATTATTAGGTACTTCTTTTATGTTTTGTTTTGGTGTACTAAAAATGTAGTTTGACCCCAGATAAATCTACAATTCGGCCTTAGGCCTACCCTCTCCTAAGCAGAAAAGTTTCCTAAATCCAATAATACACAAAATAAGATTTACAGTCTGGAGTGTAAGTTATTCATGGTACTCAACATAAGCCCGTACTATATAAAGTCAGTCTATTTATAGCATTCATGATCTGCATTGTGGCTTGCTAGAAGCCCTACAGCAGTGTTCATAAGATCAGATAATTTACATTCCATTGCCGTCAGATATCTTCTTTAGTGACATGTATTCTAAGTTGATGTTTGAGTTGGATTTGTAAGAAAAATGTCCTAACAAGTTTTTCGTTGCAATGGAATTTGAACTTTGTTAAGTATGAAATTCCGTTTGTTGTTCCATAACTTGAAAATTATCTTAAATTCTTAATTGAAATATATAGCTTATCGCTCTATTTCGGCAAGCAGTGGAGCAGTGGTAATGGCCTCGACTTACGAGTTGTATGTCGTGGGTTCGAATCCAGACAGGCTTTACTTTGTGTAAATTATTTCATCACCACTGCTCTCAAAACGGTGAAGGAAAACATTGAGAGGAAACCGGCCTGTCCTAGACCCAAAAAAATTAAGACATGTGACATCTACCAACCCGCACTGGGCCTGCATGGTAGACTACGGCCCACTCCCTCTCACAGAGAGGAGGCCTGCAGTGTCCCAGCAGTGGGAATGTTATAGGCTGATTACGTTATGCCTATCGGTCCGGAGGCGTAGGATTGAGTGGCTCATGAGTCTCGAATCAATGAATACTCAGATAATTACGTATGTGTCAAATATCTGGAAATTACGGAGAGCGCCCTTGGACTGAAAATGACATCTCATCGGAAGCTTGGGATTGCGGTAACTCGTGCGCCTCTAATCGAATCCTAATCCTATTCTGAACTATAATAATGTTGTTCAATTCGTTTGTTTTTACTTTGGTTGCATGGTCTTTTCATCCTATTAGAATACAATCCAGTCATGGGTTACTGACGTTGTATGAATTTGTTTCAACAATACGTTTTTTGTATACTTAATGGGAATTAACCATTCACCAATTATATCCTAACGATTTGAAAAAAAGGAAATACGTTTATTTGCGGTAAACATGACACAAAAAAAAACAAGTTTGGCGGAAAGTATGCGATGATTTTGATGTTTCCAGCAATATTAAAAATCTTTCTGTTATAATTTTAACGGTAATTTTTTTCAGGTTTTACTTATGTTGATCTTTAGTTTGCTATAGGTACTGGTAGTTGACAAAAACTATCTGGGTATCCACTACAAGCAACAACTTCTTTTTTTTTTGTATGCTCGTGTTTCTGTGACAAATAAACCTATTTTTCTTTCTTTCTTCACGCATCTATTTGTGTTTTGGATAAAAATGGCCAACACGACAAAGAAAATGCAGCAGCATGGATACCCAACTTGACTACAACTACAAAATACTACCTAATACATTTTTCTTTACCAGATCCGCGAACTTCGCCACGAAAACCTGACAGCCTTCGTAGGAGTCTGCGTAGAATCCGGCTCAGCATGCATCGTCTCAGCCTACTGTTCCCGAGGTTCCCTAGCCAGGGTCCTAGCAGATAGAGACCTGCATCTCGACGATATGTTCGTAGCAAGCCTGGTAGCCGACCTGCTCCGAGGACTGACCTACTTGCACGATTCGGCGCTGATCTCGCATGGGAACCTGACCTCGAGCAATTGCTTGGTGGATAGCCGATGGGTGCTGCAGATTGCAGATTATGGGCTTCATAACTTAAAATGTAAGTGCTTCTGTTCCTATTTTCTTTAATCTTAGCAATAGAGGTGGCCAAAAGTGTCTAGATAGCTGGGGACTATATATAGCTCTCCTGGAAATCATTATCATTGATAAAAGGTCGGCGTTTTGAGAACTCTGAACGCCTTTTGGAAGTAAAAAAAGTGTTGATATTTGAAGAATTTTCGGAGTTACCTTTACTGTATTTTTAGCTATGTGGAAATTAATAGCAAATAATAACTAGGTTTACTTTGAGATACACTTTTACACTTATTTATCGATAATTTTGCTATAAACCAGTAATCCCAAATAACGGACATACGATTAATTAAAACCAATGGGCAATTTCATATCGTGATGAATACAACTGGATCATTTAAACCAGGGTATATTTTTAAATATCAGGATATGAAATTAAATGCATTTTTCGACCAACTTTTTTGTGTTTTTCGATGTTCAATGACTGAGTTTTCAAGGTAGGTATATTTGATGCATGTCTTTAAAGTTTACAGATAAAAAGGATAAAACCTTTGTGTACAAATCGAAGCTTTGTAAGCTTTGATTTGTCCTCAAAGGTATAAAACCTTTGGCTGGCTGTGTTTAAATAGGGATTTTACAAAGCTATTGATTTCAACTAAATATATAGCTGTTTCTGTGAATCAAGAATAAAGGGCTAAGGCAGGAACACGGATAAACGCCCGGGTGTCACCACTGCGAGGATCGCCCAGAGGACACGGTGGAGCACACGGTGGAGGTCTGTCCCGCTTGGGCAGAGCACCGCCGTGTCCTCGTAGAGGCGATCGGCAGCGGCGGCGACCTCTCGCGCCCGGCCCTGGTCCAAGCCATGGTCCGGGGCGAGAGGGAGTGGGAGGCAGTCACCTCCTTCTGCGAAGCAGTCATGCTAGCGAAGGAGGTGGCGGGATGGGCGAGGGAGAGAGCCGAGAGGGCCGCCCGTCCCAGCCGCCGCGGTAGACGCCCCGGGCGTCGGGAGCCGCGTGACGACTCCCGGCCACCGTAGGCGCGGGCCTGCGGACGGCGAGTAATGGGTAGCTCGCCGTCCGATCAGGACCAGGCCCGTGCCGGACGGCGCGTATGTGTTCCACGCGCGCCTCAAAGAGCTGTCAGCAGACACGGAGGGGCCCGTCAGGGCCGAAGCCTGCCGGGGCAGCGGGATTGTCCGAAAGGGTTACCGCTGCCCCGGAACATAAAGGGCTAAGGAAGGAACACGGATGGGTTTTAGTCAGTAAGAGTCTGACACTCCCTTCCGCTCCACCCAGAGCGGGAGGGGTCATTGGATGATTTCCCATCCTTAAAAAAAAAAAAAAAAAAAAAGGCAGGAACACGGATGGGTTTTAGTCATTAAGAGTCTGACACTCCCTTCCGCTCCACCCAGAGCGGGAGGGGTCATTGGATGATTTCAAATACTTAAAAAAAAAAAGGACGTACCGATTTCCTCACGATGTTTTCCTTGCCTTGCCTATATATTATCTAGAAAAAAACTGAGTCTTGATCACGCCCTTGTTCACTTCATATTGGCGATTACAGGCAATTAATATGGGCTTGATGTGTTGCAGTTGGTCACGGATATCGGATGTCATTCAATAGATCTTTGACACTTGTTTGTCGTTTGAATCTCGGTAGTCACGACCTTTCTAGCTGTATCATCTTTCACACAGTCCTGCGTTCGTTTCATTTGTCTTAACCCTCTTCTAGCCGTTCATACTCAAAACTTTCCGCATGACACTTTCCTAATTCCGCCGTATATCATGCTCATCATGATATGAGCTGATTTTCACACAACTTATCAGTCACCGATATCAATCGATCGATCGATATCAATCGATCGATCGATATCAATCGATTGTAATCTTAAGAATCTTATTATAGGACTGAATAAATACCGCCTTATTTCTGTCACATATATTTGTGCCAATTTCAATAAGAGACTGTAACTGTGTAAATCGCTGTAGGCACATAGGGAAACGTTATATCCATTAGATTGATTTACACAAAACAAATCGGTACTCCGCAGGAGCTCGTTTAATTAATTGCCCGAAACCTCATGTCGTATTGTCACAAGCGATCACAAGAAATGTTTAAGTTGAGTATGGTTTAATATTGAATCTAGAGGCAACAGTCAATACTTGATGATTTTTTTATCGTCTCGAAAATTTTACAGGGTGTTCTACCCGTGAATATGAACAACTTTCGTTACGGGACCAACTCTAAAATCACGAAAAAATACAGCTGTTTCATACATTTTGGTCTAGTAGGTAGGTATGCACCAGATTTTTTTTTCGTGATTTCAGAGTTGGTCCCATAATGAAAGTTGTTCATATTCATGGGTAGAACACCCTGTACAAATTTCGAGACGGCAAACAAAATCATCCTTTAATTATGTAGAACGTGGGTGAGGACCAAGGACCTACTTGTATTAACTAGCTTTTACTTATTTATAAACTAGCTTTTCCCCTGGGCTTCGCTCGCCTGGACGTCCGAAAATTTCCCACGGGAACGTGCTACCAGGATTAAAAGTTGCTAACCTAAAAGTTGTGTGTTAATTAATTTTATAAACTAGATATCTGTATGCCAAAAGAGTTCGAAGATTTTTCTATGGAAGCTGGCAAATCCACCCGCCGCCTTTTTGTTTTTTTTTTCTCAATTTCCGCGGACGATGATAGTAGTATAGATATAGACACTTATACAAACAAAAAAGAGGGCAATAATATGGTACCCTAACTAAAGTGTCATGTTTCTGATATATTTGGAGTTAAATATCACCATATGAGATCCATCATGCGTCATCTATCTATCTATCGTTATACCTACTTACTTAGTGCACAATAGTGTATTATGCCCAAACACATGTGCACTCTTTGTTCCTTTACTCTCATAGTCCGATGGAACGGCAATCCGACGATCGGGGAAAGATCAGGCTCAGGACCAATGTCTTTACGTGCTTTCCGAGGCACGGGGAAGGTTGACTGGTAGAGAATGCCTATGGCATTAAGTCCGCCTCTGTACATTTTTGTGCTTGAAGTATGAAATGAATAAATATCACACCACCAACTTCCAAACTTTTTTCAAACATTCCTAACCGACCTGGGAATCGCACCCAGGACCACGAGACTAACAGGGCAGTCAAAACTATAATAAGTACATATACAAGTGCCTGTAAATGGTTTGATTGAAATATAATGCTTTGACTTTATACTCACCCCCTTACTGAAAGACGTTGTGTAACTATTCATCTGATATAATACGTTTATTAGTAAGCGGGTTAAAGGTTAACCTTTGCCTCTACATTGGTAAAGTTGCACAAAATTATTAGTGTGGATATCACGACCTTTATAGTACCGAGGGTGACTTGTGAAATTACACTTGATTACACCGATTTGATGAGAACGGAACGCCATTCTCATCAAATCGGTGTAATCAAGTGTAATTTATTATGCTGATCCATTTAAAAATTCTCATAAAAAGTAATAAATTATGAGCAAAAAAATTCGTCATGTCGTCAGTATTGAGTACCTAACGTTACGTTAATGGGATTTGCATATTTATTTTATGTACAGTCACCGAAGGAGATAAGTAGCCAGGGTCGTCGGATATAGTTGAAGTTTAATAAGAAACCTGAAAAATGAGCGAATAATAAAACCCTGTAGGTACCTACTTATGTCAAAGTTTTTGCCCAAATTTACAAGAATTTTCTTCCACCAGATGGCTGCTCCGACGCTGAAGACGCCTTAAGAATGGAACGCCGTATGCTATGGAGGGCGCCTGAACTCTTGAGGGACCCGAATCCTCCCACCAGAGGTTCGCAGAAGGGAGATGTGTACTCCTTTGGTATCATTCTGTACGAGATTCTTGGAAGGAACGGACCTTGGGGTGATACGAACCTTACTAACGCTGGTGAGTGATTGTCTTTAGTATTTAGTTTAATACTTCGGTTTCATGTAATATCCGCTTGACGAGTGAGCAATGTCCAGTGACTTTTATTGCTCTAGTTACATAACTTTTACTAAATTTATGTAACACAACTGACCATTTATACTAGGTACTAAATTAAACAACTATCTATACACATAAATAACGTGCCCAGAAGACTGGCAGCATTGCCATATAGGTTATATTACCATAGGTGAGGGTTGTTAGTCATGTCATGTACATGTTAAAGAATAAGTTTAAGAGCGTTTACGCCGTACGGCATTTCATACAAACTTTCAAGCCGTTGTTTTTCGAAATGAATGAACCGATATTAATGAAACTTCATACGCATAAGCAAGATACAAAGGTCTAAAAAGTTAGCAGAGAACATTTTCAAAATGTCTTATTTAAAAAAAGATAACTGGAAATCTCTGTTTCTATAGAAACTTTAAAATCGGTCTAATTTGGCTGTAACACAATTTTTCGAAAATGTTCTCTGCTAACTTTTTAGACCTTTGTATCCTGCTTATGCGTATAAAGTTTCATTAAAATCCGTTCATTCATTTCGGAAAACAAGGGCTTAAAACTTTGTATGAAATGCCGTACGGCGTAAACGCTCTTAAGGATAGATACCTATCTATCTATCAAATTTTTGTTTTCTTTTTTTTCTCCTTTCTGACGTTTTTTTAATATTGTATTGTGTCTTTTGGTGCGCTGAATAAACGTATGTGAGAAAAAAAAAAGAAAACATAGATTAAAAAGATAAATTGACCCATAGACACCTCATATCTTTAACGGTTAAAATGGTTGCAACAAATGGGAGTCCAGCTCAGCTTAAGCCAGGGACAATACCTGACGCTGGTTAAGGCTGTTGAAATAAGGACTACTTGTTTGGGCAGGCGTGTAAAAAATAAAAGCAAACAAAATCATCACCAGCACACTCTTAGAAAACAATAATAGTTAAATAGTGGTAATCACCGTTATACATTTCCTCGGATCGGTTTAATTACCTAGTTTAAACTACTTGCCTACTGAAGTACTAATACTACTACGGTACTTTTGATTGGTTATGATTTTTGACTGCAACATATATAGTTACACTGAATAAAGTTCTTATACTAAATTAACGAATAACCTAACCTAACTAAAACTATTAATTAACATAAAATTAATTCAGAATAATAACAGTCACAACAACACGTCAAACTAGTCAAATAAACCGTCCCTAACTGTTCCCGGTGAAAAGGTGCCCAAAACGCTTGCTGCATTACCACGTTGGATGGCAATGGCTGACCTTTGCACCGAGAACGAGCTGGAGCGGAGTCACCCGTTTTGTCAGGGAGCTTGTGCCCTATCTCAATAATGAGCTTCTTGACCTCAGTACCCCAACCATCCATGTTTAGGCTCGACTGATAACTAACTATCCATTAGCGACGAGTGCCGCGTAAACGTATTGCCTGCAACTTTTGGTCAGGCGCGGTTTCGTGGCGGTGTGTGTAAAAAACTACTTGCTAACTTGCCAACCGCCCGAGCGGTCGAAATATTTTTCTGTCCTTTGTAATAAATTGAATATTAAAGTAAAGTAATCTACGAAAGTTTGCTGATAAATATGAAAACCGAACCAAAATTTCACCCTTTAGTCGTAATAGACATAAATCTCAAAGTGGTCTCAATGTCGGCAATGTATGTACACAAAATAGTAACGGGCCAACAACAGTGTGTACTTCACCCTCTAATAATCGGATTATTGAATAACAGTATTCCTGGAAACAGTACAATAGTGTGTAACACAACACCTGCCCGCGCTATCACTTCTTTTTCACTTAGCATTCTTTCTGAACTTTTGTCTTTAACGTCGGCTCGTGAGGGTCCTAACGCGATATTAAATAGCCTATAGCCCTCCTCAAGAATTGGGCTATAAAATACAATAAGAATTTTACATATCCTACAGGTTGTTTCAGAGATTACCGCTTACATACAGACTTACAAACGAACAAACATACCCCTTTAAAATATTAGTGATGATTGATCTCTTGCCCTTATCCCAATTTATTTGTGGTCGGCGCAACACGCCTTTTTCTTCCATACTTCTCTAATAGTCGTCATCCCGGTAGTCACCCCCTATAATTATTATAAAACGAAGTCGCTGTTCGCCTGTGTGACCGCTTACGTCTTCTAAACTACACAATGATTACTACATATTTTAGAGAATTTATTCCGGAAGATATTTTGTGTACAAATACATTAATATTTTTTTATATAATATAGACTAGGGATGTTTCGGAGCCTCGACTCCGATTCCGATAGGTCGGAACTTCCGATTGATATTACACCTCCGGTTCCGACTTCGGCTCCGACACTTTTAAATCGGAAGTTTTAATCGGAGGTCGAAGCGGCGCGCGGCGCTAAGCCAAAATCAAGTGTTATTAGGAACTATTTCATTGAAGTATGTGCAAGTTGTGCAAATACGGCTCTCATCTCTCTTCTGCCACCATCTCGGGCTCCGCCTCCGACTCCGACTCCGATTCGGATTCCGACTCCGATTCCGGTTTCGACTCCGACAAATCAAATTTAAAAACTCCGATTCCGACTTCGGTTCCGATAAAACCACTTCCGTAACATCCCTAATATAGACATCTCGATGATTTATCAAGACATAAACACTGTAGGCAGGTCGCTTGTGTACTTATAATATCTATAAGTATTTTGGATATTATGTACGTCAGTCGTTCGTTTGACTGATTGGGACACCAGCGCCATCTGGTGGAGTTCGACAGAGTCTAGCCTGAGTTCGTGGGAGTCGAGGAGAACTACAGCTTCAAGAGAGTGCTCTTGATCATCGGACATCAAACGGACATGTACATGTGTTTAGAAACTGTCTCGCGTTCCGTATCGTAGAGTTGTGTACCTACAGTGTGTGATTCCCTAGTGTGATTAACTTGTTCGTAAATTATAATCTGAGTTGAACTGCAAATGGTTTTTTTATTGCGCAATTACCAACACTACCCATAGTACACCCACAGTAATTAAAATATGGCTGATGATAACGAGATACACGTACCTACCATCTCCGTCAAGTATAAATACCTGTAAGGACGTGAAAGTGTATTCGAAACAACGATAAATAACGTTTGGTTAGACCGTAAGTCCGTACCTAAGTCCATTTGTTCGTGTTCGGGATAATAATGATGGATAGTAATGGTGGTAGGCATATGTTATATTAGGAGAACATTTTTTAGTCTTAAAAGCTTCTTTGAATATTATGTGTAAGGGCCGATAAAAAACTTGAGCGTGTGAGCTGTCAAACCATAGCAACAGTCGGTCAATTCTGTAAAAATCTCACCGAGCATTAATATTATCTGTGATTGTGTAAACTACGGTGAAGTGAGCTGTCAGTCCACTTGAGGGATTGACACTATTGACAGGTCACTTCACCTAAGTTTTTACAGTGAGATTTTAACAGAATAGATCTGCTGTCCCACCATCTCGGGATAAGTTCCAGTCTACTTTTCTGGCAAATAATGTCAATTTGTTTTCCGTGTTTAATATATTGAGCAGATAATATCATATAATTTATGTTCCGTGTTTAATTTTCACATTTTATCTCCAACAGAGATCATAGGCCGAGTGCGGCACCCAATAGGCGGGGTGCTATTCCGGCCACCGCTAGGAGGCTTAGTGGCAAGACCGGCTGTGCTGGCAGTCTTGAACGCGTGCTGGAGCGAGCGGTCTGACCGTCGGCCGGACTTGAGGCTCGTCCGGCTGAGGCTCAAGGATATGCATGCTGGCATGTAAGTACCTGCAAACATTAATGTAACTACAGTCAGACAGAGCAGTGGCGGCCCAGTGGAAACGGTCCCACTTACAAGTTGTAGGTCGTGGGTTACTTTGTGTAAATAATTTCATCACCACTGCTCTCAAAACGGTGAACGAAAACATCTTGAGGAAACCGGCATGTCCTAGAACCGAACATTAGAAGACAGGACGTGACATACCAACTCGCACTGGTCCCGCATGGTAGATTAGGTATAGCCCACTCCCTCACGAAGAGAGGAGGCCTGTGTCCCAGCAGTGGGAACAATATTAGACTGATTATGTTAGGCACTGTCAAAATTAGTGATCTTTATTGTTGTTGTAATAAGTTTGCTTTTAGGTTGCAGCTGTCAGAGATAAAATACCTGTGAAAGGACTCGTACGCCTTTGACCAATGTCGAGTTAACATCATCCTAACGTCTTTTTAATGGCCCGGCTTTTTTATGAAATATAAAAATTATAGTTCATTTTGTTACTTTTTATTTAGGATTGGCACAAAATAGAAGAACTTGGAGCTCTGAAAATCAATTAAGGGACTTGTTTTTGTTCAGTTTTTTTTTTAAATATTATTATGCTAGAGCTTTTATAAAACGATATAAACGTCTCGACCAGTCTTCAGTCAGTAATTAATGTAAATACACTCATCGAGCCACCACCCTGCATATTAAACTGGGATTCAAAAGTGGGATCCAACGAAAATAAATCACCTTTTGTATAGAAGTTTTGTATTTTTAAATTGTTGTGAATTCAAATTCAGAACAATGACGACACAAAAATTATGGCCAGTAAGTATGTCGGCATCAAAACTGCATGAAACTTTTCTTTGTTTCATCATTATTTTGATGTTTTAGGCCTTTATACCTACCTCACATGAAATTGTACGGTGGCTCGATTTAAGAGTCTGGGAGTGACTTATTATTTGCAATCAGTATTCCTAATCTCGTCTAAACTCAAATGCTCGTTATCACTTCTTACACTAGACAGACGACAATAAATTAATTTCCGTTGTAGTTTCAACGCTCGCGCCGAAAGTTGAAAATCTAACAGCGTACTTAAATAAACTTTTTCTTTCTTTCTTTCGTTAGTAAAACATGTATTATATATTTAATAAATAAAATATCTACATATATAATACGTCTAGACATGCTGAAGAAAGCTTATCAATAAAATGATTAGGTATCTAAAATTCCGTCGTCCGTTGGGGATTCTCGATAAGAATAAGAAACGGTTTTTTCTAGGTGGATGGATAGTTTCGATTATTGAGAGTCGTTCTTATGAGAACGGATGGATGAAAATGGATGAAATTGGACACGGATAGGTAGCACCCAATTGGGTATGAAGGGTTTTCATATCCAATTTACGATTGAATAAGAAATCCTATGCATATTGATTTTCTTGGAGGGACAAAGATTTTTGCCCTTTCGTAAATCGTATATCGATCGCTTAAGAGCGTTTACGCCCGTACGGCATTTCATACAAACTTTCAAGCCCTTGTTTTTCGAAATGAATGAACGGATTTTAATGAAACTTTATACGCATAAGCAGGATACAAAGGTCTAAAAAGTTAGCAGAGAACATTTTCGAAAAATTGTGTTACAGCCAAATTAGACCGATTTTAAAGTTTCCGTAGAAACAGAGATTTCCAGTTATCTTTTTTTAAATAAGACATTTCGAAAATGTTCACTGCTAACTTTTTAGACCTTTGTATCCTGCTTATGCGTATAAAGTTTCATTAAAATCTGTTCATTCATTTCGAAAAACAACGGCTTGAAAGTTTGTATGAAAAGCCGTACGGCGTAAACCTATCAAAGTCTACAAGTTCTGTACCCCAGACTAAAAAAACCGTGAGAGCATTTTAGACAAACTGTCGTTTTAATCATAGCAAGATTAGACAGCAGATTCTCTTAGATCGGGCTTTGAACCAACAATACCATCATCATCTGCCTGCCTTTCCCAAACTATGTTGGAGTCGGCTTCCGGTCTAACTGCATAATCAGCCTATAATGTTCCCACTGCTGGAACAGAGGCCTCCTCTCGGTGAGAGGGAGTGGCCCGTATCCACCACGCAAGCCCAGTGCGGTTTGGTAGATGTCACATGTCTTCGGATTTTTGGTTCTAGGACATGCCGGTTTCCTCACGATGTGATCCTTCACCGAGGTGATGAAATCATTTACACAAAGTAAAATGCCTGTCTGGGTTTGAACCTACGACCTACAACTCCTAAATCACGGCTGTTACCCACTGGACCATCACCAGTTAAATATTAGTATTTTATATGGAGCGACGGCTAATCTTACCTTCACAACCCAGTTACTGGGTAACACGATACCCTTTGTTAAGACTAGTGATATATGTTGGCATTGAGAAACCGCGTTTAGTAAAATCTGCCATTTGTCCATAGGAAAACGAACATATTCGACAACATGCTGGCAATGATGGAGAAGTATGCTTCAAACCTGGAAGCCATCGTCGCAGCCAGGACTGAACAGCTCCTGCAGGAGAAAAGAAGGACTGATGATCTGCTGAACAGGATGCTGCCAAGGTAAGACTTTATACGAGGTTTCAAATACAGGGTGTAAAAAAACTCTTAACATAGCCGTCAACTACGAGTTCTGTAAGTACATCAAACTAAATTCACAAAAATAAATTAACGCAAAACATTGTGCTTATTTGTGCAAGCAACAGTACTCATCAGGGTCATAACAGCATCTAAAACTTGTTTTCGTAAAAAACCGTCAGATAAGTTGGAACTTTGACTTGATTAACACTGCCCGCCTTGAACATGCCAGGATCAAAATTGTCAGAATCGCTCAGTAATCGAACAATTTGAATACGTACCTATATTTTTAACAAAACCGCATAGGTACCAATCTTGTTTTCCTATAACATATTCGCTTCAATAAATTTATTAAATTAAACACGCTTCGAGTAACTTTAATACAATTTTTTAACTTTAAATACTTTAATACCATTTTTCTCATCGAAATATTTCGCAAAGAATTGCTCGCCATGACAGGCAAAATTTCGCAGAATTAATAATATCGATCACAGCTTGGAACTATTATTTATTTTTATTTCATTATAATTTCTACCTAGAAGGAGCTCAGCCTTTCAAACCTTTTTTTAACTTTATATACGAGTACCTTTTTGCTATATATACTAATACAAGTTTGTTTGTTTGAACACACTAAGCCCTGGAACTGCAGTCGGATTTGAAAAATTATTTTATGCATTTGATAGACTGCTATTTTAATTATATCAGGATAAAAATGGCGATTCGACGTGACGCGGTGGGCCGGGGCCGAGGGAGTTTTATAAAAATATGACTATTTAAGTATATTGTGTAAGTATCTTACTATTTCCACGTGAATGAAGTCGAGGGCAGAAGCTATTTATTGTTTTAAAAAAAATATTAATATATTTCCAACAAAAAGGTATAGATATGATTTTTCACGGTAACATAGCTATGAATAGGCTTTGTGGCGAGTTTTAATAAAAGTTGATGCAAAATCATGTATTGTGTGCGAACTTTATGATCGAAACTATTATGATGCTGATGAATAAATTCATATTGCAACGCGATCGGTCGTTGACATTGAGACTCAGGGGAAATTCACAAAAATGATTTGTATTGGTGTCATCCCTTGACTTTATCATTTGACTTTGTCTGTTATTTATTTAGACATTATTGGGTTTTCCATTAGGAATTTCTTAGTAACAGCTCGGAGTTTGGCAGTTAGCGGTCACACCGCCAATTTCCAAACGGGAACTATTTTTTTGAGCTGTTATTTAAATATTCGAGATGTTATTATGATCAGTTGAAAAACATATCGTGAAAAAAAAAATCAGCTGTTCCCTACATTTATGTTCGTACCTATAACTCGTCAAAATGTACGGAACAGCAGATTTTTTCTTCACGATTTCAGTGTTGGTCCCATAGTAAAAGTTGTTCATAATGCTGAGTACAATGACCCCTTTTAAGGATTAAAACGATCAAAATGTAACGGTGTATAATATCTCCCGCGCCGATGATGGTAAGTTTCCATTGAGATCAGCCGCCATTGCCAAAATTACGGTCTGGAGAACCATAACCAATTTGAAGTTCTTTTGACGTTCGTGCACAAATAAGTACGATTTGTATAAGAAAGTGTTATTGAGTACCCTAGCAAAAGTAAATACTGAGCAGTAATGCCCTTCTAAAATAATATCGATCGGTTATAAAATTGAAACATGTTAGAGATAGATTACCTCATAATACAGCACTTTTTCGCAGTCTGCACGACACTACAGGTTTATTTAATTAACTTCTTCATGAACGTTTTTCTGTCCTCGTTTTCCAACCACATACTTAATTATAATAGTAGGTACTTTAAGGTTTTTAATATCGAAAAAGAAGAAAGGTTTTTCTTTAACATTTTTCTCTCTATTAACTTATTTTTTCACACCAGGACCGTGGCAGAAGCCTTGAAGCGCGGAGAAAGGGTACAAGCAGAGAGCTTCGACTGCGTCACTATATATTTTAGTGATATTGTCGGGTTCACAAAACTAGCGGCTACTAATACTCCGATGCAGGTAAGCACATCAGTTTAATTTTACTATTCTTTAACTCAGTTAGTATGCTATGATGTAGATTAAATACATATTGACATATTGATGAGGGTGAAAATAATAAAATTAAAAAAATAACAACAAAAACCAATCCACTTTACCAAGGACGGATCCGGAAGGGCACAGGGGCCAAACAGTTTAAGTAAAATAAAATCGAATCGTCTGAATGGATTGGCGTGAATGCATATCCATCAAAACAAGAAGTACATACTATATCTTCAGCAGTAGTGGCCTAACTACTAAGGTGAGAGGATTTCAGGATAAGATATAATGCTAAAAAGATAGCGCGGTCTGTGGGGCCTCGCGTGCCTCCTCGGTTTATACAGCTTTTGTCAACTCAGGAAAAATATTTAGCTAATACTATGAATGGTCAAAAGAAAAACTAAACAAACCAATTCAAGGTAGGGTGCTAAAATGATTGAGCTCGCTTCGCTCGCTCTTGCAGCCCAGGTTCTCTTAAATCTTTAACTTTACTCCATAAAGAAGTAAAGTTTATTTCTGTATGTATGCTCCAAAGAAAATCTATCTTAACCACTAGCTTCTGCCCGCGACTTCGTCCGCGTGAAATTTCACCCTCCCCCCATTCACCCTCCTAGGGGTGGAATTTCGAAAAACCCTTTCTTATTACCTACTTTTCACAAAGAACACACCCTCCAACTTTTATGTCTCTAGGACTAGCGGGTTAGGCTGTGCGTTGATATATCAGTCACTTTGAATTTTATGTAACTATACAGGGTTATTGGAAAAACACCAACAACCTTAAGAGGTTGTTGGTGTTTTTCCAATAACCCTAAAGTAAAGTTGTTCATAACGATGAGTACAATGACCTCTTAAGAGAAGTCATTGTACTCATCGTTATGAACAACTTTTACTACGGGACCAAACCTGAAATCGCGAATAAAAATGTACCCTATATTTATGTTAGTTTAACTCGTCAAAATGTAGGGAAAAGCTGATTTTTTTTTCGCGATTTTAGGTTTGGTCCCATAAAAGTTGTTCATGAGTACAATGACCTCTTAAGAGGTTGTTGGTGTTTTTCCAATAACCCTGTATAGATTGAAAAATAATTAATCGAAAAACAAAATAGTGCAATTCTTGATGTGGGAGAGACTCCTTATCAGATCTTGCCCATATGCTCCTTCCAGAAATAAATCTTGAATCCGCCCTTGTACTTTACCTACTTCATGTTTAACATTTTTTCAGAATAATTTTGTTTTTATTTATTGTTAAATAAATTCGTTTTGTCATTTCAGCAATAAATTTTCTCTAATAAGTACCCTCTGAACAATAACTGTAGGACCCGTAGTTGAGGACCACCTTATTGTTTTCGCTTTCCTAATAAAATTTTAATTTTTTTTATTTATTTACAGAATATTTTAATAGTTATTATTGTTTTTTTTAAATAAATTTAAATTCGTTTAAGGTTGTTATAGAGTAAAAATAGACGAAGGACTAACTTTTGGTCCGTTCTTTCAAGACGAGGGTCTGTCTTTGTTCAGGGGGTCAAAAAAGGCCACTTTAGCAGAATCATAAAACAATTCATATCAGGCAATTTCATCTGTAGGTATGACAGTTTTGTATGGAGATTCGTAAAATGCTACAGGTACACCTCTGCCGAACCCTTCAGGGATATATAGGTGTGAAACTGTCAAACAGATGAATTGCGTGATATGAATTGATTTATGATTCTGCCAAAGTGGCCTTTTTAGGCCCCTGTTTTTATCTTTACTTTTAACGTCTCTTGCATACCCACTGATTTTTGTTGTACATACTTCTGTTTGAGCAAAAAATAGTTTTCTTTATCTTATATATTTTTTTTCTTTCAGAATCTTGATTGCTGATGTTTCCATACGATAAAGATAAATTTAGAAGACGAGAAAGTTCGTCTTTTATATTGTTTTGACATCTTGTTTAATTAACTTTATAGGAAAGTATAACAATGTTGTTGTTTCAACTTTTGGTGGGACATTTAGAAAATAAATTGCTGTATTTTGTAAAATTGAAAATGTTTCTTCAACTCAGCCCGCAAAGTTGTAAATAATATACCTACTAAATAATATTGTCCTATTTCGCTTTTGATCTTTCGTACTTAAAATATGGGTCAGTCAGAGTGATTGATTTAAAACAGAGTATTTTTTTTCTATCGTTTCAAATTACTTGTATTACGTTTTCAACACGCTATCTACCTAGCATATATCCTGAAGAATATCATATATTTTTCTGATTTTGTTTACTGTAGTCGATCATATAATTTTATTGTTTCTAAAACTTGCGTTTTTTTGCGTTTAGGTCCTGTAAGCCCCTTAATATATAGATGGGAACAATTTGTTTCTTGTTACTGGCTCTTTAATTACGAGTATCTATCGTTGTCACGCAGCTCCCCCAGCTTAATTCCGTTACAATCAGATTCGGTTTGGTTGAAAACTTGATATAATTTACATTTGTGGTTTTACCTAAGGAATAATGAATGATTTATTTATATCCAAACCGGTTTCGAGTCATGTCACGTAACCACGGATAAACCACGTTCAAACGAAGGCACACACCTTTTGTACGAATTAGTATAAATTAGACCGCGGTTGCGGTTTCACGGATAAGCAATGCGGGCGGCGTTTTATACAGGCTGGCAGGAACATCGTCGCGCAAGCTGTAATCATGAATTCAGCACATGATTCTAGACCCATGAATTCAGCACATGATTGTACCCACGCTGTCAAATTGAACAACAAACAACAAAAACGAACAGCTCATTTTTTTTCTTAATAACTGTCGAAAACTTTCACTGCTAGCCGGTTCAGAATCATAATATACTGAATTCTAGGTAACAGGTTGCAGCGGGATTGTCCGAAAGGGTTACCGCTACCCCGGAACATAAAGGGCTAACGAAGGAACACGGATGGGTTTTAGTCAGTAAGAGTCTGACACTCCCTTCCGCTCCACCCAGAGCGGGAGGGGTAATTTGATGATTTTCCATCCATAAAAAAAGGTAACAGGTTACGTGGCGATGTCCCTACTTTGTTTAAATTGGTACACCTGCCTAAATTGGCCACTGCCTCTAGAGAGACAGATATAATATGCTTTACTGTACCTACACCAAAACAAAACTTATTTACATATACAGAGTGTCCCTGGAAGTATGGATCAAATCGAATAGGGGTGTGAGCAAGGTCATTTTCTAACTTTTTAACCCTGAGAATGTCGGTGAATTTTTTTACTGTTCAAAAGTTGACCAGTTTTTGTTTTTTATCAATCACTTCGCATAGTGCTCATTCTCAGGTTTAAAAAGTTTGGAAATAACTTTGCCTACGCCCTGTATAACCATTGATATTTACTACAAAGTGTTTCATTGCGTATTACCCAATTAACGTAGGCGTATTTAATGCGCCTCGGCTCAGATTGTCACGTTTTAGTATAATAAATCCACACTAAGCCTTCACCGCCTAGCAAAATTAACTCAAAACTCAAATATCCCAAAAATGCCAGGCCAGAACTTTTGTTGCTCTATGTGAAAAGTATCAAAACCGTGTGCATTCTTAAACATAATAGGCATTTTGTATCCATTCTTTTATTACACATCGTAATTGATAAATAATCGAGGGGCTTGTGGCTAAGTAATAACGGCCGCACGGGTCGATCGATCGATTTAAGCTATGCATGCCGTGGTTGGTCCGTGGATGGGTGACCATCTTAACATACCAAGACCCCACCGTGCTTCGGAAAGCACTTTCAGCCGTTGGTCCCCACCGATCGTTGACAGTCGTCAAAGTCGGATCGTCAGAAGCCCGAAATTTTAGCAACCAGGCTTATCAAGGAAGGCGTATCATATTACCTTGTAACTGGGTTGTGAAGGTCAGATAGGCAGTCGTTCCATGTAAAATGCTAATATTCAGCTGCAAATGGTTAGACTGGAAACGGCTAGGCAGATTGATAGTGTACTGACTAACAAGAGAGGGTTGTCATCTTTTAGAAAACAACACAAATCATACATTTATTAATAGGTATTAACCAGCCATTACTTAATTAAGTAATCAGTTGATTGGCGCCGTTATCAAACATCGCTACACGATCCATGTAATTATTATACGCAATTACGCAAGCGTGTGCAAGAATGATACGCTAGCAATGAAGGCGGTACCTATTACTTAAGGTTCAATTAAAATTACTGAAACTGTCTTTGTGATCATCATTATAAACAAATTTTTTGATGCCCTTTGATTATTTCCCCTCCCCTTTTTATATACTTGTACATAATTATTATTTTAAGACTGTTAGCTTTTAAATTATATAAATATTTGAATCTCTAATAAATATAATTTATAAACATCTTATAAGATGTTGCAACCAAACATTATGAACAAATACTAGGTTAATAAAATAATCCAGAAATCGCGAAAAACCTTTTAAGCACTTACTTTGGCTTTGCGTTTTTTACCGTCTGGACAAAAACAGGGTTTAACATTTTCAGATAACCCTTATACATTTTCCCAGCTGTTAGAAAGAAAAGAAAGAAAGAAAAATGCGTTTATTGGAAATACAGCAAAAAAAAACGTAAATCCTAATTATTATAACGGCAAAAGGGCCTCAGCTCAGCATAATGACATATCCATACTCCACACTAATATTATAAATTCGAAAGTAACTCTGTCTGTATGTTACCTTTTCACGCCTAAACCACTGACCGGATTTCGATAAAATTTGGCAGAGAGATAGATTGCATCCCGGGGAAGGACATAGGATAGTTTTTATCTACATACCTCGCGTCGCATACAATATAAGGTGTTACCACCTGACGCTGATTTTCAGCTGCAACCCACTGTGTTCTTTAACGCAGCGAGTAATTTTCATGACACGAACGCAATTGCTGCGACACGAATGAGTCAAGCGTGAGTGCGCACACACCCACACCACCACCACACCACACGAGTGTGTACACACCTCTTGCTCGACTCGGGTGATTGGTCGTTTTGCTTCGTAGAACTTCCTTGGAACGCTAGGCGCCTTCGTGCGTTTACACAGAGATATCCTTGAGTCGACAATTATTATGTCAGGCAAGATATATGGCTCCTTGCTTTGCTCTAGTTAGCTATTGAATGATTTATAGGTAGGTATATTAGCTAGTTTCTCCCCGCGAGTTCGTCGTCGTGAAATTTCTTGAATTTAGTGACACACACACAGCAGCGCCACCTACCGGGTCCAATTGTATTTTCAAACCATTCAGGCACCTATTGAAATATACACACAAAATTTCATCCAATTCGGTCCTTACGTTTAGGAGGAGTTAGGTGACAAACATAAGTACAGAAGAATCCTAACTATCCTAACTAATATTATAAATGCGAAAGTAAGTTTATTTGTTTGTTACCTTTTCACGCCTAAACCACTGAACCGACCATCCTGAAATTTCGCATAAACGTTGTAAGGTGTACAGAAACCGTTTATTCCACTCTCGACCCCTCGACCCCTAAAAAAATATTTGTTTGTTTGTTTCCTCTCAACCCTTAAACATACTAGAGTCATGCCGAAAAAAGTGCTGTTCCCTAGGAAAACAATAATAACGTTATTATGATAATAGATGGCGCCACGTGTTTTTCGAATCATGATTGAATTATTAGAAACTTTAGATTAATCGAAACTTAGGCGAATGAAACCTCGGGGATGTAATATATTAAGATTACACAGGGTGGCAGGGACATCGACACGCAACCTGTTACCATAGATACTGTACAAGATTCTAAGCCCCTGCGTTGAAATTTATTGTCAGAAAAAAAAAATATCCTGTCTGGATACCCACCACGTATGTGGAGTTTCGCTAGCTAATTTAATTTAATTTGACACTGTATATGAAAAGTGTTTATTCACCCGATATTTCCTCAGGTGGTGGAAATCCTGAACGACCTGTACACTTGCTGCGACGCAATCATATCATACTACAACGTTTACAAGGTATGTTTAGATGTATCCTTGTTGTTTACATGGTATGTGTTTATTTTATCGTATTTAGATAAGTACCGATACCCATCACGTCTGCAGAGTTTCGCTAGTTTAATTTGATCCTATAGAAATATTTAAGCCGTCCGGCATTTCATACAAACTTTCAAGCCCTTGTTTTTCGAAATGAATTAACCAATTTTAATGAAACTTCATACGCATAAGCAAGATGCAAAGGTCTAAAAAGTTAGTTAAGAACATTTTCGAAATGTCTTATTTAAAAAAAGATAACAGAAATCTGTTTCTATGGAAAATTTAAAATCGGTCTTACTTGGCTGTAACGCTATTTTTCGAAAAAAAATCTTAACTATCTTTTTAGACCTTTGTATCCTGCTTATGCGTACGAAGTTTCATTAAAATCGGTTCATTAATTTCGAAAAACATGGGCTTGAAAGTTTGTTTGAAATGCCGTACGGCCTAAACGCTCTTAATTTGCTTTGCAGGTTTAAGTTTTGCCAATCCGATTTCTCTAACTGAGCCTTTTCTACAGGTGGAAACAATTGGCGACGCATACATGGTAGTTGGAGGTCTACCGGAGAGGTGTTCTCGTCACGCTGCTGAAGTAGCTTCTTTAGCCCTGCACGTGCTGGACGCAGTACCCAAGATCAGGTCCAGGCACATGCCGGCCGCTAGACTGCATATTAGGATAGGTAAGTTCGACAAAATACGATGACATGTGACATCTACCAATCCGCACAGGGTCCGCGTGGTGGGTTACGACCCACTTCCTCTCACCGAGAGGATGCCTGTGTCCCAGCAGTGGGAACATTCAACATTCCACATTATTACGTCACTAGAAACTATCGTGACAATGTCCCCGTTGGGCATCCGGGGCCGACGATTTCATTTGTTTCCAAGACGTAGGTACAAATTCATCTATTATTCTTGATATTATATACAAACTAACTGACCACTAAACCTACCTACTAAGTACCTAACCTCTTTTATTCCATTACAGTTTTACGACTTAACAAAACATATAGATATCTTCATCATACGAAGTCGTAATATACACATAAACTTTCCGGAATAAATTCCCTTTAAGTGATCCGAGTTTAAAACAACGCGACACATACACGAAAAGCGACTTTAACCTACTCGTATATATGCTAATAATAAAGCTGATGAGTTTGTTTGTTTCTTTGAACGCGCTAATCTGTGGAACTACCAGTTTTGCATTAATTGATGGCCCAATCTTTGAGGAAGGCTATAGCCTATTTAACATCACGCTAGAACTCTTAGGAACCGAGCAAAAATAAAAAGAGCCAGAAATAACGGTAAGCAAAAACGAAGTAATAATGCGGGCAGGCGATGCGATGCGACGGGGTGGGTCGGGGGAATAAGAAAAAAAAACGCGGACGAAGTCGCGGGCAGAAGATAGTTAATAAAATGTAGATTATAGAAGATCATGAATCGGTCTCTAAATTGAACAACGTCTAAAAGCCATCGATTTCGTTAGTTAACATGTACCTACGACACAAAGCTACTCGTATTGTTTCTAAAAATACCCTCATAGGGCTGAAAATTTTACGCTGTCTGATAACAATTTCAAAGTTGTATCCACGTTATTTTTATTATGTTTGCCTAAGCGCAATAGTTTTGAATATTTCTAAACATTAAGTAACACTAGAATTTGGGGTTCGTTTACACTTTGGTCGAGTCAACCTAACTCAAACTCACTCTTTTAAATCAAGAAATCAGTCGGTCAGAAAATATGAAGCTAGTTGCCCATTCCAAAGCGTAGTGTGTACCTATGGAGAAGAACGGGCAAAAAACTCCATGGACACTCTTTTAAATAATATTTTTACAAAAATATTATTTACATCATTAATTTTGAATTTATTATGGAGGGGACCGTGGCTAAATAATAACAGCCGCACAGGTCGATCGATCAGGTTAAGCTACGCTTGCCGCGGTTGGTCTGTGGATGGGTGACCATCTTTACATATCGAGACCCCTCCGTGCCTCGGAAAGCACGTTAAGCCGTTGGTCCCGGCTGTCATTCGTGGATCTTTGACAGTCGTTACGGGTAGTCAGAAGCCCGAAAGTCTGACAACCAGTCTTACCAAGGGGTATCGTATTACCCAGTAACTGGGTTGTGGAGGTCAGATAGGCAGTCGCTTCATGTAAAATACTGGTATTCAGCTGCATCCGGTTAGACTGGAAGCCGACCCCAACATAGTTGGGAAAAGGCTAGGCAGATGATGATCATTAATTTTGAATTTATAATTATACAGGGTGATTTTTTTACCGTTTCGAAAGAAAAAGACTTCTGGGACTACTGAAAGAGATTTAGACCGATAATAGCAGGCTAGAAATCGCATTTCATTCTACAAAGACTTATAAAAAAAAATGGACTCCGCGCCACGCATATCTAAAGTGAAGCACAGTAAGTATCCCGGGACCGCTTGTACAAACACGCCTCACGCTCAAATTTACATCATAGTATGCCGACCGGCTGCCATTACGTGACACGACAGCGTCAATCGTCAATCACGCACACATAGATCGGTACGGTGCTTCACTTTCGATATGCGTGGCGCGGAGTCCATCTTTTTTTATAAGTCTATGTCATTCTGCTGTTCAAATTAATGTGAACGAGCCCTAAGTGATAAACTTGAGTTTCAGAAAGCTGTGATGCTCATTTTAGACTGAACGATATAAATTGCGACATAATGTGTCTGACATTTGTGTCAAATTATAGACCTCGCAAGTATCTTAAGTTCGTTTCCTTGCTATCAAAGAATAGATGGTGTATTTCGTAGGTAAATGTCACATTTTACTTTATTTCGTAATACCTATTCCATTGTTCAAAGAATACTTTGCTGTACGCTAGCTGAGCTTTAGTATTTTGTGTTCATAAAAGTACCAAAGACAAGTTTTTAACACAAACAATCCATACTTTTATTCGTATTTCGTATAAGTTCCAGTTTCACGTTTGTTTTGGTTTCTTATTTTAACCATTATCCTAATTACAAACTTTACAATTACCTATACCTACTTATGAAATTACTTGCGCCCTTTGCCTCGACAACACAGTTAAATAAAAAAAAATAAAAAACCAATGATCAACAATTTTGTTTTCTATTTCTCAATAATTTAGCTAACTCAACGTTCCCAAGGCTCATTACAATATTTCCCTGATGTATTTTCTTCAAGTCATCATCATCATCATCATTTCAACCGAAAGACGTCCACTGCTGGACATAGGCCTCCCCCAAGCACCTCCACTTCGACAGGTTCTGTGCTTCCCGCATCCAGCGGATTCCTGCTGCGGCCTTCACAAGGTTATCGGTCCACCTTGTGAAAGGCCTTCCAACGCTACGTCTTCCGGTACGCGGTCGCCTCTCCAGGACCTTTCGGCCCCATCGGCCACCTGCCGAGTTATTCTGTATAAATCTCACCGTGAAAACCTAGGTGAAGTGAGCTATCAAGAGTGTCAATCCCCTTATATCAGGTGGAATGACAGCTCACTTCACGCTCACTTCACCAAAATTTTCACAGTGAGTTTTTATAGAATAGACCGGCTGTTCTGCAAGCAATGTGCCCTGCCCACTGTGCACTGCTACTTTCTTCAAATCATTAGATAAAATGGCTGATCCGAGACCTAGGATAAATCTCCTCAAGACTAAACAGAATCTCTTTCTCCAGGTATACACAGCGGCCAATGCGCAGCAGGAGTGGTAGGAGTCAAGATGCCAAGATACTGTCTCTTCGGAGACACAGTGAACACTGCAGCCAGGATGGAGTCCAGTGGAGAACCCCAGAGGATCCACGTTAGCCATGACACCTACCTGCTGCTAAAACAAAATGGCGGATACCATTTTAAGGAGAGGGGGATTGTAAATATTAAGGTAAGGGAGACAAGTTTCTTTGGATCTCTATGCTTCCCGTTCATATTTACTTTGTAAAGTATTATTTTACTTTAATTATTGTGAATGTGAAGACTATGTCGGTCATTATTTCTTTTTTCTCTTTCTCTGTTAGTTTTCATGTTGGTCTGGCAGTTTTGAGTACTTTATGCGGCCTACCAAAATGTCCTTTCTTTGGTATTGTTCGTGGAATCGTTGAGCTCCTTAAGTTTTGAGTTGAGCTGCATGATTACTGACAAATGCGTGAACTGACTGGACAGTTCCACTCAATCTGTGTGCTTCTTTCCTCAAAAGACCATTTCAGACACCAATATACATGGTCTTCACATGATCTGACCAAGATTATGTCTGGACTATATAAGAGACTGTGACCTTTGGGTTTGTTTCGGCCTTTCCTCTCAGAGTAGTCAGATAGGAAACACTGACCTCATCTAGTTTTATAAAAAATATGATTGACGTGTAAAAGTGTTTGTACAAACCTACTTACAGAAATTAAATCATTTAACATAGCTCAAAATGGCGTTAAATTCATATTATCTGAACTAAATAAGTGTAAAGCAAATATGGTTTTTGTACTTACGTCGTTTGTAGTTAGGAACGAATTGAGTGATTTTGCTTCGTATAGATTTAAGTCTTTCTTTATAATTCAATTAAGTATTAACTATTTCATATTTTATAAATTCTTTGTTCAGATAGTAGCATTATCATGATGATGATGAGATAGAAGCTTTAGTAGCATTTATCATGGACATACGAAGATTAACGGGACGATTACGGGATTTAGTTTATACGAGCTGTATTTTGAAATTTGAAAAAGTAAATGACTTGAATGTATAAACACTCTTTAGCAAAGTTTATTTTGGCCAAATCAAAGTTAAGATATTTAATAGACTTAAGGCTGTTTGGTCAGATAATAGGCCTCGGCCAGGCGCTTTCATTTTATTTATTCTCAAAAATCAAAGTGACACTTCGTCGCATTGACATTATGAACCCTGAAGGCGCAGTGACTGCAGTTAAAAGGACTACTTATGGTACCCCAGGTAACCAGGCAAGATCTGAAGATTCTTCCTTTTCAATGAAGTAGTGGTAATTGCACCTTCCTAAGCGAAACATTATTGTTTTCCGACATCCACGGGAACGAAGTCGCGGACACAGCTAGTTTTATAATATGATGTGTAAGGGCTGATTTTTCAATCGACAGATATTTTATATTCGTGGAATAAAAAAAAATGCCAATGCATTCCACAACATTTTTCGACAAATCCTTTTCTGTTCAGGCCGCTCGTTTATGGAATGCATTGCCAGTTCAAATTAAACGCGCGCAATCGTTAGCTGTTTTTAAGAGACTCGTGAAGGAGCATTACTTGTTGTTGTGATCTTGTTTCGTAGCTGCAATAATCTGTAGTCATCATTTATTTTCTTTGTTTATATGTATATTTAATATGTATTTATTTATGTATCTATTATACAGCATTATATATATATATATATATATATATATAGCTATGTATCTATTTTGTGCCTATATTATTTTGCGCCACTGTCAACCTCATTTTTTATATCCACGCAATCACTGTCCATTCCAAGGTTGCCTGGAAGAGATCGCAGAAAGCGATAAGGCCGCCCATTGTATGTTTTGTATTAATAATCGTATTTTTTGTTATGTATTTTCTGGTGTACAATAAAGTATATATAAATAATAAATAAATAAATAATATTGATGTCTGACAGTCTATGTATGAAGAACTGTCAAAAATTCAAAATCATTCCTCGAATAAACTTATTTGGCGTTGCAAAAATCAGCCCTTATTGAAATAAATTGTCTGACTTTGACAAGAGATCTGTCGGCACCGGAATCAAAACCAAATATTATGCGACTCACCAGATTGTTGTAGCTGTTAGCAAACAAAGAAAACTAAAAAAAGCAAAGCTATTTCGCAAGGCCAATTTGTTTCTAGATTAGGCAAATTCCAAAGATAATAGAGGAATTGGGACCACGAACTAAGAGAAACAAAGGGACTAGGTCATTAGATGGTCATTAGTTACTGGCTGACTGTGACAGACAAAGTTAATAAAAAATAGTAAGTGAAAAATTAAAAATCATCCTCCTGACTCCAGCATACCGTGGATTTCTGCGTTTTTTGTTATTTATATTTCTTACGTTTTTGTATAGGGTAAGGGAGAGATGCGGACGTGGTGGCTAATGGGTGAAGACCACGACAGGAGAAAAAACACCATGAGTAGATACCGTAAGTATTAATGTCACACGAACCTTTAACAGCTAGAGGCTTTAGAAATAATTCATGCCTTATTTTTCGACACCTTCTATCTTCAGGAAGCAAAAATGTATTTTAACAAGTTTTCTACCTTCCAGAACCAGGTCTATTTCGAAACATGAACGACGAGGGCGAAGACTTATGGGGTCTGAACCGCTCCATCCACAACATTCGCGACAGGGCCCGCCTGTCCTGCGGGGGTCTCACAGGCCCTGGCTCAGCGCTGTCCTCCCCCGGGCCCCCAGCCTGCGACTGCTTCATCCCCAACCGAGACCACCACTCCGCCCCTGTAGTCCTCTTCTGCGACGAATGACGTTAACAAAGCTCCCTTCAATATTTCTGGTTGAAAAACGATTGTGATGTAGATGTACTTACTGAGGTGAAGGTTGAAGGTGCAGACAATGTAGAGGATAGTTATAATGATTGGATGGTAGTGTACCAATGTGGGGGGAAGGTGGTAGATGATGGCGTGGCCAACAGAGCCAGGAAGCTGGCGGCTTTGAGGAGACTGTATTGCGTCGATTATGAGGTTGGTACTTGGTTGTAATTGTACGGAACTGTTAGGATATTTTGTAAAATAATGTGGATAGTGTAATCTGAAGCGTAATCGTTAGCAGTAGTTGCAGTTGGTTTAATTCACTGAGAATCTTTTTTTTATAAATTAGAGTATTCGTTCTGACCTATTTATTTTTCCTAACAGTATGTTTTTAAATTTATTATGCTTGCGTAATTTACATTTTTAACCGACTTCTAAAAAAGGAGGAGGTTCTCAATTCCGATGTTTGTATTTTTTTTATTTTTTTTTATGTTTGTTCGCGCATAACTCTGTCGCTTGCCAACCGATTTTTTGTTGGAAAGGTTAGGTATACTTTCCAAATGGTCCCATGAATTTTTTTTCGAAAACTGACATGTGGTTTTTGAAAAATCAACAAAAATCTAAAAATTCAAAAGCAATATTTTGTAAAAGGTGATGAACAGTTCACACAGAACAGTTGACATACGGCTATTGTAACTTAGATAAATTACAAACTCTCCCACTAAAAAGTAAAAATTAAAAACTTTTTTACAAAAAACACAACCGACTTCCAAAAAAAAACACTGCAAAGTGATAAATAACTTTAATTTCGGAAGTCGGTGTCAATAAACGAAAATGCAGAACCATCGACACCGACATCCGAAATTATAGTTATTTAGCACTTTGTAGTGTTTTTTTTTGGAAGTCGGTTGTGTTTTTTATAAAAAACTTTTTATATTTATCAAAAAAATAGCCATTGTTACACTTTACTCAACAAGAAAACCTTTGTTCCTTTCCAGATCTCGTTTCATTTCATCCCTTTTGAAATATTTTTTTGTTTGCCAAACATCTTGCTGATACTTTTTAATAACAATCTTAAATTTTTCTCGAAGGGAACTTAAGTTTTGCTCATAAAATATATTAAACTCCAATTAAAATTGCTCTCAATTACTTTTAAAGGCACGAGACTGTGCTTCAAGACTTTTATCTTATAACATTTGTAAGCGAAAAGTTATAAATAACAATAAAGAAAGACGAAAAGTTATAAGTAAATAACTTTGATTGATTACATTTTAAATAACGTAATAGTAACTTTAAATCGATAATAAACGGCATGACATGACTTAAAAATATAGAATAAGAAATAACTTAGAGACAAGAACTTTAGTTGTTAAACAAAAATATTTACCTAATGTCGTAATATATATTTTATACATTTCTGAATAATTAGGAAAAAAAAACTTATCTAAGTACCTATTTCATTATTAATTAAAGTGTGACTTTGCCATTAATAACTTTATTTTAAGAGAAAATAAATGAAAACCCCATAGGTTTATATAATATAAATATATTGTCCTGCGTGTCTTGTCGTCTGCATGTAACAAGAACTGGGGGCCTAAAAAGGTCATTTTGGCAGAATCATAAAACAATTCATATCACGCAATTTCATCTGTATGACAGTTTTGTAATGGATGGAGATTCGTAAAATGCTATAGGTACACCTCTGCCTAACCCTTCAGGGATATATAGGTGTGAAACTGTCAAACAGATGAATTGCTTGATATGAATTGCTTTATGATTCTGCCAAAGTGACCCCTTGATGGACGCTTGTGATGGCACCAAATTCGTAACCGGATTCTGGGCCGAGTGCATTTAGATTGCCATCGACACGCTAAGGAGACGAATATATTCTATTTACCTACTAAATTGAAAATAAGCATTATTGAATTTTCAGCACTTACGAATATATCTATTAGATTTGTGTCAGTTCGGCGGACGACCGCGACGTTACGAAATATACGACGTCGTCGTCGTGTCGTTGTCGTCGTTCGTCGTTACGTTATTTTTTGTGTTTGTTCTTTTTTTTTGCGTCATGTTCACCGCGAATAAACGTTTTTTCCTTCTTTCTTGTTTTCTAAATAAGGTAACATTTGAATTTTCTGAAAAAATGATGATGATCTAAGTAGATTTATAATACGATGTTAGATATCAAACAGGCCGATATTTATCTATAATCAAACTAAAATAATATGCAGGTTATTGAACTATTAAGAAGATTATACATTTAGGTACAGACGCCAGCACATCAACCTACCCGAAACTGTCAAATTTTCCCAATCAACTTTGAACCTTATACTTTAGCGATAAAGTTGAAAATCTATCAAAGAAATTTGACAGATTGTAGTAGGTTGATGTGCTGGCGTCTGTACTTGCTCTGGAAACGCAAGTGTTACGCGTTATCGGCTATGTAGATAGGTGTAGCTCTTTCTTCTTAATTTCACACCCTTTTAAGCTGAGACTTGTAATTAATCATTCTATTAATATATTACAGCACCTGTAAGTACTTACTTCATTCTCCGTCTCATATACATAATTGGGTGACATTTAAGAAAATGTCTAATAATATTCAGTACGGGAAAAAATTTCCAACACCCGATAATTTTATCCGAAGGAATAATTTTGAATTTTTGACAGTTCTTCCTTACAAAATCTGTCAGATGTTAACTTTATTCTACGAATATAATTATCTGTTGATTGAAAAATCTGCCCTAAGCGTATGTTAGATGGTCTTCAATTTATCTAGCGACCCCCTGTTTTGCACGGTTTTTACGACTCGACAAAACATCGATAGGTCAATCAATCAGGTTAAGCTACGCTTGCCGTGGTTGGTCTGTGGTGACCATCTTTACGTACCGAGACCCCTCCGTGCCTCGGAAAGCACGTTAAGCCGTTGGTCCCGGCTGTCATTCGCGGATCTTTGACATTCGTTACGAGTATTCAGAAGCTCGAAAGTCTAACAACCAGTCTTATCAAGGGGTATCGTATTTCCCAGTAACTGGGTTGTGGAGGTCAGGTAGGCAGTCGCTCCATGTACAATACTGGTATTCGACTGCATCCGGTTAGACTGGATGCCGACCCCAACATGGTTGGGAAAAGACTAGCCAGATTATGATGAGGTTTGTGTAGATATAATTATTAGACTTACTGCGCAATTTAAGAACGTGTCTTTGCATAACCGAGATACTAATAACATACGGATTTATCTTTCAGCTCAATGTATTGAAAGTCGGTATTATCCTTTAATACCTAAGTTGGTAAAACGGTGGAATATTTAAGAGGGTTTAAGACGCTCGGCATTTCATACAAACCTTCAAGCCCTTGTTTTTCGAAATGAATGAACCGATTTTAATGAAACTTCGTACGCTGCAGGATACAAAGGTCTTAAAAGTTAGTTAAGAACCTTTTTCGATACTCGTAAATAGTGTTACAGCCAAATTAGACCGATTTTAAATTTTTAATAGAAACAGAGGTTTCCAGTTATCTTTTTTTTTAATGAGACATTTCGAAAATGTTCTTTACTAACTTTTTAGACCTTTATATCCTGCTTATGCGTATGAAGTTTCATTAAAATCGGTTCATTAATTTCGAAAAACAAGGTCTTGAAAGTTTGTATGAAATGCCGTAAGTCGTAAACACTCTTAAAGTTGAAAGGTTTTTTGGGGGCCAGGAATAGTGATTGGAGTTAATATGTAAGTAAAGAAATGTAAAAAAAATTAAATGTAAATAGTCTAGAATAATAATGCCACTGTTATTAAGTATATAAGGTGCTATAAAAATATCTGCCACGGCTTCAATGGGAGACAGTATTTTGTATATAGATTCCAGTAGTGAAATTTTTAACCCCGGATTAAATAACTCTATTCTGTATAACGTGGTTCACAAACTACGCGCGATGTGTCGCTTCGTCAATGAAAACAATTGCTATCTCTTTCTAACTATTCTCGAATGAACACCGAAATTAGCGGACTACTATGGGACGGTTTCATGCAACTAAATCAATTCAAATTTATACGCACATTTTTTTGTATGAAAATATCTATGACATAAGATCAATAATGTATCTTTACTATTGTAATCTATATACAGAAGACTGTATCGCATTGCAGCCGTGGCAGATATTTTTATAGCACCTTATATAATTTTTATTTTAACTTTAATATACAATCTTTATTCCATAACATAAGATGCTAGTGTACTTCTTTGGGTAGGTACTACGGATACCCATGTATATATAATATGTATATAAATCACTCTTATGTATTTTCGATGATATAAAATGAGCCGTTGTGCTACAGGCGAAAACGAAGAGGATTTTTGAAAAAAATGAATATATTTTAATTTCCAACTGATCTCATATTAAGGTATATGTAGGTACATGCTTACTTGATTATTCATATTAATACTGTCAAAGGACGCTCTACTGCTGAGCATCACGTCCTGTGATCGATTCCCGGGTCGGGCAAAGTGTTATTGTGTTTTCCCATCTGGAATTTCTCAGTATAGATCTACCAGAATATCATGGAATAAAAAAAGAGATTTTCATAAGGCAATGTCAATCAGAAAAAGATCCCATTTTTTATGCCATGAAATTCTGGTAGACCTATAACAGCCCGGGGTCTGGATTTATGCCCGGTTGATGGCAATAGGCTCGCCGCCTATTACATGGGACTGAACCCTTCGTATCGAACGTGGATCCACGCGATACACAAATGGCTTTTTGATTGTTTTTGTAATTTCGGCATTGTTTGAACATAACTGGAGAAATGTGTGTGTATGTACTACAACGGGTGTAAAAAGACACGTCTTAACGAAGTCGAGAGCAACTTTCACTCCCCGTCATTGTATTTTTTTTTTTTGTACATACCTGGAAACGTTATAATTGCGGAGATATTGGCGGTCAAAATTCAAATTTATACTGACGTTTTTTTACGAAAACTAGTTTTTGATGTTATAACCCAACTTTAAATATCCCCACGACCCCTGTACCGTTGCATCAGCTATGTGAAGGGTATTTTTACACCCTTTAGGCGCGCGTCAGACAGAAAGGACCTGAGACGCGGACGGGGCGCAGACGCGGCAATTAGTATGGACAGATGGAAAAGCGATGTGTACATTTTGTATGGCGAATAATGAAGATCATACGTGAATCTGCGTCCCGTCCTCTTCTCACATCCCTTCTGTGTGGCCCGCGCCTTAGGTGCACCTGATCTGATCCCATACAGGCAATGTTGTTTTGATATGGTCAATGAATAACTTGTCTATTTTGACGAAGTCTGTATAATCAAATAAGTAGAGAATAAATGTTAGAGAATAAATCGATAAATGTGATAGAAGCCTATTGGAAAGATTATTATGTAATACGAAATTGAGAATGACTGAACGGGTAAGAAATAGGTACCTAATTGTATCTAAGTATATTAATTAAAGTATCTAAATTATATTGTTTTGATATGAGAAGTATTGGAACAATTTTGTAACGGACCTAATCAATGTACCTAAGTATGAGTCGTATGGTCATGGACTCTTATTAAATAAGTTTATGTAATAAGTATTTGCGTGTCAATGAATGTTTATATTATATGCATAAACGTTGTGTGATTTTGACCAAATCCCTGCCATTGTTAAGATGTTTATCGAAATCGATACACTAATATACCTAAACCAGTATTCATAATCTCGGACACCTAATTTACATTACATCGTCTTTTATTCAGTTAGGTACATATCTTATCTACTTTAGTGAAATGTAGGTATTCTAAGTTGATTTTTGAGAGACCATAAAATTACTAATAAGTTTTTGGTTGCAATTGAATTTGAACTTTGTAAAGAATGACATTCAGTTTGTTGTTCCATAGCTTAAAAATTATCTCAAATTCCTGAATCTAATATAAGAGGTACATACCTACATTTTGTTTTGCACAATTACGACAACTTTTGAAAGCAAAAGAAGCAGTATGTGAGGATCGTAGCAGTTGGCGTTCTGTAGTTTTTGCTTACCCCCATGGGAGGAAGGCATGTGTTTATATAACTATGTATTCAAAGTTATGTTTCAAATTAATATTATTTCAAACTTAATTTTAATCGTAATTAAGTTAATATCAGAGTGACTATTGAAAATTTTATATAAAATGTTTGAAGTTGTAGCGTAAACTGAACTTTATTGGGTAGGATTTAAAGTTATTTTTCCATAAACTCATCTTTGTTTACATTTTTGGAAAATAAATCGCGTTTGCAGATTATGTATTACAATTTCTTGGTAAATAGGTATCTACGTCGTTCTTTTAAATCTGTCGTTTTTATACATATTTAATATTTGTCCTATTTTGAAAGTACCAATGACGAAAGTCGATTAACACCAAATACCCTTTTTTAAGTCTTCATTATTGAGCTAAGTAAATATTTAATTAATATCGGAACAGAAATAAAATTTTATGAATATAACTCTTAGATCACGAAATGCTGAAATACAATGTAGGTATCGAATAATTTGTGTCTATAAAAATGACGTGTAAAACTGCCAGCGTCTGTGTTCCCTTTCACATACTTATAACCCGTCAGCCTTCAAAGCAAGAGGAAACAGACAGCTTATGTGCACGCTCGTTCCATCGTAGACCTTATCCATTGCTTTCAATCAGACGAGATTCAGGTCAAGAGCAGGACCTGAGGGCCTAAAAAGGCCACTTTGGCAGAATCATAAAACAATTCATACCACGCAATTTCATCTGTATGACATTTTAGTATGGAGATTCACAAAATGCTACAGGTCAGACAGCTTATGTGCACGCTCGTTCCATCGTAGACCTTATCCATTGCTTTCAATCAGACGAGATTCAGGTCAAGAGCAGGACCTGAGGGCCTAAAAAGGCCACTTTGGCAGAATCATAAAACAATTCATACCACGCAATTTCATCTGTATGACATTTTAGTATGGAGATTCACAAAATGCTACAGGTAGGTACACCTCTGTCTAACCCTTCAGGTATACCTAGGTGTGAAACAGCTGTCAAACAGATCAATTGCGTAATATGAATTGTTTTCTGATTCTGCCAAAGTGGCCTTTCTAGCCCCCCCCCCCCCCTGTTCGCAATAAAAAAAAAATTACTTACTTAAAAGTCAAATTTCATTGATAGATTTTCAACTTTACCACAATGGTATAAGGTTCATATTCAATTGGGAAAATTTGACAGATTGGGGTAGGTTGATGTGCTGGCCTCTGTACATTGTGAGCTCAATGAATAAAGGTAACATAAAGGTAGGTAAACATACACTCGAAAAACATAAACATCCTGGCGCAGTCGGGTCAAAAAGGTCGTAAAAGGTCCGCGGGAAAAAGGACCACTTACGGGGTCAAAATGTTTTACCAACCTATTTTAAACATAGGTACAGAGGACAGCACATCAGCCTACCCCAATCGTCAAATTTTCCCAATTGATTATGAACCTCATTCCTTGGTGGTAAAGATGAAAATCTATCAAAGAAATTTGACAGATTGGGGTAGCTTGATGTGCTGGCCTCTGTACCTACATGAATGCGGTTGCTAGTTCTAATTAATATCCATTTTGAGTGGTTATTTTTATAAGTAGCCGTATAATAGCGTTAAAACGGACAAATTTCTCAATCGTCGAACAACGCTATAGTATTTTTTTTTAATAGAGATAAGCGACATCCTAGAATTGTACGGTATTCGAAGTTCTAGGTACTAATTAAGTGACAATTATCATAGAAATAAGTTTACCGCGAATAGTTTTGTTAAACCATTCATTGAAATGAAATTAAATCGTTTTTTCTGTAAATATATACCTTCCTAATGTTTAAGAATCGGCATCACTTTTACATGTCATAAAAAGTAAAAAAAAAAAACTTGATGGAATCGACATTTCCTATCTGACTAGGTACCTCTGAGCAAAAAAGGCGACTTACGAGTACCTATAACGATATACTCAGGGGTCAAAGTCTCTTTTTTTAAAGTCAGACACAATCTTGGTCAAATCATGTGACTACCATGTAGATTAGTGCCTGAAATGATCTTTTGAAGAAAGAACCACAGATTTGAGTGGCACACAGTCAGTGCAAGCCTTTGTTAAAATCGTGCAGCTCAACTCCCGAATCTCAGTCACTGCCCCAAATAATGTTCAAGCCTGTGAATTGAAAATAATATCTTGTTGTAAAAAATGTATACCTAGGTATTCTTATACAAGCATTTGCGTATAAGTATTTAAGCCATTTAAACTACTACTAACACCATATATAAAGTATTTAAGCAATTAAAATAAATACTTAGGTATAACTTAAAACTTAATAATATTTCACGTGTAAAATGGCCATGCAAACCAACGTATTTAAATAAGTCTAACGATAAAAAAAATTGTATTTGGATCTCCAAGCACATTTTTTTTTATCATTAGATAATGAGATTAGACTTTTTATTCTTTTTTTAAATCTTTTATTATTCATTTGAAAGAAAAACTCCGTAAATAATAAAAGATCATAATTATTATGCCTAGATAAAGTTTAGATCTATCAACAGCATCTATTAAAATTATGTATGTACCATCGCGGACACTGGCGGTGGACCACTTTTCAACCTTATTACCAAGGGCATAAGAGTGTCCGCGATGGTACCTACCATAGCTGTTGTTTAAAAAAATCAGGGGATTGTTCATTGGGATAAACATTTTTATAAAAGCTCAGTGTGCACTGAAAAATTCATAAGAAAATCCCAATAAACAGCGTGGTAAAATACCTAGTGACGTCAATAAAAAAAATATTCCTCATACCTAGGGGTATCCGAAAATACCCCATGTATGTTCCGCGATTTTTGATAGTTTAGGAACTTAATTTTTGGGGAAGTACTTCGGGGACATCTTTAAATGTTTAAATAAACCTATTTTTCTTTCTTTCTTTCTTTCTTTCTTTAAATACATGGGGTATTGTCGGATAACACTAAGGCCCCTAGGTATGAGGAATCTATTTTTTTTTATTGACGTCTCGGGTCACCTATATAACACTTATATATCTTGAGAACGAACTGAGGACCCAACGCCAGCAGTCGCGCTTACCAGCCTATTATTTACTGTCCCACTGCCGGGCAAATCCTCTTCTCATATAGAGAAGGCACGAGCATTGATCACCACGCTTGCTCAATACGGGTTGGCGGTTTCAGGCTTAAGTATATTATCTAACTATAAGTCCGATTACACAATGTGTATACCTACTCTACGAATAATTACCTATGTAATTTGTATCGATTTCGATAAACAGTATTATTTCCGTGTCAAATGACTGTCCATGCTTATTCCCAAGTTTAAAATAATTACATATAGAATATTACAATTGAAATTTTACCAAAGAATAATTATTGTTGATGAATTGCTTTATAAATAAAATCTACATGGACTTAATTATACCTAAATGTACTTAACTGAATATTGCTGTTGACTGTTGATATAATAAAGACTTTTTTAATAAAATGATCATTTGTTTTTTTTTCCAAGCACCTTTATGCCGTTTGTGTACCTACGATACGGTTTTTTACGGTACGGCGTAGGTACTTATAAACCGCGCCGTAGAAAAAACGTGTCCTTCAACAAGCTTCCATCCATAGTAATCCATACAACACTGACGAACGTGCCTACACACGGCAAATAAACCGTAGTATTGCACGGCAAGAAAAACGTGTGTACAAGGGGCCTAATTGGATAACACAGTTTAAATCAGAATCTAAGAGTTTATGTCCGGATATCTTCTAGATAATATAAAAATGAATCGCTAAATGTGTTGCTAAGCGCAAATCTCGAGAGCAGCTGAACACGTTTCGCTAATTCTTTTTTTGTTGTGTTCGGTATTGTCAGGACAAGGTTTGTATGAAAGAAAAAAAAATTTTTGGAAAAAAAAAGTTGCACCCGTGCGACGGCGAAGCTGGGGCGGGCCGCTAGTTTTTAATAAATTCGTCTGCGCAATGAACGTGAAAAGAACTGTCAAAATTAAAGAAACTGCGATTAATTATCTTTATAAGTATGTTAGTTACGCAATTACGCAACATTATAAAGAATTTTCCATGAAGGGTTGAGCCCAGACTTTGATTTAAAGCCGCTTCTAAAGCTTGGAGAGGGTCAATAAAAGGAAAGCATTCGATTTTTTTTCCATTTCGAACCCTCGAGTCCTTTTAAAAATGTATTTTCCCTTGTTTTTGTTTGTGTAGCACACGTCACACGTCTAACTTGACGGAGCGACTGGCAGGAAAAATAAAAAGGCAAAGAACACAACGTTATCAGCATTTAAAAACACCAGGATATTGATACGGACGGCCTTATCCCCGGTATTCCTACTTATTAATAGGACGTACTGTATATCTATCTACAACCCTCTCTCGACACATAGGTACTTACAGGAATGACAAAATAAATAGAAAAATAGGTATCTAATAGGTACGATATCCATACTTAATAATAATATTATAAATGCGAAAGTGTGTCTGTCTGTCTATCTGTTACCTCTTCACGCTTAAACCGCTGAACCGATTTAGATGAAATTTGGTATAGAGATAGGAGTTCCGGGAAAGGACATGTAAAGTTTTTATTTCGATATTCCCACGGGATCGACACTGCGGGTGAAACCGCGGGGCGCTGCTAGTTACGAAATAAAATCTGTTGATTTCAACTATTTGTCAAAAACTTTAGTTTCACTGAATAGTTTTTAGGTAGGTAGGTATACCTACTTACATTACAAATCAGAAACTCAAGTTCCTGACTCAACACTAAAATTTACAAATCAACAAACATACAAATCAGAAATTCAGTGTAACTAGGTACGAAAACAAATTTCAGGTAGGTACATGAATATTAAAAGAACCACGCCATATTCCAGTAATTTGTAGTAGAAAGCAGTGAACGAAATTTATTTTCGTTCACTGGTAGAATAGGTATAAGAAACTAAAGTTTTTGCCAACTAGTTGAAATCCGTCCGGTATTCAAATTCAAATGCAAATATTTTATTTCAGATATAAATCCAGATAATGTTAGTATAACTTAGCCTAATGTTAGTATTAAATTAAAATCGTTCCGTGGCACACCAGTTTATTTGGACAAGTGTGTCTGGATTCTTACCCACCTTCGTAAGAGGGGAGAGTCCCACCGGTCTGAAAACACATTATTACACAGTATTACCCCAGCGTGTCTATTTTCTAACCCTTTTACTAAAATCAGATGAATAGTTACACACCGATTTCTCTCTTTCAGTCGTCAGTAATTTGACTTTCGAAAGAAGAAGACAAAGCGTTGTGTAAGTAGGTATACAGACGCTTTATACAACGTTTATTAGTAAGGGGGTAAAACAACGTAAATTTACGTAAACATTAAGATTAGGTAGGTATACCTATTTTGATCCTTGAAGGGCGACGAAGTGCGTTCATTATTTACGCAACGATTATTAGAAATATCTAGTTCAAAGTTGTTGACGTGAATTAAGGTTCGTTGTGGAAGGGGTTCGTGGTTACGTAATAACAGCCGCACGGGTCGATCTTCAAGGTTAAGCAACGCTTGCCAAGGTCGATTCGTGGATGCGTGACCATCCATTACATACCGAAACCCCTCCATGCCTCGGAAAGCACGTTAAGCCTTTGGTCCTGGCTGTCATTTGATAGTCGTTAGAAACCCGAAAGTCTGACAACCAGTGTTACCAAGGGGTAGGTATCGTGTTACACAGTAACTGGGTTGTGGAAGTCCGATAGGCAGTCGCTCTATGTAAAATACTGGTGTTCAGCTGCATCAAGGTTAGACTGGAACCACAACATAGTTGGGCAAAGGCTAGGCGACTATGAAGGTCAGTTGCATAGAACTATTATTACTAGCGTTACTTTATCTCAGTGGTCAGTTGAGGAACAGTAGGTAGGTATATTATAACTAGCTAGAGTCTGACCAACGAAAGCTGACCAAGAAAAAAAGGCGGCAATAAAAAAAAATCAAGAGCTGTTACCCTGGCTGAACACTGGCGTCTCACTCTATCAAAAAGTACTCTGTGCACTGCGTAAACGCAATATTGATACTATTTATTATTCACTGCGAATTTATTGATTTATTGACATTGACAATTGGGATTGACAGGCCTAAAATGTCTCCATTCTAAAAGTTTGTAAAATAATTCGTGGTCAGCTTTCGTTGGCCAAACTTTATGGTCTCTATTTCTCTACCTACTTTCAATGTTAAATTCAGGAGAAGAGCACTGAAAGGAAAGCTAATTAGATACTTAACAATCTACGAGTACCTTTACAAAACATTTTGTTAGACAGTGCTGTAAAATATTTTTATAACACATTTGCTCGTAAAGGGTGTCTTATTTCACCAATTTCAATATCGTATTGTATATATCCCATTACGAACTTGTGCGTTATTGTAATGTAAAACGCACGGTTTATCAAGATGCTCCGTTAACGAACGGTACTTTTTTAAATCTTAGCAGAGTTTTTATGTCAGAAAAGTGGTCAACATTTTATGAATAAAATTTACTTTGGGAGATAAAATATAGATAATAAATAAACATTTCATTCTTTAATTTAATAAATTTTGACAATAAATTACAACCATTTATAGAATACTCAAAAACACAAAAATATTAATTAACTTTTTTAGTAATACTGGCTGTTTTTGTGCCTTTGCCTTAAAAAAAGCGCTGATGGCGCGTGCCTCGCTAATTTGTGAACAAGTAAAAATTATTACGCGCGCTTTTTCTTTTCGCTGTTTTGTTTGTATTTAAAAATGTCGTCAAGTAGGTAATGATTAATGTATTAGTTCGACACTGCCAGGAGTCTCAGAGGCAGCGAAAAAGGCTACTCTAAGCCTCTTGCCTGAAAAATCGACCGATAGATAGGTACCTACTTAGAAGCGTATCAAAATTTCACCTTATGGAAAACGAAGAAAGCAAAGATGCAAATTTATTTTGAGAAAATGTGTTTTTAGCCTATTTCATGGAACTTTCTCAAAAATATCTATAAGTCAAGCTCATTGTGGGGTGCTACTGTTCAATGCTAAAAAGCACCGTGAAAACAAAACATGGTACCTATTGATATCAAGGCATACTCCAACTTGCTGGCATTTCTATAAGTGATTAAAGATTTATTCGTTTAAGAAAGTCAGAGTTTTATTTATTTCCTCGCAAATATGTTATAAAACGTCGTATGACATACGTGCGCTTTGATAATTAGGTACAGCCTCTGCTGTCCGTATGTATAATATACTCTATGGCCTCTGCTTACCGCACTTATATCATAATTTACTATTATATATAATTGACTACACAAAGTAGGTCGATGCAGGGTAGGTACCTACCATAGACTTATAAAAAAAGATGGACTCCGCGCCACGCGTATCGAAAGTGAAGCGCCGCAGCCGTACCGTACCGATCTATGTGTGCGTGATTGACGATTAACGCTGTCGTGTCACGTAATGGCGGCTGGTCGGCATACCGTGATGTAAATGTGAGCGGGAGGCGTGTTTGTACATGCGGTCCCGGCATACTTATTGTGCTTCACTTTGGATATGCGTGGTGCGGAGTCCTTTTTTTTCATAAGTCTATGGTACCTACTATATGAAATCAAACAACTTTCACGTTTATTCTAAGCGAACGTCTTTACACCAACTCAGCCATATTTTTCTTCCAACAAAAAACATAGGTACCATATATTAACTATGTATTTAAACGTAAATCCGTAATTATGTAGTTACACTAATATTATAAAAGCGAAAGTTTGTGAGTGTGTTTGTTAGGTACTTCTTCACGCACAAACGGCTGAACCAATTTTGATAAAATTTAGTTTGGAGGTTGCGCCAGCTAACACCCTTGATAACCTGTATTAACACATACCTAGGCTTCTTTTTTTATCCCGATATTCCCATGGGATCGACCCTGAAACCGCGGGGCGCTGCTAGTACATAATAAACTAAACATTAGTTCTATCCGGGAATCAATCCCGCGACTCGTACCACTGAAACTACAGCTACATCACTTTTCCGGATAAGTGTGTGAACAACGTCCATTGTTTTTGTAGGTGCTTGGTCTGCAATCAGTAGTAAATTATAGGGGAAAAGAAAAATAAAGCCATAGATTTTAACAAAAACATCTATTAGACATTCTGGAGTTAGTAAGCGTAATAATTATTATGAATATAAATAATAGTAATACATCTCCTTAATCTACAAAATTATCTACATCCATAGACATTATTACCTTTTTTTTTTAAATAAACGTTCACAATATGGATCTTTTGGCGCTCGACTGACGTTGACAGGGACAGCTGTTGTAAACATTTGCATTTGTGCAATCGTTTTGTGAAATGTATCTATTGAAAAAAATAAGATGGCCGCAGGTAGTTCCGAATTTGACGACGCGCGCCATTGACTTATCTATTACTAGCGTACGCGCGCCAAAAGAACCTTTTAGCCGTAGACAGAAAGCGCTGCGCGCTGTACTATTTGGCATAATTTTAATCCATGATTATTTAATAAGGGTGTGTTCATACAACTTGTAATATTTCTCTATACAATAGTTGAATTAGACTTTAGAAAATGTAAATAACATTAAAAAATATAGAATTTGTACTATCACAATAATTATTCTTATCTTTTATGAATGATAATTTATGGAATGAATGAGTGATATTTATGCCTACTGACCTACTTAACCCTAAATGACCTAAAGCGGGACCCTCCAATGTAGCCCAAATTCTAAATTGTTGCAATTTTCTTCAATAAGTATATGTATAAGTATTCATCATTAATGTTTCCTATGCGGCAAATCCTAGGATGCATCTTACAGTCCTTTAATAGTTATTTTACCAATGATTTTGCATCACTGTCCAAACCAGTCATCTTTATTGTTGTTACAATATGGTTGCTGTTTGTTTGCTGCCACTGATGAGTCTGGCAAAAGCACAGTGAGCTTTATTACCGTTATTATAGGGTTGCTTTTGGATTGCAGCTGTGATATGTAAAATAAGTCTAAGAGGACCGAATGTAAACCACAGTGTAGCTATCCTGGACAGAAAATTAAATATAAGAGTGCAAAATATTCAAACTATCAAGCTTAAAATCTACAAAATTACTATTTAGCCTAATATACTACATGATCATTTCTTTAATCCTCGCATCCTCAGTTCCATTTCTAGGTACGCCTTCATAGAGGGGTCATCAACCATCTTAAGTATCTTTTCACTGAGTTCAGGCCCTGCATTCTGCATTTTTGCTGATAAAGCCTCTGCCCATACTATGAACACACAGTTGGAGCAACCAGATTGGCAACAGGCTGTTGGAGGTTCATCTATAGAGGCCTGGAATTATAATAAAGAGGTTTTATTTTAGAATAAGTAGATGATTTTCAAGGAATTTGACATAGTTAAGTGGTCTGAATATTTTTTACTGTAATGCAGATGGTGGAAGAAGATTGAATGCAGTTGGATAACAGAAATGATAGATCAGTTTTGTTTTTACAATAAAATTACAGTGGCTATAGTTTGCCTTGACAAAATTTAGTTTGTAGTAGAATTTGATTAATGGACATTATGAACAGATTTTTTGTTACTATCTATGACCGAATTTCAATAAGTATGAAACCAACAATAAAAAAATACAAATGAAAAAAAAAAGAAAAAAATGCAAAAAAAATAGAATAGATGATTACAAGCTTACATCTTTAGCTATTCTTTCCAGTTCCTTCTCTTTCTCATCATCTGAAGATTGAGTCGTAGTAGTTGTACAGGGTCTATTAAGATGGTTCTGACATCTTATTACGGCAGGTAGACGTGAAATGTTTAATTTCTGAAATCAAGGTAACAATTTTAATTTGTTATTGGAAGAGGTCAACCAAAGGACTTAACATAAAACTGAGATACTTACAAACATTATTTGATTTGATAGTTCAATATATAAATAAGTAAAATAGATTTCGGTTCATTTTAGTTGGTATAAAAGTGATTTCTAGTTACGAAATAACTTTAGGTTTAGGTTATCATTTATTTTATAGAGCTACAGCTTAATAATTAGTACTGTTCACACTTGTATAGAAAATATAAATGTAGAAAGAGATGACTGTAATTTTTAAGTCTCATGTTTAACAATGTAATTCGATTATTAAAAGATCGTACGATTCAACAACAACATACATTGAATTGAAAATTTGAAACATTCTTTCGTTTGACGCAGGAAAAAAAATTATAGATTTGACGCTGACACCACGGTAACCACGGTTTGAGTTAATGAGTTTGACAACTTTGACATTTGCAGAAACCATTGTCAAGTTGTATTTTTTTATTGAGGACCGAAACAAGCTATTTTGGCACACTTTAAGGGGACCTTAGTCAAACACCTCATCCATGATATTGGTTCAATTGGACACAACGAAGACAATTTTCTAATAACCATCGTAAAGCTGGTACCTATCCACTTAACTGTCATCCTCCGAAAATGGTTATCAAACGAAAATTTCAGATTGTACAGAGGCCAGCACATCAAGCTACCCCAATCTGTCAAAATTCTTTGATAGATAGAGAACTTTACTACAAAGGAATAAGGTTCATATTCAATTGGGAAAATTTGACAGATTTGGGTAGGTTGATGTGTTGGCCTCTGTACTTCATCCTAATGATTATAAATTTTTTAAATACGTATGTACACGATATAGTCGCGAACTCTGGAATAATAATTTGATCAAGATACAACCTGAAACTGACCTGAAAATTGCAAAAAACGTAAGAAAAATTGAATTTCACGGGCTACAACTGCACATTCACCTTATTGAATAAATAACTACGAGTATGACTTTGTCAAAATCTGTGTGAACGTGAGATTATGAAATTTCCGACGGGTTGTCTTGTCGGTAACTGAAATCGCTGCGTGTGTATCCAGCATAATGTACATCACTGCTATGATAACCATAAACACAAGACAGCACCGGAAGTCTCACAGATAAAAGGTTTATTTCTGGCAACACCTGAGAAAATTCTTTGCGAGGTATTGCCGTATTGGTGTCTTATTCTGTCGTACTGAAAACGACAGAGAGATCATAGTGAGTAAAGTGAGACAGAGAGCTAGAGTTGCAAATGTCGCACAGCCATTTCGACGAATAAATTAATTTTGTGAGTTCGATGACCGCCCGGAATCGTTTTGTCCGTCATTTTTGATCTCTTAAGTTTTACAAATCGCAAATTTTCGTAAGTTGTATGTCTTTATTTGGTGCTAATTAGTGCTTTTTACGATTGTGCAATTACAAGTTATTGATTTTGTTTTGTCTCACCAGCATTTTCAATTGAAACGTAAGTTAAATCCAAGTTTTACCGTGAATGTCGAGATAAGGCAGCGTATGTAACTTATTTGGCTTGTAATGACGAAGCCGCTTAATTCTGCTATTGTAGGATTTAGGGAGTCGTTACGTGTGGCAAAGCTACGTTATTTTTATACAAATTTAAATTAATTCACGAAGTTTTTGTCCAATACGTTTACGATTTTTAGTTTTTTTTTGGGCGGTTCCACTAGCGGCTTACGTATTTCGCTTTACATCTAGATTCACATCAAGCGGGTTTGAAATAATCTCTATAAAAGCGTCTCGCGTAAATCCGGTCTTAGTTATAATTTTTCTGAAATATATTTTTACAGAAAATGAAAGCGTAATTATTTACTGTAGACTGTAGAGGTTATGGGGGATTATGATTCATGCGATTCTATGAGACAGTCGCATGTGATTCTCGAATGCAAGTCTCTTCCTTGAGCTTTTGTTTCCAATTGAATTATTATCTTTATGTATTTCTTCCTGGTTTAGACACTGGCAGCAGAATGCATGTAGATTGTGGGATTCATGGTGTTATTATAATTCTTTCGCTACACAATCAATTGATTTCAAATCCAATCTGGCAGTTCCTATAACTTATAGTCACCCAGGGGCTCCTATAATATCTTGCATATAAATTAGCTAGCACAGATCTAGATTCAGGGCTTACCATGCACAAGTCAAAATGCTGGATTATAGATATCAATAATAAATGTCTCTCAATGAACTCTGACTATCACAGCCCCAAGTCACTAATGATAATGATACCTACACCAATCCACTCTGATTGGCCTTGAGTAAATAACATTGATTATTATTGTAAGGTTGAGACATCATTTAAATAGGTATTGAGAATACATTAGCACACATATATAGTAAGTATAGTCTTACACACTACATTATTGATCAATCTGTTAGTTAGTCCTACACCACAAATCAATAATATCATCAATTGGATTCACCATACTTAAAGATTTTAAATGGCCTTAGACAATGATAATTATTATCACTAAGAAAGTTTTGTCAGATTTAAAACGCCAATTACTCATAAATGAAGTTGGTAAAAAATTCTTGTAAAATAACTGACAGCTTCTGACAAGTTAAATATAAATAAACTATGCGGTCTGCCCCAGCTTATTTTGTTTTCAAATTTCCGTAATTTTCTTTAATACAAATCTTATCCTGGCAATACTGAACCAAACAAAAAAAGAATTATACAATTTGGTTAATTCGGAAGTTATGTGCGTACAGACATTTTGGCATCTTTGTTTTATACTATGTAATGAAGGATACTCTGTAAGGATAATTATTTAATTCAGAGAAAACTTCTTTTAGGGTACATAACCATGATATAAAAATAACATTCATTAATTAATGCCGAAAGACATCCACTGCTGGAGACAGGGCTCCCAGCATCGCCACTTCAACTGGTTCTGTGCTTCCGGCATAAAAAATTATATAAAATTACAAAATGTTAGTTTAACAAATTCTACCAATAAATTGTGTTAGTATTGTTGTATTATAAAATTGATTGCCTACTAGTACCCATTTGCATGTTATTACTCAATGGTTTTTACGATCTTATATATTGTTGTTTCAAGTGTATTTTTCTTATGAACAATTGCTGGTTCAAACAACATTTGTCAGGTTATTAAACATTCTAGAATGCATTTTCAATAGCCCTAATAAATTATTGATCACAAATACTGTCTGTTAAGGTGACAATAACATTAAAATGAGTTATACTTATCATGATATCAATAGGCAATACACACAGCCAATCGTGATCATTAAATGTCACTCATTACTGATAAACATGGATTCAAGTGGTAGTGGAAGAATTTGTATGAAAGAAACATTTGCCTGTCAGTTTTATCCAATAGGACCCCTGGTCTTGAACCATTTCTAAAAATAAATCAGGGACTCATCCTCATTTATTTTTCAAGATTTGAACTTATTTGCCTTCTGATATTAAAAAACCGGCTTAACTGATCCTAAAATTATTTCTGTTTTAGCATACCTACCATGTCTGGAGAACCTGAAGTGACCCGCACTCCTGAGGAGGAGGAAGAAGAAGAGATCAAGTCCTCGTACAGGCCTCCTCCAGAGAAAACTATTGACGAGATCCTTGCTGCAGATCAGGAGGATGAGTCCTTGAGGAAGTACAAGGAGGCACTGCTTGGAGAGGCACAGGCCGGTGCTGTTGTTGTTGGTAAGCATATTATGGAATAATGTTAACTGAATTGACACAGTGGTATTACCACAAATTATGAGTTGTAGATTCGTGAGTTTGAACCTAGGCCGAATTAAATATAAAATTTCATCACCATAGCTGTCACAATGGTGAAAGAAATCACAGAGAGGAAACCGGCATAATCCTAGAATAAAAAATATTAAACACATGTACTTATGGGGCATCTACCAACCCGCACTGAGCCTGCGTGGTGAACTATAGGCTACCTAGAAGATCTTTATAGGTTGATTATGCTTACGTTTTTATTCCTTGAAGTAAGATAGAATTAAGGGAATGACCAGGGAGGAAAGGCACAAGTTTAATCGCTTGATCCTGCTAATGAGACACAATTGATTTTCAATTCTAATGGGCCGCCAGAGGCTCTCCCCGGGACGGAGCGATAAAGGAAAAATCTTTTTAATTTGAACTTGCAAGTTTACTGCATGCTAAATATTGAAGTTATGGGTGCAGAATAAACTGAACAATGCCTCTTTCTCAAAACCTTACTGAAACCCCAAAAACTGACATTTGTGGCTGAAAAACCCAACAGTGCACTTTGTGAAAGGCAATGTCATTGATGTAGTATTAACTACGGGGTTTACCTACTTTCTGTACTACATTGTTGATTCGGTCACAATGTATATACCTACATCGCATTGTATAGAATTATTGTGCCTACTTTAATCCTACTATCCAACTTCCTACCCTACTTCTTACTATCCTACTAATCCTATCCTACTATCCTATCCTACTATCCTACTTCCTACTAATATGAACGCGAAAGTTTGTGAGGATGGATGGATGTTTGTTACTCTATCACGTAAAAACTACTGAACGGATTTTGATGAAACTACAGTAATATAGCTTAATATACATTAGAATAACATAGGATACTTTTTATTCAGATTTTCCCACGGGATCGACACTTATGCGAGTCAAACCGCGGGGCGCAGCTAGTAAAGCATAATCATTAATTACCCACAGCAAATCAAAATTAAAAACATCTTTTTACAAACATTATTAGATGAGATAAATGTTGAGCTTGCAGTACCTACAGAAACTTTTTATTTCACTAAGCGACGCGCGGTTTTCTTGTGGTAAGAATGTGTACAAACGCGCTTTAAATGTCTGTGTAAGCACAGGCAGGAGCTCTCTGTACAGAGGAAAGAAACAGCTCTCGGTATCATCCGAGAGACGCTACTCGTTTTCACGCACACATTAACAGGGTGTTTTTACACTTGGTTACGACAAGTAAAGCACGCGTCGCTTCGTGAGATAAAAATTCTGTAAGTAACATCCATACTAATATTATAAATTCGAAAGTAACTCTGTCTGTCTGTCTGTCTGTCTGTCTGTATGTATGTTATCTTTTCACGCCTAAACCACTGAACGGATTTCGATAAAATTTGGCTGACAGATAGATTGCATCCCGGGGAAGGACATAGGATAGTTTTTATCGACATACCTCGCGGGCGAAGCCGCGGGCGGAAGCTAGTAATCAATATGTTTGCTAGCATGATACTTACGAGATAACTACATGTGCTGTTGACACAAAGAATCCTATTGTGAATCTTATTAGGTGTGAAGAAGTCGCCTTGTAAAGACACATGATTCATATCTAGTCATAAATTACGATACATGACTATAATGCTTTAGATAACTGATAACAAACATCACGTCTATATTCCCCAATGGGTTAGGCAGAGGTGTACCTATAGCACACCCATATTTCGCCAGTTATGTTAAAGTAATGGGGGTGAGCCATGCCTTCCAACTGGCACAAAACCATAATCTGGGCTGCTACTGGGAAATTCTATATGGAAAAACCCAATAACGCTTTGACCGTTCTGGGAATTGAACCCAGGACTTGATGGTCGGCAGTAGCGCTTGCGACCACTAGGCCGGCGATCGGTGTCTCTTGTCTACACAAAGAATCCTACTGTGAATCTTATCTTCTTTATAAATAAAACAAAATAGTTATACCATTTATAAATTGTAACTCAAGAACGGCTGGACCGATTTTTATGATCTTTGATTTGTTGGATTTGTCTCCGCCCCGAATAGCAGAATAACTATTAAAACTTGGATTTTTTTATACGAAAAATAAAAATTATGAAGAAAATTAATTTTCTCATACATTCGTTCTTATTGATTCTGAGGCGGCACGAAGTTCGCCGCGGAAGAGAATGAAGTTTATTTCGAGTCAAACTTTATGGCGGCTCTGAAGTGCGCTACTCGCTGCGCAGTACCCCACCCCTCACACCCCACTGACCCATGAATTTGTTACTGCGCAGCGACTCGCCTCATGTTCCGAGACGCCATAAAGTTTGCATCGGGCTGCAGTTGCCTTATATTATAGAGATGAACGATTCATTATCCAGTCTTAGATGAACCATTACAATCGTCCTTTAGATATTTGAAAACATCATTAGTCATGTCTTTTATATGCGAGAATCTAAACCCTTCATAAATATTTAAATTACATGCTATTCTTGTAGTTTCTCTGGACGTAAATAGTCGTCCATTGTGCTCTCGAGTTAAGCAAAATGTACGTACCCTTGTTTCTGTGACATCGTTTTGCTAAGTTTGTGAGACTAGCTACCAGACCATGCTTCGCACGGGTTTATACTGCTTGACAAAACATCAAGATTTCTTTGTTATATTTAATTCTCTCTGGGAATAAACTCTGTAAATGATGGTGGAAACTGCATTAAAATCCGTTGCGTAGTTTAGAAGAACAACTCGGTCGGTCACAGATAGACACGAATTTGCGACTTTAATCTGAACTAATATTGCAGAGAAAAGATTTGAGAAGTTTTGTTGTTTATTATTTTTTCGTTTGTTTGAAACGCTTTCACGCTAAAACGGCTGAACGGATTTGGATGAAATTTGGCACATGTGTTGACCGTGACCTTCATTCCGACGGGATCGAGACTTTGCGGGTGAAACCGTAGTGTGTTACATGTATATCATCATGGATATGAACATCCATGTCTTTCATTGTTTTTTTTTTTTCAGCACATGGGGCATAGAAAGCCGTCTTCATCCTACTGTGAAAAAAAAACTAAATTAAATATACTCTTAAGAACATTATCAAGTTATCTAAAACGTGTTATCAATGTCATATCAATAGCCGTTGTTGATACGTATATGATATGGTTTATCTAATCATTTTACGTTGACAAACAATTTTATGACATGTCCAACGATCCGTTTTCCGTTTTGATTAGTTGCGCAGGCGTTGGCTATTATATGTTGTTTTTTCCTACTTCCCTTCCTTATACTTATACTATAGGTAGGCTATTACGCGTACTGTAAATAGTTGTTTTTAGGTCATTTATGTTCACACCACTAGAATGATCGTTATTGTTCGTGGCTCAATAATAACAGCCGCACAGGTCGATCGATCAGGATAAGCTACGCTTGCCGCGGTTGGTATGTGGATGGGTGACCATCTTTACATACCGAGATCCCACCGTGCCTCGGAAAGTACGTTAAACTGTTGGTCCCGACTGTCATTCGTGAATCTTTGACAGTCGTTACTGGTAGTCAGAAGTCCGAAAGTCTGAGAACCAGTTTTACCAATGGGTAAACTTGTGAAAAGAGTTTAGAGGACTCCTACGATAACATTGCTTGATGTTCGATACGCTACGGAAGCGTATAGAGTGGTTGTGAATAGTTATGCTTATCATGGCTTGACACTTGTCAAGAATGTCAAGGTCTAATGCTTTCACGCATGACATTACCTTGACCGCGTGGGTCGGCCACACAACCTGCATCGCACGACATCGTACGCTGAGTGAGTAATCGATACCTAGCATGGTTGAGATATGGTTGAGACTGAAATAGAGTAAGATTAATTCGATTTTGAACCTCGTTGTCATGTCTGATGAGTTTGCAGACGGAAACTTTTTTTGCTGAAGTTAGCCAACGTTTGCACGGACGTAAAAATATCGCGGCAGAGTTTTGTTACGCACTGGATTTTCAACTCTTGGTGTCTAGCTGATCATTGAGAAGCCAACAGAGGGCATCCCAAAACGCGTCAAAAATGTTGGATTTTTAACATCGGCGGTAAGCAGTGCGTTGAAAATCCAGTGTGCGAAAAAAACGCCACGAAAAAAACGCGCTAGTGCGAACCTGGTGTGAAGAGAACTGAAGTGTTAATTAAGACATCAAGGATTTTTAGTACAAAATGTGATTAGCAAACAGAATGGTTCATTTGTCACGGTCTTTTTAGTAGATTTGGCTTACGGCCTTGTAAAGAAACGTATAAAAACAACGCTGAATAAGATATCATTAGGACAAGCAAATAGTTCTCAAACTTTTTTATTGTCACTGTTTCGGCTGTTGCCGCTGTGTTATGCTTCGAAATAATGGACGTTTTATATATTATGATGTAGGTATTGTATTAATAATATACATGAAAGTTCAGAATTTCTGTAAATCTGAATATAAAATAATCTGAGCTGAATTCGACGTCTGCAAAGCGATGGCGAGACGACTAAGGCCCGGTATCTACCAAAGCGGAGAGGAGAAGAGATGTGTGGAGTCGTCCAATCACAGACGAGACGAGTGACGCGGTTGAGGATTTCAACTATTGTGATTGGACGACTCCGCACATCTCCGCTCCTCTCCGCTTTGGTGGATACCGGGCCTAAGACTGGCGCCCCTGGCGGCGCGAAGTGGAGACGCCCGGCTCGGCCGGGCTCACGGTATGGCTCCGCAGGCATGGTTTTAGAAAGTCCTGCCGTGCGCCATCTGGCGGCGGCGGGGCTGTAACAGTCACTTTCATAGTAATTTGTATTGTCATAATCATTCTCCTGAGTCCTGCCCTTATCCCAATTCATTTGGGGTCGGCGCAACATGTATTTTTCTTCCAAACTTCTCTAGTAGTCGTCATCTCGGTTGTCAACCCCTGTCTAACCATATCATCTTTCACACAGTCTATCCATCTTTTCTTTGGTATTCCCCTACTCTTATAGCCATAGACATTCATACACAAAACTTGTTTATTGGTAGGTACTGTATAAAATATTACACCTTAGTTACTCTATCAACTTTGCTACTAAAATAGGCAAAACAAGTCTGGGTCCTTCGAGTCTTATAATCGTCAAACTGATATCCATACCATCCTACTAATATAAATTCGAAAGTAACTGTCTGTCTGTCTGTCTGTATGTTACTTTTTCACGCCTAAACCACTGAACGGATCTCGATTAAATTTGGCAGAGAGATAGATTGCATCCCGGGGAAGGACATAGGATAGTTTTAATCGACACACCTCGCGGGCGAAGCCGCGGTCGGAAGCTAGTCAGTAGATACATATTTTAATTTAGACGGATGTCCACAACCATTCTACGTATCGTCGGTATAACTTCCTCCCCGACGCATATGTTATCTGAAGCCCTACTATTACCGTCGTTTGCGGCCACATCAATTTCCTTTAAAGCTAACCTATCAGCTGTGTCTAATACAATAACAATGACCTATTTGCGTTGACCTACTTGGTCGAATGCATTCTCTGACGGTTTGCATCCTGTGTGAGAGGACTTGATTTGCGATAACCGTCATGACTCGTGTCCTTTGAGGCCAAGAGGGCATAACTAATAGCCGATAAGTGTTAAATGTTGCATCCATACATATAACAAATTCGTCAGACTCCACACAAGTCATGAGTAAAAGGACCAACTTTCTTCAACTCATCCCATCGCAATCCACTGTACACAAGCCTCTCCCAGGCTTTGCCACAATACCCTCCGCCTTCCGTATCCAGTCTATCCCAGCCATCTTCTTAAGTCGTCGGTCCATCTAGAAGGGTGCATCCTACGCTTGCCGCGATACGCGGTCTCCGCTCCAGGACATAACTGTTCCACCGGCCATCTGTCCTTCGACAAACATGGCTAGAATCTTCAGCATGCTTACTCTGTAAGCTACGTCGGTGACTCCAGTTCTTTTCCATCTCCCTTAACCATCTGAAAAGTATTTTTTATCTATGTTTGCGAACTATCAGGAAAATACTCTTACAATCGTGTAATTAATTGGCTGCCATTATAACCTAAAAGCTTTTTAATTATAACTACGTCAGAAAGAGCCAGGACGTCGCCTCATGTTTAGAACCTCGGTGTTACAAAACCAAGTTGATTGTTTGTCGGCTCTGCAAGGTTTCCCAAAAACTTCCTCAGTAGTTAAATTTTCTTTAGAAAGTTAATATAAAGGAAGCCAATATAATTTGTAAAAGGTTACGTACGGTATTTTTTTCTAAGCTACGGGGATATTTTCTTTTAGAAACTCGCAATTTAGTCTAATAGCACCATTTTTCGTGGAGAACCACGTACTTCCTTCCGCAGTCTTCCCGAATCTTGCGTTTTATCACTAAAAGGAGCTCACTGAAACTCACGCTGCATTCTGTACCTTTATATCTGTACATCATCATAGTCTAAAAACGTCCATTGCTGGACATCCCCCAATCACCGCCACTTCGACCGGTTCTATACTTTGGAGTTATTCTTTCCCAAGTTTCGAACCATTGCTCAATCGAACCTGAGCTATAGTTTGACTTCATTTATCTATCTAATTTGATATCATTTATCTAGAACAAAGCATTCGCAAAGTTCATGCTTAATAAAAAAAAAAAAAAAACGGACTCGGATCCATTTTGTACGACTCATAATGCGAAGCATTAGAGAGTGCTTTACAATCCATTTATTTTTTGCCTCCTTTCTGCAAATTAATGTTTCTATTGTTATACTCTTTCTAGTACACAGAACCTACTTAATTTATATACCATTATATAGATAATTTAATGGAGATTAATTCTGCACTTTTCAATAATAGATTTAATGCAGTAGTATTATAGATACTACTAATGGTTAATTTTATACGATCAAATGAGCGTTATGAGTCGTGCACTTTTGGATTTTCCAAATTTTTCGTTAGTATACACACGACTTATAAACTAGTATTAGTACTTACTACTTACGTCTATCAGAAAAAGACCGCAAAATATTAATTACTACGCCACAGTGGTATGTAGGCGTATCCAATGTCCCAGTATGGGGCTGTCTAAACTAGATCTATTCATAATTTCATATCATAGAATAAAATTAGACACGTGAGCAATGATCTAATATTTTTGTTTTTCTTCGATATCATGAACTAAGCGGCACTCTCCGTTGCTTGCCAGCCGAAAATTATCGCTTAGAAGAAATAGCTATCTTGATAGTTTTCTGGCGTAGAAACAACTTTTCGTCAGTATTTATGCGCTTTCAAGACTTTTCCCCAATCTCAAAATTGCTTAAGGCTTATCAGAATGATTTCCAATGTCCCACCACATGTCAAAGACATCTTCTTATACAAAGAAGGAAAGAGTAACGATCACTACACTTCCGTGTTAGTGATTTCAGATCAGACAGGTTCTTAGGACAATAAATATTACCTAAGTATTTTTTTCCAAAGAAACGGTGGATGGACTGTGTGAAAGATGACATGGCTAGAAAGGGGGTGACTACGCAAATGTCGACTAATAGAGAAGTATGGAAGAAGATGAGATTCTGCTCCGACACATAAATTGAGATAAAAGCAGGAGAATGATGATGAAAAAGTCAAGTTTTCCTCACAATGGTTTTCATCACCGAATAGAAAGGCGTAGTTATTTAACAATATTATAGTGAACTAACAGTGCCCCGCGGTTTCACCCGTATAAGTCTCGATCCCGTGGGAATATCGGGAAACAACGTAGGTATCCTATGTGCTAATTCTGGTTATAAACTATCTGTACCTATGCCAAATTTCATCCAAATCCGTTCAGTAGTTTTTGCGTGAAAGAATAACAAACATCCATCCTTCCTCACAAACTTTCACGTTTATAATATTATTATATATTATATTACATATTATATTATATATATTATATTACATAATTATATTATATATAATATATATTAGTAGGAAGTAGGATACTGCAATCAGTGATTTAGGTACGGGCAGAAATTGCAAAAAATTGGTGTCTTATTTCTGTCATCATCTGCCTACACTTTTCCCAAACTCCGAGCCGAAGCCGAATCCAACATGGATTCGGCTTCCATTCTAACTGGATGCAGCTCAGTACCAGTATTTTACATGGAGCGACTGCCTATCTGCCCTCCACAACCCAGTTACTGGGATTAATACGATAGGTACCTCTTGTTTTCTGTAATGATGTATTTTAATTACCAGCCCTTTGTAAACTATTTTCCTCTTTATAATCTGTCGGAGCTTAATCATTTAGAGGGAAGTTATAAACTAATTAGAAAGGCTCCGAACCTTTCTCCTCTAATTAGCTTATAACCATAGTCGGGTCGGAAATTAGGCGTTATTGTAAACTTATTAGGCCGCTCTACACAGTTGGCCTCCTCCGATAACTCTTCGCACTATGGCTGGACTTACTTTGGCATAAGTAAATCCAAAGACACAATTCAATTGACCACATGGCAACCTGATATATAATTTTATCGTATTATTGAATTACGACTTGGGAATTTGTATTTGCTTTTGATCCTGTAGGATAATCAGCCTATAATGTTCCCACTGCTGTGACGCTGGCTTCCTCTCTGTGAGAGGGAGTGAAGCATTATCCACCAAGCGGGCCCCGTCCGGGTTGGCGGATGTCACATGTCTTCGAGTTTTTTGTTTGACATACCGGTTTCCTCGCGATGTTTTTCTTCACCGGCCACCACTGCTTCTCTTGTAGCGACGGACCAATTTTACTGCCGCTCCCAAAATACGCTATAATCTGGAATATTCAATTCAAACTAAGTATCAAATCTGATTGATATTTTTATTTGTCCAACAGACGTCAACGACCCACGCCGAGTGATCGTTAAGAAGCTTGCGTTGTGCGTCACTGGACGCGATGACGTCGAGTTGGACCTCTCCGGAGACCTCCATGATCTTAAAAAGCAGGTATGTACCTTAATCTAAACAAATTGTATTAAAATAAGCATGTACCCAAGGATATACGCGGAGTAAAGTTCAGCCTATTATTACAAGAGGGGGGTTTTGCCCTGCAGCTGCAGTGGGACAGTACCAGGCTAATATTATTATTACATTTACATATAATTATAAATTTAACATTAATGATGTAACTAATATTTTTGTAAAATATAATTTTTATATTATATTTAAAAAAGAGTGTCCATGGACTTTCTTGCCCGTTCTCCTCCATAGGTACCTACGCTTTGGAATGGGCAACTAGCTTTATATTTTCTGACTGACCGACTTCTTGACAATTCAAAAGTGCCTGTTTCAGACTTAAATTAACTACTAGCTGCGCACCGCGGTTTCACCCGCATAAGTTGCGATCTCGTGATAATATAGGGATAAAAAGTAGCCTATATAACATATAGGCTACTTTTTATCCCTATATTATCCAGAGTGTCAACTACCTCGTAACAAAATTGGTCCAGCAAAAAAAAAAAAAAAAACACTCACAAACTTTTGCCTTTATAAATATTAGTGTGATGAATCTGGGTTTTCTCACGATGTTTTCTTTCACCAGTGACAGTACCAAGATAAACTCAGAAAATCCATATGAAATGAACTTTGAAAAATTTATGGTTCATCTGAACGTCCTTGTAACTAAAACTCTTGCGTTTTTTTTTAAATTTGGGTTAGAAGTTAATAAAAATGTTTTCCAGGGCTTAATTTTCTCTCGTGTCGCCACGAAATGTACGATAGTGGTACCTAATTAGTTAAAAATACATTAATTGTTTTCATTTATTGGCGTTGCGTTGGTAAGGTAGAGTGAACTTTCATGAACCAATTTTTTGTTAAGGACATTCTGGTAAATTATGCGATCATGTTTGGGCCAAATTAAATAGCAGAGTACACATTCTTGCTTATTATAAGTTTATAATAATAATAATAATAATAATAATTACTTAATTTAGATTTGAAGGCCAATTCCCGTAATCAAAAACATTCAAAATCTAGTCGCAATCTCATCTCAGCCACAATCAATGTCAAAAACTGAAAAATGTAGGGAAGTTAGAGGTATTTTTTGACAGATTGAGACTGACATCAGTGAACGTTCATAAAATTACGAGAATTGCTCCTCTGTTATAAATGTAAAAATATCCTTATTCTCCTTTAAAAAATATTCACTAACCCTTTTTTTTTATATATATTTTTTTTTGAAACATGGGAAATCATCTAATGACCCCTCCCGCTCTGGGTGGAGCGGAAGGGAGTGTCAGACTCTTACTGACTAAAACCCATCCGTGTTCCTTCCTTAGCCCTTTATATTCCGGGGTAGCGGTAACCCTTTCGGACAATCCCGCTGCCCCGGCAGGCTTCGGCCCTGACGGGCCCCTCCTTCGATGCTGACATCTCTTTGAGGCGCGCGTGGTACACATACGCGCCGTCCGGCACGGGCCTGATCCTGATCGGACGGCGAGCTACCCATTACTCGCCGTCCGCAGGCCCGCGCCTACGGCGGCCGGGAGTCGTCACGCGGCTCCCGACGGCGGCGGCTGGGACGGGCGGCTCTCTCGGCTCTCTCCCTCGCCCATCCCGCCACTCGTCCATCCCGCCACATTCACTAACCCTTAAGGCGACGCCGACCGCGCAGTGGCGCCCTCATCGTTTGTTTGGTTATTTCTTTTATTTTAAAATGAAAATGCAGAAAATAAGCACGTTAAGATTATACGTTAATATTATTATAAACTCCAGTTTTACGGAAATTGTGTTTTTAATGATTATAATAAAACTAAACAATGTAAAACTCTTCTTCTCCTCTCTTCTTAACTAATGTCGTGGGGTCCGGTGGGCCCAGATGAAGTTATAAACTTAGCCTAAAATCGGATGTAGGCTCGAGCTTACCCTGTATTTCAGTTATAACTTCCTAAAGTCGACCGAGGTCGGAATAGGCGTTAGTCGGGTTTGGATCGCCACACCTAAGCTTAGTTTTAGTCCTTTAGGTCTAGCTGACCCACCTCTTTAGCTAAATAAGTTTTTTGTAGACTTGTTTTTTAAACATTCATGTTTATTTGCAGTTTTTCCTCATGAATTAACGAAGAGATGTACCCATTTGTTCTGCAAGTCGATCAGACATTACCGAAGAGTATGAATTTTAGTGCTAAAGAAAGAGCTTGTGTTAATTTTTTCTCACAAAATTTCAAGACGTAGAATTTTTTTTGTACTAAATTGTGTTTGTTTTTGATGTTGGTTCATCATATTTTAAATATATTTATTCATAATAGTCTGTGTTAAAGTTTATTGGTTTGGTTTGAAATAAGTAATACAAAATTAAGACCGTTAAGCCTCTCCAAACAGTGATAATTGCTACTTGCGTAGCGAAGGATGTTGTACACTGATATCAAACAATAGGATCTTTTGATTTCCATAGCATACTTCCACATGGTTTCGTAGCTTTAATGATTAATTGTTTATGTTTTATTAAGTTTTCAATGTCCAGCGGACCCACCTCGTTAGCGTCGTAGTATATTTTTTTTCGTTACATTCTGAACTGAAATTGATATTTCTAAATTGACAGTAACTAACCACGATTTAGGTAGATTTGTATATTCATTTCATTATTATCCCTTCAGGAAATAATTGTATTAAAATGGGTACTCACTGTTTTCCTGTATCCATTAACTGCATACTGGTTATTGTGATGGACAAATGTGGAATAAAATGATTGACATTGAAAAGAGTTATAACACATGGTCAATGTGTTCACGGTCACAATTCGTTCCACCCGCTGAAGATCTCCCACATGGACATGAGTTGCCTTTGGTAACCTGGAAGTTTAAACAGACTCCGGTCGCAGGTTGGCCGAAGCAAGTAAAACCTGTTCAGGTGGAGATTCATAGACGACTCCGCCTTGTAGTGTAAAAGTGTTGCTGTTCCACAAACGATGGGACACTTAATATCATGTCCTGCGTGTCCTGTCAGCTGCGCGTTTTAGAAACTGGGACGCTACTGATGGCGTCAAACACGCTAAGAAGAAGTAGCAGATTAGTTCTTTTTTTGTGTTTTTATTCTAATAGTTTATTTTTTTACTGTGGATGTAAGTTTTAAACTCCATTTTCAGCATCAAAACATGCGACAAAAATATTTTATCAGCATATTGTCTCACTACAGTACAAACAAAGGCCAAAGCCATACATATAAGGCAGCCAAAGCGGGAATTCCGGCAGTCACCATACAAGCATTCAATTGATTTCATAAATAAGGATCAAAAATGTTTCCTTATTGTAAAATACCTTAACGACTACGTTTTTATACTCAATATCGGGGAGCTACAGTTTATAGTGTAATTTGTGGTTTTACTCTCGTCTAATATTATCAGTTTATAATTGACGTCAGATATCGGCTTAACTTAACAAGGATCTTATGGAGCTGTAATGACTTTGACAGGGGCCCTCTTGGTAAACATTTCGTGCAATTGTTTTGGAAAATGTTTTAAAAAAACAATAGATGCGTTAGTTCCAATTTTGGCCACGCGTTAAAAGAACATTGTAGAGCTGTAAAATATAATTTTCAAGCAGGTACAACAAAAAAATAACGTGTAATGAGGTTTAAGAAAGTTTAATTAAAACATGCATCAAGTTATAACGACATTTCAGAACGTATCTAAAATCATGTCGCGCTTAAGGTTCATGTTCTAATAAAACGGCTTCATTAGTTGAACTGAACAGACTGTTTTATTCATAGACAAGAAGACAGAGTATAACTGACGACATTACAGACAACCTATACAGTACCATAGATGGTATTACTGTTTATTATTTGTATATTACCAACACCCCCACTATATCAAATAATCACAATAAGTCTGGTGAATAATTCTGAATTTATATCAATGATATACCCAATAAATCCATAAAGCTATAATGTTTTTTAGAACACAATCCTTTTGTCAGCAAATCAGCCGGCATATTGGCTGTTGGTAAATATCTTAATATTACTACATTATTAGAAACACACTCTCTAGTGAAATGGTATTTAACATCAATATGTTTGGATTTATTATGAAACACTGGATTCGTCGACAATTTCTGTGCACTCTGATTGTCATTAAATAAACTCAAACTGTACATTTTATCTGTGATTTCGAATTGCAAAGCTCTTAAATAAATGGCTTCTTTGCAGGCTTCTGATATAGCCATGTACTCTGCTTCACAGCTAGACAGAGCTACAGTTTTTTGCTTCTTGCATTCCCAAGATATTATCCCATTACCAAGCACAAAACAAAATCCGGTATAAGACCGTCTATCTGACTTATCATTAGCCCAATCGGCATCAACAAAACCTTTTATTTCTGAATTTCCATTTTTGCAATATTTTATACCAAAGTTTACAGTCCTTTTTAAATATTTCAAAACCCTCTTGGCATACCCCCAGTGTTCATCTGTGTGACAATTATTGAACTGGCTTAGGTAGCTCACAGCAAATGTTATATCTGGCCTAGTCAAAACAGATAGGTACATCAAGCTCCCTATGAGCTGCTGATAAGGTACCTTATCATTCATATTCTGATCAATGTTGACATTTAATTTTGACTCTATTGGAGTATCAACAGTTTTACAGTCAGTCATGTGAAACTTTTGTAACAAAACATTAATGTAATTCTCTTGGCTCAAAGTTACAGACTTCTCTTGTTTATCAAACTTAACATTCATACCTAAACATTGTTTTACTTGACCTAAGTCCTTGATTTTAAATTGGCCTGACAATACTTTCTTGAGATGTTCACTTTCATTTGTACAATTCGAAAATATGAAAAAATCATCTACATATATAGTTACAATAGTCTTGTAATTACCAACATTTTTTGTGTACATACAAGGTTCCAACTTAGATTTACAATAACCATTTTTAAGCAAACAACTATCTACCTTCTTATTCCAGGCTCTAGAGGCCAGCTTCAGGCCATAGATGGCCTTTTTAAGTTTTAACACTTTGTTAGAGTCACCAGAATCCTCATAACAGTCTGGTTTCTGCATGTAGATGGTTTCCTCAAGGTCACCATTAAGAAATGCTGTCTTAACATCTAGATGCGTAACATCAAGTCCCAGCTGTACTGACAGTGAAAACAATAGCCGTAGGGTTGTGTGTCTAACAACAGGTGAGAATGTTTCTGTATAATCAACACCATATTTCTGAGAGAAACCTTTAGCGACTAACCTGGCACGATACCTTACCTTGTTTTCACTGTCATACTTCTTTCGTAAAACCCATTTACATTGAACTATGGTTTTATCCTTAGGCACATTTACAATTTCCCACGCATTATTCTCATTAAAGCACTGCAATTCATCACGCACTGCCTCTAACCATTGTTCTTTTTCAGGCCCTTTGAGACCTTCCTCAAGTGAAAGTTCACCAGTATTATCTACACTACCACTCATGCAAGCATTAGAGAAACCATATCTATCAGGTTGTTTTCTTTGTCTACGGAAACTATTTTGTTTATCAACACTCACAACACTTTCCACACTGCTGGCAGAAGAGTCTTCTTCTGGTATATACGTCTCATCATTATCATGGGTGTCTTCATCCCCAGAGTCATCTGACATAGACATGTCCCCCACTGAATCCTCACGCTCCTCGGTAGAATCTGTTGGTTTTTCCTCGATCTGAACAACACTTTCCTCTGCTCGTGGTTTTTCCATTATGATAACATCACGGCTGGTAGTAACTTCCTTGGTTTTTATATTATAGACACGATACCCTTTCACATCATTTGGATACCCAACTAAAATGCCTCTCTCAGCCTTTTTGTTCCATTTGAGCCTTTTTTCTTTGGGTATATGTATCATCACTACACTCCCAAATACTCTAAGATGACTGATGTCTGGCTTTGCACCTGTCCACAACTCAAAAGGAGTCTTTCCATTAAGAGCTGACGCTACAGTCCTATTTTGTAAGTAGACTGCAGTGTTAGTTGCTTCAGCCCAAAACTTTCTTTCAAGATCAGCATCGAAAAGCATGCATCTAGCCTTTTCCACCACAGTACGGTTGAAACGTTCAGCCAAACCATTCTGCTCAGGCGTATACGGGTTGCTTCTCTGATGAATTATCCCTGAGTTCTTAAGATAATCATCAAATTCTTTGTTGCAGAATTCTTTCCCATTGTCGCTTCGAAGGATCTTTATTTTCTTGTTAAGCTGATTCTCTACAAGTGCTTTGAACTTTTTAAAATAACTAAAAGCTTCACTTTTGTTCTTCATAAAATTTATATAGATCATGCGGCTGTCATCATCCACAAACAAAATGAAATATCTTGAACCACCAATTGAAACATTGTTGAATGGACCACATACATCTGTATGTATAGTATGCAGAAGTTCTTTACTTCTATTGCCATTCTGTGGAAAGGGCAATCGGCTCTGTTTGCCCTCACAGCACACTGTACACGACGACTTTGAAACATCTGTCTTTCTGTCTAGTGTGAGACCTTCCACGGCATCTTGCATTCTGTTTAGGTAGTTGCTGTTGACATGCCCAAGTCTGCGATGCCAAATATCACTTGAGTTTACTGCTGCGGCCATCAAAATATCAGGCAGTCTGAGTTTGTAGACACCATTCAGCAACGAAGCTATACCCACTAATTCACCAGTTATATTAAAAATTTGACAGCCACTGTCGGTGAAGTGTACTTTGTTGCCTTTTGCGATCAGTTGACTGACGGAAATCAGATTAGTGGTCAAACTTGGTACACACAATACTCCTTCAACAACAATATCATACTCGCAGTTATCTGTCAAAGTCGTTATCGACACATCACCACAACATTTAACCGACACCTTTTCCTTATTTGCGACCACAATTTCTTTGAATGGAGGGTTTACTGAAGCATTTCTTATCCAATGTTCATTGGCGGTTAAATGAGCGCTTGCACCAGAGTCTATAAACCAGTCAGTCTTTGAGAAACTGCCATTTAAAAACACGGCGCTGAACGCATTGCTTTGTTTGCGTTCACTAGATTTGTTATTCACTGAATCTTTGTCAACAATGGTGCATTGATTGCGGTAATGTCCAGTCTGTTTACATTTATAACATTTTATAACTTTCGGTTTTGACTTTGACACATTTGAGTTTGACGTATTCCGATTGTCTTTGTTTCCGTAAGTGCTGCCACTCTTACGATGTTTCTGCTGGAAACTCGCAAATGCTCCGCTCGCGTCGCCATTTTCTTCCTCCAAATCCATCAATTTGGTTTTAATGGCGTCCGCTGTTATAGCAATGCCGGAATGTTCGATCGCCATTAACATGGGCGAATATTTTTCAGATAATCCTGCTAGAAGAAGCGATCCAACCCACTCATCGTTAATCTGGAAACCCGTTCCACTTAACTTTTGACTTGTATCAATGATTTGTGTGACATACGAAGTCATACATGTACAATTTTCTAGACGTATTGATATGAGAGTTCTCAATAGACTGATTCTCCTGGTAAACCCAGAGTCGTCGAACAAATTCTTGAGTTTCTCCCATAATTCTTTAGTACTCTTCGAGTCTTTTATGTGTACATATAGTCCGGGATCAATCGTCAAGATCAACTTCGCTTTGGTTTTCGTATCAGCTGCGGCTTCATCCGGTTTAGTAACTTTGATGTAATCAAAAGTTCCTTCTAAAACGAGAAAATTCTCCGCTGCGAAAGCCCACTCAGAGTAGTTCTCACGACCTTTTAATTTCGGCACACTCATGATATAGTTCGTCGCCATTTTTTCAATCACACAGTAAATTTTTACTAACACAGTTCACAGTTCAACAGCACAGCGTCTTCTCAATCTGCGAGGACTAATCGGCACAAACTTGCAAGTCTTTTCGCGAGAATAAAACGTTTTATTTTTTTCTTTTCTGGGCACATAACCTCTAATAAAACGGCTTCATTAGTTGAACTGAACAGACTGTTTTATTCATAGACAAGAAGACAGAGTATAACTGACAACATTACAGACAACCTATACAGTACCATAGATGGTATTACTGTTTTTTATTTGTATATTACCAACACATGTTATGTAAACTATTCACCAATGCTCTCAAAACGGTGAAGGATAACATCGTAAGGAAACCGGCATGTCCTAGAACCAAAAATTTGTGAAGATATGTGACATCTACCAACCCACACAGAGAGGAGGCCTCACAATTATTTACATAACTCGGCGCCACATAGAATTTCCACCATTAGTCCACGCATTATATCAAATATTATAATGCCAACATTAGGACAGAAACAGACACGCTACTTCACATAATTCATAATATCTCTCCAAAACGCTAAACATATTCGCTTCTAGACGCCTGCGCTCAACTAATAACTCTCCAAATGATTTACGATGCAACAACTCATTTATCAAGTCTGTACGTCTGTACTATGCTTAGTAAGATTATACGTAATTATGTGACGTCATTGGCCATGTAGATAGTGCTGACGGAATTACAGTTGTAAACGTTGGTATAATTTGTGTTAATTAATTGTTGATTCGGTCGTTAGTGTCTAAACACACTATGCCGAAGGTACGCGACCGATGTTCGGCATGATTATTACGCCTGCAATGCTATTTGAATTACTGACGACACATTATGCCGAAATTACGTTGTGCATTGCAGGCGTAATTATGCCGAACTTCGGTCGCGTACCTTCGGCATATTGTCTTTAGATACTTAGAGATAGTCTAGTCTGAAAGTCTGACAATCTATTTCACCTCTGGTTATTAGTTTTGGACAAACCCTCCACGTAAAAGCGTTGAGCTGCATTTAGAGTTACTAGTATCTACTAGACCCTGAAGATAGCGTTTACGACGTACGGCATTTCATACAACTTTCAAACCCTTGTTTTTCGAAATGAATGAACCGATTTTAATGAAACTTCATACGCATAAGCAGGATACAAAGGTCTAAAAAGTTAGTAAAGAACATTATCTGAATGTCTTCTTTAAAAAAAGATAACTTTAAACCTCTGTTTCTATGGAAAATTTAAAATCGGTCTAATTTGGCTGTAACACTATTTTTCGAAAATGTTCTGAACTAACTTTTTAGACCTTTGTATCCTGCTTATGCGTACGAAGTTTCATTGAAATCGGTTCATTCATTTTGAAAAATAAGGGCTTGCAATTTTGTATGAAATGCCGTACGTTGTAAACGCTCTAAAATAAATTACACAAAGTAAAGCGCCGCCTGCTTGTGCTGGAACTTTCGACTTACACCTCGTAAGTCGCGGGCGTCGCGGCCGTTACCACTGGTGGAACATGATTGGATGATAACGAACATAGGCTTTCTAATGATAGAATCTGAGACACATAAGTCTCCAGAGAACAGTATTTCTTTCTCAATAGAAGAGACAAATCAGTGTTACAGTAGGCACACGATTTACCGTTGGACTATGAAATGTACTAAAAATAACTAAAACGGTATACATAATGAACTATGCACAGACTCATACATCACTGCTGCACAGTACCGGGGCGGAGTGTAGTACGTACTACTAGCTGGTGACGTCAGTTTGTTGCTAGTGCTGAAAGATACGATTGTTGCGTCTCCGTGTTTATCTTTTGTCTAGTTGGTTTGTTAGTTCCTAAAGTAGTTACCTTGGTTTGGGTTGTGTACCTGTTCAAATACAGCGCGTTTTTTTCACGCCGTAATGTCTGTTGAAAATGACAGATTCTCATAAAGGCCTTTCTAGTAGGTATGACGTAACCGCTTTCTTAGGAAACCAATCTTTACTGCCAATTATAGACTTTTACAATAACCTAAGACGTTTACCTAGGTGTTTCAAACCATAGAGAAGAGTACTAAAATGTTTAGTGTCGATAATTTCACCGGCATCGATACCTATTGAAAACAGGAACACAGCAATACAACTTGGCGTCTGAAATAGAAATAGTCGTAATACTTTTCCGGAAAATCCCTTTCATAAGCAGATCTACTAACCAAAAACAGCAGAAAATTTTGCCAGTTATTTTGAGTCCCATGTAAGACCGGGCGAGCCTATAAAAGAAACTGTTTGTTCTTCAACACTTCTTATACATTCTTCTTGGTTCTAAGAGCAATTTCTTATGATATCATCGACCAAAATCCCGGTATCCGAACTGGGAACAAATCACGCGATTCCTTTCACTAATCATCCGAGTGACAGGTGCAAAATGATCGCTGCCCAATAAGTCGCTTAGTCACAATTATCGCGATACGCCCGACCTGGCTCACTGCCAATACCCGAACGTACAGGATGTTTGGATAGAGTACAGTTTTCTAGCTTTTTGTTGTGAGCGTATTATACATTTTGTTTGGAAGAATCAGAGCCATTATTTCAAAGCGACGGATGGTTCTGTTTTTAAACGGTTTTATTTCTTCAGTTGAATCTGATGATTTGACTTGTCCTTGAACTGAAATTTCTTTAGTGTCTGCGTATTGGTACTTATTATTAAATTTTATAGCTTAATAAACGTTACTTTAAGTTTTTTTTTTTTTAAAAAAAAAGCTTAATGTGAATCATAATTCTACTTTTTCTTCTGCCCTTGGCATTAAGGGCCAATGGAATAGGCCTTTATTATAGGTACTTGTAAACTTAAAAAGGAAGATTATTTGCGTTCGTATCGATACAAACACGTGAAACGTGATACAAAATTGATCAAACAGCGCGTTGCGTTTACAGCCAATTGGAGGCACGTTAAGAAAAACGCCATGTGCATAGGCCCTAAGGAGGTTAAAAATCTGAAGGCGAATTCTCGTAATTTAAAACGTTCAAAATCTAGTCGCAGTCTCATCTCGGCGACAAACAAACGTCAAAAACTTATCAAGATGTAGGGAAATTAGAGGTGTTTTTGACAGATCGAGACTGAGATCAGACTGTGAACGTTCTTAAAATTACGAGAATTGCCCTTCTGTTATTACATGGCACAACAGCTTGCTTTCCCTGCAGCTGGTACAGCCAGCCCACTTCCCGTCATTCTATTTAGGCCAGGAAGTCGGGACTTCCTTATTTTAACTTTACATCTTTTCCTTAACTTGTCAGAGGAAAAATGAATGTTAGTTAGGTAATACACTGCTAAGTAGGAATGCACTTCGTTTTTTTATTGCGCCTTGTACCTACCGTGACACTTTAATTATTTGAGATCTCTTAACGCGGTTTAATCAAATTAAACCCAGGTTTTTAAAGCTGCCATCAGATCTTTTTTGCATCTATACTTGTCACACTTAAACACACTAATATTATAAAAGCGAAAGTTTGTGTGTGTCTTTATATGTTTGTTTCTTTTTCACGCTCAAACGGCTGGACCAATTTTGATAAAAATTTGTATGGAGGTAACCGTCACCCTGGATTAACATATAGGCTAATTTTATTCCGATATTCCCACGGGATCGACACTTATGCTGGTGAAACCACGGGGAGCAGCTAGTGTGAAAATAAACCTATCAGACTGTTTGTTACCTCTTCGCACCTTAGCGGCCGAACGGATTTCGATGAAATTTCGCACAGAGGTAGACCATGTCCTGGATTAGGATACTTTTTATCCCGATATCCCTAAAATCTGTTAAATTTATTTTCAACTTTATCGCTAAAGTAGGTTCAAAATTGATTGGGATAATTTTTCAGTTTCGGGTAGTTGTACGTTCTTTTGAGATCATTTTAGACCTCCACGCGAACGCAGCCGCGTCCAAAAGCTGGTTATTATATGATAAGTTTTTGGTCATGGCTGGCTGTGAAAGACTGCCGTTAGACTGAAGTTCCAAAACTGTAATGAATGTTATTGATTAACATAACACTGCTTATCCGAACAGTTTATAAACTTAGGTAACCCACTGTATCAAACTCGCACTGTGCTATGATTTATGTCGGCAACATCTACCTATAAAGTCCAATGTACGACCTAAAAACCTCTTGCCGGTGTCGTAGCGAGCTTGTGTCGTTACACTCGCTTTTAATGGCTGTTTCACGGTTTATTCGGCTCAAAACAGATGGCTTGTCACCGAAGGAAATTGTGCAAATAATTGGTATGTTGGACTGTCGTCAAGACAAAAGAGCAAGAAATGGCAGTTCCTTTTCCATCACTCCGTGTTTCAATACGGTTGATGGGAGGATGGGGAACAGCGTTATTTTATCTGCTAATATTTACCTATTATATTGACATACTGTGTTACTGGGATCAGCGGGCTAATTGTGTAACACACTATCAGTAGAAATGTCTTTAATTTTGAGAGTTCAACAACATTCATTGCGTTTTTTACGTTTTTGAGCAGACAAATTTTTCAAACATATGAAGCAATGGATTTGCAATATCCTTCAAAATGATTCAGATTGTGATTGAGAGTGTGTTAGGCAATTAAGGCGCTGTTATTACCTGGATCAAGTAGCTCCAATAAACGGTTGGTGACTTCCTAATTATGAGGAAGAAATTGGTGACCATTTCTATAAATTACTAGCTTCCGTCCGCGGCTTCGCCCGCGAGGTATGTCTATAAAAACTATCCTATGTCCTTCCCCGGGATGCAATCTATATCTCTGCCAAATTTTATCGAAATCCGTTTAGTGGTCTAGGCGTGAAAAGGTAACATACAGACAGACAGACAGACAGAGTTACTTTCGAATTTATAATATTAGTATGGATTCATGTAAGAAACGTAGAGATTATGACAGTTTTGAGATCCCCATGATCTTATTGAATATGTGGCTATAGTTCATTTGTACTCCTAATCCAAATAGAGTTTTTCTCTTTTAAGAGACTATCAACTTACCTTTCAGTTCAGCTGGACATGGGCCTTTCCCAAGTGGTGCCACGTTAATAATTAGTTTAGGAATGTGTTTCCACCAAGTCTACCAACCGGCAGTAGGCCCGCGTGGTGGATTACGGCCCACTCCTCACAGACGCCTGTGTCCTAGGATTGGAAACGTTATATACAGATTATTGTGTTTAGTTGTTTTTAATTTATTAAAATATTCCTAACATAACCTTTGTAATGTTCCAGGTGTTCGTGATAAAGGAAGGAGTGCAATACAGGATAAGGATCGACTTCATCGTTCAGAGGGAGATCGTGCACGGACTCAAATACGTGCAGAAGACTTACCGGCTTGGAGTACCAGGTAAAGAGTCCTGAAGGCTAATTCTCGTAATTTAAAACGTTCAAAATCTAGTCGCAGTCTCATCTCGGCGACAAACAAATGTCAAAAACTTGTCAAAATGTAGGGAAATTAGAGGTATTTTTGACAGATTGAGACTGAGATCAGACTGTGAACGTTCTTAAAATTACGAGAATTGCCCCTCAGATATATTACTCTTTGTAAGCAAATGTAGGGAGAGCTGAAATAATTGGATACCCGGCCTACGTCCACTAAATTACAAATGATGCAATGGTCTCGCCATTATACCTAAAACCAAACCTACTTACAAAATAAAAATCATTTATCATTTATCATTATGAGTTTTTGACAGTTTTTTTTAAATGACAAACTAGCTTCTGCCCGTGGCTTCGCACGCGTGGATGTGGATTTCAAGGGTTTGATTTTTTTGCGCGGAACCCTCATTCTTTTGATAAAATAAAATAACTGAGTTACTCCGTATAACATCAGCTATCTGCCAGTGAAAGTCCTGTCAAAATCGATGCAGCCGTTTCGGAAATTAGCCGTAACAGTCAGACAAAAAAAAAGTTTCATATGCATTTAGTAAAACGCTTTTATTTTGACATTACAAACAGAAACTTCAATTGTATTTATTTGTATACAAGATGTAACAGAATAACGCAAGTCTTGAAAGTACTTTGTTCATAATTGACTACTGAATCGATATCAGTAACTTTAAATATAAGTATTTTTCACAAATTATGTATTTTGCCATACTGGCCGATAGAAAATTCAAATCTATAACATAAATCAAATAATATAATATCAATTTAAATCTTATTTCAAAGCAATAAGACTCAATTTTAAATGTGTAAAATAATGTTAGGGTTAACACGATTTGCTTAATAATAATAGTTAGCTTAGCTCTAATCGAGGTGTATGAGCGCTTTAATTATGTTACAAATTGTAGATCTGTCAAAAACTCGCAATCGGGAGACTATTGCAACGTTTGTAAATTAGACGACTTGGCCCCTTGGCTTTTTGTTTTAATGTGTCCTAATGCAATAAATGAAAAGCCTGAATTAATTAAGAACCCTTTTTTTTTTTTTTTTTTTTAAGGATGGGAAATCATCCAATGACCCCTCCCGCTCTGGGTGGAGCTGAAGGGAGTGTCAGACTCTTACTGACTAAAACCCATCCGTGTTCCTTCCTTAGCCCTTTATGTTCCGGGGCAGCGGTAACCCTTTCGGACAATCCCGCTGCCCCGGCAGGCTTCGGCCCTGACGGGCCCCTCCATGTCTGCTGACATCTCTTTGAGGCGCGCGTGGAACACATACGCGCCGTCCGGCACGGGCCTGGTCCTGATCGGACGGCGAGCTACCCATTACTCGCCGTCCGCAGGCCCGCGCCTACGGTGGCCGGGAGTCGTCACGCGGCTCCCGACGCCCGGAGCGTCTACCGCGGCGGCTGGGACGGGCGGCCCTCTCGGCTCTCTCCCTCTCCCATCCCGCCACCTCCTTCGCTAGCATGACTGCTTCGCAGAAGGAGGTGACTGCCTCCCACTCCCTCTCGCCCCGGACCATGGCTTGGACCAGGGCCGGGCGCGAGAGGTCGCCGCCACTGCCGATCGCCTCTACGAGGACACGGCGGTGCTCTGCCCAAGCGGGACAGACCTCCACCGTGTGCACCACCGTGTCCTCTGGGCGATCCTCGCAGTGGTGACACCCGGGCGTTTCCTCCCGCCTGATTATGTGCAGGAACCTCCCGAAACATCCGTGTCCGGTGAGGACCTGCGTCAGGCGGTAGGTGAGGGCGCCGTGACGCCTCTCTAGCCACTCCTCAAAGAGGGGCCTTACCGCCGCTATCGCGGCGTGCCCTGCGCTGGGTTGCGACAGTCGCGCTTTCCATGCCGCCATGAGATCGCGCCGGAGGTCCGTCCGCTCCGCAGCAATTTGCCGCGGAAGCGGGTTTTCCCCCCGGCGTAGTGCCTCCGCGCGCCACTCAAAGAGGCGCGCGAGGACTATCGCCTCCAGATCCCATGGCGGCAGTCCGGCAAGGAGGCTTGCCGCCTCGCGCGAGATCGTGCGGTACCCCCGTATCAGCCGTATGGCTACCACCTTTTGGGGCGCGTTCAAGTAGTGGGCGGCTCGAAGCCGCAGTGAACGCGCCCACACCGGGGCGCCATACACGGCCATGGACCGCACGACCCCCGCGTAAAGCCTCCGGCAGGAGGCGTTTGGCCCCCTCAGGTTGGGCAGGAGCCGCTTGAAAGCGGCCCCAGCCCGTTCCAGTTTGGGGGCCTAATTAAGAACCCTTGGGTTGGGTTCTTGTTAGTTCAGAATGCTATTGAAACGGATCAGCTTGTTATTTTATTGAACAAGTGTTCAAGAATTAGGCCAAAAAAGCTTAAGGCCTGTTTGTAGGCCCTACAAAGCGATTTAATATAATGTCTGTTGCAAAAGCATCTAATGAAAGTGTAAACAAACCCTAGTCAGGGTAAGATCTTACGCAATAACTCAGTTTACTAATGATAAGCATAAAATATATTGTCATAATTTTCAATGGCATAACGAAATTCAACACAATGATCAAGTTACACTTAATATTATTAGGCATAAATGATTTGCCATAATGTTTATTGCCATAAATACTGTTGGCATAATAATAATGAAGCATAATATTATAAACTCATAATGATATTTGCAAATAGTGTTCTTTGGAATAAACATAATGAACCCTAATAAATAACTCCTAACGGTTGTAGACACTATTTCGCCTTATTGATTGCTCCAATGTAATGTAAAAAAGACATAAGTAGTCGATGGAGCCTCGCTTTGCGGGGATCCTATTTCTGTCTACAGGGTTCAAAGGAACCTAACACGAAGGAACATCCCCTTCGAAACTAATCTGTCCGAGTTGGGTTGCCCCAAGTAATTTCGAATTAGAATTTCGGACTTAAGTATTCTAAAAATAAAATCAACGTACTCAATTCGTAAGTGGCTCAACGAATTAGCATCCACAGGTACGTTTTCTAATACATTTGTTTACATATTCGTCAAATAATTTTGGAACAGACCATAACATTGATTCAAACATATTATATCTCTTGTCTGATTGCATTTTGTATTTTTTCACGCTTCCTCCTCAGTGCCCGGTACGTATCCATCCGATTTTTATTCAGACTGCATCGATGATGATTGTTCATTCAATTTCGATATGTGTTGTATTGTATTCAATATCGTGACTCAATGTGATGGCATTTTAATATAGTCTTGTTCCTGATTGATTGTATCTTGTGACGTGTGATGGCTGTATACAATTAACTAAGTACTTAAAGAAAGTTATCAACTTGGTTTTTAAGAGACTGAGCAAGTCTGTAGTTATGGTCTATGAATGTTTTTCGAATTTTATGCAAGGTGGCAGGGAGACCGACACGATAAATTTATCACATGATTCTCGACCCACAATCTTATTTTTTTTAAATAACCAACGACAAAATTCTACTCCGCGGAGTCTAGAATCATGTGCTGAATTTATTGCTATAATAATAAATTCAGCACATTATTCTAGACTCCTGCGCCACCCTGTATAATTATAAAAGAACTTATTCAATGAAATCGGTAAACTTGAAATCTATCAATAGATTTGATTGACTTTACAGGATTAGACATAGATTATGACTTGTTATAGTCATAGAATGATAGTTGTTATTTGAATATACGGACAATTTATGTTGGTAGTCACTTTGCTTAACAATGAATTTCCCTGAATTTTCATAGGTGTATAAAGGCATCAACTATTGCGTGTTACAGAGAATAAATGCATAGCAATAGTTTCACATTTAGTTATCAAATAATCTTAGCCCAGCAGCACATTATTAATCTCAAAAAAATCGTCTAATAACTGTGATAACCCGCCAAACGGAAGTACCTCTTAAAACCCAAAAATCCAACTCCTTCAAAATACAGAAATATTTAACCTTCAAAAGATGTAGTAAAACCATTGGCACATCAGAAAATCGATACAGTTTCACCTTTTAACGCCTTAGACAGGTTTACAATCGATATCTTTATAAATTATTCTTCAGCCTAGCTTAGAAGACCGTCAGATAGTAAGCTGCAAATACTATGTGCAGCAGTTAGAATGATTATCGTCTATGTAATCATTGTTGAGATACCACTAGTCAGGACAAGGACTTTCGAATATGGCTTAAGACTTGTTATTATGATGTTTCGGATTGTGGAGAATCCTAGCATTATGTAGATATTCAATGCTGTGTGTTGTTATGTATTTCTTTGTTGTGTGTTCTCTTATTTCGCGTTAGTAATATTTTTAAACGCCGCGGCTTTTTTATTTGAAAACTAGCAATGCAAATCTAAAACAATTGTGGGCTAAATAAGTCCAATTCTTTTAACTTTTTGACCGCCACACGTCAAAAAATAAAAAACGTGCCCTCGGCGTTTGTTATCTATACATGACTTTGGCAAAAGGGGATAATTCTTCCTTGTTTGGGTTCAAATACAGAATCTTTATGATTTTCCTTAAGATAATTACGTGGAAGAGTATGTTTATATACCGTGTTCCTTCATTTCCGATATTCTAAAGTATGGTTTGCGAACTTTATATGTCTAATCCCTGGTTTAATAAACCTCAGTCAAAAGTGATTTCATTGGTTATTGTCAATTCTGCCAACCAATCACAACACTTAACATGAGATTCAATAGCTATGTATTTTACTAATGATAGATCAGAAACCGAAATAATATTATCCTTTAGAATTGTAAATCACAAACTAAAATATCTCTCTCATTTACAGTCGACAAAATGACCCACATGGTGGGCTCGTACCCGCCAAAAACCGAGATCCAGTCGTACACGACGCCTCCCGAAGATGCGCCCTCAGGAATGGTCGCCCGAGGTTCGTACTCCGTCAACAGCCTCTTTACTGACGACGACAAAAATGTTCACCTCCAATGGGAATGGTGCTTTGACATCAAAAAAGATTGGAAGGACTAAGCTTGGCTGTTTTATTTTTATGAAAATACCGACTGGGTCGGGCTCTGTTCTTAGATTACCTGTGCCATAAGTATCAGTTAACATACACGCTCTGGTATAGTGGAGAATGATACGCAAATCTAAGTTATAAACATCTAAAAGGCATTGCGACTGTTGTAACTTGTAACGTATTACATTTTAATGAATTTTGATTTTATTTCTGTCGTGTGCTCTCAAATCCAATATGGCGGATCAAATTCGGCGGGAAAACTAGTGATGTGAATGTGACTAGTAACTAAAATGCCTTTGTCGATAAAATAAGATTTTCTTTTACTCAAATGCCAGGAGTTTTTAAAATAATAACAATGATTGGATGATATTTCAAAACGCACAGTAATAGTTTATGCAGTGGTCTCCACGAGCCTGATCCAGTTGTAAGTGTCGATAATGGTGGCTGACTGAGAAAACCTATTGACAAATTAGTGTAAACGCTTCGTCAAACAGAAATCAGGAATGCGATAGAAAGTTCGAGAAAATTACATTAAGAAATTATAGAAATCTTAAGGTGGTATTGAGTAGTTGGTGTAGAAATCTCACACTAATATTTTGATGTCAAATTGCGATAAAAATCACGACATATAGAAGTATATTTTCATACCTTTTCATACAAATAAATTTAATGTACAAATATATCGCATCCTAAACATAAACTGTGTGTGACATGAAGTGTTTTATGTACTCAAACGTAGGAAAGTTCTGGTAGCTTAAAACTATCAAATAAAAACTTTTTTAAATACCTTTTTTAATCGCATTCTTCGAACTTTTTGACGAAGCCGAGTCATTAGTAATACCTACCTATACATAACAAATATGTAATTATGTGATTGTATAATCGTGATGAATTTCTTTCCTAATTTAAGTACTTTTCAGACAGACTTGTGCTAAAGTTAGATCTTCAGTGATAATAGAAAACTTAATAACAGACCTTGATACTGATTAAATCTACATACAGTTTTCGATATACATACCGATTTGTAACGTAAACTTATAATAGAATTTCATATAATTTGTATGAATTACGGTCACACGATATTTTATCGCGGTGAAAAACTACCAAGACACTATGAACTCTAGACAACTAACAGTTGTCGTAAAAAAAAGTAATTGCTTTATAAAAACACCACCCTTAGCATAGAGAATAAACTTTTTTTTTATGGATTTGTATCTATTAAATGTTCTCCGCGATAAACCAGTGTTGCCAGTTAATACAGTTTCTATTTATAAGTAATGAGTTGAATATAGAACGAAAAAAATGCAATGTTTTTCCATAATTTTTTCATATACTTATTACAAATAAAAAGATGTAGCAATATTATTATTTAGGTTGTAATTAGCTTATTATTTTAGTTATGGTCAATGCAATTCGTCTTAGTAACTGGCGATTACCCTGTAACGTAGGTCAGTTCACTGTCAACCTCTCGTCGGCACTGCATGCTTCCACCGGCATTCCTGAGAGCATTTTTGGGCCAAGCTAACGGTTTTGATGTCTTTAATTTCCGTAGATTATAAATACCGATAATTATAGATATTAAGACTCTATTCTGATTGAATAAATTGATTTGCGCAGTATTATCGATGTATAACAATTTTTTTTATAATAAGGACCTGAATTGTAAATGTCCTGTTGTAATCCTGTAAAGGGATGTATAAAAACAATAATACTGCTCAGTGTTGCTATTATTTTGTTGTTAAAAAGGTCGAATTCCAAAATGTATCAATGTATACTTTTATTTTTATTTTAAATAAAATTGAAAATTGTCTATGATGTATTTTATTTTATTGAAAACTACTAACGGATTGTGCTAGTTGTCTATGGTGTTATTTTTTATAATATTTTTTGTATTCACAACACTCTGTCATAATCAGAATAGGGTTGCCAAACTTTAAAATAGTTTTAAATAGTTTATTGTCTCAATTTATATTTTATACATTTCTTTTAATATAATCTTGTAACTAAAATAAAGGCACATTTCTATAGAAAATCATCATGTAAGTACCAAAATATAGTATTATAAAAAATATATAAGGGTATATAAGTGCACCAATTCAAAGAAGAATCTATTTTTAATATTTCACATATTGCTTCCTAATGTTATAATATGAGCAGTGCCAGTGAAACCGTGGCAATAATAATATTAAAAGAAAAGTATTATGTATGTTCCCCTAATAGAGTAAATTAGGCTTTAAGAAGTTTGAAATAAAGTACATTTTTATCTATTAAAAATCAGGTATAGATTTGTTCCCTACATTGATGAAGTAAAGCTATGATTCCTGATTGAAATGATCCGACAATAATATGCTTTTAATCGGATTGGAAAAGCTTCGGAAGCTGTCTTATTAATAAAAACTATACTGCCAATTATCTCTAAATGAATGTGGTATAAATCAGTCATAAAATTAGTACGGGCGTTAGAGCTTTACTATAATATTGGTAAGGCTTGTTGCATAGATGTGGCATCGGTGTATGTAATCTGCATTCGCGAATTATTTGCCAAAAATGTAAACAAATATGCGTTTATGGAAAAATTACTTTAAATCCTAAACAATAAAGTTCAGTTTACGCTACAACTTGAAACATTTTTATAACTTTTTCAATAGGGCTAGTCACTCTGAAATCAACTTAATCACCATTAAAATAAAGTTGATATTTGTTTAACTTGAAATATTAATTTGAGACTTAAGTTTGAATAACTTTAGTTTATGTCGGTTGAGCTTGGGATTCTTGGGAAAGCGGTTCCGTCATATGAGACAATGACCGCACGGATGTAAAAATATCGCGGCGGGATTTTATCGCGGAATTTTTAACTCTCGGTGTTAGCCGAGCGTTTTAAAACTCCAACAGAGCGCTTCCCAGTGCGTCAAAAAATCACACTTGGATTTTCAACTCTCGGCGCTAAGCAGACCGTTGAAAATCCAGTACGCGAATTAAGAATAATTAAGAAATACACTATCCATCTCATTTTGAATAATTTTGTAGATATTGCTTCTTAAATGTTCGAAAAAATTGTCTGCTCAACAATGTAAATAACGCAATGAATGTTTATGAACTGTCAAAATTAAAGCCATTGTTACCGATAATGCGTTACGCAATTACCCCGCTGGGCTAATTGCTGGCTGGCTACATGGGCCGTCATGAAAATTGACATTTTCACTAGTATTTGGATATTAAGGTGTGAAAAAACGCTCTGTATCTGGACAGCCGTTATTATGTGACCGTTCACCGCTTTCTTAGGAAACTAAAGCTTTATACCCGATCGCTACGGTCAGGAAAGGGCAGAAGAGCTGTTAAAACGGCATTTAGGTATTGAACAAAGATATTGCTTAAGCGTGAAAAGATAGAGGGTGCTTCAGTATTAAAGCTGGGTGCTCCACCCCTAAAAATAAGGCTTCCCTTTTATAAATTTTTAGAAATAATAAAATTATCCCCCATTTTTAAATATACTACATACTTTGCATTTTTATTGGTCAGTAGACGGACCTAACATGTTGTATATTCCTGAAAAATAATAGATTTTGAACAAATATTCGGTCCAAAATGTACCTATATTAGTTTGTGCTATATTTTCGTATAAATTTCATTTGTTACATTAAAGTAATCATTTTATTTCAATAGATGTGTAATGGTTTACGCAATGTAATAGTTTGGCCAAAAATAAAGCTTATTTATTCAATGGTTGTTTTATTTTTTTAATTTATCTTATTGTTACAACATAGGCAGATGTGCCTAGCCTTAACCCGACTAAGTGGAGTCGCTTCCTGTCGCAAGATACAGCTGAATACCAGTATTTTACATGGAGCGACTGCCTATCTGACCAGTGACCTGCACAGCCCAGTTACTAGATAATGCAATAGGTACCCCTGGCAAGACTGGTTGTCAGACTGTCAGGCTTCTGTCTTCTTTACGGGTGTAAAGATTATCAAAGATCTACGAATGACAGCCGGGGCCAACTGCTTACCGTGCATTCCGAGACACGGAGCGGTCTCGGTATGTAATGGATGGTCACCCATCCGTGGACCAACCTCGGCGGCAAGCGTTGCTTAACCTCGAAGATCTACTCGTGCGGCTGTTATTATTTAGACACGAGCCCCTCGTTATTACAACACCTACCCTGCTTATAACACATTTCTTTGGTCCAGGGAGGGTTAAACAAACTAGGCAAATGAATGTTCAAATGTTTTTATCACAAAATTCTGGATACACGACCACGCACGACATTGACTTATAGATTACTGAAATCATTGATACACGAGCACGACTGATATTTCAATCGTCTTTGATGATATATATGCTATATGCAACGCTAGGAAGAAGGCGTAGTTCCGAGTGACGCACTGCAAGCGAAAACAGCTCATATTTTTATTATCACAGTCCACCATTGACATAAACAATGTGTAACATAATTAACGCAAGACCTCATACACCCCAATAATAGAGTATCGAGTTAAAAGCATAAAATATGACCAAAACTTATTTTTTTTAAAGCTATTATTATTAAGAAAATCGTGTTGACCGTAACATTATTTTCTGCATTTAAAATTGAGTCTTATCACTATGACATAAGATTTACTTTTCTTTGGCTCGATCATCGGTCAGTACGGCAATTTTTGAAAAAATACCTAAGTATATTAAAAGTTACTGATATCGATTCAGTAGTCCATTATAAAATCATTACTATCCACTGACAGACGGGTCGGCTTCCGAAATTGCGGTAAGTAGGTACAGCACTCGGGCCTACGCACTCAAAATAAAATTACAAATCCATAATTCACAGTTTCCATTGAATTAGATGTCTGGCATACTGTCTCAGTCTTATTTAATTTATACCTACCTATATCTTTGGTTTTTATCTACAAAAAGACGCCTAAGGAATTCCGAATCTATTGTGGATCAGTGCAAGACGCGTAAGGGACTAATAATACCTGTTGTTGGGGTCGGTTAGATTATTGGTAAGGCTTTCATTGAGGATTAAAATTTTATATTTTGGCCACTGAGATAAAGTACTAGTAATAATAGTTTTATGATTTTGGCCAAAGATTTTATAACACCGGGCCCACGCGATATAATGTACAGACGCCAACACATCAAGTTACCCGAACGTGTCAAATTTTCTCAATCATCTTTGAAATTTACGCTTTAGCGATAAAGTTCAAAATCTATTAAAGAAATTTGACAGATTGTAGTAGCTTGATGTGCTGGCGTCTGTACATACTCTGTGCCCACGCGTCGGCTCCTCTGATTGTAGGTATGTCATAAATGACAATATGTCAGACCTCTTGACAACTGCCACATTGGTGATATACCTACCGCTACGTATACCACTACAAAAATACTTATCTATCTGTCTATACTAATAATAAAGCTGAAGAGTTTGTTTGTTTGAACGTGCTAATCTCTAGAACTACTAGTCGGATTAAATTTTTTTTTTTTTCTATTTTTGAGCCTAATCCTTGAGAAAGGCTATTAAGGCTATTAACATTTACGACTATTAGGAGCCGATACGCGAAAACGAAGTATAATAGCGTGTCCTACCTATGATCGATGCGAAGCGACAAGGACGAAGTCGCGGGCAGAAACTAGTACCTAAGTCCTTAGGTAAGCGTCTTGCATTGACCCAGAATCGATTGAATTGGATTAATCTCTTTACTATAGGTAACTCCGTAAATTCTAGCTCAATATCTCATCTAGGTTAACATCATACACACGACTGTTGGGCAACAGCTGCGTCTGCGATAGAACACCTTCCCTTAGAGCCATCACCACGGAACGATCTGTCTTCGTAGTGGGACAGAAGGCTGTCAGACGAGTCGGCACGTAGGCAACGTTCAGGAGTTTCAAAGGCATTACTAGGGCCATGCATCCGTGATCTGAAAAGTAAAGAAATAATTGTAGTATTTTTTAGATTTTATGTATTTTTTTCCTTCTACTCTTACACACGTTGTCTACATCTTTTTTTATGTAGGTAGGTACCTACTCTCCTATCGCAGGTGTGCCGGATGAGATATTATACGAGAGACGCGAAAGTTTGTGAGGATGGATGGATGTTTTTTACCTATTCTTTCACGCAAAAAACTATCTACTGAACGGATTTTGATGAAACTTTACAGCAATATAGCTTAGGTATACATCAGAATAATACGATCATTTAGAACCTGATATTCCCACGGGATCGACATGACTCCCCCCGCGACGTTTAAGAGGGGCGCACGTGGAACACTACGCGCCGCCACCTAGGTACCTGATGTGTGGAGGGCGACAGACGTCCCCGAGTCCATCGCCCCTGGACCCATTTAGGGGGGCTGGAAGAGGGCGTTTTCAGCTCTCCGCCGACGCCCGGTACGCGCGGTGCTGCGGGCCGGGGTGATTGGACGATATCTCCCTCTCCCATCCAGGCCTGGACAGTGCAGCCTCCTAGAGAAGCTCCTTGTCGATGCGCTTGCGCGCCCAGTGCGGACCGTCCGTTTGCGGGACCGATGAAATGCGGCCGCCGGCGGCGGTCTGAGCGGAGCCGTCGAAACGGATGTTTCGGTGATCCGACAACGTCTCCACCTCCACGGCGACACGCCCGTCGCGTACACGACTCGCGACAGCTGGGCTAGCGAACGAGACGTCCACTACAGACCCGCCCCGCTGCCGCACGAACCTCGCTTTACCCCGATTTAGGACGGTCAAGCCAGTCATGACCGCCCACTCCTCCAGCACCTCGCCCCTAGCATCGGTCACAGGGGATCATCACGCCGCAGACTTTCCTTTTTTTTTGTTTCCTGTGTGGAAAATCCTCATGGAAGTCCTCGGGGCGGGTGGAGGGTTCTGTCAGGCTCTTACTGACTAAAAACCACCCCGGTGTTCCCTTCCCACATTTGGGCCGGGGATAATGGCAACTTGTACGTCTTCCACGATCCCCGGCTGGTGCCGGCGCGCCTTTGCGGGTCACCTCAAGTCCACGGGGGGAGTGAGGTGTAAAACTCCCCCCGCGATGAGATCTAATATAGAGTTGTTAAAACCATGATGGTTATTTAAATCCTATTTAAATGTAGCCTATTTCAATTACGATTAAGATCTCTATGCAATTCCAAAACTCTTTTCGAAACTTTGACAAAAGATGGTCTGTGACCGGAGTAAGTAACCAGCATAGAGGAAAATTTTTGTAACCAGTCAGAGAGAACACCTCATACAAACGCGTAATAATAGGCGCACTTCTACAAAGCGTGGCACTACAAAACTTAGAAGCTATGCCTTGCGCGGAAGGGTTATTATTGTTCTGAGAGTTTGGTACTCTGTGGCACAACATTCGTGCTAATTCGGAAACACGGAGATTACCAAATCGCTAAAACAATAAACTCCAAATCTCCTGTATTAGTGGCAAGAGGGCATAATAGGGCTAGTAAACAACAAAAAAACTTGGTTTACCTATGTAGATATTAGGTAGATATAATTATGAGAAAATCAGCACAACTTAAAAAAAACCAAAGGCAAAAACTCACCAGGCATTTTCCTGAAATGCACATTTTCAATCATGTAGACGCCACTCCTGCCCAGGACGTTGGAGACAGTCCTGGTGGGAAACTCCCTGGTCTGTTCCGATTCGAAGGTCGGTGTGTCAGTAGCCACGCCGACCACGTGGGTTAAGTTCGCTGCTATCCATTCTGCTAGCTCGTAGCTTAGTCCTGGTAAATAAATTGTTGGTTATGAGTTGTTGACTAAGTTTTTATAGTCTTCTGTCCCTATCAAATTTCGTTAGAGTTCTCTTCTGCCGTATCAAAAGGTAACTCATGCCGTGGTCAAATTATTTACCAGCCAGCAGGTTATGGTGAAGGAAAACATCGTAAGGAAACCGCGCCGTGTCCTAGAAACAAAAATTCTAAGATATGTGACATCAAACAACCCGCACTGGGCCCGCGTGGTGGATTATCTGGGACAGAGAGGAGGCTTGCTTCCCAGCACTGCCGTGCTAAACGCATTAGCGCTATCTCAGGAAAAGCTAATTTCGAGATTAAGTTTTACTTTTATTCTCTTAGTGATTTGAGGTAAAACTGAGATAGGGAACTCTTTTCTAAGGGCTTTTTTTATTAAGATTCTATACCGCTATTTGGCTTACCTAGCTCATTGGATGCATATTTCTGACGCCACAAAAATGAACTTTACGATTTTTTTTTGAGATATCGCTTATGAGCTTAGCACGGCAGAGCAGACTGGGTTTGCTATAGGCTAATTATGTAAGGTGGAGGTGAATGCTTGTCACTCGAGTAATAGCTTATGCATAGGTATAGTTCATGTCATAATGAAAAGCTTTTCAGCAGCCAGACATGGTTGTTGGCAGCAGGGTTAACTGCCTCGGGTGCGCTGGATGTATCTACTTATGAATCGCCACTCGTAGAGGTCATTTTACACAGACTACACTTTATCGATGATTATGTGCTTATCTACCAATATGACGGCGATGCACGTGCACGTGCTAAAATTTAATTAATGTTGTTTTTCGCGAAGATTATAGATGACGCAGGGACGCTCTACTTTTGGGTCGTGTTAAAATTTGTTGTTTATGTAGGTATTGATGTAGTTGGTGTTGATGATTGGTTGTGCATATGCACGAGATATATGCTGTATTATATGCTGTGACTTATTACCAGGTAGATACTTACATAAAAACTAGATAAATAATAGTAACTAGATATAATTAAGAGATTTGAAATGATCATGGACCAGATAAATAAGGAAATCATACTTCATTTGAATAGGTTGCTAAAAGACGGTGGCTAGCAGGATTCTTGTTAACGAAAAATAGATCGTTTTGTTTGAACATGTCCTAAGGTTGCCAAGAGGCCATGTTAGAACTATCATAGTTCTAGAGAGAAAGGTGGAGTTGTGTAGGACGAATAACACCAAATCGTTTGTACAGAGGCCAGCACATCAAGTTACCCCAATTTGTAATTTTTTTTTGATAGATTTTCAACTTTATTACAAAAGTATAAGGTTCATATTCAATTGGGAAAATTTGACAGATTGGGGTAGCTTGATGTGCTGACCTCTGTACTACAAAACAAATATACCGACATGGCTTTAAAACGCCAGGTGTGAGGTGACTAAACTAATAATGTCAATAATACCGATACATTATTGACAATAAGCATGAAGAATCAAGAAAAGAAGTTCAAATAATAGGTACCTACCTAGCCTACCTACGGATTATCGTGCAAAGCGGCACAATCGAGATATCAGTGCGGTAATTAGTCTGATGACTTCAAATATTTATAAAATTAAATGGCTAGATCATAAGATAGATAGTTTACATAATCAAAGTTACATCACACTGTCGTACAAGCAAGGGCTGTATCGCACAGCTGCAGTCGTTCCGATATTAAACATGCACTTTGAAAATAGCGTTGGAGACAGAATAGCCGATCGTTGTGGTATTGACCGCAATTGGACAAAACCGAGAAGCATACACACACATACTATATAAACTCACGCCATGGGGAATGGAAAGAACACTGAAGGAATAAAAATTACTCTGAAATACAGGCTAATTGAGATGTGTAGACCAGCACATCAAGCTACCCGAAACTCTCAAATTTTCCCAATCAACTTAGAACCTAATGCTTTAGCGATAAAGTTGAAAATTTATTAAAGAAAGACAGATTGTAGTAGTTTGATGTGCTGGCGTCTGTATATAGGTACCTACGTATAGCGATATGGGCGGTTAATATTTTTACCCGTCGTTAGTAGAACCTGTATGAGGCTGGCACAGGAGCGTGGGAATTGGCAAAGTAGAGAGAGGCCTATGCCCAGCAGTGGGTGAAGTTGGTCTGTGGATGATGATGATGATGTATGGAAAAGAAGATTATAGAGCGACGTTGCCTGAGGTAGCTGCGCGGTGCGGGAGGGGTGATAGCTGTCACCAATGACTATATAAATCTATGGACTGGGCATACCTACAAAATTAGCGTGTATACCTACAAAAATCGAGCACTTAAGATGGCCGCCTTTCGTAGGGTTGTTTTTGTTTTTTCTCGCACCACACTGTTTTATAAAACACGAGGGCATGATTTTCTTATTAATGGACACCAAAATACCTAGTTTCTAGACGTATTTCTATCGAAAACAACAAAATTATTTTGAGTAATCAACCGTTTGACAGCACATCTACCACAAAACTATTCATATACGGCACTCAACATGGCGACCGGTCACGCATAGACCATGATTTTGACGTCACACAAAAGTGTTGCCAAATTTAGTACTTGACAAACATTTAGATGTTTCTCTTTTCATATGCAGGCTCTTGATTAGTTAAAAAGAAAGCAAGCTTTTTGACATGTGTGTGTCGATATGATAGATATTTGTTTAACTATTATTTCTGTAGTAGAATAGGCCGTCTCCATGCTTTTCCTATCTCAAGTTGACGAAGTCACAAGTTGACGAATCACTGAGCTCTCGCACACGTCATCATACCCCCCCCCCCACACCACGCTGCTACCTCAGGCAACGTCTCAGTTAAGTGGTCGGCCTATAGAAAATAAAAATTCAAATATTAAAAGCATTAGAAACTCTCGCCTTTTCAAAGAGTGTAGGTATACGAATTTATCACTCTAGTCCATCAAATACTTTTTATAAGTTGTCTGGCAGATAACGCTATTAGCGATAATTATTTGCGATTGTACCTACCTTTGATTTCAATACATACTATATATAGTTGCCGATGCTGCCAATGATAAGAAGTAGGTAAATAACACCATAGAAGAAAAAAATTAAAAGGATAACATTATCGCACAATTTCCGCCTGCTTGCCTATCTTTCTATGACATACGTCATTTGTCTAGTAATCACAAACGGTGGTATCGATTTGACCTACACGCGTAGCATGTCCACCATAGACAAGGAAGATACGAAAGAAAAAATAACAAATTGTAGGAAGATGTCTACGACGTGATGTCATAAATGAAGGAAGGGTTCCAATGTTTATTTTCGTTCACTAGTTCCAAGAAGTTCCAAGAGAATTAATCTTTTCCATAGATAAAATACTAAATTTACAAGTCTTTTCATGTCATGAAACAGAATGTAGGTCTTAGGGATATCACCCAGTATATCACCTTATCCCCAAGACCTACATTATGTTTCATGAAAATAAGTAATAGGCTGATTATGTGTCACCACACATAATCAGCCTATAATGTTCTCACTGTTGGGATACAGGCCTCCTTTCTATGAGAAGGAGTGGGCCGTAATCTACCACGTGTGCGCGGTGTGGATTGGTAGATGTCACACACATGTCTTCGAATTTTTAGTTCTAGGACATGCCGGTTTCCTCACGATGTTTTCCTTCACCGTTTTGAGAGCAGTGGTGATGAAATTATTTACACAAAGTAAAGCGCCTGTCTGGGTTGCAACTTACGATCTACAACTCGTTCAAACGTTGCCACTTGGCTAGCACTGCTCTGAAGGTCATGGTGACACGAGAAGAAAACAACTGACAAAATGTGAGAGCACTTTTAATTACTCTTTTGAGGAAAACCAGTAAGATGTTTTGTGTATTATATAATAAGTAAAGTCTGACTTACCAGGCACCTTACAAACACACGTTGCCACGTTGATCTGCTGGTTATTCTCTTCGGTCCATCCAAACCTGAAGAATAACAGCGTTGGTTCCTTCGGATCGTGCTTCAGAGCTGCCCATTGTAACGCTACGTCGAGGGTTAAGACCACCGTTGGATTCTGCGTTGTCAGCGTGCTTACGTCCACTAAAGCCACTAGAAAAGAATTCGTCATGATAGCAGGTATGGTGTCAATAACGAGCAGTGAGGTAGGCTTATTATTAAGAGCACATTGCAACCAAAAAAGTCGATCTCTCTTCGGGACATGTGCAAGATGTTCACTTCAATGTTGATGAGAATAGAACAGTGCTTAACTTAGGAGGTAGGTATCCACTTACATCGACTCAACAGGTACTCGGCTGGTATAACAGCCGGGTGCATGGAAGCTGTGCTGCCAGAGTGTTCCAGGTGTATACCAGTGCCCAGGTCCGGTGATCCGCAGCTGACGCACACCTTCCTGGAGACAAAATAGGTATTAAGAAAAATCCAAAGAAACGATGAATGGACTGTGTAAAAAATGATACCTATGGCTAGAAAAGGAGTCGGTAAGGAGTCGGACTAATAGGGAGAGAGAGAAGTATGAAAGAAAAAGACATATTGTTACGCCGAGCCTGAATAAATTGGGCTATGGGCAATAGAAAAATCTAATATAAATCTAAATCTATGCCAGGCTGAGATTGTGGAGCAGGTTAAGCAACTAAAGGGTCTTGTCCTAGTAATATATATGTCAACTAGCTTCCGCCCGCGGAAGCGCGCGCCTGCGAGGTATGTCAATAAAAAATATCCTATGTCCTTCCTCGGGATGCAATCTATCTCTCTGCCAAATTTTATCGAAATCCGTTCAGTGGTTTAGGCGTGAAAAGGTATCATACAGACAGACAGACAGTGTTACTTTCGAATTTATAATATTAGTATAGTATGGATGGTCAGCAGACAGTCTTTCCTTTTGCAAATAGCAATGTGTCAGTATCAAATAACTAGTAGGGGTTGGGGGGGGGGGGGGGTTCAGGCAATCAGATCGTAATAAATCCACAAATCTGTATGCTAATTACTCACGACCTCAGGGTTATAAGATGCTAGTTTTTTGTAATGAGCGACAATTATGTGATGCTGTCCATCCTCTGTCAAGATCTTCCTAGCCTTTTCCCAACTATCTTTCTAGTCTAGCCGCATGCAGCCGAATACCAGTATTTTACATGGATCGACTGCCTATCTGACCAGTTACTGGGTAATACAAAAATATTAAACAATTTAGTAAAGGGGTTTTATATTTTAGTCATGGGCGTGCCCAGCTTCTGGCCTAGGGGGGGCAAGTCAGGGCACGCCGCGATAGCGGCGGTAAGGCCCCTCTTTGAGGAGTGGCTAGAGAGGCGTCACGGCGCCCTCACCTACCGCCTGACGCAGGTCCTCACCGGACACGGATGTTTCGGGAGGTTCCTGCACATAATCAGGCGGGAGGAAACGCCCGGGTGTCACCACTGCGAGGATCGCCCAGAGGACACGGTGGTGCACACGGTGGAGGTCTGTCCCGCTTGGGCAGAGCACCGCCGTGTCCTCGTAGAGGCGATCGGCAGCGGCGGCGACCTCTCGCGCCCGGCCCTGGTCCAAGCCATGGTCCGGGGCGAGAGGGAGTGGGAGGCAGTCACCTCCTTCTGCGAAGCAGTCATGCTAGCGAAGGAGGTGGCGGGATGGGAGAGGGAGAGAGCCGAGAGGGCCGCCCGTCCCAGCCGCCGCGGTAGACGCTCCGGGCGTCGGGAGCCGCGTGACGACTCCCGGCCACCGTAGGCGCGGGCCTGCGGACGGCGAGTAATGGGTAGCTCGCCGTCCGATCAGGACCAGGCCCGTGCCGGACGGCGCGTATGTGTTCCACGCGCGCCTCAAAGAGATGTCAGCAGACATGGAGGGGCCCGTTAGGGCCGAAGCCTGCCGGGGCAGCGGGATTGTCCGAAAGGGTTACCGCTGCCCCGGAACATAAAGGGCTAAGGAAGGAACACGGATGGGTTTTAGTCAGTAAGAGTCTGACACTCTGTTCATACACATACATACATCCAAATCTAACGAACACTACGGCGCGGCGTCGTTAACGAGCGACGCGGCACGGCGCGGGGACCTTGAGGCAACACAGCATCGCGGCATTGCATCGTACGGCACGACCGCGCTCGGACATACCTTTTGTACAGTACTTATAGTTGCAAATTGTGAACCACCTATTAAACCTTTTATATAATACAGTCCGCTTTCTTTAGTATCCACCTGGGCTTGAACACACTCCCTTCCGCTCCACCCAGAGCGGGAGGGGTCATTGGATGATTTCCCATCCTTAAAAAAAAAAAAAAAAAAGGGGGGGGCAAGTCACATTTTTTAAGTCGGATTGTCCGCGCCTGTTTTGTCATACACACTACGAGTACGTCAACCCATACACAGAATGGGTACCGCGGAGAGTCTACAGCCCACACTCACCTCACGGTGAATGGTAGACTCACTTGGTGTTGGTCACTTTTAACCGTGGAACAAAATTTACATCTGACAGTTATAGTAGGTATGGAAAAACTGTAAAAATTCAAAATTTATTCTCAGAATAATATTTTTTCTAGGTATAAAAATTTGGTGAAAGTCATTCAAAAAAGGTTGATTATTAAGAAAAATAAAACTTTTAATAAAAAGAGATTAGTTAGTACTTTGTAATTTGCCTTCGTTTATGGTTTTATTATTTGTTTCTTAAATGTAGGTTTAATATGGTTAAATATATTATTATCTTAACTTGAGAGAAATCTAAGACGTTATAAACTCGAGGAATACAGATCAATACACAATTTTTGAAGAGGTTTTCATAGAATAGATCGGTAGGCGTGTTATGTGTTCTAGGTTCAACTTACCAATGCCTCTCCACGACACCATAATACTTGTTTAAGGCTCTCCAAGTCGTAGGCTTTGTCATATCAACCACATCTATGCGATCAAAATCTTGTTTACAATGAAACACATGAGATATTTGAGCTAAAAACGTTATGAAGGAAATGTGTTTGTTCATTGTAATTGGTTTTGTTTTCGCTAAGTTTTTTAATTCTTCTCGGTACTGTTTTTTTAAGATTTGCGGAGCGTTTTTTCAAATGTTTTCCTCGCAAACCTGTCAGAACAGAACAGCTGTTTTTACCCGTCTTCTATAGATTGCTCTGTATTGCGTTTCCTCTCTCTCTTTTTCTTGTTACTTGTGAGTTTTTCCACTGTTCGATTTTATACGACGATATATTATACTTTATCATTAAAGTTCGTTAATTTATTAACAAAGATCCACCACACAAATTAGTATGAATTAATCAGCATATTAACTATAATTAGGGCTGATTTTTCCAACGCCAGATAATTTTATCGGACTAATAATTTTGAATTTTTGACAGTTCTTCCATACAAAAACTGTCAGACGTAAATTTTATTCTACGAATAAAAATTACCAGTCGATTGAAAAATTAGCCCTTACTTTCTAAATCTAGTTCCTAGTGCTAGAGTCTAAGATATGAAAATGGCGGTGCGTGTGCAATTCACTCTCATTTGTACAGAAGATTGTTTGTTTATGGATTTTGTAAATTATTTTGTTTATATCTCGAACAAAAGGATAGTTTACAGTCGCAGAATGTTTATTAAATAGGATGTGATTTGCTTCGTGGGTGAATTTAGATGATGTCAATTGTGTAGGTACCTATTTTTTTCTCTTATCGGCAACTCTATAACATGAGATAACAACGGGAAAAAAAACAGTCGAGAGGTATCGTGGGACACCTTATTGGAAAGAAGTTCCTTTCGTTTATGAACCCATAAAAAAAAATCTCGACACGCAGCAAAATTACATCAAAATGCGGCGCTTCCCCCTCCACTACGCGCGATGCGTCACAGTCCACACTTGGCGTAATGGATTCTTTGATCCTTTAGCTATCCAATGGTGTAATTGAATTTGTAATGGATATGATAGATATGAGGCTACAACACCAAACTGTATCCACCGATTTTGTTATCATTGCTTTTCTTGACTTGCTTCCCGCTGTGGAAGCAATTTTAAAGACGTATCCACGTCAAAAATGTTACGCTTTTTCGGTTTAGCTCTCATTCGGCAAGTGTGCAGAGTATAACGTCGTTTCATAATAAAAAAGTAAGCCCACGAACGCACGGACGTAAAAATATCGCAGCGGGATTATATCGCGCACAGGATTTTGAACTCTCGCTGTTGAGCCGAACATCAAAAATCCAACAGAACGTATGCCAGCGCGTCAAAAAGATACACTGTTGAATTTTCAACCCTCCACCCCAGGATGCACTCCACAGCCGAAAAGCGGTGTTCTGCTTTTCTTTGTCTAGTCCGCTTTTTGACTTTTTGATTTAAATATTCACATTAGCTGCGCCCCGCGGTTTTACCCGCGTAAATGTCGATCCCGTGGGAATATAGGTATAAAAAGTGCCTATATGTTAATCCAGGGTGTCAGCTACCTCCATATAAAATTTTATCAAAATTGATCCAGCCGTTTGAGCGTGAAGAAGTAAACATACACACACACACTCACAAACTTTCGCCTTTATAACATTACTGTGATAGTAGGATTATAAGTCATCATCATTAGGGGACCGGACTGCTTCTCCTTAACACAGGATTCCAGAACCAGAACCAGCAAGGAGAACCAGAACCAGCAAGGAGAGCAGGGCTCACTCACACGTTGGTAGAAATAGTACTTACTTATTTGTAAAACTGTACACATAGGCCTCTCCTATTGCACGACATTTAACTCGAATTTCGGAAACTCTCATCCAGTTACTACCAGCCATCCTGCGAAGATCGTCGCTCCACCTAGCCTGAGGGCGTCCTACCTTACGTTAACCGATTCGCGGTCTCCACTCAAGAATACGTCTACCCCAACGGTAATCGTTCTAATATGGCCGGGCTGGCCACTTCACTCCACGTCGTCTTCTAAATACGTTGTAGCAGTAGCATAGAAGGCTTATTAAATTTACGCATAATTTTGAAGGCACACTGACTTCTTCCCAAATACCTATCAATACAGATTGCAAGAAAAGAAAGCGGTAGGAAACGCTAGCTAGACTCAAACGGTCTTTCAAAGGACTGCTTTTCGAGCTCACATAACATCGGCCGCAAAAGTACGCTTAGCGAATGATCCCTCAGTACGTCGCGCTGCGAGCTGGTGCGGCCCGCCGCCGCGCGCCGGTAGTGTGCGATGGTACATACAAAATGAGCTAAAGTGATGCAGGAGCATTTATGCAATGCGCAGGCGGGGCCCGCCCCTAATGTGCATAAAATCGAGATTATTTCTTCACCACAGCTCTCAAAACGGAAAAGGAAGACATCGTGAAGAAGCCGGCATGTCCTAGAACCATAAATTCGAAGACATGTGACATCCGCCAACCTGCACTGGGCCCGTGTGGGGGATTACGGCAAACTCCCTCTCATCAAGAGGAGGCATGTGTCCCAGCAGTTGGAACATTATTGGCTGATTATGCTAAATTCCACGTGATAACTTTGCAAAAACACGTTCTACGTAAAAAATCTACAAATCGAATGAATCGAACGATCACTGATAATGCCATAATGCCATAGATTATATTATTATTAGCATGCTTTCTATAATTTTGAGATAGTCAGAAACAAGCCCCCAACTACAGCCACGGGTCAAATTTCCTAATCACACAGTACCTAATTTATGGCTGTAGAGGAAAATTCTCTGTAAATTAACGATCGTTTTATCATAATTTGGTTATCTTTATTACTATTTATCAATAGTGAGAAATAATATTTAATTTTTTTGTTATAGGTAGTTTTATGTCGAAGATTTAGATTTAGAAGTGAGAATTAGAAAATATTCTAGTTGTCGTTTCGTAGATAATGTCAAAACAGCTAAATGTTCCTTGGTAATACGAAAATACAAAAGCCAAAAATAAAATTGACAAGATTTAACCAGAATGATGACCGTGCTGATCAACGTTCGACTGAAAATTAAGGAATGCTTAAATAATAAACATTCTTTACCAAACCACAGTGAAACTGAATTCTTACAGTAGTGTTAGTATAAAAAAGTTAAACCATGGTCATCCATTACATATAACCGGCTATCATTCGTAGATCTTTCACAGTCGTTACGGGTAGTCAGAAAATCAAAAGTGAGACAACCAGTCTTACCAAGACTGGTAGATTTTAGTGCTACTTGATATTCGGCTGCATCCGGTTAGACAAAGCCGACCCCAAAATAGTTGCAAAAAGGCTATAGGCAGATTGATTAGGAAATCCACACAGATACTCGTACGCACACACTCCTTCAAAACCGTGAGTTTCTATAAGTTACTAGCTGACCCGCCCACGCGTTGCTGTGGCTAACGTTTTTGGCATATGATAATGTGAGCTATCCTATCTTTCAAGTTGGATCAAACTGCACACGGTGTACAAATTTGATTAAAATCGGTTAAGTAGTTTAGGAGTCCATCGCGGACAAACATCGTGACACGTAATTTATATATATTAAGATTTATGTGGTAGTGCGAGCAAAACGGTGACGCGCTTGGTTTTTAAGGAAACTGTTGACAGTACTGCCTCTAGCAGTAGGTACTGCCGTCATAAGGAAAAAGAGCACAACTAAAATTTTTTCCAAAATTTAGTTATATAATTATTCGGAATCTGGCCTTTTTTCTGATTCCGAATAAGTAAACACGGCTACACATCAAACTATACATAACCAGTATAAGCTGACTTCTGATTGTACAAAAAACCTATACAATGCGAGGTCAGCTAAAACTGGAAATGTATAGCTTGATGTGTAGCCGTGTGTACATAACTTAATTTCGGAAAAAAATGTTAGTTGTGCCCTTTTACCTTATGACGGCAGAGTAGCCGGCGAGGTGTCTTCGTCCTCTTTGCTTGTGATGCTTGATGGTGGAGCAGTGGAAGTCTTTCAGCTGAAATGATGACGATGATAAATCTTTTTCATTTCATACAAACTTTGAAGCCCTTGTTTTTCATTTCATACAAACTTTGAAGCCCTTGTTTTTCGAAATGAATGAATCAATTCTAATGAAACTTCATACGCTTAAACGAGATAAAAAGGTCTAAAAAGTTAGCAAAGAACATTTTCGAAATGTCTTATTTAAAAAAAGATAACTGGAAATCTCCGTTTCTATGGAAAATTTAAAATCGGTCTAATTTGGCTGTAACACTATTTTTCGAAAATGTTATTAACTCACTTTTTAGACCTTTGTATCCTGTATAAGCATACGAAGTTTCATTAAAATCGGTTGATTCATTTCGAAAAACAAGGGCTTGAAAGTTTGTATGAAATGCCGTAAACGCTCTTTTTTATTTTATTTTATTTTTATTTGGGAAAACAGTGACACATTACATTTTGTACGAAGAAATACAGAAAAGATACGGCCAAATGTGTAACCAACAACATTTTCCACACATAAAAAATAATAATCTTTACAAACCATGCTATTTAAACTAAAACTAAAACCTACAACAATAATTTAAGTTAAGAAAACATTTCTTGTGATAAAAAGTAAAAGCAAACAAAGCAAAAACTCAGAAGGCATGGAAATCTTAATCAAAATTAAAATGACTGGTGAAGTATTTTAAGTACAATATCTTTGAAACTACCTGCAGAAAGAGCAAACATATCGATATGATGGATTTTTTTTGTTATAATTATTAGTAAGCCGTCAGGGGTGCCCGCATACCTGCGTTACTACGACAACAGGTAACTGCAAACAGCGGCCGTGCGCGCACCCTGCGACATACTGTCGTTCTAGGAACTATGTAACTTATTTTATTACGAATATCAATACAGTCATAAACATTGCTACACAAATCAAACAAAAATACCGTCTCTAGGAGAGTGCGTCTTGATTTTAGGTCAAGTAACTACCTAGTAAGTACTTCTTAAGCAAATAATCATAAGATAAATCTTTTTGGAAGCAACAAACAACAAGCCTCTTAAGTGTAAAGTTAGGCGATAAATCAGTTGCAGGTGGTTTAGTAAATGATAGTTACAGTGACGGTGGTTTCTGGAAAGTTGTTGTTTTTCAAGCAAATAAAAACAATCATAAAAAATTTATGGCATACAATAAAAATATTGCAACTTCGATTTTGGTACCAAAAATATCTAATCTATAGTAATAAATACCTACATAGATACCTATATATATCTGGTGATAAATTAACATTTGCATATCATACATAGTTTGTATGACCCTATTTGCGAATAAAAGAAATACGGGGAGTTGATATAGGTAGTACGGTCAGCAACAAACTCGAAAGTTTCTTAATGCTAGGTACTCACTCAGAATGTTGGGCCACAAAAGGGATGAATGAAAGGCTGAATGAATGCAGCAGAGATGAGAATGCTAAGAGGGATGTGTGGTGTTACATTAGGATAGCATAAGAAATTAGTACATAAGAGGAAGTTTGAAAGTGGCACCGGTAACTGAAAACTTGTGTCATAATCGCGTCGGTTGTTATAGTATGAGCATGTGTTACGGAGGAATGAGGAAAATGTCATGAGAAGAGTTTTGAGTATGAATGTCGATGGCTATAAGAGTAGGGGAAGACCGAAGAAACGATGGATGGACTTTATGAATGATGACATGGCTAGAAAGGGGTTACTACCGAGATTACGACTAAGGAAGAAAAAGTCATGTTGCGCCGACCGCGACCCCAAATAAATTGGGATAAGAACAGGAGAATGATGGATGATAGTGTTAAGCATATCATTGACAAAAAATTTTAATGTCAATTACATACTGAAAAATTTGCATTCTTATGTTTTGTATTCTAAATTGTACTTTTACCATCTTTTAATACCATGTTTTTATACAAATACTTTTTTTTTTGTTTTTACATATCTCGGGACTAGGTGGGGAGGTCGGGCTTCGGCCCGCCCCGGGCCGAAGCCAACTGGCAGAGGCCCCTTAGGAAATTTTAATGAAATTTGGCACCAGCCAACGATTATCCCTGTATGCACTATGCAAGTGCACCCAAGGATAACCCCCGGTTGGTGTAGGATTATTGCAGGATATTGAAGATTTGAAAGAGACAATAATACAACAAACAACAATAAGACACAACACAACAACTACAATGCAACAACAATAATACACAACAATACAATTTTAAGAATATGAACTTTGAGAGAAGCATTCAACACATCTGCTAAAAGTGAATGCACTGATTGCAGATGCAAACAGAAAAAAAAAATGAATAGGAACGTAACATCACGCCTGAGTTTCGCAAAGGGTTAAACAAAGTCTACACCCACACTTCGCCAGTTATGTTTAAGTCCCATGTAGCAGGCGAGCCTATCGCCATCAGACCCAGGACCACGGATCCAGACCCAGCCTCCTGGCTGTTACTGTGAAATTTAATAAAGAAAAAGATTTGACGTGCAAATTTTAACCATGAATTCAGCACATGATTTTAGACCCCTGTTACGGCCCCGCCGCTGCCAGATGGCGCACGGCAGGACTTTCTAAAACCATGCCTGCGGAGCCATACCGCGAGCCCGGCCGAGCCGGGCGGCGTCTCCACTTCGCGCCGCCAGGGGCGCCAGTCGTAGTCGTCGTCTCGCCATCGCTTTGCAGACGTCGAATTCAGCTCAGATTATTTTATATTCAGATTTACAGAAATTCAGAACTTTCATGTATAATATTCATACAATAAATACATCATAATATATAAACCGTCCATTATTTCGAAGCATAACAAAGCGGCAACAGCCGAAACAACCCCCTAGAAATTTTAGACCCCTTAGAAATTTTAAACCCCTTAGAAATTTCGATGTGGATATTAAAAAAAAATTGCTTTTCCATACATGACCGCTTAGGTATTGCACTTTGCCCACGAAAAATTTCTGTGTTTGCGATTATACGACGGAAGCCTCTGTATTGCATGAAATGCTGAAAATCAGTTTAACGAATCATTAATTTGTTTCTTTTTTGATAATTTGTAAAAGTGATAGATTGAATGGCATTTTTTGCTTACCGTGCCTGACTTTTATATTAGTTGTACTTAAATGAGTATTAAAACGGTAGCTACGAAGATTAGATAATGATTTTATTAGTTATGACAGTTGATAGAAGTAATAAAAACAAAGCAAATAAATATAAATTTTAGATTGAAAACGACAATGTCAAGACTGTGAAGAAAGGTGAATTACCTATACCACAGAATAACTTAATAGTACTAACGCCTTAGATACCTATCTACTAAACAAACAACTCCTGAAGGTCGTCGGTTAGATCGAAAGTTTGATTATTACTACAGAGTTGGCTCATGTTGTCGCTTCGAAGAATGAAACAAAGAAAATAAAAAAAACTTTATTTGGACACAGTTCGTGAAACAAGACAGATATACATATTTACCTACATATTAAATAAGTTATTTTGGAGAGGCCCATGGCTAAATAATAACAGCCGACAGGTCCATCGATCAGGTTAAGCTACTCTTGCCGCAATTGGTCTGTGGATGGGTTAGTGGTGGGACTTTACAGACAACCATTTTTTTTCCTTTCAAAGTATTATGCAAAATGATGATAAATTACACAAGCTTATCGTGATTTCGCAATCATTAAGGAAATCTTATTAAATCCAGCAGATAAAATTACATAGGTTGAATCAGTAATTTTTATGAATCAGTAATTTTAATTAGGTTAGTCATTTCATTTACATGTCATTGGTGCCGATTCCCTTGTTCACAAACTAAACTAAATTTAAGTTCAGTGCATCTTTTTCATTCTATTTCGTTAAGAAAAGGACAGTAGATAAATTTTAGACGTGATTAAAAACTTGCCTACTGAAATAACGTCAATTTACGTCAGGCGCTGATTAATTTGACAGGACTAAACGAAAATTTATCTTCCACAAAACATTTCATAGAAATCGGTCAAGCTGTTTTGGAGGAGTTCGATAACATACACTGTGACACAAAATTTCTATATATTATAAGATATAACAATATTTTTGGCGTTTATGACCATAATATTTTTTTATGAATCAACATCCACCTAGACATATCTCAATCTTTAACTGTATTTCTGGGTGATGTTTATATGCATAATAATCAATTCAATCAATCAATACACCAATTCTATCTTTATTTGTAGCATTCATGATTCATGCCGCAATTTAATAACCTTTTCTACTTAGTGTTTTTATCATACTGACGTTAAAACCCCTTTTATCTATGGAAATAATCTCTCGATAACATGGTTGAGAAATGGCAGAAGTTTTCAATAGTCAATAATAATAGTATAAAATAGTTTTACCTTTCCTTCAGTCAATCAACTCAACCTTTCGCAGACTACAGCTGGACACAGGCCTCTCCCAGGCTGCACTACAATATTAATTATTTATTTATAAACCTTTAAGGTCCCATTAAAATAGATGGACAAACTTTTAGTAATCATTCAGACCACCAAAATAAGGACAATGGTAAAAAAATATATAACAAAAACGCATTAGATAACTTACAAGAAAAATTATCAGCTAACGAAAATACACTAATGCAATTTATTATTTTAGGTCAAAATAAAATCACTTTAATCAAAGTTTTGTTTGCTTGGATATCTTTGGTTACACGTACTGAGCGCTGTGTTAAAATTTGTCCATCTATTTTAATGGGACCCTGTATACTTTATTGTACACCACAAAAATTTACAACAAAAAAAAAAATAGAATAATAAAAATATATCACTTTTTGCGATCTCTTTCAGGCAGCACACAGGTGTCACAGGCACAAGTCACAGGACCAAATGTCCTTCGCTTGCCGCATCCAGTCTGTCCCAGTCACCTTTATGAGGTCGTCAGTCCATCTAGCTGGGGGCTTCCACACTACACTTGCCGATGCGCGGCCTCCACTCCACTCCAGCACTCGTTTGCTGCGGCCTTCGACAAACATGGCTGTAGGAACTATAGGTACAAATAATGCTAACAATGCTAAATGCAATGTTCTCCGCGAATACAGTGTAGCGGCCAGTCGTCCGCAGATCATGTAAGTGCAGTCGTCTTCCCAACGCCATAGCAACGACTTGTGTTCTGTATAGATTATGTAAGAAACGTTATTGACGTTACTGTGCTTATATATATAGTTAATAAACTTTACAGAAAGAAAAGCGTTTATTCGCGGTGAACATGACGCAAAAAAAAGAACAAACACAAAAAATAATAAAAGGTAGGGTGGTTATACTGGACACTGGAATTTTATTTACAACCTTCTCCACCCACGATATCAAAGGTTCCAACCACGTGGCCAGGTCAGCCCACTACCACTTTATGAAAATTGGTCCAGCCGTTTGAGCGTGAAAAAGTATCAAACCTATAAACACATGCTCACAAAATGTCGCCTTTACAATATTAGTGTGATTTTGAAAGACCATAGATGGAATGGCTGATGCTGATGTGATGGTAGATGCTTGTAGGTATGTGAGAAAAAGGTGGCTAATTATGCCCACTTGGTGCTTTAGCACCTCGCGGCCCCAGTGAAAAGAAAGACGCAAAAAAAAAAATAACGAAACGAACAAGGTAGGGGAAAATACGCATCACATCCAAACAAAACAGCAAACTTCTTCCGCGTGAAATTTCACCCTCCCCCATTCACCCCTTGCCTAATCCTTTCTTAGTGGATATATACTCTTCACAAAGAGCACATCCTCCAAATTGCATGTCTCTAGCGGTTTAGGCTGTGCGTTGATATAATTCAGTCAGTCAGGACTTTGAATTTTCGATGTATAGATTTTTGATTTTAGGACATGCCCGTTTCCTAAGGATGTTTTCCGTCACCGTTTTGAGAGCAGTGGTGATGTTCTAAAATTTTATATTACACAAAGTAAAGTGCCTGCCGGGGTTCCATGACCTTTGGAAGTCGGGCCGTTACGTCTGGGCCACCACAGCTCAATAAGACGCAAAGCTTTGTCAAAACATTTGCGATTTTAAAATATTTACTATAACGTTATAGATTAAAATGAAATTATCGTTCCGCCATTGAACTTAGCCGATAGGCTAATCTTTTAAACAATACACACGTTTCATACGTCGTGTAGCTGATAACTATTATTATCTTGATAATTTATTTAATCATAGGGTTGAACGGAAGATAGTAAACCAAAAATCCTTTCATGATGGTCTGGCAGAAGGGAACTGAAGAAATAAAGAGCGGATAGCATAGATAGATAATTTTGAATGACTGTAATAAGCATAAATTCTCGTGAAGCCTATTTTAATACACTGCTTTAATTTTTTCTATCACTACCATAAAATTTAGAGAAGCCGGCCCTAAAACATGGATAAGATCACCCCCTGTCCGGTGCTGATGCAACACGTTTTTACCAAAAGCTTATGCTGAAACGGGGCCCGTCACGGGAACAATCTACGGCCCCCACATTCCCCTTAAACTTAACGAGAAGATATATAAAACCATGGTTAGACCTGCTGTCTTGTATGGATCAGAATGTTGGGTCACAAAAGGGATGAACGTAAGGCAATTGCATGCAGCTGAGATGAAATTGCTAAGTGGTATATGTGGTGTTACACGAATGGATAGCATAATAAATTAGTACACAAGAGGAAGTCTGAAAGTGACACCGGTAACTGAAAAGTTGTGTGGAAATTGGTTGTTATAGTATGAGCATGTGTTACAGAGGAATGAGAAAAATGTCGTGGAGAGAGTTTTGAGTATTAATGTCGATGGCTATAAGAGTAGGGGAAGACCGAAGAAGATATGTTTAGAAAGGTGGGGAGTGCCGAGATGGCGACTAATAAAGAAGTATGGAAGAAAGGTACATGTTGCACCGACACAAATAAATTGGGATACGTGCAGGAGAATGATGATTATGGTTTATATTTGACAACAAAAGCCGTTCAGTGGTAAATGCGTGAAGATAATTCCAGCCGTAAGTATTTATATTAAGGAAGTTTCATTCATTTCATTAACACATGCATAAATGCATTTAGTAAACACAATAGATTTATTGCTACCGGTTATTTGTGACCCGCATGGTTTCAAATAAGTTACGGAAATATATTGATATGCATATTCATAACTCCATTCTATTAATATTAATTATAAACCTTTCCCGTTTTTTTATCTAAAACAAAGAATATTTGTTTTTGTTTTTTTGCTTGTTTAGTACCTATGTATATCTCTCTTGCGATTTTGCCTTTGATTTTGCCCTATATCAATAAAAAAATACAATTAATCAATTACTTTACGTTTTACAAGAATCAGTCGATTCAGAAAGAAAAAAAATTCTTTATTAACTTAAGTTGTACAAAAACTCTTATCTAAACACCACAGATAAATTTATAATACTTTAGCTAAACACTATGCAGCGTTACAACTAAGGGAAATAGTGATTTCGATGAACTTTGGCACCCAAAGTAAGATTTAACTTGTGTTTCTGGTGCCAGCGTCCTCGCCTATAATTTAAACATAGTATATCAGTAGTTGTAGGACGAGCATTGTATATTATTATTGTGATAACTACTTACTAGTAAATGCATAGATATGGCCTATTAAAAAAGTACCTATGTGTATGAATTGAGAGACAGATATATATGGTGAAAACTTGTGTTTATGTAATCCTGTATAAATATATGACTTTATTAACTACATTAGGAAGAAAATGGCAAAGGCCTGTCCCACTGCTGGGCAAAGGCCTCCCCCCTTTGCCCAGCAGTGGGACAGTACAGGCTAACGAAAAAAAAAAAACTACATTAGGTTCAACAATTGGTACATGTAGTATTTTCTTCAGTCATATCGTAACTCAGTGTCAATAGCCAGTTTGTGACCTTGTTCTTACATTCATTTATGCACATGGGAGCAATGGTGCATAGTTTATTTATTTTCTGAAAATGAAAGAAGCTATTAATTCTTAACGTTCCAAAATGGTTCATGTAACAATACCTACTGTTTATATCTCTGACACATCTAATACCCCGTAAGGACACCCAGAACTTCGGGCAGCGGGATTGTCCGAAAGGGTTACCGCTGCCCCGGAACATACAGGGCTAAGGAAGGAACACGGATGGGTTTTAGTCAGTAAGAGTCTGACACTCCCTTCCGCTCCACCCAGAGCGGGAGGGGTCATTTGATGATTTCCCATCCTTAAAAAAAAAAAAAAAGGACACTCAGAAGAAGGCAAGAAAAAAAATGAGTGAAAAACAAATCAGAACACAACAATTTTCACGGCTGTCTAATCTATAGATAATATTGATGACGATGCGATAACTCGCTTACAAAAGACGGTGCAAACAGTTAAATATTGTCAGTAGATCACTAGCGTGCAAAAATGGTGCTTAAATTTACACTATTCGTCGCGTTAGCGGTTTCCGCTACAGCTAGAAAGGCTCCCAATGCCGACCATGTTAAAAGCCTCCTTGAGGCTAAGCCGGAATTGCGGATGTCAAGTAACATCGAAGAGGATATGCAGTTAGATGCGGTAAGTTTAAATTATTAAAACCAGAAACAGAAATCAAAAAGTTTAAATTCAACAGTGGAAAAACAACAAAAATACAAACCAAATTTAAATCCCAAAAAAATAACATAAGACATATATCCGAGGATATAACATAGGTCCGAGTGCCCATTTAGATTTTCGAGAAATCGCCAAGCGGTTGGTCGACTTCACGTGATGAGAGCTTGCCTATTTTTTGGCCAAAGAATCAGGCATTGCCGTACAAGGTGACAATGCTGCCAGGTTTTTGGGCACTTTTCTTGTTGACAGCGAAAAATATTAAACTGGGATTCAAAAGTGGGATCTAACGAAAATAAATCCAATTTTTTTGATGCCCTATGATTCCATGCCCTCCCTATTTATATACTTGAACATATTATTATTATTTTAAGACTTTTAAATTATGTAAACATTATCTTGGTAGTAAAAATGTATACCTATGTTCCTAGAAAAAAAAATAAAATAAAATTGTAAGTACCTACTTAAAACAAAAATTCACGACTTATCAATCGAAAGAACTCAGTACAACTGTAACATGTTACCCATAACCGTAATAGAAACGGCATAACCTAGAAGAGAATAAAAAATTCAAAGCCGTGATATCTATCAACTCATACTGGCGTGGTAGATTATGTATAACCATAATATGCAATACTCTTGAAGGTGAAGAAGATGTTGGCCACGACCCTTTATTTTTGCCTAACCAATTAAAAAAAACAAATTTTATAAACTGATATGGAATCGAGCAAAACAACATCATTGTGAAAAGCCGGTTTCATTTAAATTATCAAGTTCACAACGCCAATTAGTTTTTTTGGAAGGTAAAATTTTCTATTTCATTAAAAATTTAGGGCGTATTTTAACATCTTATCTGCCGACCATAATTTTAAATGTCATTACAAGTGTATTGCGCAATTACGACTACGCTCGATTAAAACAATATTTGAGAAGTAAATGATTGTAGTTTAGGTTTTAGTATTTTTGTACAATTTAAAAACCATCCATACTAATATTATAAATTCGAAAGTAACTCTGTCTGTTTGTATGTTACCTTTTCACGCCTAAACCACTGAACGGATTTCGATAAAATTTGGCAGAGAGATAGATTGCATCCCAGGGAAGGACATAGGATAGTTTTTATCGACATAACTCGCGGGCGAAGCTGCGGCGGGCGGAAGCTAGTACTTGATAAATAAAAAAAAATGGTCTATTCTGTAAAAAACTCACCGTGAAAACTTAGGTGAAGTGAGCTGTCAATACTGTCAATCCTCAGCCGTAGCTGGAATTTTTAACAGATCGGCAGAATTTTGTTCGAAAAATCATCCTCCAAGCCGAACTGGGCCCCTGTGGTGGAGAACGGCCCAGTCCCTCTCACAGAGAGGAGGCCTGTGCTGTGTCCCAGCGGTGGGAACATTATAGGCTGATTATGCTTCATTCCACTTGATAATTCCACATCGTAAAAATACGTTCTTCGTAAAATCTATAAAATTCAATGAAAAATCATTAATGCCGACATCACTGATAAATCTGATAATACCATTTACTAATGCATTTTCCGACGAGACCTCACTACCTAATATCTTTACAGCCCGGCCTCGTCGAAAAGTACGGCTACCCCATCGAAGTCCACACCGTCGAGACTTCCGATGGCTACATCCTGGAGGCCCACAGGATCCCCCACGGAAAAGACCAGAACAATGACCCCACCGTCAAGAGACCCGTCGTTTTAGTGATGCATGGACTCTTGTCTTCCTCCGCTGACTTCATTGTCTTAGGGCCTGGCAATGCTCTTGGTGAGTTTTGTGTTTTAATAACCCTTTTAATTTCATCATCGTTCTTATCTGTCCGAATTCATTCAACCAGTGTTCAGCATAGCTCTGTATTTGATAATGCCAGTCTGCACACAGATACACCATTTTCATCTAGGTTCAATGCATTAGCTGATAATTTCAAACGTCCTACCGCCACATTAATTTTCTTATAGGGCGACCGCTTAACTGAGACGTTGCCTGAGGTAGCTGCACGGTACGGGAGCGGTGATAGTTGTCACAAGTTGACGAATCATTGAGCTCTCGCATCACGTCACCACACCCCTCACGCACCGCGCTGCTACCTCAGGCAACGTCTCAGTTAAGCGGTCGGCCTATAGAATACTTAAATATGTATTAGGAGCAATATGTAGGACATTGTAGCTGTGTGTAGTGTATTATTACAAGACTGGTATAATTTACTTAATTTTGCAATTTTCAATTTTACAACAATCATCCAAAAATAATGATTCTTTAAATTAGCAAACCTACCCCACATCACCCCACCACCGCATCAGACATCACCAACCATCCATCATCCTACATTAGATAGTTCAAAAATGGGACACATCAATTCATTAAACCTTATCTTTTTAATTTGAATGAAAGAAACGTCGCGCGTCATCATAGCCAACAATACCACGTCAACTTCAACCATTTAAAAAATTTGAACACGTGAAACTATTTGACTAGGCCTGTCGACATGCTGCCGGACGCGATCGGCAGTCGCCGCATCCGTTCGTATCCTTTCCGATCCGATACGATGCGAGCCGTTTGGTGGAAAGGTGTACATCAATACCGTTTACACTATTGTTATATGTAATTTCCGTTACGAACGACCATCGACAATTATTTTAAACAAAAAATAGTAGATTATTAACCAAGGGGATAAAGCAGTGTCTTCTGTCGCGGGTGACGATTTAAATCGCGAGCGTAACGAAGGACTCGAGGTTTACTCCCGAGCGTAGCGAGGGTGTTAAAAACTTAAATCACGAACGAAGCGAGGGATTTAAGACGAGTCCTGAGTGTAGCGAGGAATTTAAGTTCACCCAAGACTAAGACAGCTTTATCACCGAGGAAAATACTCTGCTTTTCGTACCATTTGCGAAAAAATTAACACAATAATAATATGAGATAAGCATTTATTAAAAATAATGACAATTAAAAGTAAAAGTTAACTTTAGAACATTAACTTATTTATTAAAATAAATTAAAATAAAATTACCGTTTATGTATTTGAAGAAAACAAAAATGCAGCAAATTCCTAGACTAATATTTTTTTGCCGGAAAAGCAAAGGCATCAAGCTCATACGGCCTCGTCGGTTTTCGTAATTTTATTTAATAATCATAACTGCATAATAAATGCGTATTCCTTTTTCAAAAAGATGTATAATGCTTTATATACAAACTCAATGGTGTAAACACAGATGTAGTTCAGAATAAATTCCAAATTTAAATCACATTCTCCCCCTAGAGGATGAATGAAATTCAGTACAATTTTCTTTCCCTGTTTTTAACAGATTAAAAATGACTATTTTTATGTTCGCTTTTTGTGGCATAGAATGTCACTTTTTTGAGCAAGTGGTATGAAAAAAAATATACATGGTATTTAAGTTTTTTAGTTATGCAGAGCCGTACATTATAGTACAGTTTTCTTTTGTCTGATTTCCGATAGTAAACACCGACACATATTTGCTAAAAGTTTTTGCATTTTTTTTCGTATCCGCTGAAACTAAGATATGAGACAAGCTCATAGCATATAAGCATAATGTACAATGTTCCCACTGTTGGGACACAGGCCTCCGCTCTGTGCAAGAGAGGGACTAATTCAATCAGCCGAGATACTATCTAATTCACGAATCAGACGTACCAAAACAAAACATTCACCGGTCATGAGTAGCGTATACATCAATCAACATGAAATTATCAGTCCAGTAACCGGTAGAAATCAACTAACCTAATCGGTTAATATCAGACTAATATTATCTATATCATCATCTAATGTAATGGCGTGTTGATTGAGATCGATCAATCAAGCACAAACGGTAGACGTTTTGGCATGCTGCGGTTATACCTATAAAATCACAATGTTATGTTAATACATACACTGAATTTTTATTATAATGATTGAGTGATTGTAGGCGAAAATTGTGGTCACATTACAAATCTACGCATAGCCACAGAATAACTAATAGTACTTAGCACGCATACAGTCGCACACGCATAAGGGTTTAGCGTAGTAGCTTGTACTTCGTCTATGTCGATTTATGTTGAATGTACAGTGGAAGTGTGACAGTAATTTATGTATCTAGTTATTTTTATGTAATTTTTGGGATAAAAATTACCTATATCAAAAACTGCTTTTATAATATGCATTCATTCATTCTATAAAATATGTTCTTTCAGATTAAATAAAAAAAAATATTAGGTAGGTATGTTTCTATTCTGGAACAACGTTTACGCTCTCCCGTGCATCGAAGTCCCTTTTTTACCTAAACAAATACTCTGTCCAAACTTTACTCTAAATTGTGTCTCTGTTCGCAGCTTACGTACTGGCTGAGGCCGGTTACGACGTATGGCTAGGCAATGCCCGCGGCAACTTCTACTCCCGCAAGCACAGCTCCCTGGACCCTGACGGTGCATTCCAGAACTTCTGGAGATTCAGTTGGGACGAGATCGGCAACCACGACCTTCCTGCCTTCATCAACTACATCCATAAGATCACAGGGCAAGAGAAACTCCACTACATTGGCCACTCTCAGGGTGGAACTGCCTTCCTGGTTCTCAATTCCTTGAGACCCGAGTATAATGCGAAGTTCTTATCCTTCCAAGGCTTGGCTCCGGCTTCATTCTTCAAAAATAATGAGGTGTCCATGTTCAAAAGTTTGGCGCCTTTTGAAAGTTATATTGAGGTTAGTATTTCATCTCGTTAAGTAAGATAAATTAAGGAATAGAAAGATACTAATTTACAATAATAATTTTTGATTTGTCTCGCATAGCGTCATAGCACTATATTCTTTTTAGGGTTCCGTATCTCAAAAGGAAAAAACGGAACCCTTATAGGATCACTTTAGATAGATAAATAGATTGCAAATAACGCAAAGCAAATTAGTAGATTATCACTAATGATAATAATATTAGTTTGTATATCTACTACGTAGGCTAGGTTGCAGTCTCGTTGGCTTTGATTGAAATCACTTTGGTACCATTATTCATGATGATAAATGGCGAATGATCCTGGATGTATAAAAAAAATAAAAATCCTGCTCACGTACTTATATATAGAAATGCAGAAAATCAAAGTCTAAAAAATTATTTCAAATATGGACTTACAAGGCTGTTTTGAACGACAGTTTCGTATGGAGAGGAATGGGCAAGAAACTCCACCGTTACTCTTTTAAATTCTTTTACAATTTTTTTTTTAATTGTTTTACATTAATGTACATTAATTTATTATAATTTGTTTATTATAATTGTATATGATGCATCTAGATGTCAGATGATAACGTAGGCAATCTATGAAATAGGTAATGAATGACACGTGAAAATCTAACTAAACAAGCGGAGGACTATCTCAGCATGTTATTTAGCAGCATCCTATTTAAAATATTTAAGAAAGGTGGCCGGAATTTCAATCATAACGTTATAGAGAAAAAGTGATCAGAACCTAGATTTAAGTTTAAAAAAAAAAGATTTTCAGTAATTTTCCAAATGTCAGGTAGCTTTGTAATTTGGAATGCTGCGAGCCATTACAGATTAATCATTATCATTGTTTTTTTTTCACAGACCACTGCCTTCGCCATGGGCCAAGGTGAAATCTTTGGTGAAAATGATTTCGTCGATTGGTTCCAAAGGAACTTCTGCATTATCCCATCTTCCCTCTTTACTGCGCTCTGCGAGACCGATATTTTAAGCGGCCTCACTGACAGAGAGTCCTATAATGCTGTGAGTATCTTTAATATAAGTTACTTTATGAATAGCCTTGATAGCCTCACAATTTGAAAAATCTATTAATATTGATTCAATTATCAATTTTGGTTTTTGCTGTCAAAGACGCAACTAAAGCATGTAAAGCTTTAAAATGATGATGAAACATTCAAATTCAAACTCAAAGCATTTTTATTCACCTATAGATTTACACTTCAGGAAATATTTTTACGAATTGGCAGCCTTCTTACTACTTATCGTATTAAACAGTAACTGGGTTGTGGAAGTCAGATAGGCAGTCGCTCCATGTAAAATACTGGTATTCAGCTGCATCCGGTTAGACTGGAAGCCGACCCCAACATAGTTGGGAAAAGGCTAGGCAGATGATGATGATGAGCCTTCTAACTTATTTTCATCTCTCATCACTCTGAAATCACGAAAAAAAAATCTGCTGTTTCATACATTTTGGTCAAGTAGGTTTTGAACTTTTGTATGAAACGGCAGATTTTTTTTTCGTGATTTCAGATTTTGTCCCATAGTGAAAGTTGTTCATATTCATGGGTAGAACATCCTGTAAAAATTTGGATGGTGATAAAAAAATCTTCCTGTATACCTACCTACTAATAATAAAGCTGAAGTTTGTTTTTTTGTGTGTTTGAACGCGCTAATCTCTGGAACTACCAGTTGGATTAAAAAATATATATATCTGCACTTGATAGTTAAATTCTTGAGGAAGGCTATTTAACATCACGCCGAGCAAAATGAAAAAAGTCTGAAAGAGCTCTGAGCGAATAATAACTAATAGCACGGGAGGGAAATGTGGCTGTTAATTAGTATATTTTGGTGTTAAGACAGCAGCCAAATGGTTAAATTTGCCGTTTAGTTAACTGCCCGGCCTTTGGAAGTAGTGCTCGCCTCGCTTCGCTCTCTCGGCTCGCACGCGGTTGATCACAGTTCTAACCTAACCCATTTGGTCGGGGTGTCCTGGCGTAGTTACTGCGACCAATTCGGCTCGCGCGTTATTGGTTTTACTCCGTGGTTACAAACTTCCAACCTGAACTATAATTGAATATCATTCGGGCCGTTAGTTGAATGGCCGCTGTTTAGTTAAAAGACTAGGCGGTTAACTAAACGGCTAATTAAGGCGCTACCCCGAAAACCTAAAATCCTCGAAAACCTCGAAAAAGAGATGCAATTACTTTTGAAACGTAAAAGAAGAGTGATGTCTATAACGTGCGTGCGCTCGGAATAAAACAACTTATGTGCCGAAACGAATTTACTCCTTTTGTAACAAAATAAATAAATAAAATTTAAAACTACTTTGAGTAAACTTTGATATGACAATTCTCTATGTTTTAAAGTAAATTCCATTGAATAACTCATAAGTACGCCGTGATGTCGAAAAAAGTTAAAAAAATTATATAACTTTGCAATTTTTTTTTCTATCGAGAATAAATCATTGAATCCTGTATTCCTTTTACATGATACTAGACCATGAGTCAAAAACCAGAATTATACCAAAATGTTAAATCCCTATTCCACATACAAGTTACTCGAATTAGAAAACCAGATTTTTTCAACATATCACCTCAAACCAGTTGGCTGCGTCATTTATACCGACTTCCACGCGAACGAAGTCGCGGGCGGAAACAGTTTAAAATGTGGCTTCAATTTTGTGTCAGTACAGTTAACAAAAAGAGGCAAAAGTCTACGAATTTGCATACTTATAAAATTTTTCCTATTTCTAGACCATGGTCCCACTGTTCATGGCCCACGCTCCTGCTGGAGCGTCCGTCCGCCAAGTGGCTCACTACGGCCAGACCATCCGTTTCGATGCCTTCCGTCGCTACAACCATAACTTGGCTGTTCAAAACTTGGCTGCTTACGGAAGACTCAGCCCTCCAGCGTACAATCTGAACAGGGTCACCGCACCAGCATACTTGCACTACGGACTGAGTGACCGCGAAGTACACTACAAAGATTTACTGCTTCTTGCTGATGCTTTACCTAATGTAGTTGGTGTCTTCAAAGCTGAACGCGATACTTTCAACCATTTTGATTTCATCTGGGGTAACGATGTTAGGGAGCAGATCTATGATGCTCTGATTACTTTAATGAAGGATATTGATAGTCGGCAGTGATTCAGATGATTATTGTATATATAGTGTAAATGTGATTGTGATATATGGATTCCGATGTTAATGTTTTGTTTTATTGGAAGCCTTTACTCTATCTACATATAAATTTTATGCAAATAAATAAAATCTAAGTAGGTAGTACTTGTTTGTGATGTCAAAATAACAACTTTTTACTAATTGTTGACTGTCTGTATCATTGATTAACTTTTATCACCTATCTTTTGAAGAATTATAGGAATATATATATATAGTTTTATGGGAACAGTAAAATCCTTACTGATTCAGACAGGTAAATAATTCGGTGACAACGGGTTATTTCGTGTATCCACCCCAAAACATCCACCCATGGCGTAGTTGGATAAACGGAATTTATAGGCTTAGGGTCCTCGGACATGCGTTTCCGCATATTATCCTTAGGGTGGATAAACGGAATAACGGGCGACAACCGCAGTATAATAATTTTAATCAGTCTAGCTGTTATGTTCTTACTGCTGGGACTTGAGGTACCCCTCTATCAGCGGTAGTGACCTGTTATCAACCACGCGGAGGCCCGCGCACTAAGCATTGCGAATCGTGGACGTTTGTTTCTAGTGCCCTGTATTCTTGAGCATTATCACCGCATGTACTAGTGACCTAATATTTGCCGAAATTTATGAAACCGCTCCTTTGTACCATCATTAGCATGAATCATGAGACATATATCACACTAATATCATAAAGGCGAAAGTTTGTGTGTGTGTGTGTGTGTGTGTTTATATGTTTGTTACTTCTTTACGCTCAAACGGCTGGACCAATTTTGATAAAATTTTGTACGGAGGTAACTGAAACCCTGGATTAACATATAGGATACTTTATAGCCCGATATTCCCATGGGATCGACACTTATGCGGGTTAAGCCGCGGGGCGCAGCTAGTTGTTCATAAAACGTGCAAGCGTACATCAGTGTCTGCAATCTTGCTTCACTACACTACACGAAGTAAAAAATTTATAAAAAAAGAAGTTTATGCTTACATGTCTTTATTACAATAATAATGTAAATACAAGAAAATGCTACGTTTTAAATTGATAAACAGTATTATTTACAACGAGTAAATAAGGTAATTTGGTAGTAGACCAATATGGAGAAAAAACATTGAATTAAAATTTTCAACTTATATAAAATAAAGATATTTAAGTTGTAACTTGGGAAATAAACGGAACCCTGCATTAAAAAAAAAAGTTTTTTTTTTAAATATCGAACTAGAATATTGTGACTTGTGATTGGTGTTTCGTGATCAGAATACAGAATAATGTCTGTGTTGCAATTGTATTTTTAATAAAAAATATAAGTAATAAACTGGCAGCAGTGACATCGTGATCTTAAGCCAATTTTGCTAAACAACAAAATTACCAAGATACATAATAATTAATCGCTAATAAACTAACAAATAAATTAGTAGATGAGCCTACACTTATTCAGTTATGGAAGGTCGTAGTAACATCAACTACAGGGAGATACTTACTCCAAAAATCTATTAATAAATCATATTTTGAACAAGAAGATACAAACGTAATTATATAATTTCGATTCCTGACCGACCAAAAACTGAACCTTTCACTAACATGTTAATTCATCCTAAGGGGCTATATTGCACTAGTCATAAAAATTAGGTACGAAACACTTAAATTAGTCGTTGGTTCCGAAAACATACAATAGAAGTACCTATTAGTACAACCCTGACGGCATATCCGTTACTTTATGGAGACCGAATTTGCTTGAATTAGATCCAATTGGGGAGAGAGTTCGTTTTAAATCTGCGTGACTGTGGGTGCCAGTGACGACAAGACTAGTCATACTCGCAGGAGCATCTCTTAGCATATGAGGCCCAGAATAAAAGCCAGCGTTGCTGGGACCCCGTTTCACCAGAAATGTGGAGCTGTTAAAGGCACTTTGGTCGACGCCAGAGTTCAGCTTAGGCGGGGTCATGTAAAATTTCTGAGAGTCAACTTTGTGAACATCGTCCTTGTGACTGGATTTCGTGTCGAAGCGATGGATGTTGGTAAGTTTGCTGTGCGATCTGGTGATTGGAATCAAAGGGCTCTCATTTCCTCCATCACTGCTGGTTCTAGAACAGGATCTCTGTCTTTTCTCATACGGCCACACAGGCTTTCTAGGTTCAGTCAGCATCACAATATCCACCATTGAGTTAAGACCCTCATCGATCCTGTCAAGACTTTTAGTTAGTTTCTTAGACTCAATCAAGTTAACCATTTCGTCAACTCGACTGCATTTTGAATTGGATCTTTGCAAAGCATTCATTGAACCGATAATGGGAGTGTGGGTGTCAGCATAAAACATACTATCAATATACTCCCGCTGTCGGGATCCTTTCTCAGAAGTTTGGAAAGACTCGCTTCGCTTTATAGATGTCCTCCTACTTTCTTCCCTAGAACGAGTTCTAGAACGCTTAGTTCTACACTCGTCTTTAATCCTATCTGTAATAGAGTTGAATACAGCTCGGCATTCGTGGAAATCAAAGCTGGAACATGATGGTTTCTTGCTGACTGGCTTAGTGTATTTTGAGGCGCTTAGTAGAGAATCAGATCCTTCGTCACTTGAATAGAAGTTATCGTCATAAAGGTCAGGAGGTTTGTAAACTAATCCTTGGTCGACTACTGGTGGGACAAATAAGTGTAACAGGCTCTTAGCCTTTCTAGGTGGGTGGGGGACTATTTTGCTTGGAATTATTTCAGACTCTTGATCTTCTTCAACACTATCGTCTGGGAAATCCTCTTTACCCTTTATCTGTATGCTATGTCGAGTGCTCGTAGTAGAACCATCTTTTTCTTCCCTATGCTTTTTGCATTCTAGAGCATTGATTGGAACGTTGATTTCTGATGTCTGATTACATCTGGATGAACGATCATCAATGAAATCTTTAGCATACTGTTCCGATTCAGCATGATTGACTATGTTTCTTAATTCTTGAATAACTTCATCAATTGTCGTTTCGTCTTCTTCGTCAGAGGATTTCTTATCGTTCTTTTTGCATTCTAGCTTTTTGTGCAATGGACGTTTGTTTCGTATGTGGTCGTATGTTTCGTTTTTGACGTTGAAAACTTCGTAGACCATGGACTCTCTTTGAGGATCACCTTCGGGGCTCAGAGATCTCTCTGAGGAACTGATACCTTCGTCTTCTGGTGGTGATGATTCGTCTGCAAGAGAAAAACAGGTACATTCTTAGAGAGACTTTAAATGTAGACATTTTATTCAAAGGTATGTATCTTGATTGAACAAGCAAGTTTGAAATCTACTTTCTCAGTAATAGTGTTTAGAAATTACCTCTATTTTTATGAATAGAGTTTTTCTTCTTCATGGCAAATGGTTTCTTCCTGTTGGAGTTGCCATGTTCAGACCGTAGTGAGGAAACCTCCTCTTGAAGCTCGCAACACTTCTCCTTCAAACATTTCTCCAAAGATAACAGGATCCCTTTTTCTTCTTGAAGAATCTGTGAAATATTAGCAATATATTTTTATTGTCTGTATTTGGAAAGATATAATTATTGCCTTCTTAAATGAAAAAAGGGTTGGCCGTGATAAGGTTTATCAAGGACATGCCAAGTCGGTGAGGCATTCAAAAATAAAATTAAAAGCATCATAAAATATTACAATACATACATAAGACTCTTTTTAGTTATTTCAGCTTACCTTTACTCTCTTCTCAAGCAAATCTAGCTTGTGTCTCATATCGTCTTTCTCCCTCTGAGCTTCGTTCGCTTTCTCGCTCAGTCCGTCGATGTCAATCAGCTGCTTCTCGTAATCGTCTATCTCTCTCGTTACTTGGTCGTTCACGCTCGGCAGCTTGGCTACCATCTGCGAAAAATTAAAAAAAAACTTAATTTTGGATCAATGAAATAAACATACAATTTAGAAAGAAAATAACACCCCTCTGTTTCAGTCGGGGGTTAACAAAATTTATTTGTCCCAGGTTCTTAGGAACACTTATTAAGTATGCACTATATTTTTACTATGATGCCATAAGCGGATAATATCGAATAGTCTGTTGTTTTAATTAAATTTTAATTTAGAAACTCATGAATGATAATAAAATTATTCTTATCAGACAATATTACCAATATTGTCCTATGTAACTACAATATAATTTTGTGGCAAAATGTGTTTGTTTGTGTTGTATTTATGGCAAAATATGTTTAGGCTTCTAATTAAAACATGAAATCGCTATTCTTACCTTTTTCAAAGTAACAATATCAAAGCCAGCCTGTTCCAGCTCAGCTTGGATGTACAGCTTCCTTTGAGGAGTTGGAGCACTGCTCAATAGTGCGTTGATGAAGGCCAGGCCTGCTGCCTGCAGGTCTCCGGAGCCACCAGAACTTTGCAGCATCCCCACTAGGAATCTGAAGCGAACTGGTTCACCGTAGCGGAGACGGAGAGTGGAAAGGGCTTCGGAAACCATGCTGTGGCCTTTTGCTGGTGGGTAACAGGCTTTTGTTAAGAGCTGGAATAGAAAATAAACCTTGTGAAAAGAGGACCAGTAAGAACTACAAGCCTGTATTCATGGTAAACAAAAGTTCTAGAACACTGTTGCAGCAACATGATTTAGTGTTTCTCAAAACATGTCATGTTTCACAAACTTTCTCCCAGTGAGCCACACAATGACTTTATGTTCAACATGTTCTGCAGCAGGAAAACATGTCGCGGCAACATTATTGCGATACTTTTGTAATGTTAAAAGTTACTGCATAGATAATTAAGAATATGAAACATTACTGACCTGTAATGCCAAAACCCTGGACTTATTGACAGTGGACATGATGCACACGGTGAGAGTGTAAACTCCATTGGAGCCAGACACCAGCCTCCGCACACAGTCAGGGTATCGGCTGCAGCAGCTCCATAGGCATTGTCTGGAAAGTATGAGGGTATTTATAAAAATATTTTAATAACTTGCCGTCGTAACGTGGCTACTTTTTTAGTTCATAATGTAACATGCCCATTCAACAGCCTGTTCCAAGCGACGATCCATTGGATGGCAGGCATGATAGATAAACAACTTGTGATAATGATTAAAGTGTAAATTACTGATGAATGGATAAGTTGAGAACCCTTATCTACTGAGTATTACTATTACGATGATACAGACGCCAGCACATCTTATGTTTTAGCGATAAAGTTGAAAATCTATTAAATTTTTACAGACTAGTAGCTTGATGTGCTGGCGTCTGCACAAATGATCTGTTACTTACAAACAAGCCAATTCATCTAGCAGTGGTCTTCTTCTTACAGCAGGTGGTCCACGCGCGCCCTCTCCCGATTGGCTGAGCTGTACGTTGCGCAGGAGTTCCAGCAACAAAGTTACGCCATCTAGCGGCTCGCACGAGAACTCTTGGACGAAACTAGAAGAAACAAAGTGGAATATTTTAGGGTCGTGTGTGTATGTCGCAGCCAACTGGTTAAATTAGCCGTTCAGTTAACTGCCTAGCCTTTCAACTAAACGGCGGCCGTTCAACTAACGGCCTGAATGATATTCAATTACAGTTTAGGTTGGAAGTCTGTAACCAATCACGCGCGAGCCGAATTGGTTGCAGTAATTAAGGCATTGCACCCCGACCAAGTGGGTTAGGTTAGGTTAGAACTGTGATCAACCGCGTTCGAGCCGAGGGAGGAAGCGAGGCGAACACTACTTCTAAAGGCCAGGCAGTTAACTGAACGGCTAATTTAACCAGTTGGCTGCGACATGTATATTGGGTTTTTCCATCAGGAACTTCTCAGTTATCCCGGAGTCTGGATTTGTGGCCTTATGATGGCAATTGACTGGATAAAACTTGTCACTGGCCACGAAAGATGTTTTTTTTTTATGTAAACAGACTGCAGTATCTAGTGACTAGTCGGATGATGATGATAAACTAAACAGACAAAGCCCGTAGTTACACACAGTCAGCCATTATTAAATAAACTTCTTTTTATAACATTACCATTTTTTGTTCTTGCAGTCAAGTAAACAGGTTTACTGGTGTCCGATTTTTGTTTCATAAAATTGATGATTAATACTACAACGTATGAACTAAAGAAGACAGCAACAGCAGCAGCTGCCATAGGTGAAGATCACAACAACACACAGGTATATTTTGTGTAATCCTCCAATTAAATTTAATCGGGCACTCGTTCTGCCGTCAAAAGCACGATAAACTTTTTAATCTTCGATTTTATTATTATAAGAAATGAACGGGTGATATAAATTTATTAATGTATAATTTTTTTTTGCCAGACTTTTAAAAGTAAGTCGGTGGGATAAAAACTAATGAGTTCGCCATTAGAAATACTTTCAGGCTCAGCTTTCAGGGTTGTCATTTTGTCAACAGTTCGCAAGTAGGATTTGTTTTGTGTTTATTGTGTGAGAGAAGAGATTACAGCTCAAGGATGTCGGAACATGATTGCACAGTTCTTGTATTTCGATATTTCTTAATAATTCCTAGGTATATATTTTTCTAGAACTTTTATTATCGTAGCAGAAGGCTGGGCATATTTGTAATAGTCGACTGCGATAGATTTCATAGTTAATAATTAACGTTAATTAACTTTTCTTCCATTTTTTTTTCATTACTCTCTTTAATCTATATTATTATAATAATGAAGTCAATATAGATATTCCTTTTTCAATTTCAATTTCAAATAGCCTTAACTCGTATTAGAAAATCAAGCAAAAAATTTCACGCGGGCGAAGTCGCGAGCAGAAGCAAGTGAGAATATAAATGTCCCGAATTTTAAAGACTTCTCCATCTATAAAATCTAGTGCAATGCCCGAGAATAAGCAGGTGACAACCCTAAGGACAACTCACAGTATTAAGCACAGGGGTATAATTTAACGACATAAAGAAAAATTATAGTAACAATTACCAACAGGATTTACGGGAACCATCGCAGTTATTTGAAGTACAAAAACTTTAAATGTGGGGCCATAAAACGGGCGATGCGCGGATAAACGGGAGTTGTGACAGCGACGAAACGTCCTTATAAAAGCACATACAATATTGAAGCCCAACTCTCAATATGAGGACATTATTAATCAATTTAATGTCGCTTTGATTCTATCAAATCAAAATATTTATTCACATATGGGTAGTGGGGTAGTACATGAATGTTACATAATATTAAGATCCTCATATTTATCATTTTTGTAATCATTTTCCGGGCTTATTAGTCGATTCTCACGAATTTACTCGCCCGAAACGGGCCAATCGTCCCATTTAAATAAAAAAGTACACGTTTTATAATACTTAACTCCTAAAACTGTATAAGATTGCATAAAATGTGCCACTTACAAAAATAAATAACTTCGTGCGAGTCGCCTAGAGAAAAAATTATATATTATTATTTAAAAGTGATGATTCGCCTGTTTCGGGCGAGTAAACTTGTGCGAATTCGATATCCGTGGTACGAATCGACTAATAAGCCTTTTTCCATTTCATTTAAGCTTTATTAAAACGTTTTCCTGTTGGAAATTGGATAGATGAAGTGTTTTATTCGCTTTATGTAGGTAATACGTGTATGTGTTTGGTTCCAGTTAACAGTGAAATAATTGCGTAATAATTGCGCTAATTTATGTATCAACATGTTAAAATAACATTACACGTTAGAAAACAGTTTCATTTACCGTTGAAGCTAATTTAAAAGATTGCAAGCGAAAGATGGCTTGCTTCCTATGGCAAGCAAATTGTATCATTTGTATTCTCCAACAGTTTAAGACAGATACAATTATAAGTAATAATAGGGCTGTTACAGATGTGATTATTATCAGCATCTTGTTTAATATTGCTCTGAGAAAACAAGGGATAAGGAACTATTACAAAATAAACAGATTCGGTACCAAAAAAAAAAAAATTGTTTGTTAGACTTGTTTGTTTTAAAGGCTTTGCTAGAGTCACCAAGTTTCAGAGACTGTTTTGAAATAGCTTTTTCTTTTATCATTGCTGTCTGAGATATTGGTATGAATTCATAGAAAATTCAGGCCACTATAAAAAAAATTTTTTGAGATACATTATAAAAACTTTTGATTCTGCCAAGTTTATGGCGTTAACATATATTTTTTTTTAAATTTTATTGTAGAAAAATCTTTAAAAACTACTCGTAATTTAAAAAAAATCATCGTTTCATAAAGACGACTGACCGACCGATCGACAATTTATTTTGTGTGCTCGTGAATACTGATTACGTAATTATAGATCTGTTTTATTTATTTATTAGAATTAACTTACTTTCTTATACTTATGTACGTGTCTGTGACAAATAAACCTATTATTCTTACTTTCTTTCAAAAGCTAAGTAAAATTTAATTATGATCAATTGATCACTTAGACATCTACGTCTTTCTGACTGACTGACTCCTTTACAATTGAGACGTGCCTGTAATTATAATATAAGAATGAATCGCTAAATGTGTTGTTAAGCGCAAATCTCGAGAGCAGCTGAACTGAAGGCCAATTCTTGTAATTTAAAACGTTCAAAATCTAGTCGCCGTCTCATCTCAGCGACAAACAAATGTCAAAAACTTGTCAAAATGTATTGCAATTTGAGGTATTTTTGACAGATTGAGACCGAGATCAGACTATGAACGTTCTTAAAATTACCAGAATTGCCCCTCTGTTTTTGCTAATTCTTTTTTTGTTGTGTTCGGTATTGTCAGGACAAGGTTTGTATGAAAGAAAAAAAAATTGCACCCGTGCGAAGCTGGGGCGGGCCGCTAGTTTCAAATAAATGTAAATAGAGTTTGAGTGTTTTTTTTTTTTCATCATACAAGTTTTTTTTTATTTATCCGTTTACTTACATAACTTTTACAATATTATCTTTTAAAACCATTTACACTAGGTACAAAATTAAATGACTAACTAAATAACGATACAAATAAATACTAAAATAAAAGGACACTTAGGCGTCGACTTGAATCGTTTGAATTGAATCGATAAAATTTCCTATAAAATGGATCTATTGATAAACCGCTTGCGCCCGTGTTAATGGCCCAACGTTTAGCAGTCTGTCGCTATCCGGTGCGGTGGCGACACGTAACCGACACGTAGTTACTCGCCGCCATTGCACTTAGTTTCTGTTACTAGATAGGACTCACTCACCATTATTATTTCTATTTTCTGAACACAAACTGTGTTCACAAAATAGAAATAAACTTTTTGTTTGAAACCTATTGGCATTTACTGTATATTATTATTGTATATTTCAATTAGCAATCTTTTTATATGACACGGAAAGTTGGAGCATTAAAAGCCGCGAAAGCGCAACACGTCTCGATGCTTTCGAGACGTGTTTTTGTCTCAAATAATTAGGTACATGTGACAGCTTTTTATTTTCGCGATAACAATGTAGGTCCCATAGGGAAAGTTGTTTAGTTTGATGATCTGTACCACACCCTTAAATAATACCACACATTTCTGATACACGCTGTAGAACGATGACGAAGCAACAACAACAAATATACCGTCACTGGAAAGGAGAAAATGCTAAAGCGCCATTTGGGCCAAAATGTGTTAATATATCGTAGTATTAGATTTTTTTTCTGCGTCGATCTGTATAAGTTTCGAGACAATCTGAGCCAAATTTAATTGGGATAGATGGTCTAAAAAAATTGATGAAATATGTTTAAATAAATCTATTCCAACGATTTATTATATAACTCATTTTGTCCCAAATGGCGCTTTAACATTTTCTCCTTTCCAGCGACGACACATTAATTCTACTAAGATGTCCATTATGTAAAATTGGAGCCATTTAAGACTCTTAACTTAAAAGTAGCCTTTTTTACTACCGATATACTTTATAGAATACTAAAATATTTACAGGGTATCTAGCCGTTAAAAGAAGATCTTAATTATTGGCTGCTATAAAATTATCAATTTCATGAAAACTTTTGTAGCGTGTATTCCGATAAGGCTTTAAGTTTATAGCTGGCTCCAAGAAAAAGTATACAAAGGCTATAAAATAATTACTTCTGTTTTTATTTGAGAAGACGCGTACATTTTTGAACGCTATTTTTAGAACAACCTTTATGAGGTTACACCTTAACAATATTGTGGTACAAGTGTGAAGCGGTTAAAGGAGCGATTTAAAAAAACCTATGAGTTAGGCAAAGATTTAAATCATTAGATTTTGTCCTCATCGTAGTAAAGTCACGCGAAAAAGTAAAATAAGTACTGACAAGAGTGTGCTCAAACATTCCGTTATTCTCATTTCAAATGAAAATTGCGTTTTATAATTGTGTGCGTCAAACCAAATACAAATGCGACCATATTTGACGCGATATGGCGAATCTAAAATTTTAAATCTTTGTGGCCTGGTCTGAAAAGAGGAAACTAGAAATGGAAAGCTTGAAACTCTTGGTAGTTTGTTTTGGTAATAATATATAATAATCCCGTATAACCCTGTTTTTTTTTGTAAGTAGCTTTGCACAAACTTTTACACGTCAATCATATTATATTTAAAAAACTAGATGAGGTCGGCGTTTCCTATCCGACTACTCTGAGAAGAGAGGCCGAAACAAACTCAGAGGATATACTCTCTGTTAAAGTCCAGACATGATTTTGGTTAGATCATGTGAAGACCATGTAGATTGATGTCTGAAATGGCCTTTTGAGGAAAGAACCACACCCCTGTCTATTCAGTGCACGCATTTGTAGGTAATTGTGCAGCTCAACTCAAAAGTTAAGGAGATAGTAATAAACATTTAATACAAAAAGACTGAAGTCAATGGGATGTCTTTCAGTAATCCACAGTGATTTAAAGTTGTAGAAATATCTCGATCGCTTCCGCTTATACCTTGAGCTGTGGGTAGGTATGCAACATTATAATAAACCATTAAACTGGTAATTTTAGCTACTGCAGAAGCTACCAGTTAATACGCATAATAGCGGAGTGCCATCCGTAGTTGTTGTGTTGCGAGACGCGCGGGTGAAATCAGATTTTATCCTGTCATTGGAACCGCTCTTTATGTGGTCATTATTTCTTGTTTTAGCCACTGTTTATTTGCACACGTCGGAGTGTGAAAAAAGTACATCAGGGATGTGATAGATGTAAACACCACTAAAATGTTTCTTCTGTCTCTTATTCATTCAATCATTTAATATAAACTATTAAATGATTGAATGAATAATTTGTATATTTTTAACCGACTTCAAAAAAAGGAGGAGGTTATTAAATATTTGTTAAAGGTAAATCACTTTTCTTCTGAAAAGTACACATGTTGTTATAACATGGGATTCAATGGAAATAGCAAATGGGACCCATCGTTAATACCTAAAAAACGGAATTCAAAAGTGGGATCCAACGAAAATAAATCCATAAATACACATAAACTTGGCGTGAGTTTATGTGTGTAAGAGCACTGGTGGCGCAGTGGAAACGGCCGCGACTTACGAGTTGTAGGTCGTAGGTTCGAACCCAGACAGGCGCTTTACTTTGTGTAAATAATTTCATCACCAATGCTCCCAAAACGGCGAAGGAAAACATCGTGAGGAAACCAGCATGTCCTAGAACCAAAAAATTCAAAGACAACCCGCAGTGGGCCCACGTGGTGGATTACGGCCCACTCCCTCTCGAAGAGAGGAGGCCTGTGTCCCAGCAGTGGGAACATTATAGACTGATTATCGGAGTTTATGTGTGTCGACTTCTCATGGGGCCATGGGGCTAGACAGAAACTACTGAACGCCACTTGCTACGAAACTTTAAAGTACATAATAATGAATAAATTAATACTACTGTGATTTCAACAAAACGTCTTCAGTATATCATTAACTTGAAATATATAAATTGTTCAGAGGGCCTGTTGACCTGACTTACAGGTTTTGTAAAAAACTTGGTTTAGGCACCAGTCTTCCACAAATTAAGTACAAAATTGTATCTGTAGACTAACTTAAGGCTGTAATTTGTGGCAGCGGGATTGTCCGAAAGGGTTACCACTGCCCCGGAATATAAAGGGCTAAGGAAGGAACACGGATGGGTTTTAGTCAGTAAGAGTCTGACACTCCTTTCCGCTCCACCCAGAGCGGGAGGGGTCATTTGATGATTTCCCATCCTTAAAAAAAAAAAAAAGGCTGTAATTTGTGGTAAGAAAAATAAAAATCTATTCTATCCTTTCATACTCCTTTAGCCTCGTTCACGTTCATAAATCAGAGGGGTGATTCTCGTAATGTTAAGTACGTTCACAGTTTGATCTGTCTCAATCTGTCGAAAATACCTCTAATTTACATTTTTTATTTTTTCACTATGTTATGCTACCCTGATGTCAGTGATATCCAAGTTAAACTTAGAAAGTACTTAATAATTGAAAGGTCACATTAATACTTGTCCGGAATTGAACTCTACTTCGTGCATGACAGATGACGACTTAACCGCTGGGCCATCACGACAGTTAGCATCACGGAAAAATATATATAGAGGAAAGATGCTGGCTCTTTCTTTCAGGCTTATAAACTTTATGGAGGTGTTTTTTATAACATACTTAATTATATCAATAAAAAAATTGATAAAGATACTAAATATATTTCTAAATTACTTCTGTAATAAAAAAATAAGGAAGTTTACAAGCCCTTGCAGTTATTACTTACTGATATTGATTTAACAAAAACTCCCATAAAACGATTTTCAATAAGATAAGGTGATTCATGTGGAAATGCCGAAAACCAGGCCTACCTAAATCTATATTGGTATCAATAAGGAAATATAATAGTTAAAATGCCGACATTTTCTGCGAAGATATTATTGTCAGTAAATTATTCTTATCAGTAATATTTGCAATATTAGTAGATAAGTAAGATGTTACGTAACGTTTGATAATTACTTATTACACACGTGTTTGGCAGGAAGACACACGGGGACACACGTGTTTGCAAATAAAGATATGAACATGAAGTAGCTATTGATGACAAAAAAAATTGCCTTAAAAAATAAAGGTAGCTGTGATTTACCAACTGAATTTCGACAAACCGTAATACGACAAGATTTTATTTCGACAATACGGAACTCCGACACGTCTTCATTTCGACAATACTTTAGTTCGAAATACCTTAAGTCCGACATTACTCTGATAAAGCGTTTCTTCGAAATGTCTTAACTAGGAAACAATGGTAGTCCGACATGAGTCAATTTCGACGTACTCTACTCCGGCATGCTGTGTAAATACCTTCCGCATAATTCCTAAGTTCTTTGAACTATTCATGATATGTTCAGTTTTTCAGCCAGTACCAAACCTGAGTACCTATAAGTGGGTACCACTGCATGTGTCAGTCAAAATGTACAATGAACAGTACGGTCTATGTATGAGCGTTTACGACGTACGGCATTTCATACAAACTTTCAAGCCCTTGTTTTTCGAAATGAAAGAACCGATTTTAATAAAACTTCATAAACACAAGCATTATACTGGTCTAACATTTTCGAAATGTCTTATTTAAAGAAAAATAACTGGAAATCTCTGTTTCTATGGAAACTAATTTAGTTGTAACTCTATTTTTCGAAAATGTTCTTAAGTAACTTTTTAGACCTTTGTATCCTGCTTATGTAGGTATATGAAGTTTAATTAAAATCGGTTCATTCATTTCGAAAAACAAGGGCTTGAAAGTTTGTATGAAATGCCGTACGGCGTAAACGCTCTGCATATTATGGTTAATTTTTACTTGCACTATAAATTACTTTTCCGACTACGTTATTGTCAACATTTTATGAAAAAGACAGTTCTAAAAGGTGACATGCACCCGCTATGTTTTATCGCTCTTTGGCCATACTCCGTACCTTCCATTTTCTGCTAACATGTCGTTGTAGAAAAATATTGCAATGATGCAATCTTTCTGTACACACGGCTACACATCAAGCTGTACATATTATAACCAGTATAACCTATATAATGCGAGATCAGTGAAAACTGGAAATTTATAGCTTGACTAGCGGTCGCCCGCGGCTCCGCCCGCGGCTCCGCCCGCGTGGATGTCGGTTACCGCTGCAAAAAGCCTACCCAGGAAAGACACGGTCAGCAAAATGATTCCCAGGTCAATTCACAGACACCGACAGTAACATCGACGACGCAGTCATTATCTGCAGGCTGCACAGATTGTCTTTCTGTTTATGTTAAAGTTGTTAATGATGAAAATATTTAAATGTAATTAATACTAAGTTTTCACTTCTGCCGGCAGTCCCGGAGCGCAACCCGTTGTTTTAGGATAGATAACTAAAGATATTATTATTATATTATATTGTATTATTGATATTATTGTAGAGCTTCTCTATAAACAACATTTGACGTTAAATTATTTTCAGGTAACAAAATATACTGATGGTCGGGAGCCCCGACCCGTGATAGGTCAACGTAAAGTTGCCCATGCGTAAAACATCCTTTTCGTAAATCAATTCCTACTAATTTGATCGTAATATTTTAATTTCGCCATAACTTCAAAACAAAACGTCCAATTTTAATCATTCAAAGACCAAATATTATCTACATAAACTGTACTTAGTGATGAAATAATTTATTTTGATAAGGATTAATAGTATGAGTAAAATAAACGCGATTAAAAATGTAGTCCAAAAAAAAATCAAGATTTTTAAATAAACAAAATGGTTGTTGTGCCTCACTCGACATAGATAGGTATAGTGTGTCGCGGACTTTTTTTGTAGATATTTATAAGATCTACAATTAATTAGAACATTTTATGGTTCTATCTTTTATAGTTTGGGCAGCGTACGCAAAATAAGTAACTTTTCTGGTTGATTTTTTACACCTTGTGTCCGAAAAACCCAAATATCTTACGGAACCCAATTTTTTTCCAAAATAAAATATAGCCTATGTTACTCGTAGATAATGTAGCTTTCGAATGGTGAAAGAATTTTTAAAAGCGGTCCTGTAGTTTTTGAGCCTATTCATTACAAACAAACAAACAAAGTTTTCCTATTTATAATATTATTACTGTAGATGTGTGGCCGTGTGTACCTATATTATGATAAAATATTAATGCTTACCTTGGAAAAGACAGCCGAAGATCAGCCCTGAGCTTGGTCAACAGTTCACTGGGCGTTCCAAACTGTCGGAGTGTCATCTCTTCACCCACACCCAAACATGGGTTCCTGAAACAGAGAATTTTATGTTTGACTAGCTGCGCCCCGCGGTGTCACCCGCATAAATGTCGATCCCGTGGGAATATCGGGTTAAAAAGGTTAGCCTATATGTTAATCCAGGGTATCAGCTACCTCCATACAAAGTTTTATCAAAATTGGTCTAGCCCTTTGAGCGTGAAGAAGTAACAAAGATATAAACACACACACTCACAAACTTTCGCCTTTATAATATTAGTGTGATTTATTCCGGTCTCTACAGTATCAATAATTATGGAATCATCGACACGACGAAGAAGTAGGTAGAATCTATAAAAAAATAGTGTTACAACCGTAAACGCTCTTAACGTCCATTAATTATAAAGTATCTAATACCACATCTTTAAAAGGTTGTCTTTTATTGTCCCGTCACACAGCGGGAAATATAATTACGACGATGGATGTTTTGACCACTGCTCAATGAAAACATTTCCGTGAAAGTCAGGGAAATCAGTGATTGTTGCAACGTAAACTTAGTTTTATTGAGACCTGAGGTTTGTTAATGATGATCTTTTGTTTATAGTTTACGTTCTGTCACATAAACGCAGACTGACGCAATCCGTGACGATATGCTATAGCAATGAGTCGCTAGACACGAACGTGAAATATGAACAATTTTAAAATTGAAATTTCTTGTTTCGCACATAATTTTATTGTTGGGAAAAGGCTAGACAGATGATGATGATTTAGGTACATAATTAAAAAAGCTAACAGTCTTCTAATAATAAGTATGTAACTCGCGCACCGAGGGAGTATTTTACATGCAGTGACTGCCTATCTAACTTCCACAACCCAGTAACTGGTTAATACAACAGACTTTGGTAAGACTGGCTGTTGTTGACTTTCGGGGCTTCTGACTACCCGTAACGACAGGCAAAGATCTACGTATGGCAGGCAGGCAATTACACACACATAATGCACATATAATGTGATGTATTTTTATTTTATTAGATACATTCAGAGCAGTGATGAAGATGGATGGAGGAGAGCAGGTGGCCCAGTGGTAACGGCCGCGACTTACGATTTGTAGGTCGTAGGTTCGAACCCAGACAGGTGCTTTACTTTGTATAAATTATTTCATCACCATTGCTCTCCAAACGGTGAAGGAAAACATCGTGAGGAAAATTTGAAGACATGTGACGTCTACCAACCCGCACTGGGCCCGCGTGGTGTATTACGGCCCACTCCCTCTCACAGAGAGGAGGCCTGTGTCCCAGCAGTGGGAATATTATAGGCTGAGAGATACATTAATTATTTTTTTTACTTTATGGAACACTTTAAAACTTTTTTAGCTGACGAAAAAAAAGAGGAAGTTTTCAAGTCAATTCGTGAATTTTTTTAAAGTATTTTGAGGACAAACCTGAAGTCCTTACTGCTCTGGGTAGGCAGCGTCCTGGACTTGTTGGCATCCTGTCCGGCCTCCAGATCATACAGGCTGGCTCCACTAGTCTTCTTCCCCCATTTCTTCAAGGAGGTCGCGTAGTCCTCAGGATTGTAGATAGGAGGGCGTTGCTTGTCCTGGGAAAATGGAAATATAATATTTAGATGATTTTATATTTTCAGAGCCAACGTTAGCAGGATCATAAATTGAAAATTGTAATCATTATCAAAGCTGAAACACGTCCAGTGCTGCTGGCATAGTCCTCCCACAAAGTTTGCCACATCGAGCTGCCCTGTGCTTCTCGTATTTACCGCGAACAAGAAAGAGGTCAGACATTGATGCAAAGGATTAATTAAGAAGAGAACTAGGTTGTAAATAGCAGTACCCTAATTGTCTTACTGCATATTAAAGGCCAAGAAACAAGCAATACTCATTGTTAGTTGAGGAATTCACGATGTATATATATAGGTACTCAATCCTTCAATGCAAATCTTCTTCAATTTAAATTTATATTACGAAAGTCACTTTGATGTATTTCAGTACCCTAACTGTGTAACACGCTTTCGTTCACAATCAAAATCAAAGTTTTAAAGGAAATTCATAATCCCTTTCTTTTAAAGTTTGAATAAATCTTTTGCGCGACAACGTAAATAACGCAATGCACATGGTTGAACTTTCAAAATGAAAAGCATTCGGATAGATTGGCATTTCAAGTATGTAATGCAATCACCCTACAGGTTTTAAATCCAACCTGTTTTTTTTAGAAACGTGTACTAGGTAAACCTCCTTCATAAGATAGAGGATAAGGTGCTTATAAAGTTATTGACCCCTAGTAGATGTTGATCAGATAAGTACACAACTTCCCATGGTAAAGCAACATAACCACAACAATAGCTTACATTACATAGAACTGTTTTTATTTTATGTAATACAAATTGTTTTAATTGTCGTTCACAATGGCGCCTTACCATAGTTTTAACATTAGAAGTGGGAATATGGCAGCAGCTCTTATTTACTTTCTAGTTTTTACAAGCCCTGTATTATGGGCTTATACAAAACAGACAGCTGGGTGGCTGGAAACTTTGTTGCGCCACTCCTTCTTCCCAGCTAAAGCAATAGGAACTGGCGATTTTGGAGGACTTTTTAGGGTTTTTTACTCAAAGGGTAAAAATGGGACCCTATTATTAAGACTCCACTGTCCGTTGTCTGTCTGTCACCAGGCTGTATCTCATGAACCGTGATAGCTACACAGTTGAAATTTTCACAGAATGTGTATTTCTGTTGCCGCTTTATCAACAAATACAACTAAAAACAGAATGAAACAGAAATTTAAGGGGGGCTTCCCATACAACAAACGTGATTTTTTTTGCCGTTATTTTATATGTAGTGTTAAAATAATATTGTATGGTGGCACGGAACCCTACTCGCCTTTGGCCAGTTTTTTTTATGTAATTTTGACGTTCGAAAAGTGCTGATAGCCTAATTTGAGTGAATTTCTTTTGATTTTGGTTTGATCTGAAGAGACTGGTCCACATATAGCAGAAGACAGAAGTTTGTTAGCTGTGGGACAATACAGGCTAGATAGATACAGCTTGGAAGACCTTCCTCCACCTTCCAAATTGTGCCATCATGAAGGTAGATACGAACATCATGGTAATTTGATTTTCAACGTCTCGGAACCTGCTTAAATTCAGCAATAGACAGACAGAAATAAGTAATCAAGAAATAAATAATTAAAAATAATTATGTTGTATCCCTATGTATTTTACTGTGTGTACATAAATAATTAAATAAATAAAAATTGTTTAACTGGAGCCGGAACTTTAAATCAAAGCGTAAAATCAAGTTGTCTCAAAAGTCTTGATTCAGATGATTTTGAAGATTACCATCAATTCTCAAGTCAAAGCAAGACAATAAGTAGATTTAGGTTAGAAAATCCGATAAGAAACTGTGTTTACTAAAGTGCTGTTACATTTTAATTAAATACTCTAATCACGCAAAAACAGGGTGATTTTAAGATAACATGTCTTAAAATTTTGTTTAGAAACGGTGACCCCGATTGAGGTACCTAGAGACAGACAAAATTAACACGCAGTTTCTGAAAACTTATGAAGGTATGAGGAACAGGGCGAAAAGTTCCTTAGCCTCCATAGAAAGGGGAGCATCCTCTAACCAGATGGGTGTTGTGTCTGGTGGGTTATTGAAGGCGGGATGTTGAATTTAACAAACTAATATTGTAAAGACGAAAGTTTGTGAGTGTGTGTGTTTATATGTTTATTAGTTCTTCACGCTCAAAGGGCTGGACCAATTTTGATAAAATTTTGATAGAGGTAGCTAACACTCTGGATTAACATATAGGCTACTTTTTATCTCGACATTCCCACGGGATCGACACTTATGCGGATGAAACCGCGGGGCGTAGCTAGTGATTTATATTATGCTAACCACGCGGAAAACTTTGCATGCGCGGTGCAGGATTTGAAGTGACGCGACGCCAGTGCACAGTGTGATGTTTAGTCTACATAGTCTCGAGGTACTTTTTACTATGGCATCTCGCAGTTCATCCTTTATGAGGATGGCTACTGCTTAACCGGACTTTCCTGTGGATGCCTCGAATTAAGGCCTCCAGCCAGGGCATACAATAACTTAAAAACTAAGCGACAGCGCTAAGGGTAACCCCCTGCGGGGTTCGGACCTCGGCTCAGGGCGTCGCTGGAAGAGGACAGCAAGGGACAGGCTGGATCGGTATTATTATTAGTGTTTAGGGGCGAATTTAAAACTACAGGCTCAGCTGCGCGGGCTGGCTCGAGCAAGGGTCGGGGCGGGCACGGTGATGGTGCGGGACGTCGCGACGGGCCTCGGCGGCGAGGACGGAAGGACGGATGTCTGAGCTTGTGTTTGTGTTGTCGACTGAGAGTACTCGTGGCCTTACTGCTCTCCTGGAGGAGGGTAGTGGCGTCGTCGGGGATAGTGAGGGTATGCCTTGGTCGGCGAATCCTACTTAAGCGGGAGGGAGTGTATCGGGAGGCCGCCGCAATCAGGGGATTGGGTTGCTTTATGGCAGAGTCAAAGAAGCGCTTGGAGAGGCGTTTCATGAACTGCTGGATGGTGGGGAGTCTGAGATCTAGATGCAGATTCACATTTCGGACATAGAAGGGGGCTCCCGTGACCTTTCGGAGGAAACGGTTCTGGAGGGTTTGCATTTTATGCAGAAATCGCGGCTTGGCGTGTGCGAAGACTACGCAAGCATAGGTCATGATGGGACGGATGACCGCGATGTAGAGGCGCAATTTGCACTTGAGTGACAATTTGCTGCGGGCAGTTATCATGGAGTGGAGCCTACCGAGAGCGAAAGAGGCGCGCGAACGCGCCGTCTTTATGTGCTCGTTGAAGGTGAGGTTGTGGTCTAGGATGACACCTAAGTATTTGGCTCGCTTTCCCCAGGGGATCGGCTTGCCATACATAGAGATCGGGCGCGGGTCTCGAGGTACCTAAAGGTTAAAAGTTATAAAAGACAGGCCCAAAACGTCCGTCCTTTACCACTTACTAGTGTGAAAGCTGCATGCACCAGAAAAGAGCATGCTAATTATTTACTCACGCTTTTATGAGCATTTCGAAAAAATAATGGTGAAACGGGAATTTTTGCTGAGAGATCTGTTTTGTTTGATATTAGTTGCCTAGGTATTTATTAGCTTGACGATAGTGATAAAGGGCATGGGTATCGGAAGCTAAATGCAACAAACTCACAAGCACAAAAAGTCTTTTTATAAAAAGAAATTGTGATTCCAAAATAAAAATCCAGGAGTTCGACAGATCAAACTTGATCCGTCTCTTTCTAGTGTAAGCTGAAAAAAGAGACATCATACATACATAATCAGCGTATAATGTTCCCACTGCTGGGACACAGGCCTCCTCGCTGTGAGAGGGAATGGGCCGTAATCCACCACGCGGGCCCAGTGCAGGTTGGTAGATGTCACATGTCTTCGAATTTTTGGTTCAAGGACATGCCGGTTTCCTCACGATGTTTTCCTTCACCGTTTGGAGAGCAATGGTGATGAAATAATTTACACAAAGTAAAGCACCTGTCTGGGTTCGAACCTACGACCTACAACTCGTAAGTCGCGGCCGTTACCACTGGGCCACCACTGCTCTCACTAAATAAAAATTAGTTACGAATACGAGCAATTTCAAAATCTGGCAAGTCGCGTCGTAACAATAAAATTCGTTCATGTTAGAAACGGGTGCTATATAATTAAAAAATCTACGTCGAAACACTTTCTCAAACGTAACATATTATTTACAGTTACGTTACTCGTAGTTTGTACGTAACCGTTTCAAGTGTTGCCCTGTTCTAACCTGTTATTAAGATGGGGAATTATCTACCAAATAACTATTGTATTATAATTGTGGTGTGTATTTATGTATGGAGAATTGAGTTGTTAGGTGATGTAATGTTTGACCATAAATATTACAAAGTATTTGATTGAGCTGTCTGTTAGTATGCACTGCTGTTGGAGTCAGGACCAAGGCATGCGTAATATTTTCGGGCGTGATTTGCAGTGGCCTATATGGGAAGCTCTCAATTGAGAGCTATAGATATAGGCCACTGCAAATCACGCCAATCACGCAAATCGCGGAATCAATTGATTGCGTATTCAAGCAGGCCGCGGCTGCAGACACAATTTTTCGAAGTAGGGGATTGCTGACCCTTCCAACAATTAGAGCGAGTGCGGCGCTTCTAACCAGTAAACGCCCCATGCTCCATTTGCTGGAGTGTTCTAAGTCCACGTTTACTTGCTGGCTGCACTTTTGCTGGCCTAAAGAAGGCTACTGACGAAGAGTACCATCGACACAAAAGATCTACATTATTGTCTATTGTACAGTGATTCAAAAACACTATTTGCAAATCTTGATATCGGGGGCTGTAATCAACAAAGTCGTTTTTTTTTTCTTGACTTCGTCCCATCGAAAAAGTTGTTTATTGTCTTGAATATTGCTCTCCTTTAAAGAATGTCTCTTCTTTAACTCGCTATCTATACTGTATTTTTACAGACTTATCGAAGGGCATCGTATTATCCAGTAACTGAGTTGTGAAGGTCAGATAGGCAGTCGCTCCATGTAAGATACTCGTTCAGCTGCATCCGGTTAGACTGGAAGCCAACCCCAACATAGTTAGGAAAGGGCTAGGCAAATGATGACGGGTGTATTTTTGAACATAATAGAAAAAAAATATGAAAATTGTTTCTATGTGTCGTTGCCCTTATTTTCGAAAGTGAAAATCCATGAAAATGTTTTCTCTTTAACACCTTTATCGTTACCATAAACATCAGAAAATTCGCACCATTGACTAACCTAACCTAACCTAACCGGATGCAGTTGAGTACCAGTATTTTAAATGGAGCGACTTCCTATCTGACCTCCACAACCCAGTTACTGGATAATACGCTATGCAAAAAATTACAAATGTAGAACAAAAAATCTCATGTTGTAATAACTTGTTACATTTAGAGTTATATCATTATTGCGTAAAATAGATGATTAAGTAATTAAGATTACGATTTATGATTCAATGGATGATTAAGATGGGTGAGCTAAGATTTTTGAGGAAATGTACGTTTTAATAGGAAGTGGTGACGGCTTTTATAACTTCATCTTTCTCTTGTAGTCATTATTTATTTATTTATGCAGCTGGCCCAGTGATAACGGATCCGACTTACGAGTTGTAGGTCGTGGGTTCAGACCTAGATAGGCGTTTTGCTTTGTGTCATTTATTTCATCACCATTGCCCTCAAACATCGTGAGGAAACCAGCATGTCCTAGAGCCAAAAATTTGAAGACATGTGACATCACCAACCCGCACTGCGCCCGCGTGGTGGATTACAGCCCATTCCTTCTCACAGAGAGGAGGCCTGTGTCCCAACAGTGAGAACAGCATAGACTGATTATGTTATGGCAATACGCTCGCCACATGGTACACCTTTACTTAACCCTTAGGGGAATACAAGCGCGACGTTCTGTTATATTTTAAAGTATAATCTATAAAAATGCGCAATCTACAACAGCACGTAATTAATACGTAAATCACTTTTAGCTAACGTTAACGCTTGCAAAAACAATATAACACTAAAAAGTTAATTACAAAAGTAATTCAGGAATGCATCATACGCGTTAATTGTGTGAAGAAAGTAATATTGAGTTCAACAAACGGACCACGTTTACGTCCAGCTGTTTAGGTTGTGGTCCAAGTTATGAGAGATAGCTCGCTGAGGAGTTTGTTGCGTTTTCTCCTGCTAATGAATGCACTAGGAAGTAGTGTGAACTGTTTTATATAATTTAGACCTTCAAAAAGTGTTGATTCTCAGCCTAGTTTGAACAAAGAAAGAACAAAGAAAGAAATTATACAGATTAAAAGGCACATAATACAACATATTATACTACAAGTAACAAAAAAGAAACAGAAAAAACATACATAAAGTCGAACATATGGAGGTTATATGTTCGACTCCTTTTTGGAAGTCGGTTAAAAAGAAAAGAAACTAATAATGTAAAGTGCATTCTAAGAAATTAATAGGAAAGTGGGCCTCGCGGCTGCGCTAAATAGGCCCAGTTCAGCAAAAATGCCAGACAACTAGAGCCTGAAGCTGGTTTTTTAACTGAACCTGAAGTGTGAGGAATAAATGACTTGGTTTTGAAAAGTCTACAGCTCAAAATAGGTGGGAGTATAATGATGAATAAAAGAAAAGTAGCTGTAATAGGCCAACTATAATGCCGCGGTAACGTTAAACGTTATTTATTATTGACTTCTAAACACTGCTACGGTCTCAAGAATCCGCTGGATGTGAGAAGCAATGTGACGATGTTTGGTGGATGCCGAGTGCACGTTTTTCGGCTGAAATGAAGATGAAGATCTTCTACTTTAAGCTTATGTTCCAGAAGATAAACAAATAATAAGAAGTCTCTATGGTTGGGTTTAAGATCTGGTGCAGGAATTAGTAAGTAGGTATTCTTTGATATACTGACTAAGACTCTCGCAGACAGGCGCGACGCGACGGTGCTTCTCGATTTTGGTAAATCAATTTCCATTAAGTTTTCATAGAAATTGTTCTGCTAAAGTTGCGTCACGCCTATCTGCGGAAGCCTTGAGTCAGTTGGTGATCCTCCCCTCTCCTCCATGCATACTATGAGGATACACAACAGTTGAGCATCATAACGTTAACAGCTCTTTGCCTTCCCTTGGCAGATGGTCCCAAGTCCTTAGGGTTATGTACAAAATAAAGTTGAAGCTTTCAAAGTGTAAGTAAATTCATTAATTTCAAATAGGCATATATGTATAAAGCACTTTTTTCACACGTTTTTATTTATTTTTCCTAATTATTAGAATTAATATTATCTTTTTGTATGCACGTGTTTCTGTGACAAATAAACCTATTTTTCTTTCTTTATTTCACTAGCTCATGGCGTAGTTGTCAATAGTGGGTATACTAATAAGGTTTCATGGTAAAAGGAGAACGGCAGGCTTGTATGGGAATTTCGTACAGCTAATAAAAGTTCGTGTTTTGGAATGCTTTTTGTTTTAATTGGTAGTTAATATGATAAAGAAGCCCTTTTTAAATTCTTAGATTTTTAGAACTTGGGACGTAAAAGTTATAACCAGTTTTGTTTTTTAAAGTTATGTACTAGTGTACCAATGTAAATTGATACTCAGAGGTCATAGACTTGTGTGCGTGATTGACAATTGAGTATTGACGCTGTCGTGTCACGTAATGGCGGCATAATAATAAATTGCTCAGATGCAGTCACAAACCACAATCCAAAACAACAGCAAAGAACTGAACCATAGAGTAAAGTAATATATCGGAAGTGAACTGAAAGACAGAATGATTTTCTTTTCCTGTCAATAAAATAATTGCCATATGAACAAAAAATATTTTTGACGAAAATCATTCCTATCATAAAATCGTTAAATAATATGATTTTATGCAACAATTATGCATTCATACCTTTACTATATAAGTGTTTATTTATATTTAATGTTATTTCCATTTCTAAATAATTCGTTATCATTTCGATATTTGTTTTATTTTACAGATGGCAACTTCTAAAAAGATAACTGCGTTTAGTTTACGATTCTGTTACGTTTATTTATTAAAATCTTTTTATTCAAATTATTAATTAATCCGAAGTTCTAAAAATAGTACACTTACATGAAAATAAATGGCTTAGTTGCCTTAATAAAAGGTACAAATTCTATAACAGAACAACAAAAAAAGTATCCTGTACCAAATCTGCCGTTCACCTTTTTACACAATAGTCCGGCTGTTCTACCAAAGGTTTCTAATAGGTACGTTGCTGACGAGATAAGACCCAAGAGACAAAATCATGTGCGTATAATTACGTTTTAAAGTCACACGCATCATCTTACCACTTGCACCATACGACAAATTAAAAAAATAAATAAATTCCATATGTTATGAATAAAACAGTAACAAATAAGTGTCGAGATGATAGTCTGTCGGTTCCGGTGTCCGTTTCCGAGCCAATACCGACCGTATTTGCTCGGAAACGGACGGTAATTGTGCGGCAGAGTTACGAATGGAAAGCCGGTTACGGTTTGTTGTTTATTATTTAACTGACGATTCGTAGATAGTGTAATAGGAATGAATTTAGTCATGAGAATTGAGAAGAAAGTCAACAAAAAAAAATTGCTCAAAATGAGAATTTAGGTTTCAAATTTGTAATCCTACTGATACTGTTACGAGCTTGGGGTTCGTTACAATTAAAAAACGCCGATTTATTAACCAAAAATAGACACTTTAATTAAGAACACTAATTACAACTTTAACGCACTATTACAAAACACAATTGCACTACTGATCACTTCTAAGTCGCACTTGAAGATCGCTTTCGTTGTTCGCATGTATCGCTTATCCAAGACTGTGTCGGCTCGCGGAGCATTCCCGCCTTATATAGGCCTCACATTGTTCTAGAACCTTCTATTGTAGAAACATCTAGAATGTTCGAGTACATTCCGGCCCCAACTGACCAGATGTCGATAGTTCTAGAAAGTTCTATCATCGAAACTTCTAGAAGGTTCTTGACACTAGTTCTTCTACTCGATACTAGATGGCGCTAGTGGTAACGAATATCAATTGTGGCGCGCAACACTGCCCCCTCCTAAGACATGCTCGTCCCGAGCATTATCGGCCCCATAATAAAGCGCCAGTCGATCCACATGGACGATCTTAGGAGTACCTCTTGCACCTTTCTGTATCCGGTAGGGTACGTCATTGATTTTTGTCACAATCCGGTACGGTCCGTCCCATTTAGCTTGAAGCTTAGAAGATTTCCCTTTGCTGCGGACTGGATTGTGCAACCACACTAGTGAGCCTTCGTCGAACCCTTTATTGTTAATTTTGCGGTCATAACGGGTTTTCATCTTTTCAGACATTTGCTGGCCCGATTGTCTGACATGCTCATAAATGTCATTCATTTTGTTCCGCAAGTCATTCGCATAATCGGTTATACTGCGTGGGGCATCAGGTGGTATTCCGGTGATCAGGTCTGCAGGCAGCCGTAATTCTCTTCAAAGTTTGCGAAAGCTGGTGTCACCGATGTACTTTCGTGAACAGCGCTTCGATATGACAACAAAAACGGTTGTATGTGCTTGTCCCAATCTCGTTGCCGATTTTCCACAACTTTTGCCAGGTATCTCTCCAATGTCTGATTAAATCTTTCCACCATTCCATCCGATTGTGGGTGGTAAGAAGTTGTTCTAGTTTTATGAGTACCCATAACTCGACAAGTTTCCTGGAATATTTGGGACTCAAAATTCCTTCCTTGATCACTGTGAATCTCCAAGGGTACTCCAAAACGGCAGAAGACTTCATGCACCAGTTTATCTGCAACTGTTGAAGCTTCTTGGTTTGGAATGGCGAAGACTTCCGGCCATTTAGTGAAGTAATCCATCACAACCATGAAATACTTGTTACCACTTTCACTTTCCGGAAAAGGTCCAGCAACATCTAGGGCTATTCTCTCCCATGGTGCACCAACATTGTACAATTTCAATGCACCTCTACTACGTGTCTGAGGTCCCTTTACAGCTGCACAACTTGTACATTTACGACACCAGTCCTCGACATCGTCCCGACAGTGGACCCAGTAAAACCGTTCTCGTATCTTCAGTAGAGTCCGTTTTACTCCCAGATGACCTCCTGAACAACCATTATGGTACAGCTGTAGAACATCCGGCACTCGAGCTTTAGGGACAACCATTTGCAGATGACAGCTGTCTCTCCGAGCATTTTCCCATTTACGGCACAAGACTTCATTCTGAATCACCAAGCTGTCCCATTGGGCACAATAGCTTTTTGTGGTCGAACTCATCGCTGAGACGTCACTCCACTTGGGCTTAGGAGCTCTGGTTTTCATCCACTCCAGAATCGGCTTAATGTCCGAATCTTCCTGCTGTGCACGTTGTAGGCTTTCCTTCCACTCGTTGCTGAGGTCAGTCCTGAGCATCCTCACAGGTACCACCTCCTTACCCTCTTGCCTTGTACAATGCTTGCAATCTTCAGGACAAGGTCTTCTTGACAATGCATCGGCGTTGCCATGAGATTTCCCGCTGCGATGTTCGACCACAAAGTCGTATTCCTGCAGTAGTTCAATCCATCTGGCAACTTGTCCTTCTGGATTTTTGAACTGCAACAGCCATTTCAGTGCAGCATGGTCAGTTCGTAAGTGTAATTTCCGCCCCAGAATATATTTGCTAAAATGCTGCAACGACTTTACCACAGCAAGCAATTCCCGTCTCGTGACGCAATAGTTCCTTTCCGGCTTTGACAACGACTTGCTGAAGTACGCTACCACAACCTCTTGATCACCATTCCGTTGAGACAACACACCGCCAAGTCCTATGTCACTTGCGTCTGTGTCAACTATAAATTCCTTGCCTGCATCAGGGTACCCTAAAATAGGTGTTCTGCACAGTCTGTCCTTTAACTCCTGGAATGCGATGTCGCAACTTTCATCCCAGCAGAAATGTCGCTTCTCCTCGGTTAGCTTATGCAGGGGTTTGGCTATATCCGCAAAGTTCTTAACAAATCGCCGATAATAAGAGCACAAACCCAAAAATGCTCTGACCTGCGTCTTGTCTTTTGGAACTGGCCAATCTTTGACAGCGGCGATTTTCTCCGGATCCGTGCGGATACCTTCCTCCGACACTACATACCCCAAAAAGCTAACTTGTCGTTTGAATAGTGAACACTTCTTCGGGCTTAACTTGAGGTTGGCACCCTGGATCTTCATGAGCACGCGTTCCAGGTTTTGAAGATGTTCTTCAAATGTACGGCCTACGATGATGATGTCATCCAAGTAGACCAGGCAAGCCTCGCCAATTAGCCCGGTAAGTACAAGTTCCATCAACCTTTCAAACGTTGCCGGAGCATTGCACAATCCAAACGGCATAACTTTAAATTGCCACAGACCTTTTCCTGTCGAGAATGCAGTTTTCTCCTTGTCCTTAGGATCTATTTCAACTTGCCAGTAGCCACTTTTCAGGTCCAGCGTGCTAAACCATTTTACTCCGGTAAGCATGTCCAGCGTGTCATCAATTCTTGGCAAAGGATAGCTGTCCTTCTTCGTAACGTCGTTCAAACGACGATAGTCAACACAAAACCGCATGCTGCCGTCTTTCTTTCTTACCAGCACGACAGGTGAACACCATGGACTAGATGAAGGTTCAATAACACCATCCTTCACCATTCCCTCAATCATGATTTCTACTTCCTTTTTACGTGCTACAGGCAATCTCCTTGGCCGCTGACGAATAGGCAATTCTTCTCCTGTGTTTATTTTGTGTTGAACTAAGCCAGTCTTCCCGATGTCAGCATCGTTTGCCGAGAAAACATCGGCGTACTTTAGTAACATCTTCTTTGCCTTGGTCATTTCATTTTGGGACAGAGCGCTGCGGCAGTCTTCTAAAAGTGTGGACACTCTCGTTTGTACATCCTTGCTGAGGGTCCCAGTCGATGGATATTGGCATCGACGCAACCAATCCACTTCCTCGCAAGTACCGACTAGTGTGCCTTTTTCTATAATCTGTTCCTGATCACAAAGGTTCAGCACACGTACCCCTGAGATGTCGGTGGCTCTAATCAAAGTTCGTGCCACTTTCCATGGAAGGTCATTGTCTACCCTTTCCACGAGTACACAACGATGGGTTTGCCCAGGATTCCGAGGAAGACTAACCGGCACAACCGTTTCCGATCTCGGCGGAAGAACAATCTTCTTAAGGCTGTACACATTCCCTGGTAACGCCCCTTCCACGAAAAGTTCCTCTTGTCCACATTTCAAAACACCTTGCTTGACGTCAATCTCGCAACAATTCTTCCTCATAAAGTCAAGGCCCAGGATGCAATCGTCCATTATATCAGCCACGATGACATTATGCAGGTAGATTCTGTTGCCTAGCTTCAACTCCATCTTCTTCTCTCCATGGACGGGTATGCGCTGACCGGTGGCTGTTACCAAATTAATGCGTTCTCGGGTGCATGCGGAGTCCCCAAGGAACCGACTTATAAGTTGGGAACTGACGACCGTACGAGAGGCTCCAGTATCTATGGTCAGCTTACACGGCGTTCCGTTGACCTCGCCCTTGATGATTAAGCTGTTCCCGTCATGGGTTTGTGTGATCGAAATCCTTGGGGCTCTTTGAACATCAGCCAGCACCCGCCCCGCAGCCCTGGCTATTACTCGTTTCCCTGCTGCTTCTGGGTCGTGCTGTTAGCAGCACTACCCTCTGCAGAGGGGCCATCTTCCCTTTCTGCAGTTCGCTTAGGGCAACTGGATCGAAGGTGGCCCCTTTCCCCACAGCCGTAGCACCTAGGGCTGTATCCTTTATTACGATCACGAACTGTAGCCGCTGCAACCTCCCTGACGCGGTGGGAACGATGATCCTGCCGCACAGCTTCCACCTCCAGTGCATGGGCCAAGGCGTCCTTAAGCGTCCCGTGGTGACCGAGCCTCACAGCAGCTCTAACCTCAAGGTCGCGGATGCCGTCGATGAATGCAAGCACCAGGTTCCCATCAATAAGCGCAGGTACGGACTGGTAAGCTTTGCGAACCAGCTTCTCCACTTCAAGGGCCCACTGCTGCAGGTTTTCGCTGCTGCGTTGCACGCGATCCTTGAGCTGCGCACGAAACACGTGTTCCAGGTGAGCGTCACCATACCGAGCCTCCAATGCCTCAAGGAGCTGCTCGTAAGTCACTTCCTTACCGATAGCTTCCAGAACAGTTAAGGCCTGGTCGCGCAGGCCTAGGGTGAGGGCAGTCATAGCCTGATTTTTATTCCACCCGTTAGCCTTCATTACAGCCTCAAACTGGATTTTGTAGGCCGACCAGGAAGAGGTTCCGTCGAACGGTGGCACTTTGAATCCTCGTAGCGAAGGTGTTGTAGCTACGGGAGCTGCGATTCCATCCCCAAGTTTAAGGTTACCCAACTCCTGCTTCACATCCGCAATGACGTCATTAAACTTGCTGATCTGAGTTTCAGCTTCTGTCAGGCGGTTGTCATACTGGGCAACCTTCTCCTTCATTTCCTTCATGTCTTTCCCGAAGTTTGCGTGAAGGTCCTTTATGAGGAGCATCTGCTCTTCCTGGTGGCGCACCTGCTCCTCCTTATCCCGTTTGAGCTGTTCTTCCAATCGACGGGCCTGTTCCTCCTGTCGGCGGCTCTGTTCCTCCTTATCGCACTGGAGCTGTTCTTCTAGCCGACGAGCCTGTTCCTCCGGTCGGCGAACCTGTTCCTCCTTATCGCGCTGGAGCTGTTCTTCTAGCCGACGAGCCTGCTCCTGCAGCATCGTCATCAGAGCAGAAAAATCTGGTGCTGATGATGCTGGAGCAGCTGTGGACGGGCCGGCCTCCGTGGTCGGTAACTGGCCCTCCGACCTCTGTGGCGGAGCTCCACCAAAACGTCTCTGGTCCGTCTCCTGCTGGCGTTGACTCTACGGATACCCTCCGTGTCGTCCTTGGGTAAAATCGGCATTTTAATCCTTGCTTCTGACACCAATTGTTACGAGCTTGGGGTTCGTTACAATTAAAAAACGCCGATTTATTAACCAAAAATAGACACTTTAATTAAGAACACTAATTACAACTTTAACGCACTATTACAAAACACAATTGCACTACTGATCACTTCTAAGTCGCACTTGAAGATCGCTTTCGTTGTTCGCATGTATCGCTTATCCAAGGCCTCACATTGTTCTAGAACCTTCTATTGTAGAAACATCTAGAATGTTCGAGTACATTCCGGCCCCAACTGACCAGATGTCGATAGTTCTAGAAAGTTCTATCATCGAAACTTCTAGAAGGTTCTTGACACTAGTTCTTCTACTCGATACTAGATGGCGCTAGTGGTAACGAATATCAATTGTGGCGCGCAACAATACTATAAATGTGAAAGTTTGTGAAGATGTTTGGATGTTTGTCACGCAAAAACTACTGAACGGATTTAGATGAAATTTGGTACACAGATAGTTTATAACCAGGATTAGCACATAGGATACTTTTCCCGATATTCCCACAGGATCGAAACTAACGCGGGTGAAACTGCGGGGCGCTGCTAGTTACACATAAACAAAACATCGCGCCTGTAATCCCCGAAGGGTTAACAGAGGTGGACCAACATAGTACCTACACCGACATTTCGCCAGTAATGTTTTAAGTCCCATGTAATAGGTTGCGAGCCTTTTGCCATCAACCAGGCACAGATCCAGTCTCCGGGCTGCTACTGACAGTTTCCTGATGGCTTTTTCCATCAGGAAAGTGTTATTGAGTCTACCCACTAAGACTTAGCTCGACCTGGGAATCGAAACCAGGACATCATGATCGACGAGGCTTTTTGTAATTAATTATTTTGTAACCTATTCCTACCTCTACTCTATGGTCCACAAAAAGACCTATCTATATAGTTTTTGTAACATCATGCTGTAAGATCTATTGGAAAGAATCTAAAGATAAGCTGTTAAAAGGTAATCGAAACAAACGAATATCAATCACAGTATTCCACGCTCATAAAGTTTCGTAATTATTGTCGTTGAACTTTAAGCGAACAAATACGATGCTTAATGGGTGTGGAATTACAAACATCACGTCGTATCGTATTTTTCAATTCAGAATTGAATGTCAATCATTGTGAAACTTCATGAGCATGAATAGTTCCAAATACGGGGTCATATTAAATTAGCTAGCAAAACTCCGCAGACGTGATGAATCTTGATATCGAAACATGATAAAATAAAAATAAAAAAAATTTGGTGTCAACGACCTTTTCCAGTGATGTTACTTGTAGTATGAGTTGAGAAAATCTGTTATTTTATTATTATTTAATGTTTAAATATTGAATGTTTCAAGTAACTACGCTACCTGCGGTTGATGACCCGAAAAAAAATCATAAAACAAAAAATATATATATCTGTACTTACCCCACGTAGTTTAGCTAGCAAATTTAATTTGAGCCTGTATAAATTGTCATCTGTCATTCGTACGTCATACATAATAGTATTTGTTTTTATTTTTTAATTAGATAAGGTGATAAAAATGTCTGGCATAATCTCCTTAATACAATCTAAACTACCTATCTATTTCCAGGGAAGTACCTAGATTATCATCAATCACCATACTTTTGGCGACAAACAGATTTTCTGGTATAGTAATTTTATTTTAGATACTTCGTCTTCACATGTAGTTAACGCGTTTGTTTGGTTATTCTTTTTATTATGATCCCACTATTTTCCGTTTTAAGGATTATAATAAAACTAAACAATGTAAAACTACCGTTTGTCATAATATTAATGTATAATCTTGTGGAGCACAACTTAACGTGCTTATTTTCTGCATTTTCATTCTAAATTTAATGAATTTACCAAACAAACGATGAGAGCGCCGAAATTATATTTTGGAAGGGGTAACAAATTTTCTTGCTGACGTTCAAAAGTGTATTTTATGTGCGCATAAAAAAAAATGATTTTATCTCTGAGATGGCAACGCCCCAACGATGCCTCTGGTATTGTAGATATCCACTAAGAGAAAAGATATAATGAAAAATTGTTTATTCTGGCATCCTTACAAAAAAAAAAAAAAAAAACATTAAATACATACAAAGTAGCCAAAAGCCTCGTATTCAACCAAATAAACTTTGTCAATTTTGCCATGGGCGGCAGGGATCACAGTCAGAGAACGCACTAGCATTGATCACCACGCTTGCCTAAGACTGATTGACGATTTCAGACTTCTATTAACATTTTACTATTCCGTTTATTTTACTAACTGATAGACCAAATCGACGGTAAAAAGGAAGTAGGGCATAAGCGACATTTTGGTCAAAAATGAGTTATATATGCCATCCTACGGAAGATTTTCCGCTCTTTCGAATGCGCTTACTCTCATGGCTCTAAGATGACTTTTTTGGCGTTTAAACCCTAGCAAAAAAAATCATAAATGACAAAAATACGTCAGTTTTTATAAAATTTAAAACTTTGAACGGCTCTCCTGAACATTTCATTTTTTGTCGCTTATCCCCTATTTCCTCTTAACCGTCGAAATGATAACTGATAGGCATAAACTAGATGATAGTAACAAGTTTTCAGAATTTTGTTTCTAAGCGGGTCTCATGTAGGGTTGAATTTTGTTTGAGAAAAAAGTCACCGTACACAACGCATGTTTGATGTCCTAATTAGTCAATTGTTCGTAAGAACATTAGTTCACGCCTCTGTTTGCATAAATTACATGTTTTGTGTCCACAAAATATTGCCTTCTTCATGAATTGATTGGGAAAAACTGCTCGTAATCATTTATGTAATGTGATACTGCATCTGAGTTTTTTACTTGTACTGTATGTAGGGTGAGAGGTACAATTACCTACTGGTTGTGTATGCGGTATGCATACGTAATAATAATTGCCGCGCTCGTCCTTATTTTTTTTTCTAGCTTATTGTATGAGGGCCCTTAGGGCGCTTTCAATATAGACGTTTCGTGTCGGACCGGTGCGACAACAGTGCGGCGTCGCGCGCTTTGTATGAAAAAAAACGACCGTCTATGCGCAATACGACAAACGCACCGCTTCCGCACCGCAGCGGCGCGGCGGCGGTCGACACGAATCGTCTAAATTGAAAGCGCCCTTACGGCGTATAATGTCATTTCATTTGCCACGATAACGTAGATAGATTCTAGGTTGACAGAAGGTATCCGTCAGGTTTGATAAAATTTAACACGGAAAGTATTTATTGCATGATGATTTTATAAATTTAACTTCTCAAGCATAATGAATCTTAGATTAGTGAATCTTATATTTTCTTCAAATCTAAGGCACGTCGTTAGTGAAAGCGAAAAGTGAACTTAAGCAAGCTCGTACAAATCACTGTCCGGGTAACAAGGTGCCTAAAAGTTTTTGTGTCTTTGAAACAGTTAAATGGAGGTCTCTTCTACAACTAATGAAAAACTAGAAGACAGCTAAAACTTGAAGAAGTAGGTACTCTGGATTTTTGTTTATAACTAAAGTCAAACTTCATTTTCACCACGGGCATGAACTTCAACATCTACCCTACTTGTCTCTTGTAATTTATCACCGGTCGGTCGCACGCTCTCGTTTTCTATGAGTTTTTGTTAATTTCGACACGCGAACTGTTTCGAGTTGAGACTAACTAAATTAATGTTTGTGAACTACAATTGTTACGACTTTTAGAACATGCTAATTGAATGGAAAGAAAGACTCATGAAATTAGAAAGAAAGTGCACTGATTAATGGTTAGAACTGCTATAGAAAAAAAAAAATTTTTGCCCTATATTTTCACTAATAGATAATTTTTTCTTTGATTATAATACTTTTCAATGCATGGGCAAGAAAGGGCAACCCTTAGCAGACAGGCAACCCTTAATAGACTTTGGTAATAGGTACTTTGAATTGATGGAGATATGATTCACGACTATAACAGGTACGTATTTACAGAATTATAATAATTAATACATCATTCTAAGTTAGATTTTTTCCATAAGAACAAATCTCTTATGGAACAAATCTAACTTAAAGAGATATATAAATGATTCTAATGACTATAATTCTATAAATAAGTACCTGTTACAGTCGCGAATCTCTGATAAAGATACAATCTGACACTGACCTGAAAATTGCAAAAAAAAATTAAGAAAAATCGAATTTAGCGGGTTACAACTGCGCATGTTCACCTTTAAAAAATCACGTCATTTATCTTGGAGCCTTTCAAGATGAGACTAAGTTTATGTCCGCCGTTACGCACAACTGCTGTGTGAGTGAGTGTTTAACTAAGTGCGTCAGATTCTCGGCGCGCACGCATGCGCTAAGTACTTCGAAAGATTAGCAGGTAACTTGTTAATCCGATGTAATTAAATAGATTTCACGTCGTAAATTAATTTATACAAGATAATATTCAAATAACTAGCTAAGTAGGAAAGGAATGCGACATCATCTTTTGATTGATCGCGTTGGTTGTCCAATAAAATAAATTGTGAAAATTAATGAGTTTTGCACTTATATAAAGATTAAAAATGTATGCCATGATGACTTTCAGATTTATGGAGCTGCATCTTAAAACCCGGTTGCAGCTTTAAAAGCGGACTTTTATGTATTTGACTTTATCAAATTCCATTTTCAATTAATCTTAGACATCAAGAGGAGACCAGGAAATTTAATACGTTAATAGTAGACATATGGGTGATTAATAGCTGTTCTTTCTCTGCATGAGAAGAGGTTTGCCCTAAAGTGTGATGTTTAGGTACAAGCTGATGTCAATATTTATAAAAACTAGCTTTTCCTCCGGCTTCGTCTGCGTGGAGGTCGGATTTTTGTCCACGGGAACCTACCCCCGTGCTAGTTTCTACCCGGGACTTCACCGCATGAAATTTTCGAACCCCACCCACCGTGTCGCATTCGTCCAAGCCGTTTTTTTGTTTTGTTTTTCCTTAGCGTTCTATCTGAAGTTTTATTCTTTTGTTCGGAACCTAAGGGTGATAGTTGTTTTTGTTGTTGTTAAATAGCCTGTAACCTTCCCCAAGAATTGGGTTAGCATATGCTAAAATAGTTTTTATATAATTTGGAGAATCTATGTAACATATTTTGTTTCCTTGTGCAAAAACACCATTGTTTAGCAGTGGGACACGAGTTGATATGGGTACTTAGTTATACCAACATATGCAACATTTTTCTTTATGAGAAGATTGTTTTGCTCTGCTGTGGTATGTTCTGTGTTCAGGTTACAGATGGGCATAATTTTATTATGCAAATGTGTACATACCTTAGAGACGGGTTCCTCGCTCCAGCCTCCGCAATTCGCCATGCCCTCCAGCAAAGTGAGTTCACTGTAACAAACAAACATTTCTGATTTATAAAATATACTTTAAACATTATTTTATTGCATAAGGAGCTTTATAGATGGCTACGAACTCCATCTAGGTACGTAGGGAAAACCAACACGGGTAACAAATACAGAGATCAATATTTTTTTTGTTAGTTAGACGCTGAAAGACATCAACAAAATGGATCATGATCCTCAGGTTTGAGGGGCTGAGTATGGGAGAAGAAGACGCTGATAATGAATAAAATAAGTAAACAATAACGTGAAATTCAAAAGAATGGCTTTATTCACTATTGCCTATGGTTTTTGTGGTAAATTATTCGCAGCTTTAATTAGCATGTCCAATGGGTATTGTTCCGGAGCTCTATGATTCCTCGGTGTTGCATTTCTCACTACTTACTAAATACTGAAGTAATCTTAGTATCAATGGCAGTTTACTTTAAAGTCAACGCATTTATTTCAAATAGGCACGTAAAAGGCACTTCTGAACGACATTTACAATGAAATAGAATTGATTCTAGTCGCCCCTTCTAAATGGTAGTTTCATATGGGGAAGAATGGGCAAGAAACTCCGCTGCCCTCCACCTCCTCTTCCAAAAGGAAACGGTCATTCCTCTAAAACGATTGAACTGCTTTCTACAAACATTCCGCCGCCGCTCTCAATCCGCGATCTAATTCTCGCCATTTTTCATTGCTTCAAAAGGAAATCCACATGAAAATTTATAACTAGCATTCTGCTTGACCCACTTTCATCGCAAAACATAGTGTAGCATCAACGTGTTATTGAAATCGCCTGCGGAAAATAAGATTTCTAATAACTGTCGCGAGGAAACAGCTCAAGATCTCTGGTTTAGAACAAAATGTTGGTGATTAGGGGTCTTGCTACGCTGGTCGGCAAAAAATGTATGCCATTTTGCTGTGAGGCGTGATGTCTCTCAAACGGATTAAACGTTGGAAAATGTAATAATGTTTGGAGTAGTTTTGCTTTATTTTCCTGTAGTTTATAAATGGTGAGCAGTAAATAAACATTCGTAGATAGATCAGTGGTGGCCCAGTTGTAACGGCTGTGACTTACGAGTTGTAGGTCGCAGGTTCGAACCCAGACAGGCGCTTTACTTTGTGTAAATTATTTCATCACCACTGCTCTCAAAACGGTGAAGGAAAACATCGTGGGAAAACCGGCATCTACCAGAACCAAAAATTTGAAGACATGTGACATGTACCAACCCGAACTGGACTCGCATGGTGGATTAAAGCCCACTTCCTCTTACCGAGAGGAGGCCTATTTCTCAGCAGTGGGAACATTAGGTACCTATATTATGCAAATAAACGTTTACCTACTTACTCTCTGCGTATGTTTTTGAATTTGTTGTGTTTGTGGATAGTCAGAATACCAAAACTCTGACAACCGGTCTTACCAAGCGGTATCGTGTTAGCAGTTAAGTACTAGGTTGTGGAAACTAGATAGACAGTAGCTTCATGTAAAATACTGATATTGATTCTGTATGTGTGAGTGTAATACAGGTACCTACTCATCTGCCTACACTGCGGGGATTAAGGGCGTTATGTTATGTATATTGTGTTTCTACCGATAATGCTTAATTTACAAGTAACATATATCCTTCATGTGAGAATGAACACTTAAAAGATAATTACATAGTTTCATAGTAAGGCTATTGACACACTGCTGCGTTTCACGCAGCGGTGTGCGGGAAACGGAGCCAAATTCCACGGATGTAGGTGCATTTTCATTGAAATTGTATGTAAAAAATCACGCGCCTGGGTGCGTTATCTGCGCCCCGCTGCGTGATGCGGTGCAGTGAGGCCTTCTCGTATATGATTAATTGATACTTTGCCAAAAGGTGCGACTAGAAAGCTTAAAAATCCGGATCTTTCTTTTTTTTCATGTAAAAAGCATAACAAACAGCCGAAGGATTTCTTCAATCACCATAAATATTAACTCCTCAAAAGCTACTTTCTCGTGTTAACGTTTCTCCCTTAATCACAAATCATTATTCCATAAAATGTAGATTAACTTTATTAAAACAAGTTCAGTTATTACCATACTTACTTTCCCATAACGGATTTCCGTTCATATAACACGTGCGAATCGATTAGAATGACCGATTACACAACAATCGGTAACGTCTCGGAGAATCGAGAATAGGTTACGTAAATCGATTTTAGGAAGTCGAACGATGTGTCCACCACACATCATTCGATTTCCTACCTCAACACCTACATAGAGATGTAAGGAAATTAGACATCGTTCGTCAGATGTTCATTTTGTGTCAGTTAAATAAGCACCTCATTGATATCATGTGCTCTCAATTTTGAGATTTCTCTTATTTAATTTATTTTTTGGTCAATGGAGCCGCAAGTTTCTGGAGTGGCGACCGCGTACTGGAAGACGTAGCGTTGGAAGGCCTCCCACAAGGTGGACCGATGACCTGGTGAAGGCCGCAGGAACCAGTTGGACGCGAGAAGCACAGAACCGGTCGAAGTGGAGGTGCTTGGGGGAGGCCTATGGCCAGCAGTGGACGTCTTTCGGCTGAAATGATGATGATTAATTTTGTGCTTATTGGCGGTTAATGGCAATAGGCTCGCTCATGTTACACGGGACTTAAACATAACTGGCAACATGTGCGAGTACTATAGGTGGACCTCTGTCTACCCCTTTGGGGAGTACAGACCTGATGTTGTTTATTTTATGCATTTGTACTGGAAAAATAAAATCAAATTGTATGTTAAGAACTGTATGAAATGATTGTGGGTTCCCTCTGAAGTTTTGAACTTATAAAAAAACTCCATAGTCGGTATACCAAGTTCTAGAGTTGATTTATCTATTCGTTTCGTTTTTAATCTATTTCCTTTTTAGGGTTCCGTACCCAAAGGGTAAAAACGGTTTATTTTATCACATTTAAATTCTATTAAATTATTATTTTTCTTTGTGTACGTTGTACCGGTACAGCGTCCTAATAATTGTTTGCTGCACCGGACGACGTCATTACGTCAGCGCCGACTGTCGCTGAAAACCAGCGCTGGGGCTCTGTCTCGCATAGGGTCGCAGCTTAATGCTGAGCGATAGCCGTTTTGCGTGGATGTGACGCAAGTTTCCCCCAACCCATTCTTATTTTTTCTTGTGTTAATGTTCCTTATTGCGTCATGTTTACGCAAATAAACGGATTTTCTTTCTTTTTCTACCTTTCTATTTAAAAACCTAAGCATAATCAGCGTATGATATTCCCACTGCTGGGACACAGGCCTCCTCTCGGGGCCGCAGGTTGGTTAGTTTTCGATTTTTCTGTTCTAGGATAATGTCTGTTTCCTCACGATGTTTTCCTTCACCGTTTTGAGAGCAGAAATAATTTACACATAGTAAAGCACCTTCTGGGTTCGAACCTACGACCTACAACTCGTAAGTCACGGCCGTTACCACTGGGCCACTAATGCTCAAAAAAACTTAAACTACGATAGAAATAACCTAAATTATACCACTACAAGTTCACCAGATCCCTTTAAACTGACTCCATATCTCGACAATTTAAACCTCACCTACTAGCATCGGAATATTTAATCTAGCCTATAAAATCTGTTGGCATGTTATAAGATAGGTAAATTGTAGGTTACTGCCGTGCCCCGTGCGGTCGCGGCGTGATAAAGTCATATACCAGTAGCTGCCCCTAGGGGAGTACTGTAAATGGCGTGTGGGACAAGTTGGCAGACTGAGGAGTGTGAGATCTACTTGGAGCCCTGGTGGGGTAGAAGCTAAAGTATATTTGACTCCAAAACAAAAGCGAATCGAAACGAGAACATCTAAAAGCTATTATAATTACTCGCAAACGTTGCGTGCCGAGCCGAATGTCTTGTAGTCAGCTTACCCTATGTCATTACAAAGTCGAATCATTACTTATGAACCTCATGACGCCACAAATAACACAGATGATAAAATAATACAGAAACGTTATAACAGGATAGGTAATAAAGTTTGCGGGACTCGATGCGAGACGAATGGCGTCCCCGATAGCGTAGCGGGTTCGATTCCCAGCTGATGTTATTGTTATCTAGAATGATAGGTCTTGGATTGTGGTTTGTCTAAATTGTATGTTTTTTTGGTGAGTTGGTATTTTAGATTGAATTGGTAGGCTCAGATTGGATAGTTTTCTTTTCATATAAAACGAGTATGGAGAATCTTAAAGTCGTTTTTCAAAATCTAGGAATTTTTATTTTACTGCCATTTTACTAAATTACTTGTATTGTTTGTAATTGCTCTTTTATTTCATAATATGTTTTTTTCCTATTTGATTTTACCAAAGTCAGATATCTTTTATCCGAGGAATATAATTGACGTCTGACAGTTCAGTACGGAATAACTGTCAAAAATTCAAAATTTATTCTCAGTATAAGATTTGCTCTAGGTATAAAAGTTTGGTGGAATTCGACTTTAGTGGTAGCTCCCTGCTCTGCTCGTTCAAGCTAACTGTTTGTTCCTCATTTCTACCAGAAGAGGCAAAAGCTTCAAACTATAGGTTATTTGTTTTCTGACAGCACGTCAGTCAGTCAGCCACGGAACTAGGATTAGCAAATTGACTCCCTACTTAAATTTGCCGTGTTATAGCCCTTTCATACAAGTGTTAAAGAATTAGGCAGGGCGCCCACGAGCAACTTAGATTCCCAGTTTTGTCTCTGTTGTCGTTTCGTCGCCAAGATTTGGATGTTGCGCACACGGGTGCGACAGCAACGCTACTTTTTTGTAAAATTTTCCGTTGAGCGGCAACTGACTGGCCGGCCATCTTTTTTTCGACGTGCGCGCACTTGTATTGCAAGCACTGACGGGTGACAGTTGCGTCCAAGCCCACAGACAGAAATGTCTCCCAGCTGTCGCGTCTCTACAGGCGCGCACTTTCATTTAACTTCAGACAATTTTAGTTGGTAGCCAATTAGCTTACAAATGATTTCATCACCACTGCTCTCTAAAACGGTGAAGGAAATCATCGCGAGGAAACCAGCATGTCCTTAAACCAAAAATTCGAAGATATGTGGCAACTACCAACTTACACTGGGCCCGCGTGCTAGATTATAGCCCACTTTCTCTCGAAGTGAGTTGGCCTGTGGCCTGTGTTCCAGCAGTTAATTTTAGGCTGACTCTGCCTAAGCTAGCTTAAAAATTCATATCCCTGACGTTACCTGCCTATATAATTAATAATTCGAGATAAATAACTATTATTTATGTTGCCAAACTCGGGCATACTTTATTATCCCAAGAATGCCTATACAGGATGAAATTGAATACATGCGACAAATCGAAATGGGAGATTGTACTCATCATTATGAACAACTTTTACTATGGGACCAAATCTGAAATCGCGAAAAAAAAATCAGCTGTTCCCTACATTTTGACGAGTTATGCGAACATAAATGTAGGAAACAGCTGTTTTTTTTTTCGTGATTTCAGGGTTGGTCCCATAGTAAAAGTTGTTCATAATGATGAGTAGAATCACCCATTTCGATTTGTCGCATGTTTTCAATTTCATCCTGTATAAAAAGTTGTTCGTGAGTAATTTATCAAGTAACGTTCCTCTAACATTATCTGCAGGAACTACTAATAGATACAGCTGCCTGTCAAGCTGACCTTTCCATATCAATAAGACAAGCAAAGGTACCTTATTCACATACTTGCATACGTCAGCTCAAGCCTTTTTCCCATATGGATAAGCAGAAACTACTGAACACCACCTTCTACTACCATAACATCATAACTTATTCCGTTTAATATTTAATTCTTTGCCATGATCAGATGAAGATGGATCGCTATTATTTCAAATAGTAGATATTCACAAAATTAAATTTTTGACTTGCTCATAAAGCCAGACTTTATATACGTAAGTAGTTAGACTTCAATTGTTTTCCTTGAATACATTTGCCTTGTGAAAATTGACAGGCGCTCCAAAGCAACAATACTCGCAGAAAGCATGTGTCCCTTATTTATTTTTAGGTTGCGTATTATCTCGATGGCTTCTCATATTTACACTCAAATGTTACAATAACGACTTGAGAGTTGAATCTCAAGTCCTAAAGGAAAGAACATGACGATACATAATCATAAACACCGAAGAACTTATCTACTTTTTTTAATAAATACGACTTAATAAATATACTTCTAACTTACTAGTCTCCTCACGTACAAATGATTATACGAGAATCGATTTATAATCGACTGAATAATTCATGTTTCGAGAGACTGCAATCGATTGACACGTATCGATTTGATCGATTAGAGAATCGATTCTATCATCTGTCAGCGTTCGAATGAGTTAATCTGTCTCTATAACTTTGTAATACGAATTTTAACTGCTTTTTCATGTTAGTATATTATTACGCTTTGTTTCCCCAAAAGGTAGGACAGAGGTGTCATTTCAGTATACAGGAGGCCGGATTCCGGATCTGGATTCCCGGAGTCTGGATTTGTGCCCGGTTGATGGCAATATTCTTGCTCCCTATTACATGAGACTTAAACATAACTCATCTGTCTAGCTTTTTCCCAACCATGTTGGGGTCGGCTTCCAGTCTACCCAGACGCAGCTGAATACCAGTATTTTACATGGAACGACTGCCTATCTGACATCCACAATCCACTTATTGGGTAAGACTGGTTGTCAGAATTTCGGGCTTCTGACGACCCGTAACGACTGTCAAAGAACTACGAATGACAGCCGGGACCAACGGCTTAACGTGCTTTCCGAGGCACGGAGGGTCTTAGTATGTAAAGATGGTCACCCATCCACGGACCAACCGCGGCAAGCGTAGCTTAACCTGGTCGATCCACCCGTGCGGCTGTTATTTTTTAGCCGCAAGCTCCTCCACAAGTACCCACAAGTACTACAGGCATGATATTACGTGTTATAAATGGTGGCAAAAACATCGACATGCAAACTGAAACCATAAATTCAGCTCATTATTCTAGGCAAAAAAAAAATTGGTAGCTGTTCTATACATTTTGACCGTTGTGTACCATAGATTAAAAAAAAAAACATCTGCTGTTTCATAGAAAAGTGTATGGAACAGCTACCTATTTTTTTTTGCCTTGAACCATGTGCTGAATTCATAGTACCTATCAGTTTGCGCGTCGAGATCTATGCCATCATATTGTATTCTTAAAAATATGGGTACCTACATGAAAACATAGGGTGGTCTGTAGCTGGGTACTTAGTATTCCACACGGTGAAATTCCGGCATAATAATTACTAATTACCATAAAGCCTAAACATTATACCATCTTTAACACATCGCAGTCGGTTAAAGCCCGCATTTAATTATGGAAGATAACCTGCAAACACTATTATGTTACCCAGAACTTGATATCGATAGAATGTCAGGGCCATTAGAGATGTACGCATGTCGATAAAATTAGATGCGGCTACAAGTTTTGAATTTAATTAGTGTTGTGTGTAGGGAATGCAGGGATGTACTGTTTTAAGATGAACTATCATTATGCAAAATCCAAATACTTAATTATATATTTTTTTAGAACATACGTAAACAAAAGTTACCAACAGATGTTAAATATTAATAAAATGAACTTGCCTTTGATGACTTCCAAATATTTTAATTAAAATTAATAATTAAAACTACAAAAAACAATTTCAATAGAAGAAGGATTAGAATTTTAATTAAACAATCATAATTATATTCATCCATTATTAAAAATACTTCTCGAAACTATACAGCTTACCCTACAAACCTAGATACCCAAATAACTGTAATTTTATTAATTTTTATTTTAGCACTAAATATCGTGAAAGTCCGTCAATTTCTCATGCCCTTTGTAAGTGGATGTACCGCAAAGTTTATTTACAAAAATAATAAGAAAAGTATAACCAATCACGATTCAGGAACGTGCTTATGATTGGTTACACAGGGAGGGATTAAGTTACTCATATTTAGATAAGTAATGGCTTACTTTATTAAGAGAAACTCGTACTCATTATGTGTTTTTAAATAGGTACTGTATGCGCGTTATTAGGTAAACGGCAGTTAGGACGTTTTAAATATAAAAATCTGTTTAAAAAAAGGCAAGTAGGTTCATGATTGACAATAATGAAACTAATGCATTGACTGCCAACGCGGTCACCGGTGACCGCGAACAATGGATTTTCTATTGTGTCTGTTGCCTGGCAGTCAACGTGTTAAGTGACATCAGAGTAAATTAGTTGTTGTAGTTCTTAAAAAGTGTACTTCGCATCTCCTTGTGAAATCATTAAGAACCTTTGTTATAAATATTACATATATACCTACATAACATTAAGTTAAAAAAAAAACTTTTTTCCCAATGTCACTGCATGCCTTTTTATTCTTTTGGTTGAATCCGTATCTGTATTGGAGACAAAAATTCGTCTATACGGCTATTAATCTCAGTCGTGCGTACCTTGTGGTGGGTCATGTTTGAATAGCGGTATCCCAATGCACGCGGCTTATTTATATTCACGAACTTTTACCTTATAGGTAACCGATAGCATAGCGACATCAGCGCTCGTTCTAGAGTCCTTTCTCACGGTTGGTATGTATTATTTGTTGTTAAGGATTTCGATAACATTATTGCAATGCTACTTGTACACCTACGTTAAAACGTCTGTAATGCTAAAAAGATATAAGTAGATGTCGGTTTTTTCTGCGCCATTCAATCAACCTGCCTAGCCTTTGCCCAAAATGTTGGGGTCGCCTTCCAGTTTAACCCGGTGCAGCTGGATACCAGTATTTTACATGGAGCGACTGCCTATTTGACTTCTACAAACCAGTTACTGGATAACACTATTAGAATACGAATGTTATTAAATATACGGGAATTACCTTTCTGAAGTTTCTGATACACATATTATTTTAATAATAACAATTATTGTTATTTATTTAAGTCAGATTCAGTGATCCATATTTATGTTAGTAACTAAACTTAAAAATTATGTTAGTAACCAATGAATAAAATACATGCCACAATAATATTATTATAAATTGAAATGTTGTTGTTGTTGTTGTTTTTGTCTGTGAAGTCCGTCCCTGCGTTGTGGACAAAAATGCACATCTATTGAGCTATAAATCCGAGTCGTGCTCACTTGCGGTAGGTCATGTCTGACTAGCGGTATATTCCAATGTGCACACAGCCTAACTTATTTATATTGACCGACTGTCCACCGTTTAGAGGGCAGACTAATGGATAGAATTATCTTAATAGTCCCAGGATTTATTGAAAACGGTGTATTTTCAGAAGAGTTACGACTGTGATTAACTGAGTCTATTGGGTAATATATTTATTTGGTTGGGAATGAGGTTTCCGTGCCTTCGTCTTTCAGCAGCTTTTTTAAAGACGTAATAAAATGAAGCCACAATTCAGCATATTTTAAAAATGTTACTTTCTTGTATTAGGTACTGTGATGGGCTAGAAGAGCCCCCCGATCGATAGGATTTCTTTAAAATTAATTTTGACAGAAAGACTTTACATCATCATCGTCTGCCTAGCCTTTTCCCAACTATGTTGTTCACATACGCGACTGATTATCTGACCTCCACAACCCGATTACTGGGTAATACGATACCCCATGGTAAGACTGGTTGTCAGTCTTTCGGGCTTCTGACTACCCGTAACGACTGTCAAAGATCCACGAGTGGCTAAACTAGCAGTGACTTTTCCTAAACAAAAATACCTAATAAAATATGGGAAAGAGTATTTTTGCTCTTCGATATCTGAGTGCAAAAGCCGTTTTTATCGGCTAGAGGATAAAGTAAATTGAATTTAGAACATCGTGTGCACTAAGTTTGTGAATTCAAAACATAATTAAACCTATTTACTTTTCCCTCCATGGTGCCGAATTTATCTGTACCTTTTTTTTATTTGTTAGAAACTCAGACTCGGAACCTTCTTGGTGTAAGTACTTTTTTTAATTTGCTTTACGCACGCCATTTTCTTTTCACGTTATATTGTTAAAACCTTAGGTTAAAAACAAGAAACTTGAAAACAAGTGAAAAACCTAAAATGAGTGGTTCTAGCGACGAGGAAGTTTATTTGACGCCAACAGAATTGACTGAACTGTTAATAATGCGTAAATAAACTTTCTCCCTCAACAATCACGCGAGAAGTATTTGAAACAGTACGATGTGTTTAACACGTGGCGACTAGCTAAAGGAGCCAAAACTTTCTCAGAAAACGTTTTGCTGGCATATTTTATTTAATTATCCGAGACCAAGAAATCAAGCACTCTATGGAGTACGTATTCAATGCTAAAAGCAACAATAAAGATGAAAAAAGACATACATATCGACACCTATCCTAAATTAGTGGTATTTTTAAAAAGAGCCTCATCTGGTCATCAACCAAAAAAATCTAAGGTTTTCACTGGGTTTCCTTAGACTCCTACAGTACCTACCAAAGAATAGGGGTTTAACTCATGCAATGAATTCAACAATCAAACTACCTTGACAGCAAAGTTAAATCTAGGGATACAACTTCAGGTAGGTAGTCTGACATACAGACAAACTTGATTCCATGTTTCCCGTTCGCGAATTTTAGTACAGAATACTAAATATAAAACTTTATCGGATGGATCTTGAAAACATGTATAAAACTCGTTGTCGGGTTTACACTCAAGTGAAAATAAAACGACCCCGTTTTGCAGTATATTTGTAGATATAAAAACTCTTTATTTTACCTTTATGCCTGTTTTAATTGTTGTAAATTTTTTACGTAGCAAGATTTCTTTTTCGACGCATGAAGTCCTTTCTTTCTTTTATTATTAGCTTTTAGCCGCGGCTTCGCTCACGTAGTGGTCGGAAATTATGCCACGGGAACGTACTAACCCAGATCATTTATTTATTTATTACGGAAATAACACCTTAACAGTTTATAACGCCAATGCAATGTTACTATAAAACAAAGATACACATATACGTCTAAGTGACATTGACTACCCAAAAATACAATTAAATTACAATAAAAAATACAATCAAAAATACAATTCAAAATACAATAAAAAATACCATTAAATATTAAATATAACCAGATAATCATGATTCTCAAACTCAAACTCAAAGCATTTACTTCAATTAAACCATTTACAGGCACTTTTGAATTGTCAAGAAGTCGGTCAGTCAGAAAATATGAAGCTAGTTGCCCATTCCAAAGCGTAGGTACCTATGGAGAAGAACCAGAGTGCCAAGTTTTATCCAAATTAGTTTAGCCGTTAAACGACAAACAGGTAACATACAGACAGAGTTACTTTCCCATTTATATTTATAATTAGTATGGACGGATTTTAAGTCCTTTCTAGAGAAAAAGTCAAAAAGAAAGGTCGCTTTCGACTTGCGATTTTCGCACTTAATTGAGTGTTAAACAAACGTTGACCCTGGTTTAGTGTTTTACTTTCAGCACTTGCATTTTTCTCACGAAGTTGTAAAATATGACAAGAAATTTAACTACAGCAAGTGCACCATAAACGTCTTCGAGCTTGTGTGCACGACGCTATATCAAGCTATACAATTCCAGTATAAACTGACTTCTTATTATACGAAAAGCCTATACAATGAGAGCTCAGCTAGAACTGGTAATGGGTCGTCGTGTGTACACTGATGATTTTAAACAGCTGTCAATTGATGGCCATGATAATAAGACTCTTTATGTAATACTGTTTTAGCATTAATTTGCGTCAATTACCTATGATAATGCCTTGGAGGGGCTTGTGGCTAAATAATAACAGCCGCACGGATCGATCGTTCAGGTTAAGCCACGCTTGCCGCGGTTGGTCCGTGGATGGGTGACCATCTTTACATACCAAGACCCCTCCGTGCCTCGGAAAGCATGTTAAGCCGTTGGTCCCGGCTGTCAGTCGTGGATCTTTGACAGTCGTTACGGGTCGTCAGAAGCCCGAAATTCTAAAAACCAGTCTTACCAAGGGGTTTCGTATTATCCAGTTACTGGGTTGTGGAGGTCAGATAGGCAGTCGCTCCATGTAAAATACTGGTACTCAGCTGCATCCGGTTAGACTGGAAGCTGACCCCAACATAGTTGGGAAAAGGCTATGCAGATGATGATGATGACATGACCTATGATAATGCCCATAACTACAGCATTTTACAAATGCGCAAATTACAGTAGACCACCGTTCTCCTCTTCCTCAAACTCAAAGCATTTATTTCAAACTCCCCTGAGAATATCCCCTGAGAATATCGGGATAAAAAGTATATAAAGCCTAGATGTTATTCTAGGGTGTCAGCTACCTCCATACAAAATTTTATCAAAAGCGTATAAAAAATTTTAAAAAAAGTTTGAGCGTGAAGAAGTAACAAACATATAAACACACACACACACACTCACAAACTTTCGCCTTTATAATATTAGTGTGATAGTGTGATAAACGAATGTACCGGTACTTTTGAATATTGTCAAGGAGTCGTTCAATCAGAAAGATGAAGCTAGTTGCCCATTCCAAAGCGTAGTAGGTTTCTAAGGAGAAGAACGGGCAAAAAACTCCATGGAAACTCTTTTAAATCATAAAATTGTTACGAAATATAAGTTACATCATTCCTAACATTTAAGTTAATAAGCAGAAGATATACGAGTATATAGCGCATCAGAAAACATAAATTAATTATTGAGGTACTTACTTAAATTATTTTCTTTTCCAACTCGCATTTGCTTCCTAGGCTTGATTAGCTGATAATTATACTACTCATATGCACATGAATAACATAATCAGCCTATAATGTCCCCACTGCTAAGACACAGGCCTCTCTTTATAAGGGAGTGGGCTGTAATCCACCACGCGGGCCCAGTGCGGGTCGGTGGATCGTCAATTCATCATGCAAAATTTATCAGGAAATGAATGCACCACAAGAATTTATTTACCATAACAAGCTATCCAGTCAGAAACATTGTATACATCCAATATGGTAAGCACCATAATCAAAAATACAAGAATGATCGCAAGGCAAATCGCATTAGAGGAACGGTACCATAAGCTGGGTAGCCACGAGGAATCAGCAGCCGAATACGTAAAATAATGTGCATTATATTCCTATTCCAGCTTGAATTTGAGGTACAAGTGAGCGTAAAGAAATGTAGGTATTTTAGAAGATATCTGAATCTATCAGAATACCGGCAATCGTAATATGTTTAGTCCCTGTGCTGGATGTTATCCTTCCCGTTATTTTTCATAGCCTAAATTTTTCTGCATTTAGTGGGTTGCTCAAATAATTCCATAACCTAAAAAAGCCAATCCGTCATCCTTTTCTGAATATCGTCCAATAACCGTCTTACCATTTCTATTCAAATTCCTTAAACGGTTAATCCACGACCAAATAAACACTTTTCTCTCCAAAAATAATCTCCTTAAGCCTTTCCAGTCTGGCTTCCGTCCTGGTCATAGTACCACCACAGCGCTTCTGAATATTACAGATGATATAAGGTCAGCCATGGAAAACGGTAAGCTAACGGTCTTAGCTTTATTTGATTTCAGTAATGCTTTTAATACTGTTGATTTCGATGTTTTGCATGGGACTTTTTAAGTCCCATGTAATAAGCTAGCTGTCTGTATATATGTGTGCTGTGTATGTATAGCTGGTGAAATGTAGGTAAACCTGTGCCTAACCTTTCAGGGAACACATATTGTGATGTTATGTTAATTATGTGTTTACCTCAACAAAGTTAATTACAGTTGGAATGACTCAAGAACAACTACAGCTCCTTTCATCACTGTCAAGCTGTGATACATTCAGGACCACCCTACCTAGTTTTAGCATCCCCGCTGGCTTCTTACATATTGCACCATCCATCAAGTATTTCAAGCAAGATTTCTTGCTACTACATATTTCTGTCGACTACATATTTCTGACTTAGTATGCGGAACCTTTTTGTCACGAGCTTACAGGATTCATTCGACAAAGTTGCTCCATTATAAAACATTAGATACCTCCTTGCTGGCTTTACCGCTCTGTGAGGTGGGTAAAAGAAGACTATTCTTTTGTTATTTAGATTTATTTTTGCAGTTTGTAAGTATTCAACTTTACCGACGTGTGGGACCGATTTCTAAACACGATAAAACATAAGAAAACTGTTCTTTTCAACTCATACCTCAATTCAGCGGTCGTTGATCTAAAAAAAAAACAACATTAAATCTTTATATTTCATTTTTATTTTAGCATGTTCAGATATCGATGCCTATTGCGTCTGCGGAGTTTAGCTATCCAATTTAAATAATTCTGTGTAAAGCACGTGGAATTTTGAAAATGTTAGGTATAATAATTGTAGAGCATCATGTCTGCTGTAAATATGTGAGCACCATGTATCGATCAGATTATTAATTTATATGTCATGGTTTCATTTTTAATTCTTTTACCTATTGTGGTATAGTAATTTTATTTTAGGTGCATCGTCTTCACATATAATTTATTATATAATTAATGTATGCAAAATATTGTAAAACATTTTAAAAGAGTAACGGTGGAGTTTCTTGCCCATTCTTCTCCATACGAAAACTACCTTTTGGAAGGGGCGACTAGAATCAATTCTATTTCATTGTAATTTTTGACGTTCAAAAGTGCCTTTTATGTGCCTATTTGAAATAAATGCTTTGACTTTGACTTTGTTACTTATTCGTGTGTGACAGTATGTACCTTACTGTTTGAATCAACGACCACAGGTACCCACAACGGATCCAATAACAAAAAACTGGAAGACATGATGACATCTACCAACCCGCACTGGGCCCGCATGGTGGACTACAGCCCACTCCCTCTCACAGAGAGGAGGCCTATGTCCCAGCAGTAGCCGCAGTGGGTGGTTTAAGAGGCTGATAATGATAACTGTATATGATGAGGTAATTTAACCACTGTTTTCTGACAAACCCTGTTTATGATTTTCATGTGACTCAGGGCATGATCATAAATTATGAGATTCATTTGATCATGCCCTGAGTCAACTGACACCAATGCCATAAATATTTTTATTTATAACGAGACAATGGTACCCGTTTTTCCACGAAACGAATGCTTTAGCATTGAATATTATGGAGTACCTGCGGTACTTTAATGGCGCTTCGAGCCCATGTGGTTTGTTCTATTGTGATGAAAATTACTGTAGAAATATATTCTAGGATTGTGCAAATCAAACGTTTACAAGATGGAAACGTAAAGCTGTAAATGGTGAACAATGGTGAGTAAGGAATTTCGTTGAAGTTGTTTTAACCATTTGACCATCACCATTTAACCATCAACAGGTACAAAATCAGGATCCGAGCTGCTACTGACAAATTCTCATAACGTAAACGTCATAATCACGCCTGTAACCCGAACGGTTTGGCCTCTGCGAAACCGTTCGTTCGTTCGATACACCTCTGTGTATCTATTATAACACCCACATTTCGCCAGTCATGTTGAAGTCCTAGGGGGTGAGTCTAGTGCCATCAACCGGGCACAAATCCGGACTCCGGGCTGCTACAAAAAAAAACCGATGAGAATAGAGCCCATTATAACACTATTCCTGACGTTCGAATCCAAAACCTCGTGTGCAACAGTCACGCTTACAAGAACTAGACCAACAAAGCTGTCGGAAAAAATACTTGTTTCAACATAGACTTTAAACCGGGGACTAGAAACGTTACTCAAAATAACGTTACGCGTAGTTCCGGTACCGATAATATGTAAAGTTTCACCAGGATCGTAACAAAATTAATTCCATGGCGATAACGATACTGACAAAACAAACGAAATCTGAAATTGTTCACTAACAATATTATCAATATATCGTTATTAGTATAACGATATAATAACGTTATTAATTTAGATACTCAACTTTGCCAGCTTCATGACTAAATAAGATGAGGAAAAAGTATGAAGAATAAGGTTACGATTGAATCGGTAACGTTTTACCTGTAACGTTATTACAAGCGAATAAGCTTAATGTTTCTGATACCGCTATTGTTTCTTATAATATTGTTCTACAAAAGAAAAAAAAATGATGTCCTATATATTTTTTTTTTTTTGATGATTTTAGGTTTTTAGTATCGTTAATAATTTTGGAACGTTATTCGATAACATTGGTGGTAACGAAACGAAATTAATTTCGTTTTCAAGTCCCTCACAGCCTAATCAAACTGCCCGTTTCTCGTTCTGCCATAACAATAATTAATTGTGCACGTTTATCGATTAGATCTCCCATCCTGTATGGCAGAGATTGTACCTAATAGACTTTCACGTAATTTCCGGCTACTGTAATGCAATTTTCAGTTGTTGCAAGCCGAAACAATGACGGGAACGAAATATAATTATAATTATGAATTGAAATAATGATGGATATAAGGTTGGTGATCTTGATTGACTCTTTGACCTGACTGTACCATTTTTTGTTGCTCTCAAATATTTTTGTACCGACAGCTAATGTTTTTAACAATATTTATCTTTCGAGGTGACGACCAGTGGTCCTAAAAAGGCCACTTTGGCAGAATCATAAAACAATTCATATCACGCAATTTCATCTGTATGACAGTTTTGTATGGAGATTCGTAAAATGCTACCTATAGGTACACCTCCTAACCCTTCAGGTATATATAGGTGTGAAACTGTCAAACAGATGAATTGAGTGATATGATTTTTTTTATGATTCTGCCAAAGTGGCCTTTTTAGGCCCCCAGGACAGATCTTCCGCAGAAGATGAGATCCGGGTGTTCTGGCGCTTGACACAGGCTTTTGTCCAGTTTGGAAGGTGAAGAAAGGCAGTGAGTTTATACCTACCTATTACCACTTTTGGTTTCATAGAATTTTATGACTCAGCATTTGGTTTCATGATGGGAATCGAACCGCAGAGGCAAATAAATTGGTCAACCACTGCACTAAGGGAACTGTCATCGTCAACGTTATTTAAAATGCTGTTATAGCAGAGTCAGCTAGATAATGGTTGTCAACAAACAATCCTGCAGTCTTAAAGAAGGTAGATACCGCCAAGAAGCTGAATTCACACATTATAAGTACTTGCACGAAGAAAATACTTTCATTTAATTTCCTTCTACATAATTTCGTATGTGTTTTATAGCCCAAACAATGCTGGTATTAAAAAGTTATAATTGTACGCCTAATGACTTTCGCCTAACGACTTTCGCTGGTTCAATTTAATTTCTACTACATACGTTGTAATTATATGGTCGTGCAGCTGTTCCGATTCTCATTTGTTTTATTGAGCTTTTATCACTTTTTTTTCAGTTGTGAGGAATAGAACAATTTATTCCGGTCTGTCTGATCCCCTGAACCCCCCTCCACCCCCCCCCCGACTTGATCACCTGCTAGTTCATCATCAATGTTTTCGTCTTGTGCATCGTTTACCTTCAATATTGGCCTTCTATTTAAAAAAATCATGTTTAAGTTAAATGCTAAGATTTTAGTTTCATATTAATCTTAGAAAATTTGTATGTATATGTAGTTCGTGTGATAAAACTATAATTTGGTATCTTGGAGCTGATCTGATGATGGAGCCTGGAGGTGGATAGTGGAACTCTTTAGCGGTTATTAGTAAAACCTTCGAGTTTGGGCGCATATGATTTGTTTTGACGAGTCCAATATATTGGATAATCTTGTTTTTTTTTTTAACTACTTACATATTATTTGACGTAGATATAGACTGAACTACCTGCTATGTAAATATAGTATGCTAGTTCACCTAAAAACCTGCAGTCAAGGAACCTGCATACATAAATACTAGTACATTTTATCGCTACATCTCCCATTATCTTAAGAGGCCGTGAAATGTCCCCAGTGTCACAGATAATATAATACGCTAGTGTAAACGTTTGTCGTCTCAACGGCAAATAAAATGTAGGTTCAAGTAACCGGTTCTGTAAGTCCCCAGCCTTCCCAGGTAAGTCTTAACTGCAAAAACATATTATAAGTTATACCGCTGTCTTCACAGTGTTGGAAATATTGATGTTACTGTTTGCTGCTGTCAATCGACTGTGGTGCGACTGTCAATTTGTCAACCGAAGATGGTCCATATGATCGAAGAAGTTGTCAATCACTGTGCTGTTTAGATGATTCTAATGTAACAACTGTATGCTACTCTTAATTTAGACAACTCCAGCTGAGAGGGGGGAAGCTGTTAATGGTACAGAACTAAGAGCTTTTAACTAACGATTCACTAATCAATTTACAACATTTAAGAAAAAAAAATTGTTTAAATGTTTATTTGCAGTAAGACATGACGCAAGGAAAAAACACAAAATATCAAGTTAGGGGAAAATATGGTCAAACACGCAAAAAAATAAAAAATCTTTAATATACATAGAGAGAGAGTCCGACATTTTCAAACAGAGTAGGTATTTCAATATCATCATTGAAGAAAAACACGCTATAAAATATAGGTAAAACAAAACAAATTAATTAATTAATTACAGATTTTTATCAAATACTTGATGGCGTGAAAACAATACTCAGTTAATCCGCTCTGAAAGAGAAACCAAACAAAACAATGATGGGACTAAACTAATCCCTATATAATTGGTATATAATTATATTCTTTAGATAGGTAGGTATTTAAGAGAAAATATCAAAAACGTAGCAGCACACATACAAAACGAGACAGGAGAGAATGGGAGAAAAAGCCTAACTTAGGGGACAAGGGAGAAATGAGATGGAGTATGAAAGAAATAACACTGGCGCTGACTTAGAAGGGACGCAAAAAAAAAAAACCGGCCAAGTACGTGTCGGACCACGCACAATGAAGGGTTCCGTAGTTGGAATGAATTTATCCCAAGAACAAACTTAACATTGTAGTTGATTAACATTTTCTCCCATACATTCCAACTGAAAATGTAAGTTTGTACGCACAATATGAGATATTTACCATGTTGTTTCAAGATCATACACTTCTTATTAATTTTTCTGTAATCTATAGGTATAGAACTATTTTCTGTATTTTTTTCAAAATTTTAGGCTCAGTAGTTTCGGAGATAAGGGGTAATGAAAAATTTCCGTCTATTGTCTTAAATAATTTTAATAAAATTTACTTTCAAATTATGAAAAAAATATATTTGCGATCCTCACGGTAAGCCCTTTCACTTGATATGTCACACGGTACAGATTGCGAAACTTTTTTTTTTAAATTGTCTATTTACCCCTAAAAAATTACTCCCATTTTCAAAACTCAACTCATATGTGTACCAAATTTCTACTTAATCGGTCCATAAGATTCGGAGCAAGTGATCTTATAAGGGGGCAAGTGATCCTATAACCCTAAAAACTGTCGCAAGATGGCCAATTTGTGTAAATAAAACCATTTAAACCACCATTTTTGTGTTCATTTTTCTAATGAAATAAGCAGTACCTTTGTGCTCTTGTATCTTTAGGTATTTTTCTCTTTTAAATGTTTTGTGTACAAAAAAAAAACTGACTGTACGCATATATTAATATTCTATTGATTTTTATGGCGACATTGAAAAATTATTAATGGAATTGCCATCATCCACGTGCATTTGTAATATAAATAGAACCACGTCAATGTTATACACCCACAAAATCGGGGAGGTTGCCCCCCCCCCCCCCACAGTGAGCGCGCGCCCAGTGCATGCCCAATGTGGGAATGGTGGGGGGGGGGGTAAACCTTAAAATATGTAGCTCAGCTCAGCTAAAAGATTTTGATCTTATCTATGATTAGGAGAAATGAAACATGTTACTAAAATAATGATGAATATAAATGTTAAGAGACGGAGACGGAGAGGAGGACCAAAGAAAAGATGGATGGATTGTGTGATTGATATGAAAGGAGTTGATGATAGAGGCTGACAGTGGTTGCAGAATATTTCAGGAGTAATCACTCGGTACGCTATAGACTCAATATAGCAGCTGTTGATATTGAGCGCGATTACTCTGCTCACCACTTACACTGTGGCTATGGTGCAGTTCACGCATTTCTATGATTGATGCAACAATTAAAAATTCGTGCATATCGTGGTCAATCAGAGTGCCCAATAGGCTGGCATCATTTGCCACGTTGTATGGTAATGCTGATTCTTTGGCCTTAGGCCAGCTCTCAGGTCTCTCGAAGAGTCGACCGACCGCTTGACGATGTCTCGAAAATTCATCTTTGCGATGTTCCGATCTTTGATTTCACAAAACGTAGTTTTTGTTATATTACAGAGTTACGTGGTGTCTAGTAAAAGACAAATGAATTTCTATTTCTGGTTGTTGGTAATACACCTGCGTACTATTTTTTATCTTTGTAATCATCGATGAAACCTAATGATGTATTAAAATAGAGTATAACGTTGCATAAAGAAGCCACATCAGTGTGATATTGTTTTCATTGCTCACTACCCGTGTTAGAACTCAATATAATACAGTTTATTTTATATTTTCAGCAATGTTTGATATAAAATCAGTTATGTCCATACGAACCATTATGACAATTCGGTTATTTTGCGGTTTTTACTACAACATTTGTTCCAATAAGCTAGTTAATCTCTTAATGAGAGCTTATTGTATGTTTATCGCCACTATGCTCATTGTACATATTTACAATATAACCAAACATCAATCATTTCTGTTGAAGATGCATTTCGGGCTACTAAGCATTGTGTATGCTACAAACGTTTTCATAAGTTTACTTTTTAGTGGCGATAATTTATTCCTTTTCTTGACAAAAATAAGAAAAATCACGCCAGCTTTGAAACTAAATTCAGAAATACCATTATTTCAAATTTTATTTATTTTTCTACTGTTTGAGAAAGTAATGACTCATCTATTATACAGCATTCTTTTATCCGAAAATCTGGTATATGTATTTTCTGAGGCCACGTTTGCATTTACATATTTTGATATGGTCCAACAAGCGTCCAACTTTACTCGAATAATTATGTTCGAAGTACTGTGGCACCGAATGGCTTTGCTTCGCAAACAACTCGAGAAGGACTTGTCCATCGCACGTAGATTTCAAGAAGGGGAAGTAGTCTTGAAGAAGAAATTAAGATCTTGCATGAAAACTTACAAGAATATACTGAACACGACTCAAGATACTGATGCACCAATGAAGTTTATGGTAAACTATCAACAATCTAATAAAGTAACTGTAACTGTTTGTATACTTGAATATTATTAGCGACCTGCCCCGGCGTTGCATGGGTGCACTTTATTTAGGAGACACGTTGTGCACATGTTCTGAACTTCTGAGTTAGTGCTCAGAACTGACAAAAAGTACCTATTAGGCTTGCATGAATTCAAGATAGTATTTAATTTTTGTTTAGTTCCTTTTAATTGAAATTTTGTGTTTAATTGTGATTACGAGTATATCTGTTCAAAGTTTTTTTTTTAATTTAAATGTTATAACTTCTGTCAGCGTCATAACATTATAAAGGCGAAAGTTTGTGATTGTGTTTGTTACTTCTTCACGCACAAGCTACTAAACGGATTTGGATTAAATTGGGCAAACAGATAGTTTATAATAACCAGGATTAACACATAGGATACTTTTTATCCATATATTCCCACGGGATCGAAACTTATGCGGGTGAAACCGCGGGGCGCTGCTAGTTAAACATATTTAAACTTTGTAGGTTTATTAACTCATTTAGTTTATATAATGTTTCAGATATTTTCATCTACAGTGCTGCTGATTCCTAAAGTGTTGAACACTATTTATTCGTCTATTGCTTTCCAAATAAAAGATTACGTACGTAAAAGTTTTTCCAAAAATTAATAAACTAACTTATTTTTTTTATACAAAGTTTTGGTCCACGTTTCCACGCTCAAGTATGGATAACTCATTTATAAGGTTGTTTTTTAAACTTACAGGGTTACTCTTTAATTTTATTCGAAGCATTAATAGAGTTCATAGTTACGATGTCACCTGCACTGCTAGCTGAGATGGTCAACATCGAAATAGACAAAATGAAGTTGTGTGTTATTAATCAGTTACTTGTATGTCGAGGTAAATTAACGAGTTATTCCAGTCTGATCCCCTGAAACCCCCTCCACCCGCCCCCCTCCTCGATCCCCTGCTAGTTCTTTAACAAATAACAAAAAGAAATATCATGGATGCCATTTGTTTGACACCCTAAATGTGTAACACACTATCAATCTCGATCAGAATAATTTTGAAGGGTATTGCTAATCCATTGCTTCATTCGAAAAATATTTGTCTGTTTTACTTAATTACTTCGCTAATTAAATTAGCTAGCGAAACTGTAAAGATGTGATGTATCGATATCTAAATACGATAGACAATAAAATAGATTTTCTCGACTCATACTTCAAGTAAAATCACGTTTGCGGAGTTTCGCTAGTTAATTTATTTTGACCTTGTACTAAAAAAAAAAAAAACATTACAGGAGACTCAACACGTGACGCAATAGACGACGCCATTGTGTACTTCCGCCAGCGTCCTTTCAAGTACTCAATATGGCGGCTGTTCACACTCAACATGAGCATGATACTGGGAATGATCGCTCTGCTCACCATGTATACTGTGGCTATGGTGCAGTTTGCGCATTTCTATAATTGAAGATTTTTTTCTTTCTTGTTGCAATATTTTTATTAGTCATGAGTGTCCCACTACTGCACCTTATCTCTTTCTCCCTCTCTTTGTCCAGAGCTAACGAGGACCAATCTTTATTAATGGAGTGCAGCTCATCGTGCTATCTCTGCTGGCCCGGTTTAGCTCATTGTTCGGACATCGCCACCTCTTGTTGCAAATACAATGTTTTTTTTTTTAATTGCGAAATGGGCCATGTCTTGACCTCGATCTTTCCTGGTGGAAAGCGATGGATGAGATCTATGATGGAACAAGCAAACCCGGAAGATGGCCCATTCACTCTTGCTTTGACGGCTGTTTTGATGTTTTAACATTGGAGTTCCATAATGTAATTAATTTGGTTATTGCAATAAAGAATTTGAGAGTGAAATTTTTTATTTTTTTTACTAACTTCCGATCTACTGATGAAAGCGATGGATGAGGTCTTTGACGGAACGAGCATGCCCAAAAGATGCCTGAGGCCACGCATCGACGAGACACAGCAGGCTGCTTGACGCCGTATTCCGCGGTGGCAGGACGGTCGCAAACCAGGCGGTCGTTAGCCCTACACCGCAAGGGAAGAATTGGCCTGTCAAATAAGTTGTTGTTGGGTGTGACTGTTCAGGATGCGCCGAGCGCTCAGTTTAGTAGTGTAACTGGCGGAACAAACTGCGCTACACGAGGAGGCTTCTTCGTGTATCCCAAAAAGTGTAAGATGATATGGCTGGAAAGGGGGGTTACTATTGCATGACGAATATAGGGAAGTATGAAAGAAGAAATGCTGCGCAAGCCCCAAACAAATTGGGACAAGGGCACGAGAAGGATTTATCTAAGTTAAATATCGATGCCCCTTGTTTTTTTTTCTCTTTAGCTCTGAAACAGTGGAGTTTAGAGCAGTCCCAGTGGTATCGGCCGCGACTTACGAGTTGTAGGTCATAGGTTCGAACCCAGCGAGGTGCTTACTTTGTATAAATTATTTAATCACCATTGCTCTCCAAACGGTAAAGGAAAACATCGTGAGGAAACCGGCATGTCCTAGAACCGAAAAATTCGAAGACATGTGACAACTACCAACCCGCACTGGGCCCGCGTGGTGGATTACGGCCCATTCCCTCTCACAGAGAGGGGGCCTGTGTCCCAGCAGTGGGAACATTATAGGCTGATTATGTATGTATGTATGGTATCGGCCCCAACATACGAGATATAGGTTGTGGGTGTGAACCCAAGCAGGCGCTTTTCGTTGTGTAATTTATTTCATCACCACTGCTCTCAAAATGGTGAAAGGTAAAAAGCTATAAATTGAAAAATTACTTTAATTTCGGAAGTCGGTGTCGTTGTTCCTTATTTTCGTTTTTTGACACCGAATTCCGAAATTCAAGTTTTTGGAAGTAGGTTGTTTTTTTTTTGTAAGAAGTTTTTTTTTTCTCATTTTATATGTACCTACCTACTCTACAAAAATTCATTGCTATGTAAATATCAGTGACAGTAAGTTATTAAAATATCCTCAATATATACTAAGTGGAAAAAAATCGTATTAAGTATTGAAGCTAATCCAAAAACTACAAAGTTAATCTTTATATGGGACCACCCCTCAGGCATAACTAAAGAATTTTACAAATCCGTCTTTTGAGTTTGAGTTTATTACAAAGGACTGACACTTATACGGGTGAAACCGCGGGGCGCACTAGTAATAATAATACCTATTATAGTGAATTTATTGTTTGTAACACTTTCGCGCTAAAGCGGCTGAACGGATTTGAATGAAATTTGGCACATGGATAAACCCTGGCCTGGGTTAGGACATAGGCTACTTTTCATCCTGGTTCGCAGACGAAATCGCGAGCAACAGCCAGTAAACATTAAATTGATTTTACACACGATCAAAACATAAAAATATAAATATGTAAATAAATATATTTTACCTCAGAATGAGTAATGTTTACGCCAGACATTCTTTATTATAATTTCCGTCAAGTTGTACCTCCTACAGCATTGTTATAAGTCATTAAATTCATACAACGTACTGATATTGATTTTGTATGGAAATGTATTCATGCAGCGATGAAAAAATATAGGTAGGGTGAAGTGGCCATTTGTTGGTCGAGATAAACCGACATTACTTAGACATACACACATCACTACTTCACCACCATCATCATCACATCACACATTCACATCACAACATCACATCATCACATTTCTTTATCTTTACTTCATAACATTTTTTTGAAGTTTTTTCAAATATTTTACTAAAACTATACTTTTCAAAGAACTACTTTATATTTAGACTTGTTTTTTTGTATCAGTACACAATTATGCTCCAAAAACTAGTGGTGATTCTAGGAAGTTTTTATAATCTGTATACATCCATACTATCCATACTTTATATCATAAATTCGAAAGTCAGTTTGTCTGTCTGTCTGTCTGTATGTTACCTTTTCACGCCTAAACCACTGAACGGATTTCGATAAAACTTGGCAGAGAGATAGATTGCATCCCGCAAAAGGACATAGGATAGTTTTTATCGACATACCTCGCAAGCGAAGCCGCGGGCGGATGCTAGTTATTATATAAATTTCAAAGTCCTGACCTGACTGACTGATATATCAATGCACAGCCTAAACCGCTGGTCCTACATGAAATTTGGAGGGTGTATTCTTTGTGAAGAGTAGGTATCCACTAAGAAAGGGTTTTTCGAAATTCCCCCCCTAAGAGTAATGGGGGGAGGGTGAAATTTCACGCGGACGAAGTTGCGGGCAGAAGCTAGTTTAACGCATAATAAGTACATCTCGCATTAAGAAGCTCGAATGTACAAACATCGCAAGTTATGAATAGTTTTTGTAAATGTCATTTTATTTTTAAGAAAGTAACATAAAATCACGCCTGTAACCCGCGAAGGGTCAGGCAGAGGTGTACCTATTGTACACCCCCATTTTGCCAGTTATATTTAAGTCTCATAATTTACGACCGAATACGGTCGCAAAGTCCTATAGATCTGTATGTAGCGATATGTAGTAGTCTCGACTCTCAAAGTCATCCATTGTCATCGGTATTTCACCGACCATTGTCGCAAACTTTACGATTTTCTTAATGCTTACGAATATATTTTGCGAGCATTTTTGACAGCCCGCAAAGTGAATCGTTATCATCGTAAACTTATAATTTTGGGGGTGTTAGCAAGCAATTATAAACAAAAATAATGCAAAATGGACGTACTCGAAGGTGTGTCTGTACCGATGGTGTGGAGACTTTGTCTTAAGCATCGTTACGGCAAGCGATTATTTTCGTTATTATTTAGCGATCGATAGTTAGCGACAACGTCGATATCTATGTCGAGACACCTGAAATGAAAATGAAACCTCATGTTCAGCAGTAGCCAACTACCACCCAAAGATCCAAGAAAGAAAAGCATGTACTATACCTATTTCTACTAACCAGAGCCAATCATTTTCCGTAGTTGACACGCTCTGTTTTCTCGCATTCCCTGGTCGAGATGGAAATAGAAAGTTTCATCATTCATAAGTAATGACAAATTGCTTTTATTATTATCTAGACTCTGATAAATTGCCAAGCAATCGACTGGAGCGGATTGGACTGCGCAATATGGGGATTTTATTCAGATTTTTTTTTTTGCCTTGCTTGTGCTCTTAGCTAAATATGAGCTGGAGGTATTTTTATTAGTATGAGTTCACTTATGGGAGTGGGCCGGCTACGTCGCAAAAATGTATCCGAAGAGATGGGCAAAGAGCGTCAGTCACTGGACGTCTAAGGGAGAACATCGTCATCGAGGTAGACAGTGACGAAGGTAGTGTGTCTGTCGCAGCCAACTCGTTTAATTAGCCGTTTAGTTAACACCAATCACGCGCGAGCCGAATTGGTCGCAGTAACTAAGCCAGGGCACGTTGTATGGTAATGCTGATTCTTTGGCTTTAGGCCAGCTCTCAGAGGGGCAATTCTGGTAATTTTAAGAACGTTCACAGTCTGATCTCAGTCTCAATCTGTCAAAAATGCCTCAAATTTCAGTACATTTTGACAAGTTTTTGACATTTGTTTGTCGCTGAGATGAGACTGCGACTAGATTTTGAACGTTTTAAATTACGAGAATTGGCCTACTGGTCTCTTGAAGAGTCGACCAACCGCTTGACGATGGCTCGAAAAGTCATCTTTGCGATGTCCCGATCTTTGATTTCACAAAACGTAGTTTTTATTAAATTAAAGAGTTACGTGGTGTAAAAGACAAATGAATTTCTATTTCTGGTTGTTGGTAATACACCTGCGTACTATTTTTTATCTTTGTAATCATCGATGAAACCTAATGATGTATTAAAATAGAGTATAACGTTGCATAAAGAAGCCACATCAGTGTGATATTGTTTTCATTGCTCACTACCCGTGTTAGAACTCAATATAATACAGTTTATTTTATATTTTCAGCAATGTTTGATATAAAATCAGTTATGTCCATACGAACCATTATGACAATTCGGTTATTTTGCGGTTTTTACTACAACATTTGTTCCAATAAGCTAGTTAATCTCTTAATGAGAGCTTATTGTATGTTTATCGCCACTATGCTCATTGTACATATTTACAATATAACCAAACATCAATCATTTCTGTTGAAGATGCATTTCGGGCTACTAAGCATTGTGTATGCTACAAACGTTTTCATAAGTTTACTTTTTAGTGGCGATAATTTATTCCTTTTCTTGACAAAAATAAGAAAAATCACGCCAGCTTTGAAACTAAATTCAGAAATACCATTATTTCAAATTTTATTTATTTTTCTACTGTTTGAGAAAGTCTAAAATGACTCATCTATTATACAGCATTCTTTTATCCGAAAATCTGGTATATGTATTTTCTGAGGCCACGTTTGCATTTACATATTTTGATATGGTCCAACAAGCGTCCAACTTTACTCGAATAATTATGTTCGAAGTACTGTGGCACCGAATGGCTTTGCTTCGCAAACAACTCGAGAAGGACTTGTCCATCGCACGTAGATTTCAAGAAGGGGAAGTAGTCTTGAAGAAGAAATTAAGATCTTGCATGAAAACTTACAAGAATATACTGAACACGACTCAAGATACTGATGCACCAATGAAGTTTATGGTAAACTATCAACAATCTAATAAAGTAACTGTAACTGTTTGTATACTTGAATATTATTAGCGACCTGCCCCGGCGTTGCATGGGTGCACTTTATTTAGGAGACACGTTGTGCACATGTTCTGAACTTCTGAGTTAGTGCTCAGAACTGACAAAAAGTACCTATTAGGCTTGCATGAATTCAAGATAGTATTTAATTTTTGTTTAGTTCCTTTTAATTGAAATTTTGTGTTTAATTGTGATTACGAGTATATCTGTTCAAAGTTTTTTTTTTAATTTAAATGTTATAACTTCTGTCAGCGTCATAACATTATAAAGGCGAAAGTTTGTGATTGTGTTTGTTACTTCTTCACGCACAAGCTACTAAACGGATTTGGATTAAATTGGGCAAACAGATAGTTTATAATAACCAGGATTAACACATAGGATACTTTTTATCCATATATTCCCACGGGATCGAAACTTATGCGGGTGAAACCGCGGGGCGCTGCTAGTTAAACATATTTAAACTTTGTAGATTTATTAACTCATTTAGTTTATATAATGTTTCAGATATTTTCATCTACAGTGCTGCTGATTCCTAAAGTGTTGAACACTATTTATTCGTCTATTGCTTTCCAAATAAAAGATTACGTACGTAAAAGTTTTTCCAAAAATTAATAAACTAACTTATTTTTTTTATACAAAGTTTTGGTCCACGTTTCCACGCTCAAGTATAGATAACTCATTTATAAGGTTGTTTTTTAAACTTACAGGGTTACTCTTTAATTTTATTCGAAGCATTAATAGAGTTCATAGTTACGATGTCACCTGCACTGCTAGCTGAGATGGTCAACATCGAAATAGACAAAATGAAGTTGTGTGTTATTAATCAGTTACTTGTATGTCGAGGTAAATTAACGAGTTATTCCAGTCTGATCCCCTGAAACCCCCTCCAACCGCCCCCCTCCTCGATCCCCTGCTAGTTCTTTAACAAATAACAAAAAGAAATATCATGGATGCCATTTGTTTGACACCCTAAATGTGTAACACACTATCAATCTCGATCAGAATAATTTTGAAGGGTATTGCTAATCCATTGCTTCATTCGAAAAATATTTGTCTGTTTTACTTAATTACTTCGCTAATTAAATTAGCTAGCGAAACTGTAAAGATGTGAAGTATCGATATCTAAATACGATAGACAATAAAACAGATTTTCTTGACTCATACTTCAAGTAAAATCACGTTTGCGGAGTTTCGCTAGTTAATTTATTTTGACCTTGTACTAAAAAAAGAAAACATTACAGGAGACTCAACACGTGACGCAATAGACGACGCCATTGTGTACTTCCGCCAGCGTCCTTTCAAGTACTCAATATGGCGGCTGTTCACACTCAACATGAGTATGATACTGAGCATGATCGCTCTGCTCACCATGTATATTGTGGCTATGGTGCAGTTTGCGCATTTCTATAATTGAAGATTTTTTTCTTTCTTGTTGCAATATTTTTATTAGTCATGAATGTCCCACTACTGCACCTTATCTCTTTTCACCTCTCTTTGTCCAGAGCTACCGAGGACCAATCTTTATTAATGGAGTGCAGCTCATCGTGCTATCTCTGCTGGCCCGGTTTAGCTCATTGTTCGGACATCGCCACCTCTTGTTGCAAATACAATGTTTTTTTTTTTTTATTGCGAAATGGGCCATGTCTTGACCTCGATCTTTCCTGGTGGAAAGCGATGGATGAGATCTATGATGGAACAAGCAAACCCAGAAGATGGCCCATTCACTATTGCTCTGAAGGCTGTTTTGATGTTTTAACATTGGAGTTCCATAATGTAATTAATTTGGTTATTGCAATAAAGAATTTGAGAGTGAAATTTTTAATTTTTTTCCCTGCCTACTCGATCTATTGATGGAAAGCGATGGATGAGGTCTTTGACGGAACGAGCATGCCCAAAAGATGCCTGAGGCCACGCATCGACGAGACACAGCAAGCTGCTTGACGCTGTATTCCGCGGTGGCAGGGTGGTCGCAAACCAGGCGGTCGTTAGCCCTACTCCGCAAGGGAAGAATTGGCCAGTCAAATAAGGTGTTGTTGGGTGTGACTGTTCAGGATGCGCCGAGCGCTCGGTTTAGTAGTGTAACTGGCGGAACAAACTGCGCTACACGAGGAGGCTTATTCATGTATCCCAAAAAGTGTAAGATGATATGGCTGGAAAGGGGGTTACTATTGCATGACGAATATAGGGAAGTATGAAAGAAGAAATGCTGCGCCAACCCCAAACAAATTGGGACAAGGGCACGAGAAGGATTTATCTAAGTTAAATATCGATGCCCCTTGTTTTTTTTTCTCTTTAGCTCTGAAACAGTGGAGTTTAGAGCAGTCCCAGTGGTATCGGCCGCGACTTACGAGTTGTAGGTCATAGGTTCGAACCCAGCGAGGTGCTTACTTTGTATAAATTATTTAATCACCATTGCTCTCCAAACGGTAAAGGAAAACATCGTGAGGAAACCGGCATGTCCTAGAACCGAAAAATTCGAAGACATGTGACAACTACCAACCCGCACTGGGCCCGCGTGGTGGATTACGGCCCATTCCCTCTCACAGAGAGGGGGCCTGTGTCCCAGCAGTGGGAACATTATAGGCTGATTATGTATGTATGTATGGTATCGGCCCCAACATACGAGATATAGCTTGTGGGTTTGAACCCAAGCAGGCCCTTTTCGTTGTGTTATTTATTTCAGCACCACTGCTCTCAAAATGGTGAAAGGTAAAAAGCTATAAAGTGGAAAATTACTTTAATTTCGGAAGTTGGTGTCGTTGTTCCTTATTTTCGTTTTTTGACACCGAATTCCGAAATTAAAGTTTTTGGAAGTAGGTTGTTTTTTTTTTTTGTAAGAAGTTTTTTTTTTCTTATTTTATTTGTACCTACTCTACACAAATTCATTGCTATGTAAATATCAGTGGCAGTAAGTTATTAAGATATCCTCAATATAAACTAAGTGGAAAAAAATCGTATTAAGTATTGAAGCTAACCCAAAAACTACAAAGTTAATCTTTATATGGGACCACCCCTCAGGCATAACTAAAGAATTTTACAAATCCGTCTTTTGAGTTTGAGTTTAATACATAGGCTACGTTTTATCCCGATATACCCACGGGATTGACACTTATGCGGGTGAAACCGCGGGGCGCAGCTAGTAATAATAATACCTATTATAAAAATACGAAAGTGAATTTATTGTTTGTAACACTTTCGCGCTAAAGCGGCTGAACGGATTTGAATGAAATTTGGCACATGGATAAACCCTGGCCTGGGTTAGGACATAGGCTACTTTTCATCCTGGTTAGCAAACGAAATCGCGAGCAACAGCCAGTAAACATTAAATTGATTTTACACACGATCAAAACATAAAAATATAAATATGTAAATAAATAAATATATTTTACCACAGCATGAGTAATGTTTACGCCAGACATTCTTTATTATAATTTCCGTCAAGTTGTACCTCCTACAACATTGTTATAAGTCATTAAATTCATACAACGTACTGATTTTGATTATGTATGGAAATGTATTCATGCAGCGATGAAAAAATATGGGTGGGGTGAAGTGGCCATTTGTTGGTCGATCTCTATACGACATTACTTAGACATACACACATCACTACTTCACCACCATCATCATCACATCACCACATCACACATTCACATCACAACATCACATCATCAAATTTCTTTATTTTTACTTCATAACATTTTTTTGAAGTTTTTTCAAATATTTTACTAAAACTATACTTTTCAAAGAACTACTTTATATTTAGACTTGTTTTTTTGTATCAGTACACAATTATGCTCCAAAAACTAGTGGTGATTCTAGGAAGTTTTGATAATCTGTATACATCCATACTATCCATACTTTATATCATAAATTCGAAAGTAACTCAGTTTGTCTGTCTGTCTGTCTGTCTGTATGTTACCTTTTCACGCCTAAACCACTGAACGGATTTCGATAAAACTTGGCAGAGAGATAGATTGCATCCCGCGAAAGGACATAGGATAGTTTTTATCGACATACCTCGCAAGCGAAGCCGCGGGCGGATGCTAGTTATTATATAAATTTCAAAGTCCTGACCTGACTGACTGATATGTCAACGCACAGCCTAAACCGCTGGTCCTACATGAAATTTGGAGGGTGTATTCTTTGTGAAGAGTAGGTATCCACTAAGAAAGGGTTTTTCGAAATTCCCCCCCTAAGAGTAATGGGGGGAGGGTGAAATTTCACGCGGACGAAGTCGCGGGCAGAAGCTAGTTTAACGCATAATAAGTACATCTCGCATGAAGAAGCTCGAATGTACAAACATCGCGAGTTATGAATAGTTTTTGTAAATGTCATTATATTTTTGTAAATGTCATTATATTTTTAAGAAAGTAACATAACATCTCGCCTGTAACCCGCGAAGGGTCAGGCAGAGGTGTACCTATTGTACACCCCCATTTTGCCAGTTATATTTAAGTCTCATAATTTACGACCGAATACGGTCGCAAAGTCCTATAGATCTGTATGTAGCGATATTTGGTAGTCTCGACTCTCAAAGTCATCGATTGTCATCAGTATTTCACCGACCTTTGTCGCAAACTTTACGATTTTCTTAATGCTTACGAATATATTTTGCGAGCATTTTTGACAGCCCTCAAAGTGAATCGTTATCATCGTAAACTTATAATTTTGGGGGTGTTAGCAAGCAATTATAAACAAAAATAATCCAAAATGGACGTACTCGAAGGTGTGTCTGTACCGATGGTGTGGAGACTTGCGTTTGTCGTAAGCATCGTTACGGCAAGCGATTATTTTCGTTATTATTTAGCGATCGATAGTTAGCGACAACGTCGATATCTATGTCGAGACACCTGAAATGAAAATGAAACCTCATGTTCAGCAGTAGCCAACTACCACCCAAAGATGCAAGAAAGAAAAGCATGTACTATACCTATTTCTACTAACCAGAGCCAATCATTTTCCGTAGTTGACACGCTCTGTTTTCTCGCATTCCCTGGTCGAGATGGAAATAGAAAGTTTCATCATTCATAAGTAATGACAAATTGCTTGTATTATTATCTAGACTCTGATAAATTGCCAAGCAATCGACTGGAGCGGATTGGACTGCGCAATATGGGGATTTTATTCAGAATTTTTTTTTTTGCCTAGCTTGTGCTCTTAGCTAAATATGAGCTGGAGGTATTTTTATTAGTATGAGTTCACTTATGGGAGTGGGCCGGCTACGTCGCAAAAATGTATCCGAAGAGATGGGCAAAGAGCGTCAGTCACTGGACTGGATCGAGGTAGACAGTGACGAAGGTAGTGTGTCTGTCGCAGCCAACTCGTTTAATTAGCCGTTTAGTTAACACCAATCACGCGCGAGCCGAATTGGTCGCAGTAACTAAGCCAGCGCACCCCGACCAAATGGATTAAAAAAAAGCGAAGCGAGGCGAGCACTACTTCCAAAGGCCAGGCGGTTAACTAAACCAGTTGGCTGCAACAGTCGATCTTATCATGTTTGCGCGGTCAACATGGTCAGAGATAGCACAAAATAGAGATGTATGGAAGGAAAAAGGAGATCCGTTTGCCCAGCAGTGGGATACAGCGTAGGCTAAAAAAAATGAGTATGTTTATTTACTATACAATTATTTAAATGTCTGGGTCTGAATCTGTTTAAAAGATACGGTACCTAATAAATAAATAAAAAACTTATAAATTAGTTCTTATAAGTTTTTCTATTTCTGTAATTTGAAATTTCAACGCAATTTATTTTTTACTTATAAACGTTGGTTGACAACTGGTACAACCATCTGAAGTAAAATGCAGTTTCGCTTGAATTTCGTCGGTGGCATGTTAAGCGCGTGTGAATTTTAATATGTTTTATTATTGTGTTTACGACGAACTTTATAGTGATGCGGTCTATCGATGTCGAGACAGCAGTGTCTTTTCAATTGCCTAAAACAGCAGTCAGTTAAAATGTTCTGTCAGCAAATAATCGTACAATTATTATTACAATCTGTAAGCAGGTACTTGTTTACCACTCTTACCAAGGGGTATCGATCCTGTTACCTAGTCACTCTATGTAAAATACTGGCATTCAGCTGCTTTCGGTTAAATTAGAATCTGAGCTCAACATAGTTGGGAAAAGTGATTGATTTTAATTGTGAGTGAGTGATTGATTGATTGAAGTATTTGTTTGAACTTATTAAAACTACATGATTCTTAAAACATTGATTCATGCTTAAATCATGGTTAAATTGAAGAAACTAATGTGAAGGTGTGATAAGCGATTATTTTGTAGTTATTTAGAAACAAGCCACCTACAAGAGTACCGAAGTTTCTTGGCCAATTTATTCAGCTAAGTAAGTGTTTCATTTTTCATAGGATTAGACAGCACAAAGGACATTGTATCGATACTTTTTTACATCACTATAAAGTCCCTATCAAGGGCCGCATCAGGAGATGGCAACAAATTATTCACATCAAGTTTTATGATGATCGTACGAAGGAATGTTACTCATCTGTCCCTCTGCAGGTACCATTGTAAGGGTCTTATTTATTTACATCGTATAACTCTTTTTTACATCGTAATTTATTTGTGGATTATGCATAATTATACTATGTGACAACAAAAGAAATAAATGAAAACACTCTAAATACTAGTCTGATCTAAGAACCACAGCAGGGACAAACCGCTTCTGAGGCACGGAGGGTTCTCGCGTAATGGATGGTCCACGAACCGACCGCTCGAGTATTTTGTAACCATTGAATACTTACCTATGTCGAAATGTCGAAATTAAGAACTGTACGAAGGATAATTTCACAAAACAAGCAATCAACCATCAAGCCATTTCGTCAATACTAACAATTATTATTTTCCCTTTGCCGCCAAGTAAACCAATGTCTAATTATCAAGACAATTCATTTGTAAACAATGATTCTCAAATTTCGCAAACATTTCGGTGAATTTTTTTCTTCGTAACGTGTTGATGGTAATCTAAATAGAGTCGGTCCAGAATTCGGCTACGGGTTTGGAGCCAACGCTATCGGAAAGGATTAAGTGTCCTGTCGTTTGTGGAACAGCACCACATTTACACTCCAAGGCGGAGTGGTCTATGAATCTCCACCTGAACAGGTTTTCCTTGCTTCGGCCAAAATGGGTCCGGAGTTTGTTTAAAGACTTCCAGGTTATCCAAGGCAATTCTTGTCGAGGTGGGAAATCTTGGAAAATGGCAAGTTGTTTGGGTGAGGAAGCACTGTCTCACCACAGCTTTCTTTTGATCGTTCGCCAGTGAGTGGAACGCCACACTTTAAAAATCTGTTTCAGCTGTTCAGATTTTGTGGCACAAGGATGTTTTGGTGCAAAGGGGACACCCAAAAAATACAAAATGCGAAATGGTCTCCGACATACGACAGTATATCGGATACCATTTCGCATTTTGTTTTTTTTTTTATATCGATTGTTGATTTCAGTTAGCTGATTTTACCAATGTGGAATAAAATTGACGACTGGGGGCGTTTAGTGTCCCTCAAAGTGTTAAGTATAATTAATTTTGAATAGTCCATAGTTAGGAATTATTTAGGTTTATACACAAAATTAATGAACAAATTGTAATGAAACTTTGATTACCACTTTATCAATGGAACTATATGCCAATACTTCGTGTTAATAAGCCATTAAAATGCCTGCCCTAATATAACGGCTTCGATAACAGATAAGTCCCGTACGACACTTACTTAACGATATTAAATCGTGATTCTATTCAAATTCCAACCTTGTACCTATTACATAGAGCACAGTTTTGTTGAATAGTTTGATGTTTAAGTATTATTCTCAAAGATAATGAAAATCGCGTAAGTTTATTAACGGCATGGGTCTAATAATAAAATATATTGTGGTCTTTATAGTCAATAGGATGATCGTTTCGATCGTTATAGAGGTGTGAGAAACAGCTATGAGGTATGCTAGTTAGTGCGGTAAACACTGCTTGCGCGATGCAGGATTTTGCGTGACGTCAATATGATGAATAAGTTCGCATGTGGCGGTGTAGATGACGCCACATGGTAACCACGATATGCCGAGCGATGAGGCTTAGCACATAAAAAACAAACCAGAGTCAGGGTTTAAAAGCTAGTCCAATTCAGTGCACCACAGATATGGATCGCTTCCAGTTAATCTAGCAACGAAAGTAACAAACGGTTACCGTCAACGGTCTTGGAACGTTAGTACGTAGGTAAAATAGTGAGATTACTTACTAAGATTGCGGGGATCCGGTTGCGAATAGCGTTTCTGTTTTATTAACGTTAACATAAACTAACGTAGGTACTACATTTCGCCAGTTATATTTAAGTCCCATGTAATAAGGAGCGAGCCTATTGACATCAATCGGGCACATGGATATGGGAATATGTCAGTAGCAGCGCGGGGTCTGGATACTGACTGGCTGCTACTGAGAAATTCCAGATAGATAAACGCAATAACACTTTGCCTGACATAAGATTCGAAACCAGAATTCAGCGGTAGCGCTGCGACCGCAAGAGTAACCAGGCAGTTGCTTTCCGCTGTCTATCGCTAGATATGTTATGCAGCAAACTTGCTGCTCAGTGCTAGCTTTGGTTTGATTCCCAGGACTGGTTTATTAAAACTAGCCGATTATTGTCCCACTGCAGTGCACAAGTGTATTTTCATACAGAAAAGAGATGAGTATTGATCCCCACGGTTTAGCGAATTCAGACTTATATTAATTGTAACTCCAGGTTTCTTCAACGATGTCCAAGATAAACTTGGAAAGTAGAAATGAATTGAAAAAAGTCACATTGGTTCTTGCCCTGAGAACACAGAGCCTCGACATGAGAGGCGAGGCCTTAACCAGTGGACAATCACGGCATAGTGGCATAGTGGGTTTTCCAGTAGGATATTCTCAGTAATAGCCTGTAGTCTGGATTTGTGCCTGGTTACAAGCAATAACCCGATCTCATTGCATGGAACATAGGTATAAATTTACTGGCAAAATATGTAAATTATCACTGCCATAACGCGTGTATTCCTCGAAGTGCTAGGCAGACCTAGCACGTCGAGGAATACACGCGTTATGGCAACTTCCTAATCGAATAACCAATAAAACTTTAACCGGGGGTCGAACCGTCGAACCTCGCTAGGTTCGACGGTTCGACCCCTCAGGCTCAGTGATGAGATGTTATTTTAAAATCGGAACGCTGGGTTGCCGGCGTTAAAAACCGGCTGCCTGCAATAAAACCAATATAAACAGCCGACAGCCTATTTCTCTTTCATTTATCGTAATAAACGGGCAGGACTGGTTTGGTACCATTTCTTTTTTAAACAGTGTTGGTACTTCTGATGACTTACGTGCAAATAGGGGATTATTTATGTGAATATTAACTACATGGGAACATTTTGTGATTTTTACAGTGGTAGCTGCTTGTTGAAAATTTATCTCGTGAAAGTATACCAAAAAATCCAATTCTAATCATCATCATTTCAGCCGAAAGACTTCTACTGCTGGACATCAGCCTCCAAGCATCGCCACTTAGATCGGTTTTGTGCGTCTCGCATCCATCGAATTCCTGCGGCCTTCACCAGGTCATCGGTTCATCTTGTGGGTGGCCTTCCAACGCTACATCTTCCAAGTACGCGGACGCTACTCCAGAGCCATTCGGCCTCATCGACGATCCATGTGCCCACTGCCACTTACATATGTTTGGCAATTCTTCGGGCTATGTCAGTTACCTTGGTTTTCATACGAATCTCTTCATTTCTGATTTCAACACGCAGAGATACTCCTTGTACAGCCCTTTCCATTGCCCTTTGTGTGTCTTCTATTCATGGCCAAGTTGAAAAATATTTATTCCTGTATGTAGTCTCTACCTAGTCCACAAATCTTATAAGTGGGCCAGAAAACTAATAGCTATGCCCCACACTGGCCCAGCACCGTCCATCATTTTAGAGTAACGGTGTTCAAGGTGGGAACGCGAGTATGTAACGATGTAAGTAATTCAATTGTGTTAATTGTTTATTTGATTAATAGTTTAACAGGCTCAGAGAGCCATGAGAAATGAATTTAAAATGTGGAGGAAGGTTGAGATGAGAATGAGCTTGCTTGGGAATGTAACTAAGTACACTGTAATGTATCAAAAAGAGGTGTCAACTCAAAAAATTAAAGAACCCAATTTCACTTCATGGTGGTTCACAGGCGTCCCGTAGGTATTTTGGTTCCTGCCATGTAGGCAAAATCAGGAAAATTTATTGTTAAGCAAATTCACTACCATGTTTAAATTAATACTTAATGCTATTCTTTAAAAATCTCACAGTAAAGACTTAGGTGAAGTAAGTTTGAAGTGAGCTGTCGATCCGCATGTTCAATAGCGTCAAGTAGGACGACAGTTCACTTCAAGCTCACTTCAACTAAATTGTCACGGTGTGAAAATTGTTTATATTTGATGGTAACAGAATACTCCTACGCACTAGTGTTGCCAGTGCTTTCAATTATCCATTGTCGTATTGTCTGTCGACTACATGTTATAGAATAGCACTATCGCAATCATAACATTCCCAGCCACGCTAACGATTGTGTTATGATACAGTCATTTGTAGATCTATGCTAACGAGCGTCATCGAGTTCGTGCGATGATCGCTAAAGATGAGTGACAATCAAGTAGTCTCACGACAAATGAACCACGGAGTGTATTTGGTCTAGAAATTATGGGAATGTTAGTTTATTTGTTTGTAATAGAAATGAGATTTATGTAAATGGGTGCTATGTAATAGAGGGCAACCCATTTACAATTGACTGAACAGGAATTCAGACTTCAGAGCCCTATTAAAAAATATACATCATTGTAAAAAAAAATACGAAAAAAATAAGGAGCAAAATTATCGAATTTTCGCTTGTCGCCAGTCGGTTTCATTGAAATTAAATAGGCCCCAGGATGCTAATAAGAATTTCGTAACGGAAAATCCAATATTAGGTACTTTGATCTACACGGGGATCAAATCTAAATCAGGATTCCACGAATCTAACACTGGACTACCAAGCTGGTCGAGGCAGAATCGAAGAAAACGAAAAAATGCTGTTGTATTTCAAAAAAATGGTGTGTCGAAAAAATCACGCCTGACAAAATGACACCTGACGTCACGAAAATCCTACATCGCGGAAGCAAAGACATCCGTGTGGAGGATCCTCCCTTTCAATGGAGGATAAAGAACTTTCTACCCTGATCCTCCCTAAACTTGAAAAATGAAACAGGCTATAATTTGTTTATTTTCAATCACGTCTAACATTCAAAGAACTGACAAGAAAAAAATTGAAATACTACATAGACCACCTCAGGGAATGAGTTCCACAGTAGCTACACAGGTAATCAGCGATCTTGCTCAATTTACAACCAGACGTCACTACAGGATACAGTTAATATGCAAGAACATTATACGTGTATGGTTTGTGACGCCTTTTTCCCTTCATGAGTTGGTAAAACTTGTAGTAATAACGATGTAAGCGACTTTTATGTCATTAATAACTTTAATGGTCCCACGCTTTTTCTTATCCTATATTTCCACTTATTGTAACAATAATTCAATATCTACATAAGTGCGCGATTTTAACCATTCTATTAGCATTTTCTTATCTTAGCAATTCTATTAGCATTATCTTTCTTTATGAAGATGTTCTGTGTAAATGTATATGTCTTTATTTATTTTATTATATAACCGTGCTGATTGATTATTATATTGTGTGGCAGCAAAATTGGTTTTAGATTGTGATATCCTTTCTTCTTTTAATATTATGTTTTTATCGTATGTAAGTGTCTTATGCTTTTTTAAGATCGAAGCACAGATATATAATTTCCTAACAGATAGCAGGCCACTAATCTCATATAGACTTTCAGTAGGGAATCTCCGTTTCTTAAAATACATTATTTTTATCAGACCTCTTTGCGCTCGTTCCACGTCTATAAATTTTGATTTCGCTGCCCCACCCCATACATATTTAATGCGTTTATTAGTAAGGGAACCCTGTACAGGAAAAATATCGCAAGAAAAGAAAAAGTAACAAAACATCTGAAGATCTACAAGCTACCACATAAGGCATTTATTCCTTTAACAGACAAACAAAGCAATTACTCTTTTTTCAACATTAAACTATAAAGTAGTGAACAGAATAATAAATAATAGTTTATCATGGCATGGAAGCAGCAAGCAGCTGTAGCTAGAGGAAATAGCTGATGTAGATAACTCTATTTAATGTCCAATGTCGCTGTATTTTTATACCACCTGCCGTTCAAGGACTATTATATATATATACTAGCTTCCGCCCGCGGCTTCGCCCGCGAGGTATGTCGATAAAAACTATCTCTCTGCCAAATTTTATCAAAATCCGTTCAGTGGTTTAAGCGTGAAAAGGTAACATACAGACAGACAGACAGAGTTACTTTCGAATTTATAATATTAGTGTGGATGTTTTTTTATTTGTATTGATGCTAACACAATTGGTTTAGTTTTGTTTGAATAAAATTTATTTGCACACTCTGTATTTAAGAGAAGATGTAGTCACAAACTTTGAAGAGTATTCATATAATTTGGGCATGTTGGGGAGGACGAATGAAATTTTGAATGAACAAAACATAACATCAAAAATATGTGTGAATGAAATGCATGATAAATAAAAAGGAATTTAGAAGGATCTCAGAACGCCTAAGATGATGCTGGTAATGATGGTATGAAAATGGAACGAAGAACATAGCAAACGTCCAGATTAAAGGAAGAAGAAGAATCACCGGAAATATAGTGCATAAAATATAGTGTTCATAATATAGTACATAAAATATAGTGTATAAAATATAGTGCATAAAATATAGTGCATAAAGCCTTTTGGGAAATAAAAGTGCAGTATTTTTGCTGATTGTACCTTGGCCTCGATGGATGAATGATGGATGAGGTCTACGATGGAACGAGCGTACCCAGAAGATGCCTGTTTTCTCTTGCTTTGAAGGCAGACGGGTTAAACTTATTATGCTAACATAGTTTCCTTATGATACAATACTGAAACAACTGTGGTAATCGTTGATGTAGTATGAATCGGCAAGTATAAAAAAAAACCGGCCAAGTGCGAGTTGGACTCGCACACGAAGGGTTCCCGTACCACCATACAACACAATATTTAACATTACATATACTTAAAATAACGGCAAAAAACTCACGTTTGTTGTATGGGAGCCCCCTTAAATATTTATTTTATTCTGTTTTTAGTATTTATTGTTATAGCGGCAACAGAAATACACATTCTGTGAAAATTTCAACTGTCTAGGTATCACGGTTCAAGAGATAGAGCCTGGTGACAGACGGAAAGACGGACAGTGGAGTCTTAGTAATAGGCACACGGAACCCTAATAACGAGTAGATATAGTACGATGACGGATAGTACATTACTCTTGCAAATTAAGTTCTGTTTCACTGAACTCGTTAACCATCGTCAGTACCTTACTTATCCAACTTCTATTAACAATCAGCCCAAGATCATAAGGCAAGTAGTTCGCACTTGAAAACAGATAATTATATTGAAACTTTTAGAAAGTGTACGAAAGCTTCTGTTAAACTGTCCGGTTATAATGATTCTTGTATTGTAATTTTTTGCTTTCTGTATGTCTTTGGAAGGTTGTTATAATGATTCTGAATATATAAGGCTCATTTTTGTATTGTCATTTGTTGCTTTCGGAATATCTTTCGAAGGTCCGCGTAGTTTCTTTGAAAGAGAAATTGGAATGACTTTCCTGCCCGTTTTTATTTGGTCAACAAAACACGAATTATGTTCTATGGTTTATTTTCATAGTTTTTCTTTTAAACGGCTCGTTTAAAAGACAAGTATCTTTGAACAGTTATTTTAACACTGATTTTGCATCACTGTCAATATCACAGTGATCTTTATCTTCATTTTGATAAGGTTGCTATTGATAGGGTTGATCCGTTAATGCTATTGACAAGTCTGTCAAAATCATTGTGATCTTTATTTTTGCTACAATAAGGTTGCTTTTAGGTTGCTGCTGTCAGAGGTAAAAAAAAAACTGTAAAAGGACTGTTATACAGCTATACAATGAAGCATCACTGAGTATAGAGTATAGCAAAAAATTGATAATACATTTGAGAAATAAAACAAAAACTTTTTCATACACTATGTCACATCCTTGGCCTTGCCTATCCCACGGCAGGTTAATATTTTAATAAATAATTAAAAGCATCACGTCATGTTATTATTCATTTAAAATGCATCGGTACCAAGCATTTGAACATTAATAATGAATAAATATCAAGAAGAACACATTGACTTTGCACCCTGCCGTGCATATTAATAAGACTAGTGATGCTCCGAACTTTCTTTCGGTATCGATTATATCAATTAGTTTAACATTGAATACCGATATTTAATTGATTACTTCGAAGCGAAAGTGTCGCGGGAAATTGATACTGATTGAAGCGTTGGGTGGTTAATAAAAGTGAGTAAAAATTTTACGGTTTGTTTCAAGGTAATCGGTAATTGGCCGTGAAGTAAGTAACCTATCGATTTGAGAATCTGGAGTAAAAGGGAAAAGTGAAAATAAATTGTTAGTAGGTAACTCAAAACAGAACATAAGTCTTTCTAAACTGGTGTCATGATAAGGCAGATAATCTTATTAAAATCATCTTGCAAACGAAAACAAAATTAAAAAAAATACTTCTCGGCAAATTCAAAGAGATCAGTTCTGTTTTATTTTCATTCTTTTGTCCTTTTTATATCAGTCTCACGTAAAGTATATAATAGTTAATTAACTAGTTAATCGTCTGTTAAATGTTACCACATAAGAGCTTAATTAAATGGTCTTAACTGTAATTTATTGAACGCTTTATTTTCAAGATAACGTTTTATGAGATAAATATCTCATTCTGTAGCTACTGTTACTATAACAGTTTTTTTTTTGTGAGGCTTGAAAAATATATCTCGGCCTCTAAGATATATCTTGGCCTCTAAGATTGAATTATTTTATTAGCGAGCTACTAAAAATTTTAATTAAAATTGCCTTTATTTCTTACTAGTATTAAAAATTTATCAGGTTTATAATATTATCGGTACTTAAAGTTACTTATGTAGAGATGAAGTTAACGTTTATTAATAGCAATCGCCTCAGCGGCGTAGCCTTGTTCTAAACCTTTCCACACAAACTCTTTCCCGCATCCATAAGGGTTCACATCTTTCTTTGAAAATGTCTCTCCCTCCACCTTTTATTTGGTCTCCCCTTTTCCCTTTTCCTGTCTCTTGGTATCCATTCCGTTAAACGTTTTGTCCATTTGACATTGTTCATTCTACATATGTGTCCTGCCCAATGCCACTTGGGTAATTGTGTTATTTTGATTACATCCATTATTTTAGATTCCTTTCTGATGCTGGAGTTTTTAATCTTATCTGATAGTTCTGAGCTGGCTACTACTTAAGATTAAATCAATCAATCTTAAGGTAATCATATTATGGGGCATACAATTTAACTACCTTCCTAGCAATAAAAAAAAAATTGGAAAACTAATACTGATCAGCATAGGCTTTATTCAAGATAGCACACTGGGGACTAGACGGTGAAAGACCTAAACATAACAGGACAAATTGAAGAAGAAAGAATGATTCAGAAGTTCGAATTTACTCACTATCATTAACTTAATCGTCATAATTTCACACGAGTACGTAATAAACCTCTTTCCTCGCTCGATACTTGAGAAAAAAATAAAAATAAACTCGATATACTATAATTAACACGTCCCATCCCTAGAGGTTCTCATGGAACGCTTCACGCTAAGCGCACACGACGCGGTGTAAGCAGTTATTAGCAAAGGGCAATGCTTTAAAAAAACAACTATCAACTTGGTAGATCTGGAAGATTCTTTTTATTAACATGGAGGCATTTCTTAGTTAGTATAGGAGTTTGTGTTAAAGTGAGGAATCTTGTTTTACATTTATTTTAAACGCTTATTTTATTATAATAATAATTTTCGAACCGGAAATTACTTACATATAATATATTTTTTTAGTATCGCTTTTTTATATTAAACATTGCCTTATACTTTTGATTTTATGATTATGATCGACACACACAAAATCAACTTTTTTAATATAATGTTGTAATACTGTGTAGTATTGTACAAACCTACTTACATAAATAAACATCATTAAATATTTTTATCATCGACAATAATTTAGTTAGATACTATTTAAGCCACAGGAGGGGCCCGTGGCTAAAAAACAATAGCCGCACAGGTCGATCGGTCAGGTTAAGCTACGCTTGCCGCCGGTTGGTCTGTGGATGGGTGACCATCATCTCTAACATACCGAGACCCCTCCGTGCCTCGGAAAGCACGTTTATCCGTCAGTCCCGGCTGTCATTCGTGGATCTTTGACAGTCGTTACGGGTAGTCAGAAGCTCGAAAGTCTGACAACCAGTCTTACCAAGGGGTATCGTATTACCCAGTAACTGGGTTGTGGAGGTCAGTTGGGCAGTCGCTTCATGTAAAATACTGGTATGCAGCTGCATCCAGTTAGACTGGAAGACGACCTCAACATAGTTGGGAAAAGGCTAGGCAGATGAAGCTCTAAAATAACTTATATTATTATTTATAAGTATGTCGATAAAAACTATCCTATGTCCTTCCCTGGGATGCAATCTATCTCTCTGTCAAATTTTATCGAAATCCGTTCAGTGGTTTAGGCGTGAAAAGGTAACATACAGACAGACAGACAGAGTTACTTTCGAATTTATAATATTAGTATAGTATGGATTTTAAAATAACCATTCACCAAGTCTCATTTCGAATCATAATAAATAAACAGAGTAAAGTTTTGTTACCATTTACTTGGATTTCTTGTCTGCTAGGTGCATTTACAGACAGACAGACAGACACAAGATTCACATCATGCATTACAGACTCGGAACTAATTCTGTATGCCACACATGATATAGTATGCATTTGGTCCGTGTGAATATCGATCCTGCGTGCTATTCACAGAATGTCATTCGCTTAATGAAAATAAAAAGTTTTTTTTTATTGTTTCAGACTATTATTTTCTTTTTAAATTGAAACATCGCTCTGTATTTTTATCGCTTCAGAATAATGTTTACAAGTCCTCAATCAATTTAAACCTTATGGATTAGAATAACCTTATCATAACATCCCGCCAGTATTCCGGAAGGGTTAGGCAGAAGTGTACCTATTACACCGACATTTTGCCAGTTATTGCAAACAATCACAGTCTACTGCTGGACATAGGCCTCTCCCAGGCTGGGCCACAGCACCCTGTCCTCCGCCTTCAGCTTCCAGTCCGTCTTAGCCACCTTCTTAAGGTCGTCGGTCCATCTAGCTAGGGGCGTCCCACACTACGCTTGCCGATCCGCGGTCTCCACTCCTGGACTGGTCTACTCCACCGGCCATCGGTCCTTTGAGAAACATGGGCAGTCCACTGCCACTTCAGTTTGCTGACTATTGCAAGCTATGTCGGTTACTCCGGTTCTTTTCCGGATAACTTCTTAACTGTTGCAAACCACCGGGCACAAATCCAGACTGAACTGATTGATAAAAAACATACATGAACCCTGAAAACATAAAACTCCTGTTTTTGGGCATTCGTGTAAAAAAAGAACAACTGTCGAATAGAATGAAAACTTGGAAATCAAAACAAGGTCCATTTCTCTTCACAAAACAAAACACATCGAGTCCCATTATCAATTTCAACGAGTTATTACGGTCTGATCCACTGAATCTCCCCTCCACCCCCCTCCTCGATCCCCAGCTAGTTCTTTAACACCACCGTTCTCCTAACAACGTCAAAACAACACCCATTCATGCTTCAACAACTGAAGTTTGGTAACCCTACCGCCATTATAAAGAACAATAGCGAATTAAAGTAGGAAGTGTCGTTTCGCGGTACCTACACAATGGTTGGTTCCTGGGACACCACAATGACGATCGTTACTGATTCATTATCAGAACAATGTGTACCGAGAATCGATGCCGTAATAGATCTGGTATCGGGTATTCGGATCATAGTGATGGGCGCGGTATCTTTCGATACCGATCATGTACCTAGCCTTTTCCAAACTGTGTTGGGGTCGGCTTGAAGTCTAAAAGGATGCTACTGAATGCTAGTATTTTGGAGCGACTGCCTAACTGTCCTTCACAACCCAGTTACTGGATAATACGATACCCCTTGGAAGGGCGTGCGTTTTGGGGGACTGTCATATTTAGTTTTGACGTTCGAAAAGTGCTTACTCTCACCCCAATTTTAATAAATTACTTTTAATTTTGATTTTAAGACTGGTTGTCAGACTTTCGAGCTTTTGATGACTCGTATTGACTGTCAAAGATCGAGGAGGACAGCCGGGACCAAGGGATTAACGTGCTCGGCCGACCCCTGCGGCTGTCTGCGCCCTCTGAGAGGCACTCATATATGGATTAGATATGGATGATATTGTTAAATTGATTGACAATGAAAGTCTTGATTTTATCGATATGGTAATGAGTTGCTAGATGATAATAGATGATTGATTCACCAGTTTTTGATTGATTGATGGCTTGGCAGATTGGTTGAAGCTTTGAGTCGTGCAAAGGTCATCATTATTGATTGTGATCTACTAAAATAATCGTTCGTTTTGTAACAGTCAGAAGTACCTACAACGGGCTTTGGTTTATTTTTATTGTCGTCAAAAATGTACAGGTTGGCATCGACGCACATATTGAAACCATGAATTCAGCACATGATTCTAGACCCCTTAGCGTAGATGTTTAGTCAGTTACAAAAAAATATCTGTTTCATAAAAAAGTGCAATACTTATGCTGTCAAAATGTATGTATGGAACAGCAATTTTTTTTATAATAACCGACGACATCTTTCAACGCAGGGGTGTTCAGAAACATCTACTGAATCCATAGAAACCGGTAAAAAACACAATTTTGACATGCTATGACTATATGATAATAAAGGGCATTAAATTCTCCTCCAAATACACTTGGTTTGGTTGTGACAGCAGACTTTTCTTTGGTACAGGGCGCCCTATATTTGACGGCATTCACCTTTTTAAAAATGTCCCCGAATAATTTCCCCAAAAATAAAAAATAAATATTCATATCTCCTAAACTATCAAAAATCGCGGAACATACATGGGGTATTTTCGGATACCCAGGTATGAGGAATCCAAATAATTATGTTTTTTTGACGTCACTAGTTCGACCAGCCTGTATAGATTTGTGTCAATGATAGATAGTGTGGGACGTCCCTCAGCTAGATTAACTCGAACCTAAAAAAGGTTGCCGGGACAGATTGAACGCCGTGGAATGCCGAGGACAAGGAGAGGCGTATGACCAGCAGTGAACTGTGATAGACTGAGTGATTGATGACAGATAATTACAATTAAACTAGATCTAGATAAAAAATCATTAATAAAATTTAAATCGCAATAAAATTATCAGCTGAAGTCGTAATAAAGATTGATCTGTTCATTGTTGCCTCAATTGCCGTGCAAAAAGTTATCACAAATACAGATCATTCATCATTATTTCTGTGATTATAGGTCATTTAGTAAAGATTATTATCGAATTACTGTAAATCCAGACTAATATTATAAATTCGAAAGTAACTGTCTGTCTGTCTGTATGTTACCTTTTCACACCTAAACCACTGAACGGATTTCGATAAAATTTGGCAGAGAGATAGATTGCATCCCGGGGAAGGATAGTTTTTATTGACATACCTCGCGGACGAAGCCACGGGTGGAAGCTAGTACTCTATTATAAAAACTGGAGTAGCCTCTCAACGCCAGTGAGTTCAGAAAAGATAATAAGGTGAAAGTGAAAAACACCCACTTATCTTTCTTAAGTACTTATCTGAAGGTGGAGGAATATACAGAATGATTTTTTTTCGTGATTTCAAAGTTGGTCCCATAATGAAAGTTGTTCATATTAGTGTAAAAATTTGGAACCGGAATATCACCGGTATGACGACGACGTCATGGTTTGATCGTTTTTGCAAAGATAATAATTATGTCAAACCACCATATCTTCCTTGTTGGTCTAGTGATCGCATGAGGTTCTGGGGTTGATTTCCAGGTCGGGCAAAGTGTTATGGGGTTTTTCTTTCAATAGGCATGCCGTCTATTACATGGGACTTCAACATAACTGGAGAAATATGTGAGTGTTACTTTATATTCGTTGGGATTGCTCGTTACAGACAGGAGGTTACGGTTGGGACCGAGGGAGGAACTTTTTAAAGTTCCGGCAACCCGTACAAACTTATTAAAGTTTGCACCAGTGCAGTGATTCGTGAAGTAAGAATACGTAATAGTATCTCTCGGCGTTTGGACATATTTTCTTGCTCCTTGGCGGAATTCCAGAGGGTGACACTTGGTATATTGTCCACTGTGTAACATGTGCTTTTACCCAGACCCGTTACTTGGGACGAGACAATCCTTGACTACTTTTGTTAACTTGGGTCTTACCTGTTACAACAATTGTATGTGTGAATAAAATAAATATTTTTTATTTTTTTATTAATAACCAACTTATATTGACAGTTTGCACCACACTACAAGTTATTAGTCAATATTATAGTAATTACACATGTCATATAATCGTAAAATTAAGTTAAATCATATACTGATATATATATATATATATATATATATATATATATATATATATATATATATATCATATATATATATTATATCATATCATATATCTGACGACACGTTTGTCGCAGTGGTTGAGCGATTGACTGCTGCGCAGCATGTCGCGGGTTCGATTCCCGCACGGAACAAATATTTGTACGACCTACAAGTATTTGTTCAGGGTCTGGGTGTTTTATCTATAATAGGTATGTACTTACAAAAAAATAAAATGTATATAAGTAGTTTATCAGCCATCTCGTTACCATAACACAAGCATTAGGTTGCTTAGCTTGGGACTAAATGGCGTTTTGTGAAATGTCCAAGGATATTATTATTATACTCGTCTGTCTGAATTTTCGGGGCAAATACAGACGTGATGTTATGTTTATTTTTGACCATATTTATTCTACGGATAAAAGATATCTGGCGATTGAAAACCGTAAGGAAAACATCGTGAGGAAACCGGATGTCCCAAAAATTCCAAGACATGGTGACATCTACCAACCCGCACTGAGCTCGCGTATTAGATTACAGCCCTTCGAAGAGAGAACGCCTGTGTCCCAACAGTGGGAACATTATAGGTAGAATAAGTTAATTGAAAAATAAGTCCTAAAAAAAGAAAAGTTGGTTTTGTATGTAAAACTTTTTATGTCACACGGTATATTTGTAATGAAAACCCTGTTATTTTTATGTTATTAACACCCAACACATTTGTTATGTAACATCCATAACATTTGTCATAACATAAATAATGTATTTATGTTATGTATTAATTGATTAGCGCTATTCTATTCTCCGTCTATTCCGAAAATGTAGTTCAATGAAATTCAATTTTGATCACGTGATGACTCGATGCAGCCCTACAGAATTTAAAGTAATTTTATTTGGAAGACATAAAAGTCAGCATGAGGGGCTTGTGGCTGAGTAATAACAGCCACACAGGTCGAAAGATCAGGTTAAGCTACGCTTGCCGCGGTTGGTCAGTGGATGGGTGACTATCTTTACATACCAAGACCGCTCCGTGCCTCGGAAAGTACGTTAAGCCGTTGGTTCCGGCTGTCAGTCGTGGATCTTTGACAGTTGCTGGTGCGTCAGAAGCTGAGTTTCGTATTACTCAGTAATTGGGTTGTATAGAGGCAGTCGCTCCATATAAAATACTGGTACTCGGCTGAATCCGGTTAGACTGGAAGCCGACCCTAACAAAGTTGGAAAAAGGCTAGGTAAATTTACAGTTCCACTTTACGTTTTAACCGCTTACACCGGATTAATCCGACAAATATTTTCGTGTCCATTTCGCCAGGGTCGTTTATTTACGACCAAATACCACAGCTCGTTTAATCTGCTTTTTTATTTAGTTCGTTACGCTGTATTCTATCAGGTTTTTTTTTAGTTTTTTTTTTCGGGCACGACAACTGATATGAAGTCGGGCGGTTAAAAGGTTAAGTAATCAAGTGTGGCATACGCAAGATGCTTTTTTTTTGATGGGCATAACGTAAGTTGCTTCTTATGATCCCGTTGTAGACCAAAATAACCTTTCTCTTCATCTACCACAGAAGCTGTATGCTCTTATTTTCATGTACAGCAACCAAACATAATCCATTCCCACGTTAAAAAATAACTGGCGCTCTCAAAAACCGTTGCATGCGGCATGCGCGTTGATCGATATGAATCGAGATCAATTTTGTGGGGCGATCGCTAAAACCAGTTTTTTATCGGTCTCGACAGGAAGTTGTTAATTCATAATGTTTATATCGAGTGTTGGTACCGAGATACCAGATATAAATTTTTGTATTCCCATCACTATGATGTGTGAGGGCAGTTTATCATAGATGTAATTAATTTACTAAGAATTTACAATTTTTATTCCCTTTTCAGTTTAAATTATAATTAGGAAAATGGGATTTCAATTATCTTTATGATCGGTTATTTTCACAAGTTTTTTATGCTCGAACACTGCCTGCTTTGTACCTAGATGTAGTAATTATTTATGAAAAAGATGTTTTAAATACTAAATTACTATCTTGGGGAAAATAGACAGTCACTTTCCCGAGAGAAATCTGATAAAATCTTAAGATAAAACGGAAATCATAAATTGAGCTGGACGTGCACAAATACTAAAATACATCTAGCCAAGACACGGAATCGATGTGCAAACTGTTACCAAGAAATTAGCACACGATTCTAGAGTCCTCAGCGTAGAAATATTCAAAACAATCTACTGTTTTATACAAACGTATAAAACAGTACTTACACGGTCAAAACGTATAGAACAGCTGAATTTCTTTAATAACCATGGTTACAGTTTGCGCATCGATGTCCGTAAGACCCCATTTAGTAATTTAATTAAACTTTCTAACCTTTGCTTCATTCATAAACTAGCCAACTACTATTATAAAAGCTCCGAAAGATATCCTGACACCCAACTCTTGTACACTTCACAGGACAATATAAAAGATAAGTCCTAAGGCTCTCCCGAAACAATAGCTTCGTCTCTAAGGTCACCAAACGAATGTCAGCCACTTAGGACAGGACACAGTGCTAACCAAACAATGGCTCTTTGTCAAATGTTCCCACACTGTAATAGTATATATAACTGTTTTAGTAATGACAAGTAGAAAAGTGTTTATCTGTACTTACTATACTGTACTAAAGCTGACGTGTTTGTTTGTTTGAACCCGCTAATCTCTGGAACAGCCAGTTGGATTTGAAAAATAATTTGAGGTAGGTTATAGAATATTCAACATCACGTACAACCCTAAGGAGTCAAGCAAAAAAAAAAGCGAAAAGTAAGTAACAGCGCGGGCGGGCGATTCTATGCGACGCGGTGGGACGGGGCTGAGGAAGTTTTATAAATAAAAATGGAGTTTTTATTTTAGTATAAATATAATAATAATATAATTATTTTAGTTGTAAATAAATTAGTTTTAGTTGAGTGGTGTTATTTGGTTTTCAAAATTCTGTGTTGTATAATTAAATGTTGCAAATAGCTGATGCGATTTTCACGTAGGTCAGTTTAATGCATTGGCGCTAGAAGTAACTCCAAACGTGATAAGAATCCTACATAGAAGAAATCTGTGTCAGAATTTGAACCTTTTTCTAATACGAGTAGTACCTGCAAAATGAATCCTGAGGGCCTTAACAAGCAGCGGGATTGTCCGAAAGTAAAATAACGGGGCTAAGGAAGAAACATGGATAGGTTTTAGTCAGTAAGAGTCTGACACTCCCTTCCGCTCCACCCAGAGCGGGAGGAGTCATTTGATGATTTTCCACCCTCAAAAAAAAAAAGAGCTTTAACAAGTGACAATCGCTTTCAAAGCGTTTCGTATTTCTACGACTTTCAACGGGATGGCTTTCAGCGGGATTCCATACATTTTTTACTTTTCCATCATCATTATCGCTGTTAGAATGTCACTCTCGTTAGTCTTTCAATGCGTTAGAGGTATGCTACAATATGAGAAAGCAATTCGACTGCTAAAATATTGTCACTCAGTCTTCCTTACGTTGCTAGCTTGCCATTGTAAGTACCTTTTTACACGGCATGGTTCCACGGTACGGAGTGTAAACTGCGCCGTAGAAAAAACGTGTCCGTCAACAAGCTTCCATAGTGATCCAAACAACACTGACGACCGTGCCTACACACGGCGAATAAACCGTAGTTTTTCACGGCAAGATAAACGTCCGTGTACAAAGGGCCTAAGTACCTACTCACAGTAAAACAAAATTAAGAATACCTCTTTAGTTCGGCTACATAAGAAACCCATTAATTTTGACAAGCTTTCGTGCAGCTTTGTTAGTTTTCTAGGCAACTTTCTGAAATCACTTGGGAAAATTTACAAGTTTTACTTGTTCACCTAATTGCAAAACTTAAATACATAGGAACAGCTGAGGTAATTGTAACAGGTTTATTTTTATACGTACAGTCCTCGTTTTTATTGAAACTTGCAAAGATAGGATCGTCATTGATATATTGGAGACTAACTTCCGCCCGCGGCTTCGCCCGCGAGGTATGTCGATAAAAACTATACTATGTCCTTCCCCGGGATGCAATCTATCTCTCTACCAAATTTAATCGAAATCAGTTCAGTGGTTTAGGCGTGAAAAGGTAACATACGGACATACAGACAGACAGATACTTTCGAATTTATAATATTAGTATGGAAGTATGGATAGATATGTTTCTTTATCATTAGGTTACTGTACTTTTTTAAATTCACGTATTTTTTTAAGAACGATTGCATTCTAGTCTGTCTCAATATGTCATAAGTACTTGTATATATAATCAGCCTATACATTTTTCTGACTGCTGGAACACAGACCTCTCTGTGAGAGGGAGTGGGCCATAACCGACCACACGGGCCTTGGGCGGGTTGGTGGGTGTCACGTCATGCCTTCGAATTTTTTGTTCTAAAATATCTCTATTTACCTTAATTTTTGACAAGTTTTTGTCATTGACTGTCGGTTGACATAAGATTGCGACTAGATTTTTAACGTTTTTAATTACGGGAATTGGCTTTCTGATCACTGTGTATCTAGAAACGTCTTAGCATTACGCCTCCAAATATAGAAAATATAGGTTTAGTCCGTTAAGCCTTCCCGTTACATCTTTATATCACCGGTCACCCCATTATGGAAACCTAACTACCAACTTATAGAAGAAACAGTTTGATTAAGTAACTAATTAAGTGACTTTTTTTTTTCCAATTCCCACATCGGAATGCAACTTAAACTCGTCAATTGCTGTTAATTTATTCTAAACGGTCGTGTAATAAAATGGCGGGAACAAACGAGTTGTAATACTAACTACATGTTTAGTAGGAAGGTATGTATAAATGACACTTGTCTAATGTCCTTTACCCATAAAAAAGTTACAAGTGTAAAAACCTTTTTTATTTGTATTGACGATATAGTAATGGGACAAAATAGGCCAAAATAAAATTATGTAAAGTCATCACTCATCAGTTAAGTGATCATTTTATATGTAATAATTGCTAATTTCGGACGCAAACCAATCAATGAACTCAAATCAGCTTATCTTCGTCATTTGTTGAATAGGAGTGTCTTTTGAAATGCAGGAGTTTAACTTTTGAGACCTAGTTTCCATTACAACCAACTCAGAGTTTTAGTCATCTGAAAACAAGATTTAATTTTAAATGAAACCACCAAAGAATATTCAAAATTTAATATAGCAAACACTTGTACCACCGACTGTATGAGAATGAATCCAATACAAGTTGAAACCATGTGCTATTGGGATTTAGCATGATTTGATTTAACTACGAACATTTTACAATTCCCCACAATTCTGCTACATGACACATGCTATTGTATTAATTTATTTAATACTCCGCCTGAATGAGTACAGGAAACTGGTATGAGCAAAATATTTGCGTTAGACTGACGCATAATGGTCTGTCGTTAGTTGTTTAGCTGAATGGTGACTTCCTTCATAAATCTCAGGAAAATATGGGGGAAGCAATGGTGCTTTTAAAGAGCTAACACGAGTCACAATACGTCTGGCTCACTCGCAGCAGTCGATCTTGCTGAGAAGCTTGTTGACTCGGTAACTTATGACCGGATCAGGTAAAGAAAGAAAGAAAAAGAAAGAAAAATCGTTTGTGTAAACAAAACGCACATTACAAATAAAAAAAAAGACATAAAATATACACAAAACGTAGTCAAAAGCCTCGTAATCAATCTTAAAAAATGTTGACAATTTTGTCCATTGGTTGATGCACCAAAGACAACACACATTAATTTGACATTGACATTTGACAATACAAATCATTCCGTGATGCGCCCGCGACACTGGCATTATAATACTTTCTTTTCGGTTTTAGGTGACACAAAAGAGAAGAAAAACTGCTCTACAGTGCAAAAAATCTTAAATTCATTCATTTATACACTGATAGTAACGCACAGCCTAAAGTGAAATTTTGCAGAGTTATTTACCTATTTTACGAAAGTAAGCGCTAAGGAAGGATTTCTGTAAATGCACCCCTAAAGGGTTTAAAAAAAGGGGGATGAAAGTTTGTACAGAAATTCCAAATTTTTTCCGATTGAAAATCCTATACGGCACAAAGCTGCTTGTAATATTATAATTGCGAAAGTAACTCTGTCTATTACAGTTTTATGCCTAAATCACTGAACCAATCGTTTTGAAATTTGACAGATAGGTAGCCTGGGACCTTAGAGGATATAGGTTACTTTTAACTCTGGATATTTGTATTAAAAATAATCAAATACAGTAAAAATAATATCTGTGAATTTAGTTTTAGCAAAAGGAGTGCATAAGGATCGTAACAGGTGGCGTTCTGTAGTTTTTGCCTACCATCATCGGAAGAATGATGTGAAATACAAAATACTCGCAGACTAAGTCGCGAGAACAGCTTGTAGGTTTTAATGTATGAGATCATAGATAGATATACTCGTAGTTATTATAATGCAGCATGTTATGTTACCAGCTTCATTCAATCATGAAAAATGTCAAGGTAAACTTTAAAAACGTGTAAAGGATATGTGCTTCCTAGCGGCCAATATATTTTGATGTTGTTAAATTGAGTGAGTTTGCTTTTTAAAGTCATACCCTATAAACATAAAGTACCTATCCTTGGGTTAGTTTTGATGCTATTTGTGTAATAATAGTATACTGCAAAAGTGAATTTAAAAGTTATTGATAAATCTTGTAGAGCTTCAAGTTGGCTTTTGTCTCTCAATATGTAACAAAGGAGATGTTTCAAAATGTATGGAGCCTGGGCCAGGTCCTTGTACACTATACAAAAAAATAGGAAAATTCATTTAAAACAGTTCTCAACTGTCCAATTACTTTAAAATGGCTTGTTTTGCTGGTAAACACAAGAAATTACACTTGAAATTGCAACACACAACAAAAACCCGTCATGGCGGTAAACTGTCATTTTGATTGATTAATGACGTTTGACATGTTTATTTCTGTGGAGGAAACCACACAAGAAAGTCGAAGTCCTTACAACACAAGCCGGGTAACAGTCCAAAAACGAAAGCTAGGTAAACAGATGGGAAAGAAACGGTATTAAATCCAAAAAACGAAAGCGAGGTTGTTAAAAAGAACTCCTGAAACTCAAAACAAAACGAACACAATCACGACCGACGACAAGACGAAAGTGACTGAAGTGACACTTTTGTGACAGCTAACAGTTCTATTTCTATGATCAATGGTTAATTGTCCTTGTTTTTAAGCACAGAGTAACTAAATCGGTGAGACGCCATGTTGAAAGTCGATAAAAATAATTGATAAGTATCAATTCACTACCAGAACAGTATACATTTAATTGAATTATCTGTATTTTTCCTGAATTCTATGGATTTTTCTCTTTTTTTTGAGTTACTGTACATAGACCTGGCCCATTTTGAAACATCTTTAGTTTTTTTTGTTTTTTTGGTTCCGTACCCAAAGGCTAAAAACGAGACCCTATTACTAAGACTCCACTGTCCCTCTGTCTGTCTGTCACCAGGCTGTATCTCATGAACCGTGATAGCTAGACAGTTGAATTTTTTACCGAATGTGTATTTCTGTTGCCGCCATAACAACAAATACTAAAAACAGAATAAAATAAATATTTAAGGGGGGCTCCCATACAACAAACATGATTTTATGCCGTTATTTTAAATGTACTGTTAAATATTGTATAGTGGTACGGAACCCTTTGTGTGCGAGTCCAACTCGTACTTGGCCGGTTTTTTTTCTACGCCTAGAATTTTTTTGTGACTCAGGCATTGCTATAGGTGATAAAGAATTGGTAATTTTAAAACGCCAGTTAGTCCTGTCTAGTCGATAGTTAGTGGCATCCTCACGATTAGCGATCATAATTATTATAATTAATTGTACAGACATTATTTATAATTATGATGATAATATTGCTACTAATATTTCTACTTCAATAAAACTACCAACTAACTAACCCAATTATATCTTTCAACGTAAGTTTCCAAGTAGACCAAATCAATGTGCTCCAGATGCTTTCCAAATGACATTCCGTAGAGGTAATGACGGACCGATTGCAGTAATCAGGCGAATTATGAGCGAAGGCTAAGATATGATTTGCAAGTACCGTACACGGATTTAGAAGTAACGTAAGTACTTGGTAATTTGGTAGTTGAAGAAATTGGGTAAATTTTGAAGCAGTTAGAAATTAATTGAACGGCAAAGTATGGTCAAGTTTCTGGGTCATAAAATGAATCTGAAAATCCATTAAAAGAAGACACTAGGACCGTCAGAAAGTAGCTCGATACTTCAAAATGAACGGGTTTCTTCCGATTAATTAACTTTTTAAGGCAAGAACATTCATTTAGTCATAGTTCGGGCCCTAAACTTATATTATGTTCGTTAGTGAAACAGAGTGGGAAAGGAAGCGCCCGTACCTTCGGCCGGAATATGGATTTCGTGCTTAGAGAGTAGACTTCCAAAACCCAGTCGTCGAATTCAGACTATAGATTAAATAATCATAGACAGTGACCAAAATGGACGACGGTGTAACCACAAATGGTGACATTTTAACCTAACACGTTACTGCTACTTTTTCAAACGGTCCTTAGAAATCCTAGAGCAAAAACTTGAACCTTTTTATCTTTTTAGTTTCAATCAAATAGATAGCCATTTATTTTACAGTCCCCGTATACCAAGGGCAAGCCAATTTAGGTATTAAAAAAATCAATGATCGTAACAGTACAGAAGTCGTGACATTTTTTTTTCTAAAGCAAATAACTACTCCCGTTACCAGGCGACCATAATATTGTAGGAGGTAGATGACCGTTACGAGAACAAACTTGAACTATCACCTTGGCAATCGAAATTAACCTTTACTTCTTTTGAGATAAGGTCGGTGTTGACCGCATATTTAAAATTGGTTGAGAATGTTAGATTGTGTAGTTTGTAAAATGAGTAGCGGGAATGTTTCTGAAGGAGAGAGAGTGAGATTGATGGCAAAGTTATGTTTGTCTAAAGTAGAATGCTTCTGTTGACTCGCTATTGGCTTCTTGTGGGTTCAACATAATGGTGTGTCGAATGGGGCAATCTGAACTTTTTTAATACATATTTTTTTGGCTAGTTTTTAGGAGCATTCTGTTTAAAAAGTTTTAAAAAACTTTGCAAATGATTGATAAATCAATTATTATTTAGTTGCATCGATGATAAGACGCTGCTGTTATATTTTGCAATTCACCGCAATTTTGCAATAAACGGTGATATTCTTTTTATTCCGTGGCTCGATGGCCCCGGCTGTCATTTATAGATCTTTGACAGTCGATACGGGTGTCAGAAGCCCAAAAGTCTGACAACCAGTCTTACCAGTCAGTGTAACCAAGTAACTGGGTTATGGAGGTCAGATCGGTCCAAGTAAAATACTGGTATTCAGCTGCATGCTGCTGTAACGTTGGAAGCCCACCCTAACATAGTTGGGAATAGGCTAGGTAGATTTTTGAAGTACAAATAATCATAGATAACCAATATTTTCGGAAAGTACTCAAGAACATCAGTTAGATATAATAATATAATAATATAATATCCTTGGACATTTCACACAACGCCATTTAGTCCCAAGCTAAGCAACCTAATGCTTGTGTTATGGTAACCAGATGGCTGATAAACTACTTATATACTTTTTTTTTTTTGTAAATACATACATATTATAGATAAAACACCCAGACCCGGAACAAATACTTGTAGGTCGTACAAATATTTGTTCCGTGCGGGAATCGAACCCGCGACATGCTGCGCAGCAGTCAATCGCTCAACCACTGCGCCAACCGTGTCGTTATATTAACCATAAATATTTTTTTTGCGGTAGGTAACTCTTCCAACCGCTACAAGCCGCCATGTTGGATTTTATGTGACGATGATAGCGTATATTCCCTAGAAAAACATAAACCCTAAGCTTAACGGATAATCAACATTCCAAGCCATATTAAAACTATAAGTACTAGGAAACCAGCATACCCTAGGTGGTGTACGTAAATATTTTCTAGAAGTAAAGTGTTGCAGGATATCGCACATCAAACGCGCCGCCTGCGCTTACGCACGTCCCGGGGTGACATAACGATGCGTGCAGACGCCCGATCGGCACCTTTGTATCTCTATAGGGATCATGGCGTCACGTCATGATGAGGAGAAAAACGGTTAATTTAAGAATAAAAAGATTTTAAAAGAGATGATCTTTATTCGCATTCATAACGTACCTAGTTATGAAAACATAATTATTTTAGAAGTATATATGTTTATTTGTATGTGTGTAAGTATATTCTCATAATATTTGTCTAGTTTATTAAGTGAATTGTTATGTGTTATTTTTTTTTGTCTTCTTTACTATTTCACACGCTGTCTATATCTCTCTATTTATTATCCTATCGCAGGTATGCTGGAAGAGATTTCTTATGAAATAAGCATCACCTTTGTACCTATTTTTCTGTTCTGTTTTTTTCTTGTCTGTTTTATATGTGTGTACATAAACGGTAAAAAATTAAAATAAAAGGGGAGGATCCATCAAGTCAAGCTTAGCTGAGATGAGCGTAATTACACAGATTTTTCTGTCTTGTAAATTCTGTGCCAGCAACATTATGACTGACTCTGCTGTCTATGTCTGTCAGTATATCGATTGTTTGCTTATCCAAGCTTTTGTCAGGGTCAACTTTTTAATAGTTCCAGCTGTATCTACTCTACTGCGCCCATTCAATAATATGCCAATTGCTAACAAATGCAGCTTAAAAAATTGCTCGATCTTTTGATTTGAAATAATTGAATGTATACTTTGAAAGAAAACCACCCTTACAACTACGACCTAAAGACTGTTACTTATTCTTATTCTGTTGTTGATCATGCGGTTGACAGTACATAGTTATAATTATGACCGTACGTGACAGGTGCGCAGGCGCAGGCGGTCTCGCAACACCGTGCGTCGCGTCGGGTGATACTGTCATTATAATTTGATTTTTAGTGAGTGTGGAAACATTCATGACTGTACTCATTTTGATGGGTTTTTCTAAGAATTTAATTGAATCTTGTGCTTGAAATTTTAATAGGTTATGAGCGTTTACGCCGTACGGCACTTCATACAAACTTTCAAGCCCTTGTTTTTCGAAATGAATGAACCGATTTTAATGAAACTTCTACGCATAAGCTGGATACAAAGGTCTAAAAAGTTACTTAAGAACATTTTCTGAGCGCTTAGGTAAAAAATACCCTGTAATGATAAACGTAAGATGGATAGGTAAGGAAATCAGATGAAAAAAAAAAAAAATAGCTGTTAGCTACGAGTAGCTGTAGGCATCCTAGAATTACGGCTTGGTTCCCCGTGGTGACTATACCCGGTCTCAGTCAGGTGTCATAAATTTCACTTCTAGCGAGGGTATAGCGACACAAGCAATTTTAGAAAGAAAATACATACTTAGATGTTTAAACATTAATTTTGTAGTAGTCATGACTTGAGTGAAAATCAGTGTTTTTTAGGGTTCCGTACCCAAAGGTTAAAAACGGGACCCTATTACTAAGACTCCACTCCGTATTTCACAGAATGTGTATTTCTGTGGTCGCTATAGGTATTTATGGTTTATTGATAAGGAAATTCTTAGTAGCATTCATTTGTCTGAGATTTCTGGCCGGTTAATGGCAATAGGCTCCTCGCCACTAATTACCCACATGGGCTAGAAATATGGGTGAAATATGTTTGTAATAATACACACTTCCGCTTACCCCTTCGGAGAATATAGGCGTGATAGTTTATATATTACTTATGTATTCAGAACATAATATATTGCAACAAAATTCACACGAGAAATAATATTCATAATGAGGTTTCATTTAAAAGATTATCGCTACAAATCTTCAATTTCAAATGTGGAACGAAAGTCGGTATCGAATGTCACACTGTTTTGCTTTTCCTGTACCACGAGACTCGATGACACACACCACAGTTCTATATTTCATATACATTGCGTACTTCTTCGTGACTTATCGAATTGTCGGGCGAAGATATGCGGTAATGTATTACATATTATACAGTAAGGCAGGTGTAAATCGATTTCTAATCGAGTTCCATAATCCAATTAGCGGTTTTCGCGATCGCGTGTGTTTAAGAATGCGGAATGAGTGAAAATGTGTGTGTAGCTGAAAATGCAATGTCATGTTTGTTAGGGGTAAGCAGAATAGTAGGTGTAACTGTTTTAGAAAGTAGTTTTAGTATAATTAATTATTTTTAATAATGCAAGCTCCATTTTATCGATGTGTGTTAGAATAGCGTAGGTATTTTTGTAACAAATTGAAGGCTTATTAAACTCAATTCTTGACTATTGTAGGACTAGAATCCATTACAGAAGTTTTCCTGTAGATGATTTTAAAGCCAAAATCTATTTTGAAAGCCAATTCTCGTAAATTAAAACGATCAAAATCTAGTCGCAGTCTCATCTCGGCGACAAACAAAGGTGTAAAACTTGTCAACATAGGGAAATTAGAGGTATCTTTGAAGATTGAGACTGAGATCAGACTGTGAACGGTCTTAAAATTACGAGAATTGCTCTTCTGAGAGCAAATTGACTGACCAAAGACAACAGGCTTCAAAAACAAATAAAACCAATTTAGCTTCTTAATTATGTACAGACGCCAGCACATCAACCTACTACAATCTGTCAAAATTCTTTGATAGATTTTCAACTTTATCGCTAAAGTATAAGGTTCAAAGTTGATTGGGAAAATTTGACAGTTTCGGGTAGGTTGATGTGCTGGCGTCTGTACCTACTTATCTTATTTTCTTTTTTTAATCTAAATCTAATGTGTATCACATACAATGTTAATGTACCATACCATAAACCAGAGTATAAGTATACAGGGTCAAAATAAATTAGCTAGCAAAACTCCGCAGACGTGATGGGTATAGATATCCAAATATGAAAAAGTAAAAAATAAATTATTTTGATGGCTTTTTGTCTAGGGTCATTGACTGTAGGTAGAGTAGAAAGTCGCTTGAGTTAGAGTAGATAGTTTAATTTTGTGTAATTTTCTCAGACGAGATTGATATCGACATCTACACATAATAAAATAAAAGAAAATAGATTTTCTCAACACATAATGCAAGTAACAACACGACCAGCAGACGTTGACCCCAAAAAAAAAACATCAAGTCATTAATATTTCATCGTGTTTAAATATTGATCTCATCATGTCTGCAGAGTTTCGCTAGCTAATTTAATTTGGACCTGTATGTTTACATTTTTATAACTTTTTCAATAGTGCTAGTCACTCTGAAATCAACTTAATTGCTATTAAAATAAAGTTAATATTTGTTTAACTTGAAAAAATATGAATTTGAAACGTAAGTTTGAACAGACATTACATTAAATTACAGCCACAAAGACTCAATCGGCCATCCAGTCAGTTCAAGAGCACTTTTTGTGCCAATATTTGTGAAGCGCAAAAACTGATATCTGTGATTGATGTAGGTACCGGTGTGCTTATAATAATACTTCAGGTTTTTGCTCCAGTTTGTAGTTGATAACATCACTAGGCTAAAAAAGCTTTAGGAATTATGTCATTTGAGGAACATGGCCTATTAATAAATGCGAGGAGAAGGGGAAGACCAAAGAAACGATGGATGAATTGTCAGTGTGAAAGATGTTATGGCTAGGAAGGGCACCGACCCCAAATTAATTGGGATAAGGGCGACAATGGTACGGAGATTTTGAAGGCTTTGATTCCAACATCTGTGACGTTTTTTTAGAAATCAAGTTCTCATGCACACGCACAATGTTACGTATGTATACTGCTTACAAGAGTGTCCTTGGAATTTTTGCCCATTCTCCTCCATAGAGATCTACGTTTAGGAATGAGCAACTAGCTTCAACTTTCTGACTAACTGACCGAATCTTTGACAATTCAAAAGTGCCTGTAAATGGTTTGAGAGAATGAAAGAAATGCTTTAAATTTGAGTTCGTAAAAAAAATAAAAGTCGTTTCGTAGCAATACATAATCAGCTTATAATGTTCCCACTGCTGGGACACTGGCCTCCTCTCTGTGAGAGGGAGTGGGCCGTAATCCACCACGCGGGTCCAGTGCAGGTTGGTAGATGTCACATGTATTCCAATTTTTGATTCTAGGATATGCCGGTTTCCTCACGATGTTTTCCTTCACCGTTTGAAGAGTAATGTTGATGAAACAAAGTAAAGCGCCTGTCTGGGTTCGAACCTGCGACCTACAACTCGTAAGTCGCGGCCGTTACCACTGGGCCACCACTGCTCTCACTGGGCCACCACTGCTCTCACTGGGCCACCACTGCTCTCACTGGGCCACCACTGCTCTCACTGGGCCACCACTGCTCTCACTGGGCCACCACTGCTCTCACTGGGCCACCACTGCTCTCACTGGGCCACCACTGCTCTCACTGGGCCACTACTGCTCTCGTTCGTTCGTAGTAAATTTTGGCTCAATATTACTTAGATGCACAGAATTCGTAGGCGACGAGGTTAGAAGAGTGTGTGTCTTTTTACACCCCGTATTAATAAACTCTACCAAGAAATGTATAATAAACATACATAAACAAACAAACATACATCATAGGTATGTTAAAACATAATATTCTGACATGACGTCATCTATTGTTATGTCCATCAATCATCAAGTAATGCCACGATCTTGATCAATGACGAAAAGCTTTAGCATAGATTATCATATTTGTATGGAATATTATAACGTATGGAACTAATCAATAGACTATTCACGTTCGAAGGTACACTAGGATTCTGTTTGTCCTAGGTTATATACAAATATATGGTAAGATAAATTTTGTTGACCACTGGAATATTAATTTGGAATGTCAGATTGTATTTTGCGTGACTGTTTGTCTCGTCAATCGAATGCCGTTGCATAGAGATCGTTCGCCGTCAATCTAATGACATATATGCATTGAGACTGTTCCTCGATATTCAGATAAAGATTTTGTAGGGTCAGCATAGATACCGGTGTCTGTTATTAATTTATTAATTCAAGAAAAAAGGCTTCCCTCACTCTTTCCACTCCCTCTCACAGAGAGGAGGCATGTGTCCCAGCATTGTTAACATTATAGGCTGATTATACGTCATCATTTCAGCTGAAAGACGTCCACTGCTGGCCATATAGGCCTCCCCCAAGCACCTCCACTTCGACCGGTTCTGTGCATCCTGCATCCAGCGGAATCCTGTGGCCTTCACAAGGTCATCAGTCTACCTTGTGGGAGGCCTTCCAACGCAACGTGTTCCGATGATTATGCCTATGTGAGATGTGAAGCCTAATAAAAAGGAGATCTAACTTTTGCCCAAACTTTTGAAGCACAAAAACTGAATGCTCAGATACTGGACTAACAACTTGATAACCATATAAAATAAATTATACAAAATATTTACGACGCACAATGTCAAATGATCGATTTTAATGATACAGCAAATCATGTCTTTTTACAAGTTAAAAATAAAGACTTAATTAAATAACATGAAAAAACTCGTCCAGCGGTAATAAATTCCGAATTTTATTACTTGTCAACTCAGGGTTGCCCAGATCACGTATTTAGCAGGTGGGCGATAGTTTGCGAAACTAAAATATTAACTAAATGTGAGAAAAATAACTGTAACCTCGTAACCTCTAAGAGCGAGATCTGCAATTAATGTTATAGTTCATTTCAGTGGAAAGCAAACGAGCCTTTTTGGAAAACAAGAATAATATATTTTATTGACCACAAAACTCTTCTAGTATGTACAGACGCCAGCACATCAACCTACCCGAAACTGTCAAATTTTCCCAATCAACTTTGAACCTTACGCTTTAACGATAAAGTTGAAAATCTATCAATGAAATTTGACAGATTGTAGTAGCTTGATGTGCTGGCGTCTGTACATGGGTTTTAAGGTGTAAAATTATTTATTTTCTGTAAGTAGGTTTGTACAAACAGTTTTACACGTCAATAGTTTGCAGGACATTAAAACTTCACCATTTCGTAAGTAAAAATTTTACGCCTCAGTCACAATAAAACTTTGTTTGTTCCTTTCCAAACGCTGCAAGCCCTACTCCCGAAATGTTAATTTCAGTTTTCAACACGACTTCACATCAACAATCCATCATGCTCCAACCAGATCTGAACCAGTTTCATTAACATATTAAACATTACATAATTATCACCATAACCAAATTGATATATTGCTTTATCCATAACTAGTGACCCGCCCCTTTTTACCACGGTTTTTACGAGTTGACAACATAACATAACATAATCAGCCTATAATGTTCCCACTGCTGGGACACAGGCCTCCTCTCTGTGAGAGGGAGTGGGCCGTAATCCACACGCGGGCCGAGTGCGAGTTGGTAGATGTCACATGTCTTCGAATTTTCGGTTCTAGGACATGCCGGTTTTCTCACGATGTTTTCCTTCACCGTTTTGAGAGCAGTGGTGATTTGGTGATGAAATAATTTACACAAAGTAAAGCGCCTGTCTGGGTTCGAATCTAGATATATGAAAGACATTTCCATGGTTCGAACCTACGGCCTACAAAACATCGAAATTTATTTGTTATACGTAACTTTAATATTAATGTTACATACAAACCTTCCAGAATAAATAATGTGTATTATGGTGAAAAAAAATTGTTGCGTGGTTTTTAAGACAACGCGCGGTCACATAAACAGACACGAAAAGAGACATTAATTCATAATATGTGTAGATAATGAGAGTAAACATTAAAAGAGGGGCTTGTGGCTAAGTAATAACATCCACACGGTTCTATCAATCAGGTTAAGCTACGCTTGCCGCGGTTAATTTGTGAATGGGTGACCATACAAAGGTTTACATAACAAGACCCCTCCGTGCCTCGTGAAGCACGTTAACCCGTTGGTCCCGGCTGTCAGTCGTGGATCTTTGACAGTCGTTACGGGTCGTCAGAAGCCCGAAAGCCTGACAACCAGTCTTACCAAGGGGTATTGTATTACCCAATAACTGGGTTCTGGAGGACAGATAGGCAGTCGCTCCATTTAAAATACTGGTATCAAGCTGCATCTGGTTAGACTGGAAGCCCACCCCAACATAATTGGAAAAAGGCTAGACAGATTATGATTGATGGTATACATTGAAGCTGTCACATTTACCGATAAAGGTTATGCAAGATTGTGAAACATTGTTAAGATTGTAAATTATCTGTAAATGCTAATCCGATGGAAATGCATACATGTTTATTTAAATGAAGTTATATTTATGATTTTGTTTTCACTTGAGAATGTAAGAAGAAATTGTGTAAGTGTTCATTTGCATGTTCTCTGGAGCAGTGAGGGTCCAGTGGTAACGGTCGCAACTTACGTATTGTAGGACAAAGGTACGGTACGGTTACGGATTGTAGGTATTGTGGGTCGTATTGTAGGATAGGGGTTCAAACCCAGGCAGGTTATTTCATCACCACTGCTCCCAAAACGGTGAAGGAAAACATCGTGAGGAAACCGGTATGTCCCAAAATCAAAAATTCGAAGACGCACTGGGATCGCGTGGTGGATTATGGCCCACAGAAAGGAGGCCTGTGTCCCAGCAGTGGGAATAATATACACTAATTATGTGTATGGTCAGTATAGTGTTGTTAAGTTTTATTATAGAGTAGCGCTTATCATGTCTAAATCGTATATCTTGATGTCACGTGGAACGTCAAATAGCTGTGGTATAAACATCTCACTTACTGATCTAGCAGTCAGTGCTCAGTGCCTATTGTGAATAGCTTCAGTAAGTGCTCCTGATATTGGCCATGCCCGTCATCATAAGGCAACGACCCGGGTCCTATCATGTCATTCAATTATAAAGACAGCATAAAATTGGGACTGTCTTTCAAGTTTTGGCAAAGCCTTCAGTCTTGACTGGTTATACCAGTCAGCACTGAAGGCTCGTATGGGCCAGGTCAAACAACCCGGCCTATCGCAGTCCACTGCTGGACATAGGCCTCTCCCAGGAGCGCCAGAATACCTTGTCCTCCGCCTTCCGCATCCAGTCTGTCCCAGACACCTTCTCAAGTCTTCAGTCCATTTACCTCGGGGGCGTCCCCACACTACGCGGGCCAGGTAGTATGATTTAAATCCTCAACACACTTTTCAATCATCTTAAAATAAACTATAGAATCCTACAAGTACATAACTAGTACAACTTAAGACACCTCGTGTCTCGTGTGAACAGTTTTGTCATACATTACGAGGCTGCTCGAGCGAGACGTGATAAATATCCGCTCAGGCGCAGCGAGATCTATGCCTAGTGTCTGTTTACAATGTTCATAGAAATAGCAAGGTGTGAACATTCTTGGTGAAAATGGACATCTTCCTACCCGTCGGATATCCTGCCGAGCACAAAAACAGAATAAAGATGATTCGGTGGTAGAACTTTTCTCCCCATAGTCTCAAGTTAAGCAAATATACCCTGGGTCTTAAAGTGCCAAATGCGTGGATTTACTTACTAACTAACGTTCTGAAATACGTTATTACCTCGTAAGTTTAACTTATTAAGAGGAAATGCAGTCACGTGGTCGTTGGCGTCCATTTCAACAAGACAAAGGGACATGATAGTGGAAGTTATACATGGTATCGTATTGATATATTTTTTTACCAGTCTTACCAAGGGGGTATCTTATTACAAAGTAATTGGGTTGTGGAGGTCAGATAGGCAGTCGCTCCATGTAAAATACTACTATTCAGCATTTGGTAAGACTGAAAGCCGAACCCAACATAGTTGGGAAAAGGCAAATGATGAATGATTATCGAAGATACAATAACGGTTAGTAAGTCATTAGAAATCTGACATATTGGAGATTGATGATTGATGAACAGTGGCTGCTTCCCGATTATATCAGGTTTTTGTGACATAGATTATCTAGGAAGGACCATTTTAGACCGGAATTACGTGATGACACCAATAATCTCATTTATGATAATCGTTTGATAAAAATAACTGCGAAGGAATGTAATAAATTTTGTTCGAATTTGTTTTCTCCTAACGATCAAATAAATCAGGATTGGATAATCCGTCTATTATTTTATTATGTTTATACACATGTTTAATTATATTACGTGAAAATTATCAAGTATAATTATATGCATATTTATGATTTTTTATGATGTAAGTGTGGCCTGTGTATTGTAGATTGTAATCTAAATAGGTGCATATTTTAATACTAATAAAGTTAAGTGAGTGAAGACAGTTTTTGATAGAGTTGTATCCTTTCTGTGTAAATGTTGTTGTATATCTAAGCTCAGATGAGAGGTAAGGAGGTGATAAAAATCAGTTTTTATGTCGGTCGAAAGATAATCACAGTTCTGTTATACAAATAAACTCACCAACCGATGAATATTGCATGGACATACCTGTAAACAATAACATATAATTATTAGCAAGCAAATTATATATAAGTAGAAAAAGATAAGGTAGGTCTGTATATTTCCAGTAGGTAAAGGAAAAAACCATACCTAAAGACTTTACAAAAACTTAAAATTAAAAAAAATTAGAACAATCGCAATAAATGCTTTAAAAAGGATCTGCCGGTCGATTCTGTAAAAATCTTACCGTGAAAACTTAGGTGATGTGAGTTTGTTTTGCTAGGAATTGACACTATTGACAGCTCACTCCACGGTCACTTCACCCAAGTTATCACGGTAAACTTTTTACAGAATAGCACTGCAGATGTACCGGACGAGCGTTATTACTGGACAAGAAGGTAGATCTCTCCTTAAAGTCCAGGCGGTGCTGATGTCCTGCACCTATAGGATCCTGGTACGTTCGTGAACAGTCGATGGCTATAATCAACCGCAGCGAAAGGAATACCTAACAGATATAAAAACACTAATGATAATCTAAAATAGCAACTTTCGTGAAAAACATCTGTCTATTTTATGTAAAAAGTAAACCAGCCAAAATAATAACCATAAATAAAAAATAAAACATCTTTACGGAAGACATAATTAAGCCATCATTCACGTCGCATGCGCAGACGAATTAGAGATAAATCATAGCGCACAGTTACGTCCATTTTAGAAATTGTTGCTAATGGGTTAAAATTGTAGGTTGTGACTGTAGATGAACCAAAATATTGCATAATATTATAATCTGCATCTTGATCTGATTTAAATTTATATCATTTAAAATATAAATTTATTAAAAAATATTTTTTTTACTTCTCTTTTTTGTCTTTGGAAGCTTTTTGATTGAATAATGATAAATAAGTAGTTATATTGTACATAAGCCATAAAATTCATTTAAAAAGTGGTGGATTATCCCTCGCACAGTGAGGAGGCCTACCTATATCCAATCACTGGAAACATTGTAGGATGATTATGCTGATTCTTATGTTAGCCATAAAAACGAAGTTTGTACCCGAATATCTAGGGTTTCAATGATTGAAATTACAGGATATAGAAATGGTGTTTTTCTGATTATTAGTTTTTCTCGTAAGGTCAGTTTTGAATGACTATTTCTATAGTTATAGTCGACAAATTCGACCTCCACTGCTCTACTTTTTTTTTGTTTTGCGATAAAGTACTTCGTTTCTACACTTTCTTTAAAAAGCTACAGAACTACTTAAAACGCATTATCATAGAAATCGAAGATACCTTTCTATTCATCTATCCTCTGCTCACAATTATTATTTTTTAAGGTCACCCATTGAATAGGAATGAGTCGTCAATATTTCTACTTATCATCAATGACTGTCCATTTGCGGTGAAAGTGGTTATTGTTATGCATATCTGTTGGATTTGTGACTGATTATCACAGGTCTGTGGAGTAATGAGGTGTTTTACATTATGGCAGACCGTTTTTTGTTACGGTTTTCTATAGAGCTCTTACTTCATTCGAAGTGTCTGTTTGTTTACAAGTTTTCTAGTAGGTTAAAGTGAGTTCAGGGTAATGAGTTCTGACTTGCGTCAAGTAAATGCTAAAAGCTGGATGTCTTAGAGTCCAAGTTGTAAAGTCACTGAGTTGCCGGTAGCTAAACTTTATTTGAAGCAGCGACACACTTGGAAGATCTACATTTTTATACGGTGTTTTATTTTATTTATTTTTTCACTTCACATGTGTATTTTTTCACAAGGGTCTAAAATTTTTTGTAAGATCATCTTTTTAGAATTTTTTAAAAATCTTTCCTGGAACGCTCCGAATGCGATTTCTATTTCATCTGCCTACTCTTTTTATTTATATCTGATAAAATAATATCCTACGTCTATCTGCTAACTTCGAGTTCATTCGATTGAAGATTCCTCCACATAACTAACCAGCATCCAGCCACAAAGTGCGTAAAAAGAAACGCAAGAGCTTCGTAAACGCGTTCCATTATACGGGCACCGGTGCTGTATCAAAAGTGTTGTGGTTTGTTCATTATTATAGCTGAGGTTTTCAATAATATCGCAAAATGCTTGAGCTATCGAACGTGAAAGTTTGTAAACCAATTTTGTTTATAGATGAGGGTAATGTGAAACGATTTAGTGAGAATGATTTACCTGGGGGAAATTGTTAAGATGAGTTGTTTGTTTAGTTTGTGAAAGTTTGGATAAACCAATGTTGAGGCGATCCGTCTACTTTTAAGCTAAGTGCAAATTACGGCTCCATCGGGCTGGCTGCAACCCATCGCATTTTCGAATACAAAAAAGCGCGATGCAGCCCGCCTGTAGTGTGCGATAGTTTATATAAAATGTACGAAAGTCTTGCAGTAGAATTTTTTCAATGCGGCGGTACGACCCGCCTAAACGTATCATAAATGAAATGTACAAAATCAAGCTATCGTCTAAATGATGATAGCATGATTTTGTAAAGCTATAAAGAAGATACAAATCACGATTTTCATTACCGATGTTTTCATGACTTACCTATACAAATTTCGTAAAATCTACATCTATTCTGCATGATCATCATTCAAACAGCATAGACCTGATAATCTTCTCTCAAAACATAATAATAAACATACAAACCTACCTACTATGAGTTAGTTTTGTGAAAGTTAGATTGCAATAAATTTAATTTAACACATTTGGAGATGGGCGATATGAAAACATAATATACTTATTGCATAATACGAAGATGATCCATGTGTAGGCTGGCTGTAACTTTGATTAAACTCATAATTATTACCCACTATTACGATCAAAATCAGCCCACATAGCCATATAATATTTTTAATCATACTTTCCCATAGACAATATTGTTGTTGAATTTTTCATCATCATTTATTATTGCCGAACCTTATTCCAACAACAAATCATACACTAAATTGTAGATGCAAACTAAAAGAATGCATTAAAATGACCTTCCTCACTCGTAAAAGCTTAGGTATTACCCACAATGATGTCCGGATCATCTTGATTAGTAAATTTTTTACTCTTTTATTTTCCCACTCTGTAATCAGCATTTTGTTTTGATTTTTGTTTGTTGTAATATGCCAGTGTCGCAACACCTACAGATTAATGAGTAATTGTTTTTGGTCCCAGGCCTTGACATCAAGCAATGGACAAAACTGGCAATTTTTTAATGCTTGAGTACTCGTAGGTCTCAAGCGGTAAAAGGTTAACAATTTAGTTGACAATTTTAAATACACAATGTATTTTTTTTATGTGAGGTTTGTTTGTTAATTGTTGTTTTCTTAATTTTTTTTTTTCTTACTGACAGTATAATTTAACCTAGTTCCAAACATAAGATTTTCTTTCATACAGAAATATGATCTACCTACAGTCATTCTCTTACCTCCAAAAGTTCTAAAATTGAACAACTGTGCGATGCATGATTATATATTTTTTTTAAATAGGAGAATATTGTTTTCCTTCAGACGGCTTAAGTGTTTTTCAAGCTTTAGAACAAACCAAAGACATGTTATAACGCACCACCGGGCTATGTGGCAGTAAACTATGTGTAGGTATACCAATACGTCGACAATACGCCATAATATTGGAACTCATTACAAACAGAATAAAAATGATCCAAACGCATCGTGTGATACCGTTCGATTGCTAATCCAGTTGAAAAAGATCGCAAGCGCACAACAGTTACACATTAATTTGCCGTTATTAAAATTGCAACACACTTTCAAACAAACATACTTTTTGCGCACATAAAACTCAATTCCATCTCGATTTTCAACTCTATTTCTTTCATCACAAGGATGGAAGAACATGCGAATTTATTTGTTGAGTAGTATTGTTAAGTAAGCAACAATAGAAAGTCACGTGGGTGGAATCATGTAATTTAATTAAGCGTTCGTGATATATAGTAATAATAATTGCACTCATATATGTAACGGAAAATGCCTAACATTAAATATATTGTAGCGCGTTAGAGCGTTAAAAGGCTTAATAAAGCGAATACTTGAGGAGAGTGCGAATTCTTAAGGAGAAACCATACGGTTTCACAAAAGGCCTGAAATTCATCGACTACAGCCCACTGAAATTAAAAAAGAGGAAATTAAAACGGTGTTTTTTTCCATATTGCAAGAAATCTTGAAATTCTGGCTCTACTACATTTTTGAATCCACTATTAAAAATCCCTTAAAAAAACATTCAAAAGTAATGTGTCACATTATTTGCTACTTTGAAATCTAGCAATAACTTAGTTTAGCTTCAAGAATTTCTACGAGATCCAAGAAAATTCTCCGCACAGACGAAAAGAAATTCCTGAGATATCATTAAATTATCTTAAGATCAAGCTGTTGACAGATATTAATTACTGAACTGTAAATATTTCACACTAAATCACTACTTTCCTGCGCTACATCTATTTGATATTATTTGCAATTAATTGTAAAGATTATATTAATATAACAGGATTACGAAGATTATATCTACTGGCAGTCACTTGTGAAGCCAGGGCTGCAAACTTAAATTGTCCGTATATTCGAATCACAACTGCCAATCCTTGACAGTTGTATGAAACGATTATAACCCGGCAAATTGACGAAGGGTGTCCATTTACTTGACAATCAATTTTCCTGTTAGTAATCTCCTTACTGATAGGAAACGCAAATAGCGGGTTATGGTCTTGTTCAGCTTTTTTTTAACACTTAAAATACAAGTTGATCAGTAGAATCGGAAAAATGTTGGACGAGTGACAATTTATCCTATGACTTTATACAGCGTGTAAGGTTAATTGAGGTATATACTTTACAACATAAAACTCTGAAATATGAAAAAACTAATCAGCTGTAACCTACATTTTGTCGTGTTATGTGAACACAAATGTCGCGATTTCAAAGTTCTTCCCGTAGTAAAAGTTGTTCATTGTCATGAGTACTGCACACCCTTAAATTATGTCCCTATTTTAACCAAAAATGCTGTATAGTCTAGCGGTGATTAAACAGTTATATTCAGCGGAAATCTAGGATGCGAAAATCTGTACTTAAGCAGAGTCTTCTAAAATTGCGAATATCTGTGATGCCTTTTAAACAATGAGTTATGATGCTATGAGGTATCTGCCAGATACTACTGTTACTGTTACTACAGATACTACTGTTTACGACGCTCATAATAATAAACCTTTAGTTGCTTATAAAAAATGAAGAGCGGAGACTATCTCACGGCATTTTTAAATTGTATCCCACATAATATTCCCAAGATTAGAATTTATAGGCCACCTGTGCAGAATTCTATATTTTTTTTCCATGCAAGCACAATTTGAAACGATATATTTATCTTATGAATGAACGCAGGGACCAACTAAGGAATCCAGATGCAATTATTACCATAAATACAGGCAGATGTAACCCTTTAAAGAACCCGGTTTTGCATATAAATTGGCGGCATTATAACCGCCATATATGTCCGCCATTTTGTATTATATTCAAATTCAGAACGCTTGTCGCGTTCGTTGCAGAAATGTCATATTTGAATTGGTTTGAATAGTTTGTGTGTACTGTTTGTTTAGTTGATCTTTTATGGCGCTGAAATGTTGGTAATTTCAAGGCTCAGAAGAGTTGAATGAATACATGTACCTAAAACGTATACATTTAAGACAGTATTAGTGGCAGATGTTGTCCTGGTAACTTCTTACTGGTCGAACAAAGTTTGAGAAGCAGTCAAGGAATCTGCTTTTCCCAACTGTGTCGGATTCAGCTTTCAGTCTAACCGGATTTTATGTAGAATGACTGCCTCTGTGACCTCCACTACTCAGTTACTGGGCTATTTGATACCCCTTGGCAAGACTGGTTGTCAGTTTCGGGCTTCTGACTACCCGTAACGAATGCTAAAGATCTACGTATGAATGACAGCCGGGACCAACTGCTTAACGTCCTTTCCGAGGCACAGAGTGGTTTTGGTATGTAATGGATGGTCACTCATCATCAGTGTTGAACATCGACCCGTGTGGCTGTTATTATGTAGCCACGAGCCCCTTCAAAGTTTGAGAAGTAGTCAATCAACACGAAAAGAAGAAGTTTATCTGCCACAGTTAAACTTCTGCACAACTTTAAATTTTCGTTGTGTTTTAAAGAGAATCTGACTATAAAATAATGCTGACTTAGAAGTCAGATTAGATAAACATTCAGGAACTGAGATAACTATCATGTAGCACATTTAGCCTTGTATTCACCAACATTTAAATCAACTGATTAAATATTTAATTAGTTCTGTATTTAAAATTTCCTTAGGAAAGACATAAACCAACTGTTTAAATACCTAACCGGTAGTTTGAATGTTGGTGAACTCAGGCCCAAGGCCTGTAAATCTAAGTAATGTAAACAAAATACATTAATTCACTCCGTTTTCAAAGATCTACGTAGATATAACTATATTCCATTATATGACCATCATTAACGGGGTTTAGCGCCATAATTAAATATTAATATCCTACAATAAACAGTCGCGACTAATAGCCCATAAGTATGGTTTATACTGCCATAGATTTAGCGTGGTATTAGTAATCATTAACCGAGAATGATCTATTAAAAGTACCCTGCGCGAGCGCATGTGCCACAGAGTAGGAAAGTACAGAAGGCTCACAGGAAGCTAATGTATAATAGCTTTGTCGACGCTGAACCAAAAATTTTCTGAAAAACAAGGACTAAGAGCTAGCCTCGGTTTTAAGTAATTTACTAAATAATCTATACCTACATGATAATAATGATAATTGATTGACATGGTTTTTGGTCAAGAGCACCGCATTCACATTGAGGGTCAGTGGGGTCAATATACGCCATTTCGCAAGAGGTGTTTGTCACATTGCATCTTTTAGGTGGGACGTAAGAGTATTTTGCTTCAGTTATAGTTTTAATCTAGTTTGGCATTGCATATGTCGCAGCCAACTGTTTAAATTAGCCGTTCAGTTAACCGCCTAGCCTTTTAACTAAACGGCGGCCGTTCAACTAACGGCCTAAATAATATCCAATTACAGTTTAGGTTGGAAGTCTGTAACCAATCACGCGCGAGCCGAATTGGTCGCAGTAACTAACCCGACCAAAGGGGTTAGGTTAGTTTAGAGCTGTGATCAAGCGCGTGCGAGCCAAGAGAGCGAAGCGAGGCGAGTAATACTTCTAAAGGCCAGGCAGTTAACTGAACGGCTAATTTAACCAGTTGGCTGCGACACATACATTGCATACAACATAGTGTATGTATGCGTGGTTCCTTTCCTGATTTGTGCAGAGTTGAGCTTTTGTTATTGTCTTTCAATTTAACATGCGGTAGGTGACTGTCGTTCACCGGAGTTTTCGATGTTATTAAAGTAGTTTATTGATACTAAAACTTGGTCTAGTAGACTAACTCTAGATCAGCGATCATAAAAATTAAACGCTTCATTTGTCCCTCATCCTTATCAGACGGATGTCGATATTCGCGAGTTGAGTTCGTGTTTTTCCGGACACGAATGATAAATAAGGGATTCTTATAAAAATTGGAAAATAGATTATTATTCATGCAGGGTACAAACACATGAATTTTACATAGTTCACCTGTTGAAAAAGGAAAAAAAAGGTAGAGGGTACTTATAAGTGTAACTAGCTGCGCCCCGCGGTTTCACCCGCAAAAGTTTCGATCCCGTGGGAATATCGGGAAAAAAGTATCCTATGTGTTAATCCTGGCTATAAACTATCTGTGTACCAAATTTCATCCAAATTCGTTCAGTAGTTTGTGCGTGAAGAAGTAACAAACATACAAACATACTCACAAACTTTCGCATTTATCATATTAGTGTAATACTTTATTTTATTCTCTAGTTGTTTGTCGTTACGGGTGTTACGTAATACACTTTCAGTAATAATGGGTCTCATGTTGACAGTTCAGCAATATTCCTTGCGTTATTTACGTTGTTGAGCAGCCAAGTGTTTAGAACATAATTTTGAAGCAATTGGTTCATTAGAAAACCAGCGTCAGCCAGCATCTGTCTGGCATTAATACTGAAATGAACCTGTTTGGCGCCTCCGTGAGGCACACACTATTGTTGCTTAATTTTTTTTTGTTAATTTGGAATTTTGTGTTTCACGAACTGTGTCCAAATAATTTTTTTATTCTTTCTTTTCAAAATGATTCAGATTGAGATTGATAGTATGTTACGCAATTAGAGTGCTGATAAACAGTTTTACCCAGTAACTGGGTTTTGGAGGTCAGATAGGCTGTCACTCCATGTACAGACGCCAGCACATCAATCTACTACAATCTGTCAAATTTCTTTGATAGATTTTCAACTTTACCGCTAAAGTATAAGGTTCAAAGTTGATTGGGAAAATTTGACAGTTTCGGGTAGGTTGATGTGCTGGCGTCTGTACAATACTGGTATTCAGCTGCATTCGGTTAGGCTGGACGCCGACTCCAAACTAATTGAGAAGAGGCTAGGCAGATTGATTGATTTCTCCCTATTTTTACCCGACTACACACACAAAAAGGAGGGTTATGATTTTGACCGGTATATATTCCTTTTCTTACTGAATTTCTGTAGCTTTCAAAAAAAACATCACGTTAATTTAATTATTTTCAGGAATTGCTTTATAATCTTTCATGTCTACCACGAAGGAAAGTGTTTAAATTAACGAGATTATACAAGTATGGCTTGAAGATAAATCTGATTAAATTATATACCATACCATCGTAAAGAAGATAATATAAAGTTTAATTTTACGGCCATTCTAAAGTCAATCATCGGCGCCTTATTCCGATTATAACAGAAGAAAACGTTAACGATATCAACTTTACTTTACCATAATATGCATCCGCACATTAATTAGTATGGACAGTTTACCGTCTCTACATTGCTCTACAAGTCTACATAGAGCCAAGCTATTAGCAAAATATCTTTTAAGCCCCGTAATACGTCTACATAATATATCATATACAAATAAAATTTATGTGTCTGTTTGTAATGTTAAAATAACAGTTTTTTACTAAATGGATATGAAAGTATAATTATACGGTACTTATAATAAAAAAAATTGTCTATCTTTCTGTCTGTTTGTTCCAACTAATCTCCGAAACAGCTGTACCGATTTTGACGGGACTTTCCCTAGCTTATAAAAAAATTGGGTTTCGCGCAAAAAAATTAAACGTTTTCGGATCATGCACACCAAGTTGGCAACTTGTTGTGCAACATAAAAAGCTATCCCATTTTTTTGTTTACTAGAACATTAAATAAACGGTGATAAACTACTGTAACAAGTAATCTGAATTCGCGATTTATTAGCCAAAAATATAAACAACTACGAGTTTATGCTAAGGTAGCCCGCAAAATTTAAATTTTCTTACGTTACGCAAAATTTAAACTTGATATGTTAGTCATCATCTGCCTAGCCTTTTCCCAACTATGTTGGGGTCGGCTTCCAGTCTAACCGGATGCAGCTGAATACCAGTATTTTACATGGAGCGACTGCCTATCTGACCTCCACAACCCAGTTACTGGGTAATACGATACCCCTTGGTAAGACTGGTTGTCAGGCTTTCGGGCTTCTGACGACCCGTAACGACTGTCAAAGATCCACGAATGGCAGCCGGGACCAACGGCTTAACGTGCTTTCCGAGGCACGGAGGGGTCTCGATATGTAAAGATGGTCACCCATCCACAGACCAACCGCGGAAAGCGTAGCTTAACCTGATCGATCGACCTGTGCGGCTGTTATTATTTAGCCACGGGCCCCTCAAACTTGATATGTTACTGTAATCCTAAAATGTCAAGATTTCATGAAATAGTCATTCGGTAGGATTACTTGGTCTTAGAGAGTTGTGTTGATGACTTTAATGATTATAATTCTGTAAATACATATTTGTTATGGCCGCGAATCATATTTTAATCAACGTAAAACTTAGTACTGGCCAGAAAATTGGAAAAAACGTAAAAGAAATTGAATTTCGCGGGCTACCCTGGCGTTTTCACCTTAAATCCTACATATAACTTTATCAATGCTATATAGTCAGTAGTCACTCTGAAATCAATTTAATTCCCATTAAAATAGGGTTGTTATTTGTTTATTAATTTGAAACATAAGTTTGAATAGACTAGAATTTAGTAGAAATTAAATAAAAAATAAATCAATAAAATAATTATATCATCATTATCACCATCATCCAGCCCGACTTACCCCACGGCTGATAGGCCTCTCTTTTTTAAGTCCGATCCCCATGCTCCTATGCCAGCCTCATCCAAATTTACCCGCGATGGCATCAATAACTAAATGCATACAGTTAAACCGGAGAAGGTATGCGCTTCGGTAATGTTCGTGTTTCCGAATTAGCAGGAACGTCGCGCCACAAAGCGTTTTGTTGTGCCGCGATTCATAGTAGTTAAAGATAAAGATAAAGATCACTTTATTTTGCAAATATGGGTAACCTCAAACGATGACAAATAACATATAATAGTACAGCCATATTTTACCACGTAGGCAAGCAAAAGATTTAAATAAAAGTATAACAGCTTATAACTAAATACAATTGTAAAATTATTACACACTAAATACAATTTCAAAATATTATTATTAATTATGTACTAGCTTAAAAACTCTTTCTCTATTATTAACTCCTTAATATTATAATATGCTTTCGCCACTAAAAAGCTTCGGAGTCTCTTTTTAAATAATGAAAGCGGAAGCTCTTTCCATGTCTTCGGCAATTTGTTATAAATAACTGGTGCCATGCAGTAAACACTTTTGCTCATAAGTGCAGTTTTAGCTGGCTCCAGACAAAGCACACTATTATCGCGTCTATTACGGGGTGCTACATCTGAGAGTCGTCTAAATCGACTCGGATTTGTCTTTACAAACACAGCTACTTCAAATAAGTACAGACACGGCAATGTTAACAATTTGTAATTTCTAAAGTAAGGTTCACAACTGTCAGTGGGTTTAAGTTTAAACATCGCTCTAATACATCTTTTTTGTGCCTTGAAAGCAGTCTCTCTTTCAGTCGAGTTTTAGTTCACCTATAATTACGCGTTTGTATGAAGGTGTCTCTCTGTCAGGTTACCTACTCCTGTCACAGATCGACATCTGTCATTCTAAAGTTTTGAAAAGTTTCTTGGAATGAGGGTTTTCATGAAAATTCCCGACACCAGTTGGCGCCACTTTGATAAGAGATCATCCAATATAAAATATATGATGTCGATCACCATTTGTTTCGTTCGTTCGTTCATCATTCAGTCACGACTAAAGAAAATATATTCGCTTTGACACTTGTGACAAGTGCCCGGACCTGACGTCTCAGTGCTGCCATCTAGTAAACGTCATTTTTCAAAAACCCTCATTGCATTGAGTTGATGAGATCTCATAACCGTGCGTTCGTATTTCTGAAGATTGACGATGATTTTCGAAGCTCATACTTTCCCTTGGAGATCTGTCTATACCAATGTTACTCCTCCACCTTGCTGTCATACGGCGCTGTGCTCAATGGAATAGCAACATAATCTGGTAAGTAAAATTATCATGTTGCAACATGATAATTTTACTTACCAGATTGCTTGAATACTGCAACTTTCGATGCTGCCACACACATGCAACAACACAAAAAACATGTTGTTCAGTGCTGAAACAGTTAATTGTTGTAATGTTGATTAATACGACGCTTTAGTGACACCCCAGCGCCTCTCTAGGTGGGCCATAATTAAGACCATTACCTAGAAACTTTAGTTAAATTAAGTTAGAACTCAATTCTCTACAATTTCCCGCTCTATATTTTACTAATTATAATACGGTAAAATGTATAGCGGTAAACAGTTGAAATATAGGTTACAGGAAATCGTTTCATTAGAGTTTTGTATTAAGTATAACAGTCTATAACATAACATCACGCCTAAATGGCTCGAGGCGTTAAGCAGAGGTGCACATAAAGTGCACCCACATTTACGCTATGTTTAAGTCCCCTTGTAATTGGGGCCTATTGCAATCAACCGGGTCCAGGCAAAACATGACGCCGACAACGTTACGTGTATAGCTATGGCTATTTTTAAGGTTTTAATAATTTCGTGTATTTTATCTATGGGCCTTAGCTGCCTGATTATAAAATAATTATTATTACTATTTATATTATAATTCCAGACTCTGGGCTGCTACTGAGAAAATCCAGATGGAGAAACTTAGTAACACTACCCGACCTGGGAGTTGAACCCGGGACATCATGCTCAGCAGTAGCTCTCGTGACCACTACACCAATGAGGCACTCTGTTCTAATATCTTTGATATTATATTACAAATATAAGAAACGAAGTCTAAAATTTAGTGTAAAATTCTGTCTAGGTATATCTGTTCCGTTTGTCTGACAACTGTTACATTGTCGTTGAGATTTTTTTAAATTTATTTTTTGTGACTTTTTCCGAGCCTCGGAAAGCACGGTCCCGGCTGTCATTCGCGGATCTTTGGCAGTAGCTATGGGTCGTTAGAAGCCCGAAAGTCTGACAACCAGCCTTACCAAGGGTTATCGTATTACCAAGTAACTGGGTTGTGGAGGTCAGATAGGCAGACGCTCCATGTAAAATACTGGTATTCAGCTGCATCCGGTTAGACTGGAAGCCGACACCAAAATAGTTGAGAAAAGGCTAGGGAGATAATGATTATTTTATTTATTGTAACTAGTGAATCAAGAATTCTTTAGAATCTTATTACTGGCAATATTTTAATTTTAAGCACTATAACACTATGTGCGTGTTGTCACTACCATAATTAGTCCTTCATTTATTTTTAGGAACTTACCAGAACAGTAACTTAGCCTCCTCCAATCTGACTTCTGCCAATCCCACTCGAAGTGAAGCCAACAATGATGAGAATCAAACGTAAATTTCTATAATTTCCAACAATTTCTTCGCCATTATTTCCGCGAAGTATTTTTCTAGCGACGCATGCTCGCCTGGTATGTGTGAGAGTACATTAATTAACTTTAATAATGATCACTATCGCTGTGCAAGAATGTCTTTTAATATTGACATGGAATTTCTTTGAGAGGGATCGGAGGTGAAGGGAGCCGTTTCATGAGTGCACTTTTTCATAATCATTCATAGAGGAAAATTGAAAATATTATAAGCAATAGCGTTTCAAACAGTCCTTATCTATGTGCACATAAAAATCCTTTCCATCCTTTGGCTATTCTGACATATAAAGAAAGAAGAAAGAAACAGTGTTTATTGGGACTCGAACAGGAAGATCACAAACTTTAAACTAAACGCAATCTAATAGAAATAAACAGATCCTCTCAATCTGTGTGGTTCTTTCCTCAAAAGACCATCACAGACATCGATCTACATGGTCTTCATATAACCTGACCAAGATTATGTCTGGACTTTAAAAGAGACTGTGACTTTAAGAGAGTTTGTTTCGGCCTTTCTTCTCAGAGTAGTCAGATAGGAAACGCCGACCTCATCTAGTTTTATAAAAAATATGATTGACGTATAAAAGTGTTTGCAAGAGCAAACATATTTACAAAAATAAAATCACTTATGAAAAAAAATATTAAACGGTCAAGCTCTGCGCGTACCCTATACAGTCCGATACAATAGAAAATAAATTGTGTCTCTTTAGCGGAACTTGAGAGGTCAGAAAGTCCTGTACGAGTTCAAATTATCGAGTATAAATTATTAATTATCATTATAATGCAGCGACATTTAAACATTATCATTATAATGCAGCGACATTTAAAATAGCTGCTCATATTGAAAAAATCTCACTCTGAAAAAAAAAAAAAAAAACTAGAACCGGGAAACATCAACACAACAAGCTTGGTGATCAATGTTCTTTCCTTCTTTGTATAACAATAAGCTCTAGTAGTCTAATAGGTGCAATGGAAAACAATAATTTAGGTATAATTTTCTTTATTTAACTTGATTTAAGAAAAACAAACAGCGGGCTAATTGCGAACACACACTATTAGTAGGAATGGCATTTATTTTGACAGTTGTACAACATTCATTGCGTTATTTACGTTGTTGAGTAGACAAATTTTTCGAACTTAAGAAGCAATGGATTAGTGATATCCTTCAAAATTATTCAGATTGAGATTGATCTTGTGTCACGTTATTAGGGTACAGATTCTACGAAAACTGTTGACGAATAACAACCTTATGTACCTACTTATACAATTATATATCTGGATTAGGATATATCCTACTATCCTACTAATATTATAAACGCGATAGTTTGTGAGGATGGATGGATAGATGTTTGTTACTCTTTCACGCAAAAACTACTGAACGGATTTCGATGAAACTTTACTGTAATATCCTACTATAATATTATAAACGCGAAAGTTTGTGAGGATGGATGTATGGATGTTTGTTACTCTTTCACGCAAAAACTACTGAACGGATTTCGACAAAACTTTACAGTAATATAGCATATACATCAGAATAACACATAGAATATTTTTTATTCCGATATTCCCACGGGATCGACACTTATGCGGGTAAAACCGTGGGGCGCTGTGACTATTGGAAAAGCTCTTGAATGTAAAAAAAAATAACATTACAAAACGCCTGTAATCGCCGAAGAATCAAATGAGATTCAATTCAGAGGTGTATCTATAGTACACCCACAAAAAAAGTCAGTATGTGAAAAATAATAATAGATTGTAAAAAAACATGAAACCCGCGATGTTCTGTTGTGCGGAAAAAGTAATTACAAATAATTACTTACAATTATTCACTTAGCAGAAAATAATTGAATGCATTTTATGGCTAATTAGACGGCTTGACCTTTAAGGCCTAGGTAACGAGTTACCTAGAATCTAGATCATTCAGTGCTTAAGGGGGAAGCGCTAAGCTAGCCCGCGAAATTCAAATTTTCTTACGTATTTTGCAATTTGCTGGTCAGTATTAAGTTGTACGTTGATTAAAATATGATTCGCGGCCGTAACAAATATGTATTTACAGAATTATAATCATTACAATTAGTAATACAACTTGATATGTTAGTGTAATCCTAAAATGTCATGATTTCATGAAATAGTCATTCGGTAGGATTACTTGGTCTTAGAGAGTTGTGTTGATGACTTTAATGATTATAATTCTGTAAATAAATATTTGTTACGGCCGCGAATCATATTTTAATCAACGTAAAACTTAGTACTTGCCAGAAAATTGCAAAAAACGTAAAAAAAAATGAAATTCGCGGGCTACCCTAGCGCTTTCACCTTAACATAGTCTTTCCAATCACTGGGCGTGCTGTATATTTCAGAAGGCCAATTCTCGTAAATTAAATTGTTCAAAATCTAGTCGCAGTCTCATCTCGGCGACAAACAAATGTCAAAAACTTGTCAAAATGTAGGGAAATTAGAGGTATTTTTTGACAGATTGAGATTGAGATCAGACTGTGAACGTTCTTAAAATTACGAGAATTGCCCCTCTGGTGTAAGGCGTGCTACCTCGACAGGATTCGGGACGATTCGGCTCAGCCCGGCGTCAAAATTATACATTCGATTTTGCCGCCGGGCCTGTGCCGAATTATGCCGACCCGAACAAGACTAACGAATTAGGTAATAGCAGTTATTTTTTATTTATTTAACGAAGTATAATTTTCTTTTACATTAAAATGTGGTCCTATTCTTAGCCATTTATTTCTTTAAAATTGCTCGTATAATTATACAAATTATATAAAAAATATCGACAATAGATTTTCTATGTCGCGTGTCCATCATTTTCTATTTACCGTTTAGGTACGTTATTCCTCATATTTACATGTTATGATTACATAATTAACGCTAATTACGAAGTGACAACATGCTCCTTAACGTTACAGTATCTCAACGGAAAATGTGAGGGAATACTCGTATAACTGTCTTTAAAACGTGTGATTTACTTTAAAGAGTTTACTGTCATAATGTATTGTTAAATGACTATTAGAACAATTTATTGAATGATCAGCCTATAATGTTCCCACTGCTGGGACACAGGGCTCCTCTCTGTGAGAGGGAGTGGGCTGTTATCCACCACGCGGGCGCAGTACGTGTTAGGAGATGGATTTTTGGTTCTAGGACATGCCTGTTCCCTCACGACGCGCGACGTCTTCTTTCACCGTTTTGAGAGCAGTGGTGATGAAATAATTTACACAAAGTTTAGTGTTCGAACTCATTCCTGTCTGGTTACGTACCCACGACCTGTAACTCGTAAGTCACGGTCGTTACCACTGGGCTACAACTGCTCTATTGAATAAAGCTTTATTACTCTTATTATAATCAATAGCCAAAGCTATATTTATTCTAATAACTTTTCTTTCAATTAAACCTTGTAGTAGAAATTACTTGCAAATTACACGCACCCTAAGTAAAGTCACGGGTTTGGAGTTTTTTAGTATGATATAAATTTAAGACAGCCAGGCTGAAGTGGGAGTGGGTCGGACACGTCGCGCAAATGCAAAGATCTTCACTCATTGGACGGCTGAGGGAGGACATCGCCGTCGAGGTAGACCACGGCAAAGGTGGTGTGACGATCTGATAAGGTTTGCAGGGACAACCTGGCTAAAGATCGCTCAAGACAGGCATGTCTTGAGACCAACCCAATCACACCAAACCTGAGGTTTGGAAGGAAAAAGGGGTGGCTTTTGCCCAGCAGTGGGACATAAAATAGGCTAGTTTTTGTTTGTCTATTTAAAGTTTAATTAATTTTATTGGGCAAACCAGTATCCTTTTCTACTTATTCCCAAAAAACAAACTGATATTCCAAATATGCTGCAATTCCTTCACCAACCGGTTTTAGGCTGAAAATACTTGCTGCATTTACATCATACTATTTTAAAAGAAATATTAAACAAACTTGTTATCTATCAGCTGTCTATTGGTATGATAACCACTTAAACTAATAACACGTTGTTACTCATCTCGCTACATACCTAACTAGGAAGCTCGTTAGTTGGTCAGCTTATTATGTATTTTAGTTTTTATAGAATAAAATAGTCAGTAAGGACGGGGTGAAATCCTTCTTAATTTTATAAGGTAGCCCTATTTTCATAATCCTACTAAAAGGGAGTTTTTTGGAAAAACTCCTTTTCATTTGTGGATCTTTGACGGTCGTTACGGGTAGTCTGAACCCCGAAAGTCTGACAAACAGTCTTACCAGGGAGTATCGTATTACCCAGTAACTGGGTTGTGGAGGTCAAATAGGCAGTCGCTCCATGTAAATTACTGGTATTCAGCTGCATCCGGTTAGACTGGAAGCCGACACCAACATAGTTGGGAAATGGCTAGGCAGACGATGGTATCCTAAAAAATGCTGCCTGTGCACAGGCACCTAACCACCAGGACAGCTGATTTATTTAATATTATATGAGAAGAGGTATATTTAAAGTAAAAGCTGGACCCACTAGTATAAAAAAGAACCTACAAGGCCATAACCTACCTGCGAAAACCACCGTTTTACTAACAGTTCATCCATTTAAACTACAATTTACCTCTAAAGGAAATAATAAGTCACTCGAAGAAAAACCTGTAAAGTCACTTAGAACATTTTAGTCCTTTATTTAAGTCAGGTAAGCATGTCCGTCTGATGGCTAATTGCCGACGTCGCCTTTTACTGAGTTAAGGAAATATATGGCTTCTGTGCTTCCGAACTTACTTTCTCACTAGGGAGTTATGCAATGCTTTACACATTAGGGTTTTTTAATATGTATGAGTTAAAATGGGAAACGATGTCATTTTAGGTCGCTGTGCTAGAAAAATATTATTGATTTTATTGGTGAAATTGGTTGTGTAATAAATTAAATCGTATATTACGTTGTAGCCCTAGAAAGTGGTGTCATATTTGACTATGTAATTTTGTATTGACATAAATTGTAATTTTGACGTTCAAAATCGTTTGATTTGGATTATAATTTGAGTTCGTTTTTATTTGGTCAATCCGTTGTGGTTTCTATAAAACTCTATCAGGGTTAACTAAACCTTTGCCGAAAGCCCAATCCACACTAATATTATAAATTTGAAAGTAACTATGTCTATCTGTCTGTATGTTACCTTTTCACGCCTAAAACACTGAACTTAAAAAAATGGCTTTACAGACAAATTAGACCGATTTTAAAGTTTCCATAAAAACAGAGATTTCTAGTTATCTTTTTTTAAATAAGACATTTCGAAAATGTTCTTAAGTAACTTTTTAGACCTTTGTATCCTGCTTATGCGAAGTTTCATTAAAATCGGTTTATTGATTTCGAAAAACAATGGCTTGAAAGTTTGTATGACATGCCGTACGGCGTAAACGCTCTACCGAATGTACATATTTTCTTTCAGTATATAATGCAGTCTATTTCTCTATCGTCGTAAATTTTTATACATAGAACCTTCTTTTAAGCCTTCATAAATAACATCAAGCATTTAAAAAACTCTAACCTGTTAAAAAGCTTTAAAAGCAAAATAAACCCGTGAACCATATCAAAACTATTTACGTCCCTACTTTTAAGTTTTTTCCTCTTTTTATATAAAAAAGCCTACAATGCAGGCCCCATACCTAATTGCCGTCGACATACGGAGCTACTGTGGGTTTATTTACCTCTGGTCGGAACACCGGCGTCTGCGCAGTTGTTAAAACGGTACCCATTGGCTACCGTGGTCCGCTGGACTATAGACTAGCCTACATATTTTGTGTCGGTGAGGTGAGGATAAAAAAAACATTTAGGTAGGTAAGATTTGTGTTATTTGTTTAAGTTAGATACTGAAGACTTTTTTTTAATCGTAATACTTACCTAGGGCATCCAAAAATTATCAATGGGAAAAGGGCCTAAATGGAAGGCAGTTATTGAAGATATTGTAATATGATAATAATATGAAATTATGAACTGTGTTACAACTTATCTAGGTATTTCATAAATTTATGTAGGAATAAGGTGTTATTTAATTTACACTTTTTAAACTGAATGTATAGAAATTTAAATCAAGAAACTAAAATAAATAATTAAACTAAAAAAAAGCCTAAGCTATGGAAGTGCGGAGTCTCCTAACACAGACGTCATCATGCTTAAAAGTAGGCTCCAATCATAAACTAATGTAAACTAGTTGGTACAGAATTTTGTATTTTGTTATTCTCAGTTTAGTCATATTAAATTGCTAAAGAAAGTAGAAGCACCTTAATATTATGCATACCTATCTATTTTTTGCAGATACTAAATGCAAATACATTCCATTTAACAGGTTTTGAAGATTTAATTTTAAAATAATAATGATGTTGTTTTAAATAATTATTTTCTTGTTTATTTTAAAATAGAATCTCTATCGTGAAATAACAATATATTAAATGCATTTAGATTTTGTTTCTGATAAAAAAATATTTATAATATAATTCTATCTATTTACTAACTTTAGCCATTGGGTTTACAAAAACCCAGTAAAAAATGTTCTTCTAAAAACACGTTAAGCCATGTCATTTGTAGGTACATCTTTGACAGTAAGCCCGAAAGTCTGACAACTAGTCTTACCAAGGGGTATCGTGTTACCCAGTAACTAGGTTGTGGAGGTCAGATAGGCAGTCGCTCCATGTAAAATATTGGTATTCAGCTGCATTCAGTTAGACTGGAAGCCGATCACAACATAGCTGAAAAAAGGCTAGGCAGATGATGATGATGACATAGTAAAGAAAGTTTCAAGATTGTACCAAAAAAAAATACCACACTTCACAGCATTTCTTCTAACCTAATGAATAAAATTTCAAGAAATATCGCGTGAATCTGTCTAATAGCACATTCAAAAGACAGTAATACTCATTTAAACAAGCCACTAATTCACAAATGTGCACAAAAACAAACATTTGACGTTCGTATGCGAAATTTAATGAACACTTTTATCCGAATTATGCGAAGATAGTGAAAGTAACTGTCACTTTTAAAAAAGTAAGGAATTTTTATTCGTAGACGATCGCGGTGGATTTCTTTTGAACGGGTAATTGGAAGACACTAAAATACTGCTACGGGTAATTAATTGGCTTAAAAACTACATACCTCAATAAAATTTCGTGATTGCACCTACCACTATTTGTCTCTGCATCACCCAAAGATAATACATTATAAATAAATACCTAAAGTTAGTTTAGTCCAGTTATTGAACATAATGACCCAGTGGGTCCCGTGTAATGGCAAATGGCATCGCGGCAGGCCCAGACGGAGATGGCGGGATGAGCTGGACTCCTTTAATAAAGATTGGTCCTTGGCAGCTCTGGACAGAGGGAGGTGGAAAGAGAGTAGGGGAGGCCTATGCCCAGCAGTGGATCATCAATGGCAACAAAAAAAAAGTTAACGTAAGTATAGTAAAGATTTTCCAATAAAATTAAGAGTGTTTACGACGTCCGGCATTTCATACAAACTTTAAAGCCCTTGTTTTTTTTTCGAAATGTATGAAATGATTTTAATGAAACTTTACCGGTTCATTCATTTCGAAACACAAGGGCTTGAAAGTTTGTATGAAATGCCGTACGTCGTAAACGAAAGATTAATTTCATTTAATTCTGTAAAAAAAATGATAAAATTTGTTTTGATTTGCTTAGAATATAAAACAGCACGCGTAGCATAACCACCATAGAAACGGGTTTTGTCGATGGAAGAATAGACAAAATGACAGATTTCGAGATTTCTTTACAAACCTGTCAACAATCTATCATTTTGTCTATTCTTCCGCCGAAAACCCGTGTCTATGGCGGTCATGCTGGATGAAGGTATTTCATCTGAGACGAGAAACCTGTAGGTATCTGAGTGACTGAATTTTATAACATTCATTATGGCTGCTAGCACTTATTACCATCAAACATCAAAATGCATTTCTCGGAACAATTTCGAGCACTCCTATGCTCGTCACGTGTTCCATGCTACCAGTTGCCAAAGCACGAGGCCTGCTTATGTAATGAATAAGAATGCTACCTATTACCCGTTGATATGTTTCGTGAATAAATTACGATAGAGGTATGAATATGTTGACCTATTTTGGAAAGGATTGAAGTATTTGCTGGAAGTTATTGAGACGTGTAGCAAAAGCATAGCTTTGCCAACAAAAAACTTCTCGTCGAAATATTATTGGCAATATTGACTGAATGTTATTGAAATTGTTTTTTTTTTATTATTGTTCATCTCAACCAAAGCACCTCTTCACCACCCTTGGTTGACTGGTAGAGAATTCCTAAGGCATTAAGTCCGCCTTTGTACCTTTTTTGTGCGAAAAGTTTTAATAAATAAATGTTTCATCACTTTCCTGCCCTTGTTGCATGTTACCTTTTTGTAAAACGTTTTCTTTTTCCATTTTCGTCTTTCAACTGTCACGCTGTCATTGACTGAAGGTAGAGTGCGTTTCAACAAAAACTTCAGTTATAATGTTGGCTCCACTGTCCTCTGCTAGGAGTATAAGTGTTTTGTGCCCATGTCTGTCAAGATAGTAGATATGGGAAGACGATTCTGCGGATTTTTTAAAAAGATTTATAAGGTTTCCGTATTAGGAATCATGCCCAAAACATTAAGGAGTTGTGAAGAATTTGAAGTGGTTTACATTGCTGCCAATATAACGGCAAAGGAAGTATTTGTTGAAACGCACTCTAGTAGTTTTTCTGAAATGGGAAACTACTACCTTCAGTCAATGACAGCGTGACAGCACTCATTATATTCTTGAAAGACTGACTATTTATTTTTCTCATAATTATCACATCTGACATTGGCAGAATTGTCGACATCGGCACCATTGCCATAAAGAAAAATAGAATAGAATAGACTATTTATTTTGACCTCTATTTTATGCACTGTACCTACAGGTGTTCGCATTTCCTTGGCTAGAATGACAACCTCCTTATTTAAGAGCAGGTATCAACCAAAATAGCCTAACTTCAATATGATTTTTCATGAAATTGATGAGACTTAGGTATAAAATAAAAATAACACGAATAACTACATGATATTTCCAAACTTATTGTGGCACAGAAAGACAAAATAGTAAAATTTTCTCTAATAAAAAACGTCACGAAGTTACCTCCAATTTTAACGACTTTTCGATTTGTACTTAATATGCTTATGACTACTAGAATGAAAATTTGATGATTAATTTATTAATATAAAGCGACTTAGATTGTGGAAGCATTTTTTTTTATTACTTTTATTTGTGGTTTTATTACGACGATAAGCTTATAGCACTTACGACGTTCTTAGTTCGTGGAAGAAATCATCTTCCGTCACACGTTGCGGGAACTTCAAACATATATGTGTTTCACAAATCAGTCGCCCCCGCTCTGTTGAGACGAGAGGACTGCGCTCGAATTTTCGGCTGCGCTGCTATATATTTAATTTACGTAAACAATATTTTCGTAATTTATCACTTTGTAGGAAAGACACTGTGAAATAGAAAATATGGCAAAATAACTAAAACCACTCCCGAAACGATTATTGAAAACAATAAGACTTGATAAACTAAACAAATACCGAGGCAAAACTATAAAATAAAAATATTGAAATAATTCAATGTTGATATTTGAAAAGTCAAGATGACATACATTTTATTTGACAGATTTTTGACTGGTATAGTACCACTAGCGCCATTGTTCTGCATTTCGGTTCATTTTCTTGCGGAGAAAATTTGCAACATAGACAACTAGCGTTCATTTGAAAGTTCGTGTGGAGATTTTAGACCTTACGGCGATTAACTCAGAATCCAAATTCGTTTTCTTCCACTTTTCTTGACAAACTCCGTATAAGGTTTTAGTAGGTACTATTCCCTAAATCAAGTTGAAACTCGAAATTCAGCGTAAAGGGTTTATTATTGGAGCATACAAAAGAAATATCGGAAATTAAATGCGTAATGAGTTTATTGTGGACAAAAGTACGAAACGGTGTGCACATGCAATATTTCATACAGATAGTGTTCTCATGACTAGCCTTCTTTTTATGGTGAGGATGAGTAAAGGTTGTGACGGATCAACATGTTTGGGATTGTCGGCTTCGCCGATAAAAGAGTTATGCTCTAAATGGGTGCTAAGTTCTATAGAGTTGAGAGAAAGTCTAAAGTTCATATTATAACTTGGCAAGTTTTTAAAGCTAAAGTTTAAACAGTTACAAAAGAGGAACCTAATGAACTTTAGACTTTGGAACCCATTTACATAGATGCCATATCGGTAAATCCGACAAACATGTACTTCTTTTGTACCAAACTTGGGCTCGTTTTCCACAAATGTTTTCGGCGGGGATTTTTTCCTACTCGCACTTCGCGCAGGAAAGGCTTTTATGACACATGCCGTTTGACGTTGCATAATACAGTGCAAAATCCACCATACGAATATAATTTTTTACTTGGGTATCACTGTTGCTAATTTATTGACTTTGCACACTGACCTCTATCTTGTATAATACAGGTCAGTGACTTTGCACGATCCTGCAAAGAAAAATCCACGATATACAAATATAATTTTTTCATCAAGATGTGGTGACGTCCAACTTGTAGGTCCTAAACAAAATTTGATTACATTGGAATTTGAACTTTGTCACGTCAACATTGAGTTTCTAGTTCCAAAAAAAATACTAAGACATGATTCTTAGATTCTGAATTCAAACTTAGCGTATAGTAAGTATATGCAAAATAAACAGATGTTTTTACTTACTAAAGAATTGCATTGAAAATAAAGGGAATGAACAATGATCATATTTCGTTTAAATATTGTAATTTGAGAAACCATTACGAGAAAATTAAATAGGGTTGCTCATCACTGCGCAACAAATTTTCTAAGATTTTTGATAGATATTTTCAATCATCTTTGTCCTTAATATGACCATTTAACGTCGTCATTCTAAAAAGGCTTGATTAAAATAGCTCAAAGTAAAAAATCATAAGATAAGCGATGCGATTATATTGGCCTATATGTCGTTAAAAACAAATTTGTCGAGTTTGTTTTCATCATGATTTATGTTTAGGAGTATGTAATATAATACTTTGATGAAAGTGCTTTTGCTTTTTGGGTTCCGTACCTCAAAAGGAAAAATCTAAATCCTTAGATACAGGATAACTTCGTTGTCCATCCGTCTGTGCCTTTTTCTCAGGAATACGTATCAAGTTGAAATTGATATCAAATACTTAGATCTACGGTTTCTTGGAGCTGTAAAAATATCAAGCCTCTGATACGCTGATTTAGAAGCTGGCATAAATTGCCATTCATGTTGCGTGTTTTGAAATTTAAATCCATGGGTGTAACTTATAGGTTTTAATTATTCCCGTTGACCTAGAATAATGAAAATTGGCAAGAAGCAAGGTCTCACAGCATAAATAGATACAGGAAAATATCCGAAAATCGTTCATTTGTAATTTCATTCGGAATCGAAAATGTATAGGCATTCAACTCGGTTTGCTCTCTAAGATTTTTTTTTACAGTATAGTAAAGTTAGTCCTTCAATCCAGAATTGGAAATTCATAGATAGGCTGTATTACATGTATGTCCGTGAATCTGTTACCAGCATCGGAACAGATTCAGGGATATACAATAATATTGCCCTATCAAGATATCTACTTGCACAGCCTGCTATCATACTTAGGTACCTACATTGAATAGAGCCGTTTCATCTGATTATTTTGCGTATACTTATTACAGAAGATGGAAATTCAAACACAAATATATATGATTTATACCGGCCGGTCTAATCCCCTGAGACCCCCCCCCTCCCCCCTCCATCCCCTGCTAGTTCTTCTTCTGTTTTAATCTCTTGCTTACTTGGCCGGGCGAAAAGTTTCTGCTGGCGGGAAGGGATTGTGTTTTGTTTTTGTCGTGTTTGATGAGAGGGGTAGGCAAGGAAGCGCGGGTGAAATTTGATTTTTTTCTGGCTTTATGCCCCCCCTTAACATAGCTGAATGAATGACCTATCCAGTTTTAAATTTAATTTAATTAATCTGATAGAAAATGCTTTTAGACAATGTTTAGATGATAAAATATTTTGAAAAAACCTTTTATTACAGATAAAGTGCATGTGGTTATGAAATAGACCCTGAATCTTCTATATTAATTAAAACTTTTAAAACAAAGAAAAATAAACTTGCAAACGTCTCTCTACTATAAACGTCCTATTAGCCAGGTGCCACCAAACCCTTAAACTACGGTTAAACTTTTTATTCTTAACCACGATCAACCGCATTCCACCAGCTTCCTTTGATGTTAGAGGTAGTTATAGTATCTTTACGCTTCTTTTTGTGTCGGATATAAGCGGTATCAACGTCAACTCGTTATCGGCGGCGTATGTTAGTAAATGTAACTTCTTTATCACGGTGCAAGTGAGCTTGAAATAAATTTATTGTTAGGTAATAATTGGTTTTGAATAAAGAGACGTTGTTAATGAACAAATGTTTAGAAGAGTTTTGATTATAATTAAATATATTTGCTTAAAGTAGTCAGAATTACGAAATCTTGTTATAAAGAAACAAACAACACAAGCACCCTTATTTATAAATATTGCTTAAATTTAATTTAAGATTAGCGTCTGCTTAAACAAGTTTTTTTTTTGTAACTTTTATAAATAAAAGGGGAAGAACTGCAACAAAAACCATTTTCTTTTATTTTCTTTCTCTCCTGACAGAAAACAAAAAAAAATGTTTATTCTGCACAAATACTGTAACTATCCGAAAGCCTCGTATTCTATCATAAGAGTAATTAGAAAAAGTTCAACAATATTTTCTGTAATAGATACCTTAAATAAACGAATATACAAATACTCTGACTATATCTGAAATATTCAAAATTATGTTTGTTTTCTAAACGGAAATTGGTTAAAACAACGTATAGAATAAATAACCGTTCAAATATTATAGCAACGTCTTATTGTTTCGTTATTTTTTACGATTATTTAGTCTTAAACAAATAACGTTGTGAATAACAATAAACTATGTTGTTAACATTAACTACTTTCACACGCGATCAATTTTGAGATATATAATATACATCATGATGATGTTAAATTTGATGGAGACATGATAATTATTTTGATACACGAGATTATGGGAACGAGAAAATACAGTAGGTATTATGTCTTGATTTTAGAAAGGTTACATTCATCATCATTTCAGCTAAAAGACGTCCACTGCTGGACGCAGATCTTCCCCAAGCACCGTACATACTTATATCAATCTGCCTATGCTTTTCCAAACCACGTTGGGGTCGGCTTCCAGTTTAGTCTGAAAATACCAGTATTTTACATAGAGTGACTGTTTATCTGACCTCCACTACCAAGTTACTGGGTAACACGATACCTCTTGATAAGACTGGTTTTCAGTCTTTCGGGCTTCTGACGAACCGTATCGATTGTCAAAGATCCAAGAATGACATAGCTAAACCAAATCGACCGACAAGTGCGGCAACCAGTCTTACCAAGGAATATATTACCCAGTAACTGAGTTGTGGAGGTCAGAGGTAGTCGTACCATCCAAAATACCCGTATTTAGCTGCATCTAGTTAGACTGGAATCTGATTGGGAAAAGACAAGGCAGATGACACAAAGATACAAAGTAAACTAAGATTGAAAAATACTCTAAACTAGTTTGAACTCTGCCTTCCTAGTGAAACGAGCGTGAAAGAGAAAAGGCATTAGTTACAAACGGTTATTGTATTTCTGCATATCACGATTCCCACAACCCACTTTACAGAACACTAGATTGTGAAGATGAGTCGTTACAATTATCAAAATTAAAATTATGACCCGAAACATTATGAAAACTTTAAGTGAATTTGTGAATAGAAAAAAATATCATGTGCTATTACACTAAACATTAAATCTTAAAACGGTGAAGGAAAAAACATCGTGAGAAAACCGGCATGTACTAGGAGCAAATATTTGAAGATATGTGACATCTACCAACCCGCACTGGGCCCGCGTGGTGTATCATGGGCCCATGGCCCACTCCTTCTCAGAGAAAGGAGGCCTGTGTCCCAGCAGTGGGAACATTATAAGCTGATTATGTTATGTATTAAACTAAATTAATATCAGTCACTTAGAATAATAACATTTAACTGGTTGAATGCCGTAATTACAGACACAATTAAAAAGCTATTGTGTCTCGCGTAGATCTACGTTCCGGCATACGAAGGGTTAAACTGCGTTTTAGTTGTTTAGGATCATTGCATAAACATTGATCATTACGACTCTAAATACGTACTTTACGGATAAAATATTTACAAAAGATGATCGCATCTAGATAAACCAATTTAACGCCATTTTTAATTCGTTTTATCTAATGTGATATTATAGTAATTTCATTCTAGGTGCACCGTCACCACATAACCATAATCCATACTATCCATACTTACTTAATATTATAAATTCGAAAGTAACTCTGTCTGTCTGTCTGTCTGTCTGTATGTTACCTTTTCACGCCTAAACCATTGAACGGATTTGGAAAAAAATTGGCAGAAAGATAAATTGCATCCCGGGGAAGGACATAGGATAGCCTTTATCGACACACCTTGCGGGCGAAGCCGCGGGCGGAAGCTAGTGATTTTATAATGAATGTATTCAAAATATTTTAAAACCATTTTTAAAAGTGTTGGAGTTTCTTGCCATTTCTTCTCCATACGAAACAACCTTTAAGAAGAGGCGACTAGAATCAATTATTATTATTTTTGTGTCATTGACGGTCAAAAGTGCCTTTTGTATGCCTATTTGAAATAAATGATTTAACTTTAACTTAGACACAACGCAATTAACTGCTACATAAGTACATGTCCATAAGTTACTACTAAATAACTGTACTTGGCGCTCCAACGGGAGACGTTACTTTCACCTAGCTGACATCACATTACGGGCGAACTAATCAATCATGCTCAACTTACGAGTACTGTATCAACTTATTCACAAAAGATTCAAGGACAGAAACATTATTAGGCCGATTATTTATTACAACAAATCAATCGTTAAAATGACGTAACCGGAACGTTAAACACTGTATTTAACGGTAGTTAAACTGACGAAATGCGGTGTAATCGGGTGTTGATTGAAGTTATGACAACAGTCTTGATTCGATGGTTTGTTGAAATTATTTGTAAATGTTTAATTAAAAAAATGAGAAATTTATGGAAGGTCAATTTATTATTTGCATATTGAAATCATCATTTAAATTATTTCTAATGTAACGATTGACAAAAAAAAAATTACATCACGACTTTATTCCCAAAGGATTAGGGAAAGATGTACTTATAGTATATGCAACGTTTCCTCAGTTATGTTTAAGTCCCATGTAATAGGGGACTATCTTATTTCCTTCAACCGGGCACAAATCCAGACTACAGGCTGCTACTGAGAAATTCTAGATGGAAAAACCCAATAGCACTGCCCGACTCGGGAATCGAACCCAGGACCTCATACTCATGGTGTAGAAGCACAGAAGCTATTTGTAGTTATACAAAGAATTTGTTTGGAGGGGCTTGTGGCTAAGTAATAACAGCCGCACGGGCCGATCGATGAGGTTAAGCTACGCTTGCCGCGGTTGTTCCGTGGATGGGTGACCATCTTCATATTATACCAAGACCCCTCCGTATCGGCGTTGCTCCCGGCTGTCATTCGTAGATCTTTGACAGGCATTACGGGTCGCCATGCAGAAACCCGAAAGTCTGACAATCACTCTTATCAAGGGGTATCGTATTACCCAGTAACTGGGTTATGGAGGTCAGCAGTCGCTCCATGTAAAACACTGGTATTCAGCTGTATCCGGTTAGACTAGAAGCCGATCCCAACATATTTGGGAAATGGCTAGGCAGATGATGACAAAGAATTTGTTGAAACAAATCTTTATAAACAGTCAGATACATCGACTACTTAATCAACTCACAAATGTTTGTTTGTGTTGTCACTCGATACGATGTCATCTTCTATACATATAATAAATCTGTTGACGAGACGTTTCTGTACATTGAAAATATTTCCAAAAAAAATAGTTGGGTTGTTAAAGGATAACCAACAGATGCCATTTCATCAATTTTTGGAATTTTTGTCTGTTTGTCGGTTTGTCTGTTTGTCTGTTTGGATGTGACAGATTATTGATTTGAACAGGGTCAACGTAAAAAGTACCAAACCAATGCGGTTAATTTTTATACTCAAATATGGTGTAGAACTCGGAGCAGTTATTAGTTTTTGTTTCATCGCAATCGGTTCACTCTATCAAAAGATATAATCAATTTAAAGTATTCTAGAACAACTTTTTACGTTTTTTAGTAACACGTAACGACATCTATTGGCGCGATATAGTACCTACTAACGAAAACATAATTATTGTTGTTGTGATGTGAATAATAACATCCTATTAGTTTATGCTTACTTAAATGACGAAATAACACAGACACCTACTTATGTGTATGTTATTTTAAAAAGTAAAGATAATGATTATAATATTAAACAAAATCGCTTTCCATTGATGGTTTATTTAGTGGCGCCTGTGGCGCTAAAATAATTTTAAACAAAAAGTGAGGATAATGTAAGATAATAATAATTAATGTGGTGTTCTGAGCGATAAAGAAGTTAGATAATTATTGATATAGAAAGTTGAGTAACGCAGAGCGTTTTTTAACGAAGTTCTTATATGGAGCTTGCGGTAGGAGTTCTAAGGGAGAAATCGTCAAATAACGAAAAAGCGTTATGCCTCATTTTTCAAAGTAATAGGTAGAAAGAGACACACACACACAGAGAGAGAGAGAGCTATTTTTCATGGTTTCCGAGGATCCTGACCCCGGTAAGTGAGGTCAAAAAGAAAATCAAAGATGGCGGTTACCTAAATTTTTAACTTTTTCGTCATGGGTGTCGTATTTTTCGAGGGTGCTGAAGTCGATAGTCAGGTCAAAATGAAAACCCAAGATGGCGGCTCCATTTTTTTTAAATATATTGTCATGGGTGTCGTTTTGATAGTTTTCGAGGGTGCTGAAGCCGATAGTCAGGTCAAAATGAAAATCCAAGATGGCGGCTGCAATTTTGTTTTGATTTTTTTGTCATGGATGTCGTTTTCATGGATTTCATAGGTGCTGAACCCGATAGGCAGGTCAAAACGAAAATCCAAGACGGAGGTTGCAATTTTTTTTATGGGTTTCGTTTTATTGGTTTTTGAGAGTGCTGAAGCCAATAGTGAGGTTAAAATGAAACTGTAACGGCTTACCCACCGTCGATTGGCCCATGAACCGTTGGTGAACATTATCTTTAAACCATTAACTTTTTTCCAAAGGACTTTTCACCCACGAACGTTTTGCCAACATAACTCTACGAAAAAGTTATTGGTCAAAACATTCTGTTGGTTAAGCATTCACTGACGTAGAGTTCTGTTGGGGAAACGTTCGTGGGTCACAAGTCCTTTGGATGAAAAGTTAATGGTGTTGACCAACGGTTCATAGACCAATCGACTGTTGGTAAACCGTTTCAGTACTGGTTAAAATGAAAGTCCAAGATGGCGGCTGCAAATCGAAAAATTGGTAGTGTGTGTCGTTTTCATGGTTTTCGAGAGTGCTGAAGCCGATTGTGACGTCAAAATGAAAATCGAAGATGGCGGCTGCAATTTTCTTTTTCTTTTTTTATCATGTGTGTCGTTTTCATAGTTTTCAATATAAACTTACACGACTTTGTGTGAAATAAAATGAAATACAACCGACTTAAAAACACACTTCAAAGTGCAATAGACCTTTGGTTTCAGAAGTCTGTAATTTCTTGCCAACGCGCAACGTCTTCCCAAACTAAGGTTATTTTGCACTTTGTAGGGTTTTTTATTGAAGTCGGTTATATTTTTTTGTAATTATCTTCACAATTTTTTTTCTGGTTTTGGCAGTATAAGGTCTAAATCAAAATCATGTCTAAAGTTTTCATGGGTTTCATCTTTGTAGTTTAAATGGCGGCCGGTGTCAAATATAACCAAAGTTTAATGGGTTGCTTTTTACACGGGCAACTTTATGTAGAAGCTCTTACCATTAATGTATTCTTCCTTTTATCATCTAGATATCTCGATGCTTTATAAGGCATAATATTGGTAGGTATATATGATATCTTCAATACCAAGTTAAGAAATTCTAAATTTACCACAGAGAAGAAACCAAGACTTAGAAAAACTAACTTCAAACTTCACCTACTAATCTCAGATATACTTTAGATAAAATGGTGACATGATTTTACAAGTTGGTATTCTAAGACAGACGCAAAATAAAATGGACATAATTATGGCTGTTTGGTTAGATAATCAGCCTCGAGCAGGCGCTTTTATTTTAATTTATTCTCAAAAATCAAAGTGACACTTCGTCGCATTGTCATTATGAACCATGAAGACGCAGTGATTGCAGTCGAAAGGGCCGTGGTAGCGAACCCTAGGTAAGGAAAGCGTTACCAGGCAAGATCTGATGATTCTTCCTTTTCAATGAAGGAGTGGCAATTACACCTTTCCTAAGCGACACATTACCTATTGTTTTCCGACATCCACGCGAACGAAGTCGCGGGCACAGCTAGTCATATAATATATAAACAGCATAAAAACCACATATATGCAATAAATTATACCACATACTTGTTATCGCATTTTCTGAAGATATACAAAAAAAAAAAAAAGAAATCGGTCGCGAAAAAAAATCTGCTGTTCCCTACATTTTGACGAGTTATGCGAACGTCGTCTGAAAAGGCGTTATTGCATTTTGTGGTTTCCATACTGTATATCATCGTATCGAGTGAATTGAACATAACTGCCCAAAAGTTGGATAAAGTAGGTACACCTCTACCTAAGCTGCCCAACTACTACACCTCTACCTAACCCTTAGAGCAATACAGGCGATGACGATGTGATGTTACCTTCTGATCATCTGCCTAGCCTCTTCCCAACTATGTCGGGATCGGCTTCCAATCGAACCTGATGCATCTGAATACCAGTATTTTACATGGAGCGACTGCCTACCTGACCACCATAACCCAGTTACTGGGTAATACGATACTACTTGGTAAGACTGGTTGTCAGCCTTTCGGGCCATTGACGACCCGTAACGACTGTCAAAGATCCACGAATGACAGCCGGGACCGTGCTTTTCGAAGCACGGAGGGGCCTTGGTATGTGAAAATGGTCACCCATTCACAGACCAACCGCGGCAAGCGTAGCTTATCCTTATCGACCGACCCGTGCGGCTGTTATTACTTAGCCACAAGCCCCGAGCTGATGTTACCTTCTATGCACATAAATATTTTTCCTCGATAATCGCAAGCTTGGCACATGATAGCCATAGAAAATAACATATTAAACAGTTTTATAAGTCCATACTGAATAGCGACACGTTCCCGAGCCTGCCGTCGTCATATTAAAATGCTCCGAGTGCCTGACGGCGTCAGCGAAATCATGGTTATGAACTGCAACGTGATCTGACGTGTATGGACAATTATTATATAACTGTGCTGTTGCCGGGGAGTGCGATGGTATACAAACTTCAAGCCCATTGAAACTGGTTAGATTGACTTTGACAATCTTTTCTTAGTTCTGTTCGCGATATGCATAATATCATTAGGGGAATTTCCCGAAGAGTTAGGTGTTTATTAATTACACTAATATCAACCGCAACTGTTATATACTGGCGAACAAGAAGCCACGCCTGTCGCGCTGTCGTTGTTTTACGGTGAAGGAAAACAACGTGAGGAAACCGGCATAACCTTGACCAAACATTCGAAGATAATATGTGACATCTATCAACCCGCACTGGACTCGCGGCCCACTCCCTCTCGAAGAGAGGAGGGCTGTGTCCCAGCAGTGGGAACATTATAGGCTGACTTGAAAATGTGTATTTTCCATCCACAATTCATCTTTTCTCAAACTTAAAGCATTTATTTCAATTTAACCATTTCCCAGGCACTTTTAAATTACCCCACTTTTAGGGTCAGATTTTGGTACCTACTTATATGTTAATCTAAGGTTAGACGTCAAACTGGATGAGAGTTGCCGAAAATTGAGTTGAATAGTTTGCAATCGGAGAGGCCGATGTCCAGCAGTGGACCGCTGCAGGTTGATGATGAAGGTTAAACCTTTCAGATAACTAACGGAGGTAATGAATTACATGCTAACCTAGACCTGGAGGGGTATTACTGTGTTAATACATTAAATAGGGCAAGCTCAGATTAACCTTACACACTTATCGGCTTAAGGCGCAGATATACGACTTCTAATGATTTTAAATTCAACATCACCTCTAATTAACCGGACTGATTTCTTTGAAAAAAAAATAAATATTATACTAGACCATTTGCTTCGTAATTTGATATGTGAATATTTGCAATTATATTTTTTTAATATATGTAATTAATTTGTAAATTAATGTCTACCGCGGACATAAAAACGATAATCACGCAAACACTTTCACCATATAAAAGACAATTTAATTCCCCGAATTTTAGTATACGGTTTTTATTTGTTTGGTGTTTGATAAATCAACAATAGATGATTGTTTCATATTTTGCAATAAATTACCAGCGTTGTGTCATCGCGCTTCTCTTTCTTTTCTATGCAGTCCGGTAGTGACCGCGTTTTAGGTCATGTAGTCGCCTTAAGTGACGAGGCCCTCGCAAACCCTAAGGTGCATGCAGGTTTAAAACTTATGGACATACCTAGTCACCTAAGAAGCAAAATATCACTGTGAAATATTTTAGAAAGATTATCTGACTGACTAATCACGACGGAAATTACTAAATTCTTTGGTTTTAAAGTATAACCCTAAACTTAATGATCTGACCAAGGTTATGTCAGGACTTTAAAAGAGATTTAAACCTCTGTTTTTGTTTTGCTATTTCTTCTCAAGGGTCCGATAGGAAATGTCTACTCCATCTAGGTTTTTTTTTATTGTGACTTGTAATAGTTTATCCGCTATCCTGTATTACTGATTAACAACTTAATTTTATTGCATTTCATAAGAAAGGAAACTCACCACTTATGGTTTTTTTTTAAGGATGGGAAATCATCAAATGACCCCTCCCGCTCTGGGTGGAGCGGAAGGGGGAGTGTCAAACTCTTACTGACTAAAACCCATCCGTGTTCCTTCCTTAGCCCTTTACGTTCCGGGGTAGCGGTAACCCTTTCGGACAATCCCGCTGCCCCGGCAGGCTCCGATCCTGACGGGCCCCTTCACTAATGCTGACATCTCTTTAAGGCGCGCGTGGAACACATACGCGCCGTCCGGCACGGGCCTGGTGTCTGATCAGACGGTGAGCTACCCATTACTCTCCGTCCGCAGGCCCTCGCCTACGGTGGCCGGGAGTCGTCAGGCTGCTCTCTCGTCTCCTGCTACGGCCGGGACGTGAGGCTCTGTCCCTCAATCATCCCGCAACCTCCTTCGCTAGCATGACTGCTTCGCAGAAGGAGGTGACTGCCTCCTACTCTCTCTCGCCCCGGACCATGGCTTGAACCAGGGCTGGACGCAAGAGGCCCTAGGGGTGAGTTGTTGATATCCGGTCTTGGTCGCGGGCACAGCTTGTTATGTTTCACGTTTAAAACCATTAATTAGCAAGCGGTTGAAGCGACATTAGGTATACCATGAGTTATAAGACGGGAAGTCGTTAGAATTTTTACATAAAATATCATTTTAAAGTGACTGGAAATTAACAAATTATCGGAACGTTGTATTAAGTAACATGGAATAGATTAGTTATGTATTATTCGTGGTAAGCCGTTGGCTTTGTGGAGATAGGTACTTAGTGCTAAATAATTCACTTTTAATAGAAATGCAAATTTTTGAGTTTCCTTACCTCTGAATGACGAAAAGGGATGGTCCTTGAAGGACTACTTTGTTGACTCTCAATGTAACATCTGCTTGTCTAAACATTTAGCTCTTTATTCATAAACGTTGCTTGAAGTTAAGTATGGAATAGCGATTGTTTGACCATACATTTCAAACGTTTAAATGTCACCCCAGCATAATCAGCTTATAATGTTCCCACTGCTGGGACACAGGCCTCCTCTCTTCGAGAGGGAGTGGGCTGTAATCTACCACGCGGGCCCAGTGCGGGTTTGGTGGATGTCACATGTCTTGGAATGTTTGGTACTAAGATATGCCTGTTTCCTCACGATGTTTCCTTCACCGTTTTGAGAGCACTGCATCTGCTTGTTTGTCTTTTATAAACTAATATTATAAAGAGAATGTTTTTTTAATTTGTATGTGTTTGTTTGTTACACTATTACGCTATGGATGAAATTTGGTACATGGGTAGGCAATGACCTGAAGCATGGCCTGGAGAAGGACATATCTAGGCTACTTTTCATACTGGATCACAGACGAAGTCGCGGGGTAACAGCTAATCATTTACTGACTCGCTTGTGGAAAAACCATTTAGACTTCTTTTTGGTCAAGTTACTATCACAAACAAGTATGTAATGCAAATGAAGTGTTATCGATGCACCTTAATGTATTCTACGATACTTTGAGGAAAAAGTCTTAAAAAATAATGGGTAGGACTTAATTATTTTTAATAAGGGACTTTTTTTTAGTATCTTCTTCATATAGCCAGGTAATCAACCTGTAAACATCCACTGCTTGGTAATTCAAAAATCCGTCTGCTCAACAACGTAAATAATGCAATGAATAACGTAGATCTGTCAAACCTGACGTAATTACGTAACACGTTAACAGTACAACGGCTTTCATTTTGACAGTTCTACAACATTCATTGCGTTATTTACGTTGTTGAGCAGACGAATTTTTCGAACATATGAAGCAATGGATTAGCAATATCCTTCAAAGTGATTAAGATTGTGATTGATAGTGTGTTATGCAATTAGGGTGTGTAGGTACTGGCCGGGTCAAACGTGGGTAGTATACTTCAAGTATCACGTTGTACGATTCATTTCAACAGCACATCAACCTACCCCAATCTGTCAAATTTTCCCAATTGAATATGAACCTTATTCCTTTGCAGTAAAGTTGAAAATCTATGAAAGAAATTTGGCAGATTGGGGTAGCTTGATGTGCTGCCCTCTGTACGTCAGACGTACCTAACTTTAGCGTCACTATAATTACTTTGAGAGCAGTGGTGGCCCAGTCGTAACGGCCTTGACGATGTACCGAGTTCTAGGTCGTGGGTTCGAATCTAGGCAGGCGTTTTATTTTTAACCGACGAAAAAACGGATAAGGTTCTCAAGTCGACGTGTATATATTTTTTTATTGTTTTAACAATTTAATTACCACTTCTCTCGAAATGGTGAAAGAAGTCGTTGTGAGGAAACCGGCTTGTCCTAGAATCAAAAATCTATCTCCCAACCCGTACTGGGCTCTCGTGGTAGATTACAGCCCACTCTTTCTCGAAGAGGGGAGGCGTGTGTCCCAGCAGTGGAAACATTATAGCCTGATTAAGCATGCTATAACTACACCTTTTGATCACATCACGCACTACCATTAAAGGTAGTATTTAAGTACTTAATTACTGCTGCATTGCCCTACCAATTAAACAAAAGAAAAAGCGTGAAGGATAGATATCACAGTTTCTAACCAATTGCTTAGGTAACCAATGTTGGATGCGTAACGTATGGTTTATTGTATACGTTACGGTTTACGTTAACGTGCACGTTAGCCCAATACGGTTTTTGTTTCTAAGATTTAGCAACGAAAATGCATTTTATGCTACTAGAAGGTATGTGATATATGTTCTATGTTATGGGTTTGGTTTCCGCACTTAGTCCTTCAGTGGACCATTGTGCGTGGGCCATGGCGGCCGTTCGTGGTTATTCCAACCAGCCCACCTCCCTCCAGAAGCTGATTAGATCTCCTGGTCTTTTGAGAACATCTGTGTACGATCTGGGTGTCCCGAGGGTTTGTGTCCTGATCTGGGTGACGCCTGTGCACTCAAAGAGCACATGCGCAATGGTTTCATCAGCCTCCATGCAAGCTCTGCACAGGGGGCTGTCCGTTATGCCTATAGTGTGAAAGTGTTTGTTTAGCGAGCAGTGTCCCGTGATGGTCCCCGTCACCAGGCGCAGGCCTTTCCTGTCCAATCGTAGTAAGCGACTGCTTAGCTTGCCATCCAGTGATGGCATAGCTTACTTGGACTGCCTGCAGCCTGGTGACGACGTCCACATGTGATATATTATTGTGGTAAGGTTTAAAGTTTTGAAAGAGTTACGTACTATCCGGTTTCTCTACGGTCAGTTAAAAACAACTTCATTTAATGCTTTTAACTTTTTAATAAAATAGGCCTATTTTCATGGAAACAGAACGTAAACGTTAACACAATTTTAATCTCCTAATAAAGTTATAAAATAATATTACCATAAATATTATGAGAATTTAAATCAATAAAAATATTATGTAACAAACTGCCAATTCATAAGAAATTAGATTTATGTAAAAATGTTTAATTTTATGTAAAATGTTTGTTAAGATTTATTATTATTAATTATTAAGCACTTTCTCCCGTGGTGTGAGTATTATTCCGGCATCTATTCATTAATCATGTGAAAACCTGCCATACGTCTTTAGATTTACTACTCACAGGCCACAATGTTGCGACTTAGATTGCAGGAAAAAACATGGCTATAGAATTTCCATACAAGTCCCAAGCGGGAAAGGAACTATTGTTTAGAATTTGTACGTAATCATAATTAGGCAGGAGTGACGGTATAAAGCCTCCTGGGCAGCAAGCAGCTTACCCGACCTTGTTGATTGGCTAATCTTTTCACCACGACATGAGCTGAGCTCATAAGCTCTGGGTGATGGCTTTGTTGAAGTGAAAACTTCCATAGGCGCGTTGGGTATCCACTATGCACTGTTACCGTAACCGACACCGCTTCGGATGTGTTCGGCTGTCTTCGGGATGTACTCGGTTTTAATGTAAATCCGATATGTCAGTGAGTGATGGCAAAGTATTCTGTTTTTGTTTTGTTTTTAATTCTGTCGGCACTCCCGGAGTTTTTTTTAAATTATTATATCGTTGTATGTACTTATGTAATGTGACAAATAATTTTTTTAAGCTAGGTATCTTATCAGGATAACAAGATCAGCCTGACTACCTTGTCTGAATACCTATTCCTCTACTATATTGTTACGGACGGTTCTATTAGATTTCCGGTAGTAATAACACCACACGATCTAATATCCACCTAATTATAGTCAGGAATATGGTAAAACTAGCTGTTCAACAACAGGAAACAATTGGCTCTAGTTTATTTCATACGTAACTTTGCGATTTAAAATAGGCTTCGCGTGCCGAAAGCTTTAGCAATAAGTAATAAAAAAAACTCGATACAGACATTAAGTCCGTTTCAATAATTAAGTTGCTCTTTATAGTTTTGGACATGAACTTCTTAATTGGCAAATTTGTTTGGCGAAATAGCAATACATTAACAGAAGATGCGAATGTCGAGGTCCTAGGTTATTTCTTAAGATTTATCAAGACACTTATAGCTGTTGCCCGCGACTTCGTCTGCGATTAAGACAAAAGACCATCTATTATCATAATATCGTTATTGTTGTTTTCCTCGGGAACAGCGCTTTTTTTCGGAATGAAAGGTACCCTATGTCCGTTTCTGTACACCTGACAACGTATATGCAAAATTTCAGGATGATCGGTTCAGTGGTTTAGGCGTGGAAAGGTAACAAACAAACATACTTTCGCATTTATAATATTAGTTTAGATATCATTGCATATCATTTACCATACGAGAGCCTTTGTCATCATCCTAGCCAGCCTTTTTCCAACTATATTAGGGTTGGCTTCCAGTGTTACTTAATGCAGCTGAATACCAATATTTTACATGGAGCGACTGCCTATCTGAACCCAGTTATTGGGTTGTCAGATTTTCGAGCTTCTGACGACCTGTAACGGCTGTCAAAAATCCACGAATGACAACCGGGAACAATGGCTTAACGTGCTTTCTGAGGCACTGAGAGGTCTGGTATGTAAAGATGTTCACGCATCCACGGACCAATCGCAGCTAGCGTAGTTTAACCTGATCGATCTACCCGTGCGGCTGATATTACTTAGCCACAAGCCCCTCATACGAGAGCCTTTGTACCTACTATAAAACTATATTCAAAACATAAGGCACAGGTGCCCCTATAAGTAATTCGGGTCCGTAACTTAACTTCGAGAGTCATATGTTCGATTAATGGAAAGTCGACTGAACGATTGTTCGAATGGAATTTATTGCGAAACAACCTTTTATCGCCAAACGCTACTTCGACTGAACGATTCATCGAATATTTATTAATCGATGGACTGCTCTTTCGAATGAGGTTTACCTAGTTATTATATATTTTAATAATTGAAATAAAATTACTTATAAAAAAGGATTTTTATCCCATATTATTTCATACGTTACGTTCTTCTCGTAGATATAGAAACATGAAATTTGATGAAAATGAAGATAATAAAGCACAAATGCAGTGAAAAATATAAAAAAAAAAAAAACCATTTACGTCACGATTTTCGCACAAAAACCTTTTCGGTAGTTTAGGGTTCTTTAACGCCCTGAGAACCACCACCTTCCACCTTTGTTCCCACCTGAAACATGGTCGTGAAAGAAATGTACTCGTATGTGTGTGTGTATGTATTTTAAATGTTAGCATATATTATGTAAATACTTTTTACAAGAAATAAAATTGATAAGGTTATTATTATGTGCAAAGACATGATATGATGTCGATCATGGATAGACCATGTTTCAGGTGAGAACAAAGGTGGAAGGTGGTTCTCAGGGCGTTAAAGAACCCTAAACTACCGAAAAGGTTTTTGCTTAGTTTTGTGCGAAAATCGTGACGTAAATGGTTTTTTTATATAAAATATTTTTCACTTCATTTGTGCTTTATTATCTTCATTTGCACCAAATTTCATGTTTCTATATCTACGAAAAGAACGTAACGTATGAAATAATATGGGACGAAAAATCCTTTTTTATAAGTAATTTTATTTCAATTATTAAAATATATAATAACTAGGTAAACCTCATTCGAAAGAGCAGTCCATCGATTAATAAATATTCGATGAATCGTTCAGTCGAAGTAGCGTTTGGCGATAAAAGGTTGTTTCGCAATAAATTCTATTCGAACAATCGTTCAGTCGACTTTCCATTAATCGAACATTTGACTCTCGAAGTTAAGTTACGGACCCAAGTAATTCACCCACATTTCGCCAGATATAATTAAGTCCTATAAATAGGGAGCGACAATATTGCCATACTGTAACAAAAACAGTACAACACTCATACACTTTTCATAGGACGATCATAACCCTCAAAATCTTGCATAAACACGTGGTTAAGTCATTGAAATAATCATTATGACTTAACGGTCAAACAATTTTCGGTCAAACATTTCATTAATGCAGTCATTTGATCAAATGCTCAATAACCGTTCCGCCACAACACTCCATTCCCAAAAATATTATCTATCTCATAAAATCTTAATGATTGATGAACAAAGAAAGTAATTAAAACTCATTTACATTTTCCCATATCACAAACATTCATCTCATTACTGAGCAATTAATTGCGTCCCACAGTTGGGCAATAATTAACTGCGTCCCATAGTTGGGCAATAATTCCCGTTATCTATGAAGAAAAGTCAATGACCACGCTCGTAGATTTAGGTTAGGTACGTACAAGGTCTGTTGCATTCAATTTTATTTACTTACTACTAGTTTCTGCCGGGAATTGAGCCCGTTGATTTTGATTAAAAAAACACAGACTGTATTATTACACCATTCTATAGTATCCCTAATAAGGATGAAATTCTGGGAAGTAATGACATACGACAAACTAAAAAAAAGAGCTCATTTTTAACAAAATACATCCACCCCCTTTTTTTTTTTAAGGATGGTAAATCATCAAATGACCCCTCCCGCTCTGGGTGGAGCGGAAGGGAGTGTCAGACTCTTACTGACTAAAACCCATCCGTGTTCCTTCCTTAGCCCTTTATGTTCCGGGGCAGCGGTAACCCTTTTGGACAATCCCGCTGCCCCGGCAGGCTTCGGCCCTGACGGGCCCCTCCTTATCTGCTGACATCTCTTTGAAGCGCGCGTGGAACACATACGCGCCGTCCGGCACGGGCCTGGTCCTGATCGGACGGCGAGCTACCCATTACTCGCCGTCCGCAGGCCCGCGCCTACGGTGGCCGGGAGTCGTCACGCGGCTCCCGACGCCCGGGGCGTCTACCGCGGCGGCTGGGACGGGCGGCTCTCTCCGCTCTCTCCCTCGCCCATCCCGCCACCTCCTTCGCTAGCATGACTGCTTCACAGAAGGAGGTGACTGCCTCCCACTCCCTCTCGCCGCGGACCATGGCTTGGACCAGGGCCGGGCGCGAGAGGTCGCCGCCGCTGCCGATCGCCTCTACGAGATACATCCACCCCTTAGACGACCCACTGACCTTTTTTATTTTCTCGTTTTCGATTCCTGGCTAGAAATCCTAATTTTTCAAAAATCCAATGGTCCAGTTTTAGTTTTCATCAAAATCGAGTCCGAGACTCCTTTGAGTACTTTTCGCTATTCCTCATAGTTTCAGATTTGGCCATCCACGCCCACTTGAAAAATTTACTCTGTTTATACTCGTATACAGAATTACACCGGGTGTAAATGTTTGTGGTTTTACTAGACGTATAAGAAACAAGCAGTCAAATGTTACTCTAACGGGAAACTGAAGCAGAAAATTCAATTAATGTAAAGCAAAATTCAATTAATCTAATGAAAAGAAAGAAAGATTTTGAAAAAAGAAGATTTTGAAGAAAGTTGAAAGATTTTGATGATGGTGGAGTGAGATGAAATCGTTCTGAAAACATAACGAATCAATTTTATATCTACCTATAAGTAGTTTAATTTATAATCGGCGTTTTAAGTGTTTATTTTTAATTTATGTCTTTAAAATCTTTATTAACAATAACCTAAGTTTGCAAAACTGCATAACAGTTTGTTCTCGTCTAGCAATGGAGTTAGCTGGAAAGTTCTCAAAGACTTTTTGGGGGAACTACACAATTCCAATCACCACCCCTAAGTCCAAGTCGGGATAAATATAATACATATAGAGCTAGCTGACCAGTATTGATAAACTTTGGAAGTCACAGAACAAACTAAATATAATTATAGAAATAGACACAGAGCTTAAGATAGAAAAAATAACCATAAATCAATTCGCAGCATTCTCAATCATGAATCACAATTTTCTCCACACCGTAAGTAGAGCTTAGAAAATAGTTTTATTAAGAAATCTTCAGTATAGTAACAGCTTACTACACGCAATACCATAGCAACAATTCTAAAGAGAAACAAAAGCCGAACGAACACATGGGAATCTTAGAACACGATACTATTGGATGAGAATTTCTTCAAGAAATAGAAGAGAGAACATACACAAAACTTTCAAAGGACAAAGATCCCATGCATTCCGTGAATTCTAATAATATAGCGACTCCTTTTATTTAAAACGAAGTAGAAAATGTAAGTCATAAAGCTTCAACCACTTTTCTTTTAACCTAAGGTGTCACTGAAGTTTCAAACGACCGGCTAACCGTTTAAACTTCACGCGAGTTTAAACTAAAAAAAAGTTAAAAAATTTACTTTTATAGAAAACTTACCGTAATAAAAATCACCCAAAGCAGAAAAGATAAATATCCCAATTCACCAAAACACTATATTCATTGCACAAACACGCACACCATCTTTTACCGACTTCGAAACTTGCGACAGACGTGCGCCCGCGCGCGTTGCGACTTAGCGACTGGTTCGATGTCAAGTTTACGAAGCTATTCGGGTTATGTCGCTTCTGTGTCTATGCTATATTATGTTGGAGTGTTATGTCAGGAAATATGTATAATAGTGCAGTGCATGGCATAATTCGCTCACCTAGTAATATATTGGCACATTCTACGTTTTTCACATTTTACAGAAACGAGGATCAAAGATTTTATATCATCATCATCATCTGCCTAGCCTTTTCCCAACTATGTTGGGGTCGGCTTCCAGTCTAACCGGATGCAGCTGAATACCAGTATTTTACATGGAGCGACTGCCTATCTGACCTCCACAACCCAGTTAATTTTAAAGATCAAAGATTTTATATAAAATGTAAAAAATTGATTTATGGGTTTATATTACGTTTTTACTGATTTTATGGGTTTGATTACTAGTATAGCGTTGTGCAGTTTTACCACTTTTTTAAATTATGCACTTTTGAACACTTATACTACGGTAAAAACTCAATTTCACATTTTTTGTAGATGTGCCGATATATTACTAGGTGAGCGAAATGATTTTGTTTATAAACACTACAGGTGTGACTGTGTGAGCAATAACTGGGCATAATCAAGAATGCCTTGGAATGTTAGCGAACTAGAAGTTGTCCCTACTCTCATTGTGATATTTCAAAACATCCAACAGATAGTCAATGACTTGCATTATAAGACAACATGATCAATCAGTCAACAATATAGAATGGATAAGTGATGATTATAAAAAAGAACATATGAGGTGAGAAAAAAGGAAGAAATAATAAAGCTTACAAAATAGCAGAAGTTGGACTAGTGAAAGCCAACAATAAAGTAACTTTGGATGCTACGAATGGATGTCATGAACAAGCAAAATTAACAAAACTTAATCGGGAAGCAGACTTTGGCAATCATCTCACATCCTCCGAAGAACTGGATGACACAAAGAGAGTATTTAAAAAAGCATTGTTGAAGACGTAAGTACATTCTTTTCAAGACGATACAAAGGCGAACTTCGACGTTGAACTAGCTACTGTTCTCATTGATTATACGCACTGTTGACTACCAGAAATGTGCGGGTGATTTCCACCTCTATAAAGTCTTACATAAAGTTGCCTTTTGCCTGTAGTTTCTGGTGAGGGAGATGAACTCATAACTATAACTGGTGAATATGTATGTTTGCACTACTTCCTGCTAAAATTGTCATAAAAAAGCACTGTGTTTCAGTACAATATAAAGTCAAATTGTTGTGATGAGTTTCATAATACATAAATAACATAAGCATAATCAGCCTATAATGATTCCACTGCTGGGACACAGGCCTCTTCTTTGTGAGAGGGCACTCCCTCTAATCGCGTGTGGATTATAGGCTTATGGCCCACTGGCCATAAGCCTATAATCCACACGCGGACCCAGTGCGTGTTGGTGATTGTTATGTCTTTGATTTTTTTAGTTCTAGGACATTCCGGTTTACTCACGATGTTTTCCTTCACCGTTTTGAGAGCAGTGGTGATAAAATTTAATTCGAACCGGGTTTGAACTCACGACCTTCAACTCGTAAGTCGGGGACACCACTGGACCCCCCTTCTCTCATAATTTGATATGCACACATTTAATAATGAAGAAGAACAAATAAAGGAAATTAACACAGATTTAAGTCTGGTTCAGTAAGTATAAAACCTGGTGAACCTCAAAGCCGGAATAACGATACGCGCCAATGCACCTTTGACCCTGACTAATCTTGATGATTAGGAAGCGGACCCTCCCTATAACCGGTAGCTTTGACCTCGCAAGGAAGTTCAATGTTACATCATTAGTCTGTAACGTTATGGAGAAAGAATGGAAAGTTTTAAGATTTACCTCTTCAATTGGAATTGTGAAGCAATAAATCTTCGTATTATTGCTATAGGAAACGAAGATTTAGATGATAAAAAAATCGTGAATAATAATGATGATAATATATTTATGAATTTGACGACGTGACCAATTCAAGTTGAGTGAAGACGTCAATAAAAAATTTAAGAATTTTTTTCAGGGTCATAAACGTTTTGGAAGGCGCTGATGCGGAAGATAATTAATTTAGTTATTCTGAAATACTTCAACAAGAACTGGTCCTCAGCAGCTTTGAGCAGAGAGAAGTGGAAAGAGAGTAGGGACGCCTTTGTACTGCAGTGGGACATAACAGGCTAATAATAATTCTGAAATACGATAATCCGCTCAGATGGACTTAAATTTTTTCAGTTAGCAATAATAAAGGAGCTAAATGGTTAAATGGAGTAAGCAATGATTACAACATTATTTTTATACCACGATACCAATAACACGTTGCGTGTATACTAAAGCCGTTACATACGGAATGACAAACAGTTTGACATAATTTTCGCAAATTCATAGAAATGACGATGGATGGAGCATTACAGTAATAATAACATACTTGATGACAGAAAAGAGGCATTTTAAAAAAAGATGAAACATTTTGTCACGCACTAGACCTCTGCTATGGTTAGGTAATTTTATGTTTGATACAGAACCAGTTATTTGGAATTTTTTCTTTTGTTTTCTATAGAATTACATTGTTTTTGGTAGTTAAGATTAGGAATGCCAGAATCTGATCGTTGAATTCTAAGTAAGTGGTGTAGTGAGTTGAGTGCAGCGGTTTTTTGCCAGAATTTCAAGTCAAGATAAATCTATGCCATCTGGGGTCAACTTCCAGTCCAACTAGATTCGGCTTAATGTCTTATTGCTACTGATATATCTAAGGTAAGGCCGGGATGCGGACGAGTACTTCAGGCAATGTAAAAGACAAAAATACGTCATTCATAATCGGCCTATAATGTTCCCACTGTTGGGACACAGGCCTCCTCCTTTCGAGAGGGAGTGGGCCGTAGTCCACCACGCGGGCCCAGTGCGGGTTGGTAGATGTCACATGTCTTCGAATTTTAGTTCTAGAACATGACGGTTTCCTCACGATGTTTTTCTTCACCGTTTTGAGAGCAGTAGAGATGAAATTATATGAGAAAGCGTCTGCTTGGGTCTGAACCCACGACCTATATAGCTCGTAAGTCGGGGCCGATTCCACTGGGCCACCACTGCTCAAAATACGTCAGCAAGTAAAGAAAAACATAACAATGTAAATACAGATAATAACCACAATTTACAACCAGGCTTTTCTTGTATGTTTATGTCGCTAAGTAAAACTCGACATGTGGAAAGCTTGTAAACATGAAATCATCGCCGCGCCGCCGGGGGGCGAAACATGACAGTAGGATGCGGTCCAGGTCTGACTGTAAGCGGAAGCTATAGCGGCTTGGGTTTTCGTGGTATTTCCTACGATTTCCCCAAGGCCTGAAGCAATATATCGTCTCGTATTATTATTTTTTTGTCAGAAATGTCAGGTACTTAATAGTAATTACTATAAAATACTAGTACAACTATCAGTCGTTCAGTTACTATTGTCACCTATTGTCAAGAAGTAGCATTTAATTTTAACAGATCAAAAACTTGACCTAACTTGCTGCATTGGCATACTCGTACTATGGCGATAAAATACAGGATAAGTGAATGGATATCCTAAGGATTGCCATAATTATTTGGATTATTTTGGATTTTTTTTTGGCTTTTGTAATGCAGAAACTGAAATTACTTTTAATATTTTGCAATAGTCATTTTGTAATCACTACTATTGAGAAACAGTTGGCTCATTGACTGTTTAAATCGCCAATTATAATATCCTTTATTTTCAACGACATATCAGTTAAACCAGATTTATGTTTCCCCGATTATTCATATTGGATATAATTGGAATTTGTTTGATATTTTATTTTATCCTGATGAAGCGGGCATTTTGACAAATTGAATTCCATCAGATATAATTTATGAGAGTGAGTAGCGGAGGCATAAATTATTTGTGTTGTTGCCGTTTAGGTTTAGTCTAGGTATGTCTTGGTTTCGATTCCCATGGTCGGGCAAAGTTGTTTTGGGTTTTTCAATCTACAATTTCTTAGTGGCAGCCCGGAATCTTGATTTGTGTTGATGGCAACAGGCTCGCCCCCTATTACATGGGACTTACGCAAAATACGGGCAAACGCACACATGGGTTTCTATAGGTACATGTCTGTACAGGGATTATGTTATGTATGCTCATCTAATTGATTCTATCAAATGTTTTATAATAATGGCGTCTTAGATCCGCTGTGCTACTCCTAGCACCTCATCCTATCTAACCAATCATTATAAAACCAATAGACACTGAACAGCGGCTTACAATCACGCTATACCGTTGTGTTTATCTGTACCATCGCTGCCGTCGCTACCGGCTGGAATCTTAACAATTTCATGTAATTTTACGCGTTTTACTGCTAACATATCTGGTAGTTAGATAAGTATGTTAAGGATACAGGGATAGGTGCTCAAATATGTGCATCAGTGTATATTGCTTGTTGGGTAGGACTATTTTCATCACCACTGCTCTCAAAACGGTGAAGGAAAACATCGTGAGGAAACCGGCATGTCCTAGAACCAAAAATTCGAAAACATATGACATCTACCAACCCGCACTGCGCCCGCGTGGTGGATTATAGCCCATCCGTCTCACAGAGAGGAGGCCTGTGTCCCAGCAGTGGGAACATTATAGGCTGGTTATGTGGATAGGACTAGATGTCACTTGAGCTCGCTTCTTTAGCACTAGGTCAAAGGCTTGCACGCTTGCATCAATGAGAAGTCCTTTTCAATTTAAAATGTAGGCGTATGGTTTTTTAGCCACTTTCGTATGAGCATTGTTGTTTGCCTGACTTTGATACCGGAATAGATTGATATGAATAGACTGAGACACCTATAGCCGGACTATTAATTAGCTGCAGTAAAATGACAGATTATGTGTTACATAAATGACTGAAACTGAAATGTCCAAGGATTAAAAAAATAAAAAATAAAATTGGCGTCCATTTGTTGCCATAAACGAAATGTTGTTTTTCTAGTATAGAATAGTGTAACAAACGAAACTTATTTGTTATGCATATCTTTAAACGTAGTCCGAAATTAATTACATTTTACTGCAGCTAATTAAAAGTCGGAGTATCCTAGATATTTCACACAGGTATTTAAAACCTATCTTTATTATTTTGCAGGAGTAGGTTGTAGGTTGATTGGTAGAATTAGGTAGTATTTCCCTAGTTTTAATGTTTTCGTTTCCTTTACTTTCCATAACCGACAATTTTTTATAGGTACCTACATCAAACAAAAAAAAAAACAAAAAAAAATACCTATGTTTCACAAATAAAATATTCTGATTCTGATTCTGAAACAATCAACTCAGCCTATCGCAGTCTACTTCTATGTACACTGGTGGGGTGCTGTGGCGCAGCTTGTGAGGGCCCAAGCTGCGCCACAACACCATATAGGTACCTACATCGATTTAAATAATAAACGTTAAAAACGTTTACGTATGTTTTTCGTTTTTGCATCACTTTTTTTTTTTTTCAACTTGCATAATATTTTATTAGAGATTCAAATACTTACATAATTTAAAAAGCTAACAGTCTTAAAATAATAAAAATGTAATGTAGGTAATACAAGTATATGTAAATGTAGGTATAGGAAGAAGGTATATGACATAATTGGATGTTTACACGTTGCACGAAAGTCGTAGATAGATATCTACCTATCTGTTCCTCCATAGTTCCTCCTCTGTTTACAAAACATATCGAACTACGAAACCATTCAGACTATCGAACAAAAGCAATATGCCTTCAAAGAATAACCTGCATGTTGACAATAACAGTTTCAGGGAAAGTTCACCACAATATGCCGTTCTAGAAACAGCTTCATTCCGCAGAATGCTGATAAATGATGCCTTATTGTTGTGGAAGAGTTCAAGGCGATGATTTTACGTTTTCTAAGCTTATAGCTTCACCTATAGCACAGATAATATCTATAGATAGAGGTAATCTGCATTCACGATTTATTTGCCAAAAATGTAAACAAACATGAGTTTATGGAAAAACAACTTTAAATCATTTTTATAACGTTTTCAATTGTGCTAATCACTCTGAAATCAACATTGATATTTGTTCAACTTGAAATAATATTAATTTGAAACATAAGTTTACACGCAGCTTCGTTCACAAACATAAACAACCGCTCGAAATATCGCTTGCCATCGACGGAAATAGCTGGAAGTCATGAATGAGCCTTTGCCCAGCTGCAGTAGGATGATGCACAGGCTGGCAGTTACCAGTAACGCTGACCCAAATCAATCATCAATCAGGCTGTTACTGTGTAGGTACCTACCTACCTAATCGTGTCATAGGTACATTAGTGTTGCAGATAATTAAAACGAGTCGCGTGTGCTGGTCTGCCCTGAAATAATAATATTATCTAGTAGTAATTACCAAAACAAAGGGTCGAACTACAAAGATTCTTTACATTTTTAAGAATGAACTAAGACCGTTCCAGTGGTAGCTGTATCATAAGTTATCGAACGCCATCTATGCAAGCAGCTTAGAACTACTTCGAAACTTAGTATTGTACAAATTATACGAAGTGAAAGTTCTGGAGGCTCTACAAAGTTAGTGCTTTCAACCTTGAGTTAGTTCATCTAGTAGCCACTAGATGGCGTTTGTGTCGATAAAAGATTTTTCTATGGTTTAGAGGGCGGTTACACCAATGGTAATTATGCAGGCAAGGTAGGTAAAGGATACTCCTTAGGTGTTTTTTTAATTTGTAAATTGCATTGTTCGTATATACAACACAATGTAGATGATATTTAATTTTTGTGATATCATTATTTAATTGTCTTAATAAGATTAATGAATATTTAAGGTGTCAATCTCACCAACGTAGTAGAGCTCTTTGTCATCTATCATCCACACCCACAGCTGGGCATAGTCTCATCCTGGTTTTGCCCGCGTTAGCAACAAGAGCTCTTTCTTCAATGGTCGAAAAAATATATTTCGCTTAGGTAATTAAAAATTGTTAAAGAGAGTGCTACTTAAGTTACATGCATACATATTTTGAGAAATTCATCGCAAACTTCAAATTCGTCCCTAAATAATTAAGATCCAGCCTGTCCCTTGCTGTCCTCTTCCAGCGACGCCCTAAGCCGAGGTCCGTACCCCACAAGGGGTGCCCTAAGCAAATCGTTTAGTTTTTTAAACCCGTGCTGGATGCCTTAAGGTTTATTTATTGTGGGTGTGCCACACAGGCAAGTCTGGTTGAACAGACGACAACCTCCAAAGTTGACCCGCTAAATGCTATAAAAAAAATGCAAACTTCAGCAACATATTGATAAGCTCATTGATATTGATAACGCCTACAAGCAATAATAACTTGTCAAAAGTTAGACTCATACTTACACAAAAATCTCTTCACGAATCAAAGTCGTTTCTGAAGTTCGGGACTCGAATATTTTATCAAAAGCCAAATTTTCTCGACCTTGACTAACACTCCACGTTCCTTACACAATCCATACATACATATAATAACAAAGCCGAAGAGTTTGTTTGTTTGAACGCGCTAATCTCTGGAACTACCGGTACTTTTTAAGGCTCTGTACCCAAAGGGTGCCAAGGGTATTCTTCCGCTGTTTGTCCGTCCGTCTGTTTGTCACAGGGACCTTATTACTAAAGCTCCGCTGTCCGTCCGTCCGTCTGTCTGTCACAGGGCTTTATTTTTTTTGAACCGTAATGACAACGACACTTGAGATATTCACAGAGTATGTACTACTATGGCTGCTATAACATAAAAATAAAATATAGTAGTAATTTAAAGGGGGTCCCGAGAAAAATGTTTTTTTCGGCATTTATAAAAAATATAGTGTTATTTAAATATTGTACGGTAGTACGGAACACTTCGTGTGTGAGTCTGACTCGCACTTGGCCGCTTTTGTTTTATATAGTACTTTTAATAAAATCCCTCATCTTTAACAAATTTCTTTTGTATGAATGAAAGAGAATTTTTAAAATAACGCAAGAGCTTCTTAAATTGTATTCGCTAATATTTGTTTGAAAACGTTTCGATCAAAGAATCCCTTTGAAAGGTCTTCCACTAGATTATATAGAACATGTTTGTAGCTTTGAAGACCTAAGATGCTTTCGTAAATTGCTTTGTGTCTGCGAATGGCATCAGGAAAATTTCTTGCTCCCTCGACCCACCCATCGCATCCTGTTGTCAATTCATTTTCACTTAGCGTCCTTTCTGACTTTTAATTATTTTTGCATAGCTCCTAAGGGACCTAGCGTAAGAGCAAACGAATTTTTCAAATCCGGCTAGTAGTTAAAGAGATTAGCGCGTTCACACAAACAAACACTTTTGCTTTATAATTAGGTATTATACAAGATAAATAAATAGCTGTAAATTTTTCGAACAGAATAAATAAAATAAATTAACTTAATGACATGGTATTCACGTCGACTATACTAAATCAATTTCACTCTGGAAAACTAGAATTCAATCAAAGCCAAACAAACACTGATTCAGACAAAGCTAATATCAACAATCGAAGAAGGTTTGTTACTAACAACGTTAGAAAGGAATTAAAAGCAAAGAAAGCAATCCAGCCACAAACAGACGAGTGTGTGCAGATAACCGCCATTTTACTTCAGCACCTCTCAAAACTGGAATTTAATTGTTTTGTATGTTTAGAACGAGGTGTGGTTGCAGTCACGGCGGATTTACATTGTGAGTTATCGAAGGAATTTGGAATCGGAGTCTTTCATTAAAATTAATGAATAAGTTTCTGGCTTACAAATTGTGCACCCGATGCGATTTACTATAGGCATAAATGTCGAATTTCCATACAAACTTGCGTCCTTATTTAACTCCTTTAGATGATGAATTTTCAAAAATCCTTCTTTAGTGCTCAATTTAGCTATTTATGGAACTCTTGTGCAAAATTCATGGTTCTAGATCAGTTTAGTATTTGCGTTGTCTGTGAGTGAGGGGACGCCATCATGCAGTACACATCAATCATAACCAGCCTATAATGTTCCCACTGCTGGGACACAGGCCTCCTCTCTGTGAGAGAGAGTAGGCTGTAACCTACCACGCAGGCCCAGTGCGGGTTGGTATTACACAGAAATGGACTGATTAATTTGCTGAGAACTTTTAAGGCCGCAGCACACTTGTAACACCCGACGCCATCCCACGCTTACCTATTGACCAAATGACGAAAATAGCTCAAGGAGATGAAACATTTGGCCAATGAGTAAGATTCATTGATGTTGCGTAACGTGGTGTGTTATAAGTCTTATACTATTCAGAAATCAGTTAGTCTTTTAATTACTCTTAAATATTATAAAAGCTTCAATAAATCTAAATAATTAAATTCAGCTTATGAAGCAAATACTATAGGTTTTTTGGGCCTAACTCAAAATTAGGATATATCACGATAATTTTACTATAAACAACAAGTTTTCCATGGGTAATTTGCAGTGCACCCATATTTTTATAATCATTTCTCAGTATGACATTGTGCCGAGATAAAAAAATAAGGCTTCCAAAAATACAACGAAAATCAAAATAACTTCTAAAACCTTTTCCTACTACCTACACCCATAAATATATTTTTAGCCCCTATAAATTTCACTGAAATATTCTGACTTAACCACACCCCAAAACTTTAGTAAGAGTAGAAGCAAAAAATAAAGTTCTTCTAACATTGTAGAGTACGGGCGTTCATTACATAATAGCTTTAACAGTAAGCTCTACCACTGGCTTTACGGAATAGAGCAAAATGTGGAGAAAAGGGAGTTTTGGTTTTTGTAAAAGCATTTGAAACGGCAGATGTCGTTTTCTTAGAAGTTCTCTATGTTCAAAAAGATTATATAGTCGACCTCGTAAATTCTTTGCCACCTTAAGGTTAAATGTCACTTGCACGTGATAAAACGACAAGGTCTATTTGTCAATATGACGGATGGTTTCAACCTTAATGAAGTTTCAATGTACTTGTCTATGCATGGCATGCCTGCTACTGGCTGGAGGCTCGCGGTAGCTTAGGGGGCGCGCGGACTGCGGCATCAGCATCCGGCTCGAAGGACCATATGTTGACGATTCTACGTCGACTGTTCAGCTACAGAAGCGAAGAAATGCCCTATTTCTAACGCGCGGCGTAAACTTAACGTAAATCAAAACGATTTTCACTTCAAAAGTAAAACTATCCTAAAGCATTTTGCTTTAAATTGTTCCGACAAGCACAATAAATTAGTATCACTGATAGATATGAGTAAAGTTTTAAAACAATGTAAGCTAATTATTATGTGCGAAACAAGTATTAGTATTAATTAAAAAATCATTGAAATTTTCGTTACGTTTAGTTAGACCCACTGTACATCTAATTATGTTCAAAGTGATAAAGCAATTTCGAGGTCGACTTCCCTAATACAGTTCTACTTTTTAACATAAAGCGGAAATGAGAATTTCTGGTTTTAGCGAAAGCTATTCAAACAGATGGTGTTATATTCTGTATGCAGTTTTTTGTTTTAAACTAGCTACCCGACCCTGCTTCGCACGGTTTTTTACATCTCTTGTACACAACAAACTTTCCGGTATAAATTTTCTTAATGATGTTAAAACTCCATTAAAATCTGTTGCGTAGTTTAAAAGATAAAAACAGTCACACAAATCGACACGAAAATCGCCTTTAATTGTTATAATATGAATAGGAGATGACCCTGCATTAAAACTGTAAGGAAAATAGCTGATGTAGGATGCATCATGCTTCTCTCGTATGTTTTTATAAGAAAAATGGGTTACTATAAAGCTTGGAGGCTTTGCATCACTTAAATCTGAGGGTCTGAAAAATTCTTTTCCTCTTTCTGAAGATTTATCTTACTAGTTTATGCAAGCTTTAAGTGAAACATATTTTCTACTTTTATAAATATACGCGGTTTCGCTAAATCTTGAAATTATGATTGTAAGGCTGGATTTCGCTGAAGCCGAAGCTTGCCGGGTCAGCGGGATTGTCCGAAAGGGTTACCGCTGCCCCGGGACATAAAGGGCTAAGGAAGGAACATTGATAGGTTTTAGTCAGTAAGAGTCTGACACTCCCTTCCGCTCCACCCAGAGCGGGAGGAGTCACTTGATGATGATATTTTTTAGCCGCACCGATCGGTACCGGCCCGTCTTTACCGGGAACCCGCGTCTTTATGTACGCACCCTTAAGCCAGTTTCGCGCTACGTCCGATCCGGATCCGATCTGAATCCGAGAAATGCCGGTCCGAAGTTATCATAGTCCTATTTGTATGACCCGTTGCGCACAAGATCTGAACTCTATACGTCCGAATTTAGAACATTTCGGATTCGGATCGGGTGTAGTACGAAACCGCTCTTACGCTGGCATAGGTCGCGTACCGTGCGTCGATCACGTGTACCAAGACGCTAAATAAGGACGTGTATTATAGTGTAGCACTGACGGTTAGCGAGCGCGAGTCCATATAAGTCGGTACGCGACCGACGACAGCGCTAACAGTCGGTCGAGCACTCAATCCAACTTTAGTATAGATTTTTGGATTACTTACTTTTGCTTATGTGTAAATCGACATCCTAACATCCAAGCACCTTCAATCACAATCCGAAGGATTTTGAAGGAAACTGTTAATCCGTTGCTGCATATGTTTGACAAATTCTTCTGCTCTAAAACCTAAATAACGCAATGAATCTTGTCGAACTGTCAAAATGAAAGGCTTGAAAATTGCAAGTGTGATACGCAATTTATCCGCGGGTGGTTGGTGTCTCTGGATGTTCTCACTTTGGTTTGGCTGCAAGTTTAATGCCGCTGACGGTTCAAATATTTCTTCAATTAAGATTTAAGATCATTTTCTTACCTGGAATAAAAGAAAACAATAAAAGGTTAGTCTAGTAATAACTGATCAAAAAGCGATTGATTGGAGAGTTCCGAAGCTTCAAATAATTTTTTTTTAGCTTGAGGCCCGCTTTCATCAAATTAAATACGTTTAGCGCTAAACGAATTTAAAACATCGTCTATTCCGGTAATTTTTTTAAAGATGACAGAGGCAGAATGATGATTTAATTATGTTTAGCGTTAAACGTATTTAATTAAATGTAGTGCAAGTGGACCTTACTGACATGACGCAGGTCAAACTCAAAATCAAAGCATTTATTTAAATTAAACCAATTATAAGCACTTTCTAATTGTCCAGGAGTAGGTCAGTCAGACAGGAACAGAGAAGATTAGCCAAACTGCAGTGTTTCTTTGAATATTTGACTAATAGACTATTGTAAATTAATAACCTACCTGACACAATCGTGGGCGCATTCCCTCAGCCTGCAGTAGCTGCAGCTGCAACTGGAGTAGCAGGACCCAAGGTCCGAGTCAGCCAGGCTGACAGAGTCGAATCGCTGCGCAAGACCCTCGCCTGAACTCGGCACCGTGTGGGAGCCGCGCCATCTGGAAACATTGATGAACAGCATTTAATAGGCAGGCAAAGATTGTTTTTTTTTTAAGGAAATAGGTTTTTGTAGTGTATTCGTTGTAATTATAAGTTACGTAAATCAAATTACATATTATTTAGTACAGACGCCAGCACATGACTCCGCATCAAATCAAGCTACCCGAAACTGACAAATTTTCCCAATCAATTTTGAACCTTACGATAAAGTTGCCAATCTATAAAATAAATTTTACAGATTGTAGTTGCTTAATGTGCTGGCGTCTGTACCAGGTGTTAAGGCCTTTTTTTTTTTTGTAGGATACTCAACTAGATTTTGCAAAAACATATTGGTAGCATACAATTTGAGTCTATATAGCCACATCGCTTCCTTCATACCTCGCTACAAATTCAAAACCATCATTTTTTTATAGTCAACCTTTTAGAACCATACAATGAGCCACTAATATAACTCACTAGATAACAAAACAGGATTATCTCAGAATAGATACTCGTATGACATACATGGCTCAGCGTTTGTTCATTAGGTAGGTACTGTACAATTTAAAGCATGTATTCGAGCCGCAAATACCAGACATGCCTCAAATTGAAACTTTGTTTGTGCAGGTTCCGTCAAAGGGAACATTATTGCCATAAGTAGGTATATAGATATTTAGCAAACTAATAATGTGATGTAGTCGAAAGTAGTGAGATAGCATTTATTTTCATACTTATTAAATTTATTAATCAAGTTTTACAATAATTAACAAAACTAATTAAATTAAATGACAAAAAAAACATAAAAACTATACAAATAAATACAAACCCAAAAGGATACTTAAGCGTCGAAGTACTCGTCCGCATCGCTGTCATACGGAAAAGTGCCCAGAAGACTGGCAGCATTGCCACGTTGAATGGCAACGCTAATTATTTGGCCAAAGAACAATCCAACCCTCTGGTCTGATGAAATGTCGACCAGGCAGCGAGAAATTTAGTTGAAAAGGAGACACACGCTTGGGCCCCTTAACCCGAGCGTTTCGATCAAAATAGCTCAAAACTGCCACTTGAGTGTCTCAGCATCCGCAGCAGCGGCGCTGACTACTCTGAGAAGAAAGGTCTAAGCACACAAAGAGTTCAAAGTCTCTTATAAAGTCCAGACGTAATCTTGATGAGATCAGTGCTTCCGATTTACAGAATAAACAAGTTCCTCAGTATTCTTGATTTTTCACAGCCTGGAAATGTACATCGTTGAACATAATTAGATTTCTTAAGGTTTAATTAAAGGAGATTTCGTTAAATACCGCAATAATGCCAGACAGATCGTAGTTTCCTATTATTACTATAAAACCAGGGCAATTCTCGTAATTTTAAGAACGTTCACAGTCTGATCTCAGTCTAAATCTGTCAAAAATACGTTTAATTTCCCTATATTTTTGACGAGTTTTTGACATTTGATTGTCGCTGAAATGAGATTGCGACTAGATTTTGAACGTTTTTAATTACGTGAATTGGCAGCTCTTTGACAAAATTGTTTAGTCATTGTGTAGAAGCTTCCGGGACGAGCTGGATAAAATAAACGATCAGTGGTCCACTTTAGCTCTGGATGAAAGAGCTGGAAGTCGTGGGGCGAGCCCTTTGCCCAGCATTGGGATGATGCAGGCTAACAGTAACACACTGACTGGTGAAAATGAGTTAATCTTTTCTAAGCAGACACTTACGATGATTCTTCCAACCTAGCACTAGTTTTAGGCTATAAAAGTCCATTACCAGAAGAAGCAGAAGTAAAAAAAAAGTAATTGAGGGCTTTATAAAAGTACCAGCAGCGCCCCGCGGTTTCACCCGCGTTAGTTTCGATCCCGTGGGAATATCGAGATAAAAAACAAATCCGTTCAGTAGTTTTTGCGTGTTTGAGTAACAAACATCCAAACATCTTCACAAACTTTCACATTTATAATATTACTAGCTGACCCGGCCACGCGTTGCTGTGGCTAACGTATTTGTCATATATTTTTTAAATATTTTTTTCTATCCTATCTTTCAAGTTGGATCAAACTGCACACGGTGTACAAATTTGATTAAAATCGGTTAAGTAGTTTAGGAGTCCATCGCGGATAAACATCGTGACACGTAATTTATATATATTAAGATAGTAGAATTTAAGTTATTGTTATCTTACCTGGCACTCTTCGAATCAACATGTTCCACGACCACGTTCCAGGTCCTGTGTATCAGATACAGGAGGAACAGCACTCTTGAGGACTCGGCTTGAGGGGGAGGAGCAGGTGCCTCTCGCTTACGACCTGGCCATTTGCGGCTGGCGGCTGTGCTGGCAGCGCTGCCCATCTTGAAATTGGCCTCACTTCATTTTCTCAAGAGCATGTGTGAAGTTTTGATGTGTACTGGAATTGAGAAGATTATTTTTTTTAATGTTTTATGGATTGTGTGAGTTATAAATTTTAATTCACTGGCAGAGAACGCTGCACCGCTGAGTCTGAGACAGAGACTTTCTTATGTAACGCAAATTAATACGAATGGTTTACTGAAAAATCATCCCCTAAAGGGGTTAAAAAGGGGATGAAAGTTTGTATGGATGTTCGCCATTTTTGCCAATGCAAATCCCACAGGGAGTCGGGCTTGGTTAACCAAACAATAAGCTGTAAGATATTATTCATGATACCACCAAATGTCTCAATCCTGGGGCGTATTAGGAAGTATTAATGCCGTCATGATTCTAGTGCAAAAAAGGGATGGTGCTACTGGTCATGTCCGTCTCTCTCTTACACTGAAATCATGATGGCATTTAGCCGTCTTAATATGGCACCTGCTTTGTATTTCGTATGTTAATTCTGAGGACATGTTTGTCTGTTTTACTAGAGAGGACGACGGACACCAGCCTTTCTAGTCTGTAAAAATTTTTCACCGTGAAAACCGAGGTCAAGTGAGCTGTCATTCCAACTGACGCTAGGGATATAAGTATAGTAATGCTATTGTGTAAAAATCTCACTGTGAAAACTAAGGTGAAGTGAGCTTAAAAAGAGCTGTCAATAGTGTCAATCCTCAGCATCAGGTGGAATGACAGCTCACTTCACCTACGATAGCACGGTGATCTTTTTACAGAATAGCACCGCGTTTTGAGAGCTCACTTTAAGTTCACTTCACCTAAGTATTCACGAAGAGATTTTTACAGAAAACATCTTCTGTATTCATCAGCCTACTCCCTTTTCAAACGTGTTTGTTATTTATGAGAGATGTGTAAGCCATTTTGGAAAAAAGAACACTATCTCAATATCGATATTTACACAGCCGAATCCACATTCTATTCCAAATATCCGATTGATCTCATAAAATTGAATAAAGACAGCTCCACACATAATTCATCAAGATTATTCTCTGTATCAACTGGTCAAAAGAAATATCCCAGACAAATGTGATCTACTCACGTGTAAGGGTTTCCGGGTCATCAATCATGATATCATTTCCTTAGAAATGGATGTGATCATGTGAGAGTCAATATAGTGTATATTTTTATTATATTTGGTAAATGATGTACTTATGAAAACATAAAGAATGGGATATTGGAAATATCTTGTAAAAGTGTAGCGTTTTGATGAAGAGTTCTTATAGAGATGTCTATGCACTAACTCTATTTCATAAAGATTGACAACGTACATAATCTTGAATAACCTATTGAAGTACACTTATCAAGACTTTATAAACCCGCGTCCTAACCAAAATTGATCGCGCGAATAAGTGATCGTCGCGTTTCATATGTCACTTTTTGACGGAAAAATCGGAAGGCGGCCTCTGTCGGCGCGACCACGCGTTCCGGAACAGCGACTAAATGTGACATACGACGGTCGCTTATGCTTAGGACGCGGCCTAATCTACCCAGACTTTACAAATCACTGTCAACGTTAATATGGTAGGTATGAGATAAGTACTCCACTTAATTGAAATACTAAACCTTGCTATCGTTGCATGATTCGTAAGTAAAAACGATTAAAAACCAGATGCAACAGACCGTAAACCTCAGAAACAATATTCAGCTCAACGTAACTTTAAAAACAAATATTTAAACTTGTTTAAAGGCTTGAAAACTTTACAATTTGTTCGAAGAATTTCATTAGAAAGGAGATAAAGCGATCTGTTCGTTCCTCCTTTATGAAAAATGTTATAACTAGGAAACTCGCTTATTTATACCGGGATTGTAATAAACTGGAATTTATCTGCACCCGTTTGTATAATCTGGATTTTTATTACTCTGTGGGTGTAGTGACATTGCTGGCAGTAATGTAGGTTGATTTTGCTTTTGAAATTGAGGAAATATGATATGATGATAAGATAATTATGATGTTTTTCATAGTCTGTCTTGAAATTGTAAAGCTATCTGACTTTATTATGGAGTCCTTTCCTGGGTCCAGTGGGGCCACTTTTGTTAAAAAGTAATATCTCTTGAATCTATAAAAGAATCTCTTCCTCTTTTTGAGGCGTCCAGATACACAATAATACACATTTTTTGAAGTCATCAGTGCTCTGAGTGGAATACCTCATTCTTATTAGCGTTTTGCTTTATTTGTTTTTAACTGAAATGAAATTGTTTAATCTGTAAATACACAACCTTCGCCTTGGTCTACCTCGACGGCGATGTGCAGGACATCGCGTCAGTCAGGCGTCCAGTGAGTGACGATCTTTGCCCATATCTCCGGGTGCATTCGTGAGACGTGTAGTTAAGTTCTAGGCTTTGATTTCCACTTTAAGGTCTATTTGTATTTCTCTGTTGAAAAATCTGCATTCGCCTCCACCCTGGACATCCAGCTTTTCTATCTACCAGCAATAACCCTCATCACCTTGCTGACTAAGAAATAATATGTCAATTCCTTTAGGCGCAATGTGACTTTCCTGTCTTGACTATTACGTTATTGACAGACCGTTATTGGTTCAAATAAGGACTCTTGTATGTTTACCAATAATGAATCAAAGACCTCATAGCTTTGCATAGTAAACCCTCTCAAATGGAAGTCGCTATTACAAGTAAAATTAGCTTACAAATCTATTTATCTATCTATTTATATATATGTCTAGTTTGACAATAAAAAAATAATATGACAAAGTTCTTAAGGCCAATTCTCGTAATTTTAAAAACGTTCACAGTCTGATCTCAGTCTCAATCCGTCAAAAATACCTCCAAAATCCGTAAATTTTTGAAAAAATTTTGATATTGAATGTCGCCGAGATGAGATTGCAACTAGATTTTGAACATTTTTTACTACGGGAATTGGACTTCTTTTGTTCAACGTTGTTATAGGCCAATCGCAGACTAGATATCTATATCAACTGAATTTGCAAAACAATTTAACTCACAGACCTTTGACGTTTGATTTGAATCAATTTCGGAGAAGTCTGAGATGAGCTTTGATAGACTTAACGGAATTGGTTCGCTTCGAACATTGCAATCAAAGCCTTCTCTGAATATGTTTCCATGTTCAACATACGGATCAATCTGCACGGGTTTAATTAATTTATTCTATCTGTAACTTGCTCCGATGTAAATTCAAAGTAAATATATTCACTTAGACCCACTAGTGAGGCAATTCGCATCTATTCTCACAAAAAAAAAAAAACTAAAGAACATGTTTTGTTTATTCACATATTCGCGTTTAGGGCTTGGGCCACATTTATTTACAGCCACTGAGTGTGTGACTGATAACGGTGTATAAAATATCTGTGAGTTATTAGAAATCCACAAATCTTTATGAGAATTACATAAAAATAAACCAGATTTATATTAGTACTAGACCGCCCCAGCTTCGCACAGGTGCAATTTTCTTTCATACAGACCTTGTCCTGGCAATGCCGAACACAACAAAAAAAGAATTATCCAATTTGGTGCAGTCGTTCGGAATTTATGCGCGTACAGACAATTCGGCGACTTTGTTTTATAGGTACCTACTATGTGTTGGATCCAACGAAAATAAATCTAAGGATTTGGGTCTCGCCTCATCGGTTCAAAAACATCTTGAGGAAACCTGCAATGGACTTCATAGTCAACATAAGTCGGAAACCGCCAACCCGTCTTGAGCAAGCGTGGTGATCAATGATGTTTGAGAAGAGAGAGGTTTTTGCCCTGCAGTGGGTCAATATTCGCATTGCAAAAATTCAAAATGTGCCAAATACGTACAAGTCGCATAAAGAAATTTTTTTTTTTTAAATTGGCGATTTGTACTTTTTGAATCGACTAATAAGCCGAATAAACTTAGTAGGTAATTATTTTGTCTTTATCTTGAAATTGACATTTGCTTAAAGTTTATCTCTCTGCTTTTCCTCTACTATGTCCACATGTCGTGAACGCCCACCACATTAATTATGTCCCATTGCAAAATAATGGACAGAAGTTTTTGTTAATGTAACTCCACGCGTTTCATTTTAAATAGCTTTTATTTCAAGCCTTTGTGTTTCATTAAATGGCAATGAAAATGCTATTTTAGTGGCCCGATAATGCTTTTTCATGAAAATGTCAGTTCGATGCGGTTTTCATTGATGAATGGGAACATTTACGAGTATAAATGGATTGGCGGACAATAGTGTTTTTAAAATAAATTGATGAATTGAATTCGGATTTTGAGTTTTCACAGAAATTTGAATGCATTTATTGTTTTTTGTTTTATTTTCACCGCTTGATTCTCCTTTTCTTAAATTTTATTTATTTATTTATTAAAACTTTAAGCACAAGTAAAAACTGTACAAAGGCGGACTTAATGCTTTGGGCATTTTCTACCAGTCTACCTTAGGGTGATGCAGAGACAATTCACAGTAGGTGCAATAACAGAAAACAAATTGTTATAAGTAATGAAACAGTACCTGTGACTATTTCTTCCGTAAACACATTCATACATGCATAAACTCACCTTCTTCCAAAGGGGTTAGGATGAAACAACAAAACGCCACCTGCTACGATCTTTACATGCTCCATTCGCTTCATTTACGTTCATATCGGTGACACCAGAGGGAAAATTCTCACAGTCTGATCTCAGTCTAAATCCTACTTCCTAGTATCCTACTAATCCTACTATCCTACAAATCTTATTAATATTATAAACGCGAAAGTATGTGAGGATGGATGGATGGATGTTTGTTACTCGTTCACGCAAAAACTACTAAACGGATTTAGATGACATTTGGCACACAGATAGTGTATAACCAGGATTAACACATAGGATACTTTGTATCCCGATATTCCCACGGGATCGAAACTTATGCGAGTGAAACCGCGAAGCGCTGCTAGTCTGTTAAAAATTGCATTAACATCCCTACATTTTTGACAAGTTTTTGACTTTGATTGTCGCTGAGATGATACAGCGACTAGATTTTGGACAGTTTTCATTACAGGAATTGGCCTTCAGATTAAAATGGTGTAGGTACTCTGGGTGTGTTAATCCTTCATCGAAAAAAATAAACATTTAAAATGCTTCCATACATTATTTTAATTCATGTCTTGTTTCTCTTTGAAATACTGCACACACCTCTACTGCGTAAGATAATCATGAATAATCCTTGTATCGTGAGTTATACTTGTATCTTCTTGCTAAAACAGATCTTATGATGTTAGTTATAGTGATACAATGTAATCTTCATCGTTATGGATAACAATACAGTATCTAATATCTCCTAGTTTCATATAAGCTACAAAATTGTATCATTGTTATTATTTACGGCTTTTCACAAGGTTTGTTTTTTGACATAATTTTACCTAAAGGCAGCGACTCGATGTCCTGGGTACGATTCCCTTGTCGGGTAAAGTGTAATAACACTTTTTTGCTACTGAGAAATTCCAGATGGATCAACCTAAGGCCTGAATTCCTTTTACGCTGACCATGTCGTTGATGACCGAACCAGCCGTCATCATTGTGCGTTTGTTACACTATTGACATTGTGTCCTACCACAAGAATACTTTACTATCATACTAGCACCACCCCGCGGTTTCACCTATATAAGTTTCGATCCCGTGGAAATATCAGGATAAAACGTATCCTTTGTGTTGTCCTGTGTGTTTTTTGTGTGAGATCGCACAAGACAAGGAGGTTTGGAAAAACAAGGGCAGGCCTGTGCCTCTTCTATCGCTTTCCATCAGGCGTGATCGGGGTCAAGAGTAGCCCCATACTATAAAAAAACAGCAGTGGGACAAAATGAAGGCAAAAAAATGTGTTAATTCTGGCTATAAACTATCTGTGTGCCAAATTTCATCCAAATCTGTGCAGTAGTTTTTGCGTTAAAGAGAAACAAACATCCATCCAATAAACAATAAAAAAAAATGAAAATGAAAATTGAAACAATTAAAATTAAGGCATTGACTGCCAACGCGGTCACCGGTGACCGCGAACAATAGATTTTCTATTGTGTCTGTCGCCTGGCGGCCAACGTGTTATTAAACAATAGAAATAAACAATTTTTCTTTCTTTTCTTTCTTTTCTTTCTTTTCTTTCTTTTCTTTCTTTTCTTTCTTTTCTTTCTTTTCTTTCTTTTCTTTCTTTTCTTTCTTTTCTTTCTTTTCTTTCTTTTCTTTTCTTTCTTTTCTTTCTTTTCTTTTCTTTCTTTTCTTTCTTTTTTTCATCCATCCATCCATCCTCACAAACTTTCGATTTTATAACATTAATAATAAAGAAGGATGAAGTCTAATAAAGTGGTAAACAAAAATACCAGTAAGTACATCCTAATCGTAAAATAATATGTAGGTTACACTACGCTAGTAATAATAGTTCTATGGGTTACACAGTAATTAAATCCTATAGTCAGTTGAATTGGTTTATTTGATTACATGTAACTCCAGTCATTAGCAGTATAATATGCACTTACCGCAACCGTAATTTCTATACTGTTTCTCTACTGACCTAGCAATTGAAGCCATGTCAGTTTTAGACCGTTATAGCAATAATAATATCATTTTCTCTTAGGAAAATAGTCACATACGACGGATATATGAAAAAGTTCAGTGTGTCTATAATATTATGTCTGCTGAGCTGTGGTCTCGAAGGTCGATTCCTAGGTTCTTCTTTCATTTATAAGCAGCCACCCGGAGGCTGTATAATCAGCCTATAATGTTCCCACTGCTGGGACACAGGCCTCCTCTCTGTGACAGAGAGTGAGCCTTAATCCACCACGTGGGTCCAGTGCGGGTTGGTAGATGTCACGTCTTCGAATTTTTGGTTCTAGGACATATCGGTTTCCTCACGATGTTTACCTTCACATTTTTGAGAGCAGTGATGATAAAATTATTTACATAACGTAAAGCGCCTGCCCGGGTTTGAACCCACGACCAGTCGGGGCCATTACCACTGGGCTACCGCTGCTCTATATACAGACAGGAGACAGACTACTTAAAAATAACAGGGGAAAAAATAAATAAAATAAAATAAGTAAATAAAATAAATAAAATAAAATAAATAAATAAAATAAATATATAAATGATGCAGTAATACCCCTGTCTACCCCTTAGAGAATACAGCCGTGAAGTTATGGTTCAGTTAGTCTGTAAGAATATTTGCTTTGTTCTGTGTTTGGGTATGTGCCAATTGGGGCAAGCTGCTTCACTTAAAGGATGAGGTCGTGCGTCGGATTTTGTATTACCAAGATGTTTTTTGGCGTATGGTTTCTGTATTTTTATCTGCGATTATAGTAAAATTGTATTGTTGTTGTCACATTCTTTGCTGTTGCAAAAGTAAGCTTAAAAATGGCATTTATTTTTTATTTATTTTTGTTATCGCATTAGGTTGGTCTATTTTATGGGACTTAAATATAACTGACGAAATGTGGGTGTAGCACAGGTAAGTACCACTGCTTTCTATACAGACAGACACGGCAGACTGTAGATAAAATTAACAGGTGAAATGTTGCAGACACCTGTCTACCCCCTGTCTACCCCCTTAGGGATTACAGCAGTGTTATGTTACCTTAATTATTAAGTTGAACTAGCAAAACTGGGAAGTCTTTGATCCTTATTACAAAACAAGGATTATCTTTAGACCCACGTTCAAACCATCGAGCCATTTTTAAATTTCGAACTATAATCCGACAGGAGTTAATGTTCTTATTACAAAAATTGTCAGTGTTAATTTTGCATTGTCGGAATAAAGTTCTGAATACAGTAACTGGCTAGGTCTAAAGTTAGAACTCGTTCTGTAATAAGACGGTTTTAGTTTATCAACTATACTAGACTACGTCGTACGTGGTTGTGATCCTCAGCTTTGGGACGACGACGAAGAAGAAGACAATAGTCTTGAAATGTGTTGAAAACGACCACCGTCTGGGTAAAGTCGGTAAAAACGACACTCCTTCATCTTTCCGAAAGGAATTCCAAATGATGATTCTACTTTCCACGTGCTAAGAAATCCATAGCGGCCCTTTTAAATTGTCATTTCATTTATTTTTCATAATACCTTTTTATGACTATTAAAAGATCATATACATTAACACAATGAAAATGCTTTTTCAAATACTATTTAATCCATGACTTGACCAATTGCAGTTTAACCACAGACCAATCCAAGAAAATCTACTAGTTAAACCAAAGCTGCTAGCCCGTCGGGGAAAGTGCACTGGACAGTAAACTGGGGGAGTAACCTGTTAGAAAGTACAAATACCTCGTGTGATGCCGTATTAGGCGCTAATGAGGTGGGCAGCGCCGCAGGTGTTAATGTTAACTTTAGGAATCCGTGTTTGTTATAAGTAATTATGATATTAATAGCAATAGACCCAATTTCCTTCTATGTCTTTATCTATATATAAATCTATATCTTGTATATTATGTATAGGTATAAAACAAAGTCGGGTTAGTTACACCATTTATAACCCAAGAACGGCTGGACCGATTTTTATGATCTTTGATTTATCTCCGCCCCGCATAGCAGAATAGCTATTAAAACATGGGACAATTTCACAAAAAAAAGATAATTAGTTAAGTACCTACACGTTTCCTCGGTAGGTAATTTTTCAAAACTATATTTTTGAATTCTTTTAATCCTATAGTGACTCTTCCTGTCAGCCATGGCTACAAAAAGTCTTTTCATGAAAACCAAAAAAACCCATGAAACATGTTTCAATAAAAATAAAAGAAAGAAATAAAATTCGGCTATTTGTGTCTATGAAGATAATAATGTATCTTTCACAGATCTACGACACTGCGTGCGCATAGGTACTGAATACAGTAAGTTTAAAGGCAGATTTTATGAAACCCGGCACAGATGCCAAAAACAATAAATAACCGAAACACAGCGATTCGTCGCCATTCTGCAGACATGCATTATTCTCGCGCCATCGCTCTCAAATAACATGACAATAACATTTTGTAAGCGTACTAGCCATCCCAGCAGGTCGATCTGTTCTTTAGAGAACTTAATTATTAATGGACCCTCTGGGTGTCTCATAGTTTTTTGGACGTTTTGTTTTTAAGGTTGAGAAGATGCATTTGATGGACCTAAAAACAGTGTAGTTAATCCACGTAATAAAATTAATTCTAATATGCTATTTACAGAATTAGACATACCTACCTATTTGCAATGCCGGTTTATAAGTTTCGTAACTGCCTCATTAAAACAATCAAGAGCTTATAAATGTGTTTATTAATTGTTTGTTCTTTTAACTTTAATTCGTTTTGCTCATAACGTAAACATCTGTTCTGAATATTGTGGGTAACGGTGTGAGTTGTACATTTGAATCATTTAAGTATTTGTTTTGTAAATTGGTTCTTAAGATCTAATGTGTAACTATTTGCTTGTCCCAATTAAATAAATAAAATAATAATATAGCTACTGAAGTTATATGGATCATCAGCATTGTGACCCTTCTCAACCCATTTGTCGTTACTTTAAGGAATTACCTACATTGTGTCCTTTTCCCAGAAATAAAGTTTAAAAACCCTCATTTTTTACACCGCTATATGACTTATTTAACCACCCTTCAAAAGTTTATTTGGACAACAAAGATGCTGCAAAATAATAAAAAGTTTGTAAGTTTGTTGTTTGACTGACCTTCTGACTACCCTTATTCTAGGTGGGGTATTTGTGACCCATCTACGAATGTATCGCGGCAAGTGCAGCTTAACCTCCAAGGTCGATCAATCGAACTTTTAATTTAACACAAGCATTATTGCCCAATTCTTCCTGCTCGTATTGCCAGCCCATCGGGGGTACACCATAATAATATATTACTGGCCTGTTCGATCCCCGCTAATTTCCGTTCCGACATGCTAATACCATTCAATTGACGATTTATGGTGCATTGTTGTCCAAAGATTTACACCCACCATTGTTCAGGAGGTTCCGTATTAATTTATTAACATTTTGGACTACTTACAACTGAAGTAAAACCGTATTTTGGTAAAGGTATGGTTCGTTTTTGAAGGTCAAGTTTGGGGGTTGTGATCTTTGGTGGTATATAGTTATGGATTTCATTACTTTAATTCTTTCCGTCCGTTTTTTGGATTCCATAAAGGTCGGTATATAATTGCGTTAAAAGCTTTTTGCAGAGAACTTCTGTTTTTGTTAAAATTGCTTGAAATCCCTGGAGACATAAACAGAGAACGTACGTAGCGTTGTTACAAACTCAAACTCACTCAGTCTCGAAAACTTCAAATAAAACCATATATTGGCACTTTTGAATTGTCAAGCAGTCGGTCAGTCAGGAAGTTGAAGCTGCTAGATGCCCATTGCAAAGCGTAACTTCCTATAGAGCAGAACGGGCAAGAAACTCCATGGACACTTATAAAGAAAGAAAAATAATTTATTTACAACACACTTAAAATACGAATAACAAAAAAAAAAAAAAAAAAACCTGTACGAGGCCACAAGGGCTCCTATCTCAGCGTAATGTTGCGATATTTCAAAAATAAATACCGCAGCGCTGGTATTCTGACCTCACAGCGGGTCCCATTGTGAGTTTATGTCTTAATCACCACTTTTAGCAGAATAATTGGGGACTTGGTAAAAGACGCTAGATGGCGCTACATGTCTTTCAAATCATGATATGACCCGACTTTCTGAGCAATAATTTATTAATCAAATTATTAATTATTATTCTAACAAAAAGCACTAGGCATGCATGAATTCATGACAGTATTTCAATAATTAGTATTATGCTTTTAATAGGATTTGGATGAAATTTGGCACACAGATTGTTTATTAATTTAAAGCTAGTACATACATAACTCACAGATAGACACTGAAAACTTCCTGCTGAAAACAAAGTACTTCATACCAGGAACTTATATAAACATTCATCACAACTAGAAATCAAACCCAGAACCACATCATCAGTTGATCTCAATATTAAGCCATTTGAGAGTGTGAGTGAGTGAAATGAAAATAGAGTAACATCAAGTACATGAACCACATGTCATCAAATAGGAAAAGTCAGAAATTATAATGAAATGGAATAAAATACCACACGTTCGTAATGACTTTCTTTGATGTCGATGATTACTGGTTAAATATTTATCATTACAGTACCTAACGACTTCACACAAGGAAATATATTAAAGAAATAACATAATTCTAGCCTGTGCTTTGAAAAGCACCAATACTTGGAAAAGCATTACTACTCCTGCTTTGTTACGGCCGCGAATAATATTTTAATCAATGTAAAACTTAGTACTGGCCAACAAATTTAAAAAACGTAAAAAAAATTGAATTTCGCGGGCTACCCTGGCGTTTTCACCTTAAAATGTTAGTACCGATGTTTTTCATGTAGAGGGTAATATTGGAGATGGAGGGATTGTATGATGAATGATATTATGAAGGAAAGGGAATGTTAGCGTGTAATGGGAAGAGTGGAAGAATAAAAATTGTTGCGCCGACCTCAAGTAACACGGCAGGAAGACGATGCTCGATCTTCAAGCAGCAAGATGGTGTATTACTATAGATAATATGCATGCAATAAATGAAATCAGAAATGAGGAGATTCGCAGGAGAACCAAGGTAACCGACATAGCCCGAAGAATTTCCAAACTTAAGTGGCAGTGGGCAGAGCACATTGCTCGCAGAACAGATGGCCGATGGGGCCGAAAGGTTCTGGAGTGGCGATCGCGTACCGGAAGACGTAGCGTTGGCCTCCCACAAGGTGGACCGACGACCTTGTGAAGGCCGCAGGAACCCGTTGGATGCGAGAAGCACAGAACCGGTTGAAGTGGAGGTGCTTGGGGAAGGCCTATGTCCAGTGGACGTCTTCTAGCTGAAATGATGATGACTATGATGAATATGCATGCTATGATCATCAGTCAATACCATACTAAATACCCAAATAAAATCTAACTCCAATACAGAACTACCAACTTAATAAAACTAAATATAGCACCTGCAATATAAAAACATTTCAACTGCAATGCTACTCAATCTAAGTAATGAAGGTGTATATTTTGGCAACGTTCCATCGCGTTCAACGGCATCGCGGGAGTTACACGTAGATTGAAAAGCGCAGCGCATGTCTTACTGGGGCAATGTGCCTAGATTAGACGAATAAATGTATTAGATTGGTTTTGTAGCTGTATGGTTAAACGCAGTTTAACTGGAAGGCGCTGTTAAATCTTTCGTGGTATCGTTGTTTCTTTAAGATTAATTGTAGCGACAGTCTGATTCAGTCAGATTGTCTTAAAGTTTAACTTGTTTATTTCTTAAAAAATAGAGGATTCTTTGCCTGAACACTTGTGTTGCGTTTTTGATTCCGTCGTTAAATATTGTCGTGACTTACAGTGATAGGGGGCTGGGTGTTGATATAAACGCTAGAAGTATATTATGCTAAATATTTGATATAAACCATAGATTTAATCTCACATAATTTAGAAACTATGTGAGATTTGTTTCTGTGTACGTGCCTACTGTCGACATTGTAAATATTACGTAAAATGTGACTTAGCAGTAGATCTGGAAGCCAATTCCTAATGGAGGGCTTTGCAACTTGTTTTGTTTACGATATTGAACGGTATTTGACGATTAAAACATTATCATGTCTTGTGGACTAATTGCTGACTAGCTTTTGCCCGCAACTTCGTCCGCATGGAATTAGTAATTTGGGTAGTAAATTTCCACCCCCCTTTTTACACCCTTAAGGGATAATTTCGGGGATAAAAACTATCCTATGTCCTTTCCCGGGACTCAAACTATCTTTATAACAAATTTCATCTAAATCGGTTCAGCGGTTTACGCGTGAAGAGGTAACATACAGACAGACACACTTTCGCATTTATAATATTAGTATGGATTGTAATAATATTAGAATCCCTTGCTATATTTTACAATACAGAATAATGAATAGTATTCACCACGAACTAAACAACCGTTTTATTAGTTAGCCAGCAATTAATAGTAACACGCTCTTCAATTAAGTTAACCGGTGTTTATAGTGTTATCTGCAGTTATTTGTCGGTTCATCAGAGTTAATCGGTCGTTAGTGGTTGTTCAACCCGTTATGTTAATCGTTTATGCATTCCATTGACACGTAGGTGATATAAAGTGCGATAATATAAATTTCGGTGTGTTGAATGACATGTTTCGATGACATAATAAAGGGCCGGTGTCTCACTAAGAGTGCACTTTTTCATTTTAAAATAAAATCATGTATTTTATGAGAGAGTTGTGATATTTTTATTATATTATAAAGAGGACATGTTCCGATTAAGTACGGAATAAAATATCCGGAAAATGGAACCCACGGCTCTGATGACAGGCCACTACTCTTTTCATGAAATTTGTTTTATACTCTCGTTTACAGCAGCAATGTTTTCATCTCTACTAGTATTTATTTATTTATTCATTATACCACCTTAAATATAATTTATTACAGTTTACCCTCATGCTATAGTTTAATTTACATACCTATAAATCTCCATACTTTGTAATGATTGAATATTTCTACCTATTAAGAACTAAATTTACAATAAACTAAATAAACATACATAACACCTAAATTTAACTTAATTATAATTTTATGTTTATTTTATTTGAGTTATTAATATTTGAGTGCGATCTTTCAATGGGTGGCCATTCTCTCATCTACTTTGAAAGCAGTTTTATAGCGGTATGTACAACGCCACATGCGAACAACGCGTCATATTGACGTCACGCAAAATCCTGCATCTCGCAAGCAGAGTTTACCGCGCAACTAGCATAGATAAAACGACCCGACATGCATCATCGGGCAGTTGCCCGCCAGACACAACACCCGTCTGGTCGGAGGATCCTCCCTTTTCTATAGAGTATGAGTGAACTTTACACCCTGTTCCTCATAACTCTTAAGTTTAAATTCGATTTGTCTTGGATTCAAGATATTAAGAGTCTGTTAAATCAATGTTTCTAACTGAACAGACAGCTGTGCTGCTGGGGAGTTTGTTGCGCCACTTCTTCTTCCCGGCGAAAGCACTAGGAAGTGATGAAGGGCGGGTTTTTTGGGGGACTGTTGACGTTTATAAAGTGCTGATTCTCAGCCTAATTTGAATAAATGACTTTTGATTTCATTTGATTTGAGTCTGCCTTCTTCAAGTTCTTACTTAAAACATCAATGTTTATCCCAGTCATTGGAATTGAATTTAAATAGTCAGAGGTCTTGGATTAACCTTAAAAGGAAATACTTAAGTGTTAGTAAAACATTTTAGTATTCCAATAACGAATCTAACCTCCCATAAACATTTTAGCATGTATTTTATTGAAACGATATAACTGTAAACTGTATTGATAGCTAAACGATAACGGAAATTCCTGTTTTATACCGAATTTAACATAAAATAAACATTTTTACGATGGCAATGTAATAAGTTGGTCTATGTTTTAATCGTAACCGTGCTTTTTTAGGGTTCCGTACTCAAAGAGTGCCAAATTTTTTTTTGTTTTTTTGTAGATACCTAACAGTTTGGACCTTTGATGTTCTGGGGCATAGTACCAATTCTATGGTATATAAATAGGATCGAAGGTTAAGCTACCCTTACTACTTACTACTAGCTTACCGCGGTCGGTTTTAAGATGGGTGACCATCCATTACATCTCAAGTGCCTCGGAAAGCACGATAAGCCGTTGGTCCCGGCTGTCATTTGTAAATCTTTGACAGTAGTTACGGGTCGTCAGAAACCTAAGTCTGAGAACCAGTCTTACCAAGGGAAATCAAGTTACTCAGTAACTGGGTTGTAGAGGTCAGTTATGCAGTCGCTCCATGTAAAATACTAGTATTCAGCTGCTTCTGGTTAGACTGGAAGCCAAACCCGAAAAGTTTAGCAAAAAGGCCTCAAGAAGCCAAAACAATTGACTATCTACTACTGGATCACGATTCTAGTATAGCCTTTTGAGTAAAACAACAATAGTAACAACATAAAGAAAGTAATTTGAATAGCGCGAGAAAAAAATAAACGTGATTTTTTAAACAATGATGAAATAAAATAATTCTGGTTGTGAGAATCATTGTAATTATTATGTCCACTTTGTAGACTTGAAAAACCTTCCTGTATTGGTTCTACCTAGTAGATGATGCAGTCTATTTGGTGCTTACTTACATACAACCTTCGCGAGTCCGTTAAACATAAATAGATGGCACAAATACAAGAAAAACATTAATTAAACAAGTAGGGGTCTATCTAGCTGACAAGCGAGAAGACAGCAGATGAAAAAATATATAAATTAATGTAAAAACGTAAATACATTCTAGGAATAATTATACTCTTTAAACCACTGATAAATGTCCTGTAGTGTAAAAATCTCACCGTGATAACTCAGGTGAAGTGAGCTTAAAGTGAACTGTCATTAGTATCAATGCCTATAGCATCAGATGGAATGACAGCTCACTTCACCTAAATTCTCACGGTGAGATTCTAATAGAATCGACCGGCTGCTCTCCGCTTGATGTCGGCGTCGTCTAGAATGTCTCCGAATTTTTTTTGTCACTTAGCCACTTTTTAGCCATTTTTTTTGTCTTTTTGGCACTTAGCCACTTATACACGACTCGTATAAAGTTGGGTCCTTGGCACCTCTGGACAGAGAGAGGTGGAAAGATAGTAGGGAGGCCTTTGCCCAGCAGTGGGACAGTAATGGCAAAAAAAAAAAACTGATTGTTTGATTTAATCATCCCGGTACGGAGAGCTCGCAAGAGCTCTCACAGTACTTACTCTAATGGCACACCTGAGGTAATTGACTTTCCGCCCTTTGGGATCATTCGATCCCTGGAGTTTATTATTTCCGTGATCTACTTAATTTATGATTACTTATTATTATTAGTTGATAAATGAAATGATAAATGATGTATTTTTTGTAAGTTAGTTTAGTAGGTAGATACAAACACTTTTACACGTCAATAATATTTTTTTAAACTAGATGAGGTCGGCATTTCCTATCTGACTATTCTGAGAAGAAAGGCCGAAACAAACTCAGAGGTCACAGTCTCTTTTAAAGTCCAGACAAAATCTTGGTCAGATCATGTGGTGATGGTGTTGTAGCTTAGTTATCAAATAAAATACAAGAGTTAAATAGGATATTGTTTCATAGCATCATATTGCTTTTCGCCAAGAAATCCCATCACCAGAACGTCATAACAAAGAAGTTTTGGCATCTCCCTTTTTTGAGTTACAAGCAAACCCATAGAAAGCTAAAATATAAAGGTAGGCCACTATGCTTACCTTTTTAAAGTAACAGTTATCGTGAGAAACAAAAAACCTCCGTGATCGTTAAGTAAACAGTTGGAATAATAGAGTATTATTAAGTATAATTGTTTTTGTCGTGAGAGTAGTTACTTTATATTGTCTTAATGAAGGCGTAAGATGTTTAGGGAAAGTTTTTTCCTGTCGGTGATAAGAAAGATGAAGGTTAAGCAAATTGGTGTTGGACAAGAAGATCTTACCTGTAAAAATAAAAATGGTGTTGGCATGGGAGATGGGATCTAGGCGATTGACATAGTTTAAGGGAGACTGTGTCTAGTGAGCAGTGGTCGCCCAGTGATAATGGCGGACTTACGAGTTGTAGGTCGTAGGTTCGAAACAGACAGGCGCATTAGTTAGTCTAAATTATTTTATCACCACTGCTTTCAAAATATTGAAGGAAAACATCGTGAGGACGGAGGTCACATGTCCTAGAACAAAAAATTCAAAGGCATGTGATAACTGTTCTAACAACCAGCACGGGGCCCGCGTGGTAGATTACAGCCCACTGTCTTCCTCTCACAGAGAGGAGGCCTGTGTCCCAGAAGTAGGAAGGTTATAGGCTGATTATGCCTCCTTTTCATATCATAAGTGTGTTCCCTTTGTTCATGGATCTTCTTGACTGACCAGCAGTCAGTTGCGTATAATACCGCGCACGCAGGACGGACTGCAGTCTTGTAGACATTGCTAAAATGCTGACAACTGCAATTCACATAACAGAACACGCAGAAACTCATTTGCATAGCCTTTTCACAACTATGTTGGGGTCGGCTTCCAGTCTAACCGCATGCAACAGAATACCAGTTTTTAACATGAAGTGACTGCGTATCTCACCTCCTCAACCCAATTACTAGGTAATAAAAAAAATCCTTGGTAAGACTGGATGTCAGACTTTTGGGCTTCTGGCTATCCGTAACGACTGTCAAAGATCAACGAATGGTAGCCGGACACTAGAGGCATACAGACACAGGCGTAAAAAATTATGAACTGTCAAAATTACAGCTATACATTTACCAATTACAAAGTATATACCTCTAGCAATTTCTCTAGAGAAACGTCATACACTTATAGAAACTAAGCAATTACAACTGATCTATTATGAACGGCACATTAGTGCTCACTCTCTCATACATACAGACATGCAAATTATCCTACATGACCACTGTACCTTGGTTTGTAAACTAATAACGTTATTATTATGCAAATGTATTTTATTGCAAACTAAAGAAATGTTGATGATGATTTTTTATCAAAATATTACGATATAAATATTCGTACATACATGAACTTACTCCTTGAGGGGCCCGTGGCTAAATAATAACAGCCGCACAGGTCGATCGATCAGGTTAAGCTACTGTCTGTGCTAAGTCTGTGGATGGGTGACCGTCTTCACATATCGAGACCCCTCCGTGCCTCGGAAAGCACGCTAAGCCGTAGGTCCCGGCTGTCATTTGTGGATCTTTGACAGTCGTTACGGGTAGTCAGAAGCCCGAAAGTCTGACAACCAGTCTTACCAAGGGGTATCGTATTACCCAGTAACTGGGTTGTGGAGGTCAGATAGGCAGTCGCTCCATGTAAAATACTGGTATTCAGCTGCATCCGGTTAGACTGGAAGCCGACCCCAACATAGTGGGAAAAGGCTAAGCAGATGATGACATGAACTTACTCCTTCTCCTCTCCCTTTTCTTCTTTATGCGGTGGCGTTCTGTAGTTCCTATCCTGGCGGCTAGTAAAAGCTACAGAACGACATATAATTATTACATACTCCTTTTGCGTCTTCTACAACATACTATTACTAGCAATGGCTTTTATTTTGACGGTCGACAACAGCCAAAGCGTTATGAGAACATGAACAAAAAAAAACTAAATTGAATTAAAACTCTCAGCGGCATTGAACTTGGCATCCAAACCAAAGTGAGAACATCAAGAGACACCAACTACCCGCAGGGGTAAAGGCGGAACACACTTACAATGCGTTTCATTTTGGTAGTTCAACGACATTGCGTTATTCACATTGTTGAGCAGACAGATTTTCGAACATAATGAAGCAACATTGAAAATGGTCAAAAAGTTAGTTTTTAAAGCAGTGTATGTCTTAAATCGTAAATAAATTTTACAAAAAAAAAAGTCATATTTTCAAGTCTTATTTTAAAACAGTGATGGAACTCAAATCACAATTAAACGTACATTATTTTAACACATTCTTATATTTTAAAATAATATTTTAAAGACATTTCTTTAAAAGCAGTTTATCCCTTTTTTTTTTTTAAGGATTGGAAATCATCAAATCACAAATAACCCCTCCCGCTCTGGGTGGAGCGGAAGGGAGTGTCAGACTCTTACTGACTAAAACCCATCCGTGTTCCTTCCTTAGCCCTTTATGTTCCGGGGTAGCGGTAACCCTTTCGGACAATCCCGCTGTTTATCCCTTCATTAACAATTTAATCCCTTCATTAACAATTTTAATTATAATTACAAATATACCATTAAATTGCTAATGTCAAACTGCATTCAGTGATGGATTATTTATTATTATGTAATTTGTAAATAGATGATTGTTTCATATTTTGCAATAAATTACTGGCGTTGTGTCATCGCGCTTCTCTTTCTTTTCTATGCAGTCCGATAGTGACCGAGCTTTAGGTCATGTATTCGCCTTAACAAAATCCTTCAAAATGATTCTGATTGTGATTGAGAGCGTGTTACGCAATTTGCTGGTCACAGACGCTGATGATACAATATAATATTTTAAATTAATTAATATAAAAGTGAAAGGCAATTTAATAAAGGCAATAAAGTCTAATCAGTTTTTAATGTGTATTGAAAGTTAGTAGGTAACTATATAATCATATAAAACATATATGGATGAATATTAAAATGAAAGTAAACACGATCTAGAACGTTATAAAACACCAGTTTTTGTCCAAGTGCTACCTTTCTAAAAGATGACTGTGATATAAACTTCCAATAAAACCTTGATTATTGAATAAATTATGAAAGAAACTAACAGTCTTTGTCAAAAACGGTATGTCTTGATAAAATACGTGAATGTAATAAATACTTTTTGTTTGGCAATAGGTTGGCAAGGGCAACACTGTTCGGCCATATTGATAAAATGTAACTACTTTTTATTTATTTTGCACAATTTATTACCATAAGTACCTATAATGTTCTTAAGTAAATTTTTAAAACTTTCGTATCATGCTTATGCGTATGAAGTTTCATTAAAATCGGTTCATTCATTTCGAAAAACAAGGGCCTGAAAGTTTGAAATGAAATGCCTTACGGCGCGGCGGCGTAAATGCTCCCGACCAAGTAGTGGCGCCCTCAGCATGTGTTTGATATTTCTTTTTAGAATGAAAATAATATTATAATAATTATATTAAACAAATATATCTACCTAAATAAAACTAAACAATGCAAAACTACCGTTTGTAATAATAATAACGTATAATCTGGTGGAGCACAATATAACATGCTTATTTTTATTCAAAAAAAAAAGAAATAACCAAACAAACGATAATAACAAAAATGGCCATCACTCAGCATAATGTTACGACTCATGCCAGACAGGCGTTGACGTGATGATGTCAATCGGTGCAGCATATGAAAAGATATCAATAATACAATACAAGTCGTTTGGTTTCCAAAAACCTATTGTTATAATTTCTCCAAAGTGATTGAAAAAAAAAAAAAAATAGAAACTAAATTTCCATTAAGAATTTAATAAAGAAACACCTGTCCTTAGCTTCACTGTACACATCGCGTTTCCATTGATTTATTGCTAATGATGACAAAAACCTCGTCGTTACTGCTCGACACATGAAACGTGTAAGAAACTGCTATCATATCGAATGAACGTGCTGACAAGAGATCTGCAGTGTTAGATCCAGTGTTATGCATAGTCTATATAGACTCGTGTAATGATAATCTTATATGCACACAACGTTTGCTAGAGCAAAACAAAAGTGATTTTGTGGTTTTATTATACAATAAAAGCTTTTATTTCTTTCATTCCTTCATAAAAATCTCATAAAACCAATATTGTGATGGACGAATGAAAGGCGACGCACAAAAGGTATAGTTACAAGACAGATGTGAGTGAAAAAGCTAATTGGTGATGTTCCTCAGAGACGTCAGGTATGATCAGATGTAAAAGCTAATTGGTGATGTTCCTCACAGACGTCAGTATGATCAGATGTAAAAGCTAATTGGTGATGTTCCTCACAGACGTCAGTATGATCAGATGTAAAAGCTAATTGGTGATGTTCCTCACAGACGTCAGTATGATCAGATGTAAAAGCTAATTGGTGATGTTACTCACAGACGTCAGTATGATCAGATGTAAGAGGCAAAAAGAAGTGTAAGGATCGTTTGAGACGGCGTTCTATAGTTTCTGTCTACCCCCATAAAAAGAAGACGTCAGTTTATGTATGTACTAGCAGCGAACCGTGGTTTCACCCGCATAAGTTTCGATCCCGTGGGAATATCGGGATAAAAAGTATCCTATGTCCTTTCCCGGGACTCAAACTATCTCTATACCAAAGGTAACAGACAGACAGACAGGCAGACAGACACACCTTCGCATTTATAATATTTTAAAGGTATATATAGTATGGAAGCATTTATTTATGTGTATCATTTCATTAGTAAAAACGGTGCTAATTTTTTTCAGCACACTTCCGCTTGACCGAATTTTACTGCACACACATTGTTTCCTTCCGTTTGTTATAACTTGTGACAGTTTTATGTGTACACGCTTCACAAGGTAGCGTGGGCAAGGGATGAGCGATTAGCGGGTTACTGCTGAAATATATCGTGCTGATCAATTACATCATGTTCATAAATGGGCACCGTCAGTAGGGATTAGTCATCTCTTAGCTCAATCAACTCAGCCTATCGTAGCTCAAGGCTGGAAATAGGCGCCAGTCTGTCCTAGCCAAAGTCAGTCAGTGGCTAGTCAATGTTTTTCTTAACGTCCATCTAGCTGAGGGGAGTCACAGATTTACGCTGGCCGATACGCTGTTTCCGGTCAGGGACTCTTTTGCTCCACCGGCCATCGGTCCTTCAGTCCTTCCACAAACGTAGGCCCGTAGCCGTAGCCCACTGCCGCTTCAATTTGCTTGCTCTGCAAGCTATGTTGGTAATTCCGGTTCTTTCATTTCTGATCGTTCATCGGTCATTTAATTTTTGTTTGTCTTAGCTGCCTCGGTTTATTTTACATTAGATTTTTTTTTGGTTTATCTTTTTGTGATGGACACTCGTTGATCATTCTCATATATATAATTTCAACAAGAATGATGAATATGTTGTATTAATATTTTGATACAAAAGAGTGTCCATGGAGTTTTTGCTTATTCTTCTTTGTAGGAACGTACTATGATTTGAAATGGGCGAATGATTTCATCTTTTTGACAGACCAACCCCTTTAACAATTCAAAAGTGCCTCTAATTGGTTTAATTTCAATAAATGCTTTGGGTTTCAATAATTAATTCACTGCTCGACGTCTTTCGATTAGTTGATTAGTACAAGTGATAACAAAGTGTTTCAGTTAGGCCATCGCAGTGTTTCCACTATATTCAAATATTTTGTGACAGGGCTATATATATGTGAACAGAAACAAAATATTTAAAATTAATTTCGAAAAATGAGCTTCTCATTTAACAAAGGACATGTCTAAATAAAGTATGGGCGACTAAGCATGTATAGAAATTTCTCAGTAGCTAGTGAGAAATTTCATTCAAATATTCTTTAATTAATTATTCCATGTTTATTATTCTCCTAGATCTTTCGTGAACTAATCAATTATTTAAAAGCTTTTTACTAGTTTTTCGTAAAATCGTGTTATGTAAAAAAAAATCTTCTAAAAATTCTAATGACATCTAAAAGCTGCCGGATATAAATAACACACATTAGAAAACTATAAAATCATCCATTAAATTAATATTCAAAACACGAATTGACGATTTTATGGTTTTCCGTACGTCGAAAGGAAAAAACAGAATCCTTATAGGATCACTTTGTTCTCCGTCTGTCTATCTATCTGTCAATACCCTTTATCTCGGGAACGCGTGGAGGTATCGAGTTGAAATTAAAACCATTAGGTCTACACTCCCTTGAAGCTATGCAAAAATCAAACTTCTGAAGACAACGTAAGAAAAGATGCAGCCGTTTATGCCGAAAACAATCATATATTTCGACACTCTCAAGGCAATCAAAATTTATAGGGCACTTCCCGTTGACTTAGAATAATGAAATTTTGCAAGAAGCAAGTTCATGTAGCACAAATAAAGAAAAAATCCGAAAACCGTAAATTTGTAGTTACATTTAAAAAAACACTATTTCCATACCTACAAATTTGTACGGGACCCTCGGTGCAGGAGTCCGACTCGCACTTGACCGTTTTTTTTATCTTAAACAACTAAGTTAAATTCATATGCAAATGCATTTATTTGCAAATATGGGAAAACATTCTGCTGATGTTTTATATTCATGTAATATTTGAACATGACAATCACCACATTTTACCTTTCGATATGCAAAGTAAGTATACGTTATAAAGAACACCCAAAAAAAAATAAGATAGGTACTTAATTTCCTCATACATTGTTTGCAACGGCTTATTGATTCTGAGGCGGTAGGTACTAAGGTCATAAAACCACCATCTTTACATATCGAGACCCCTCCGTGCCTCGGAAAGCACGTTAAGCCGTTGGTCCTGGCTGTCATTCGTGGATCTTTGACAGTCGTTACCGGTAGTCAGAAGCCCGAAAGTCTGACAACCAGTCTTACCAAGGGGTATCGTATTACCCAGTAACTGGGTTGTGGAGGTCAGATAGGCAGTCGCTTCATGTAAAATACTGGTATTCAGCTGCATCCGGTTAGACTGGAAGCCGACCCCAATATAGTTGGGAAAAAAGGCTAGGCAGATGATGATGAGTTGATAACGACTGCGTGGTTACTCTAAACCCCTCTACGCGCTCATAACTTATCCTCCATACTTGGAAAGTCGATGGATATTCACAGCGTTGCGCGAACGCATCCGCATGCGATCGATAACGGGCTGCACCGAGCATGCGCGAACCGATAAGTTTGATAACCTCAATGTTGAGTGTAATTACTTTTGTTTACTTTTTGTTAATGTTGCGAAGAAACTATGTAAAAACGAAACGGGGCAAAACAGGTTGATGATGTAGGTTTTTTTGTTACAAATAAATAAAACCTCGTAACATGATTTTGCGGACTTCTCACGTTTGATGTATGGGCGCCCCCCATAAATATTTATTTTGTTCTGTTTTTAGTTCTAGCGGCAACACAAATACACATTCTGTGAAAATTTCAACTGTCTAGCTATCACGGTTCATGAGATACAGCCTGGTGACAGACAGACAGACAGACGGACAGTGGAGTCTTAGTAATAGAGTCCCGTTTTTACCCTTTGGGTACGGAACCCTAAAAATAAACTCAAATAAATTACCTAAGCATTATTGACGAAGTCTGGAATCATCATGAAATAACATAACCCTGTCTTTACTGCTGTGCGATCGGGTATAAAGTAACGAACAGTGCTCTAAGACTAAAACAAAATCTCTCTTAGAAAAATATGTACTTAGGTACTTAATTATGGTAATTATAATTACCCATATGGCAAACCGAGAGAAAACGTTGCAGGCATAATATTTTGTTCTAATGAATTAATTTCAGTCGACGTCCTTATAAAACTTTTGACGTAACGGACACATGCCCGTTAGTGTGATCATAACTCCAAAACCACGTATCCGTTTACGTGAATGAAATTTTAATACACACAAATGAAAGGTAATAGGTAATACGGGCTGGTGTCCGCAACTCCACGTCAACGCGCGCATTTTGCGTACGAGTAGGAAAATCGATTATTTGATCCACCCCAGCTCCGCAAGGAAGGCCAGCAACTCCTTCTTGATGTTACTGACCGACTCACAGAGTTCATAGACAAAGACATAATGCCTATTAAATGATGTCACCTATACTGCATTCGCGATTCATTAGCCAAAAATGTAAACAAATATGAGTTTATGGAAAAATCATTTTTATAACTTTTTCAATAGTGAGCTCTGAAATCAACTTAATAGCCATTAAAATAAAGTTGATATTTGTTTAATTTGAAATAATATTAATTTGAAACATAAGTTTAAATTGATTTTACAGATGGCCTATACAAGTGGGCATCGCTTTCAAAGCGTTTGATATTCTTACAAAGACATCCAACAGGATTGACAAAAGCTTTTCGGTGGTTTATGACAGTATAACTGCCTAGCCTATTCCCAACTACGTTGGGGTCGGCTTCCAGTCTCAACGGATACAGCTGAGTACCAGTACCAGTAGTACATGGAGCGACTGCCTGTCTGACCTCCACAACCCAGTTACTGGGTAATATAATATACAACTTGGTAAGACTGTTTGTCAGACTTTCGGGCTTCTGAAGACCCGTAACGACTGTCAAAGATCCAAGAATGAAAGCCGGGACCAGCGGCTTAACGTACTTTCAAGGTACGGAGGGGTCTTGGTATGTAAAGATGGTCACCTATCCAAGGACCAACCGTGGCAAGCGTAGCTTAACTTGATCTATTAACCCATGCGGCTGTTATTACTTCGCTACAAGCCTCTTTAGTTTGGGCACAGATAATATTATACCACAGATAACATAATACTCAAGTAGTTTGGGTAGTCTGTGTCAGTCCCATACATTTTTGACTTTTCTATCAACATTATGGCTGATGAAATGTTATTTTTTCTAGACCCTTTGTCTCTAAAAACCTGACGACATTTGCCATAATCGTGATCGATAAAATTGTACAGACGCCAGCACATCAAGTTACTACAATCTGTCAAATTTCTTTGATAGATTTTCAACTTTATCGTTAAAGCACAAGGTTCAAAGTTGATTGGGAAAATTTGACAGTTTCGGGTAGGTTGATGTGCTGGCGTCTGTACATCCTTTTATGAAGTTTCGAAATAAACGCACTTAGAATACCTTGACACATACAGATAAATGTCATGTTATTGAAATGTCGGATATTCGTAAATGCATCCGATCCGCTATCGTTAAATTCTCAGTAGTTCCTTCAAAGGAACTGCTAAAGGAACTAGTGAGCACAAAGGCGCTCAAGATGTGTTGGTGGTTCCCTCACGATGTTTTTCCAATCCGATGTCAGTAAGGTCTTAGATAAACTGAGAAATTCAATAAGAATTGAAAAAGTCACATTGGTAAAATAGTAACAAGTTTGATGATTGCCAATTTCTGAGCATCCCTGGCTACTGGCTAGATATTAGCAAAAGGTGATAAATCTTCAAATTAATATTTTTTGTATTAAAATATAAAGTTTTATTTGAAGCTACAGCAACAACTACGCGAGCATGTGGATTATCCATACATAAAATACTAGAACAAGAACAAACTGACTGTTGACCATTTTCAGATCAGTCATGATGATTATAATGTGTAAATATTGTCTGTCTGGGTTCAAACCCTACAAGGGCCACATAATGCACAAGTGCTATAGGTGCCCTTGTAGGTATTAGGCGGAATGGTGCCAGCATATTGTTTTTGTGACGAAATCTTTCAAAGTTGACTTACACGTTACATCGTAAAGAAAGTCTACTTCTTGCTGCAAGTTTGACCAACTCTGTGAAAGTTTCAACTATCGGAAGCCAACTTGTGCAATAAAAAATGTTACCAAGAGGAAATCCTATTAAAAACTGGACCCCACAAACAAACGATTTATTCATTCAATTGTTTTTTTCACGATCCGTCACGGAATTTCAGTGTTATTGTTTCTTTTAAGCCAGTTCAACGTCAACAAGGTTGCTTTTTGCACCAGGCTTGTTTATCGATGCGTATACCGCTCGGTTCAAGGTTTTAACTAGTGATGTAACGGAGGTATCGGCAAGTGTAGTGTAGGACGCCGAAGCCCCATAGCTAGATGGACCGACGACCTTAAGAAAGTGGCGGGGACAGACTAGATGCGGAAGGCGGAGGACAGGGTGTTGTGGCGCAGTCAGGCAGAGGCTTATGTGTTAAAAATCCGTTTTTTTTTTGTTTTGTGTAAACTTCACAGACTAAGTTGAGTAACAAAAATAAACTTATTTTTCCTGCAAGTTAGACAGACCTTTGGTGTGGGATGCAACATGTGTCGACACCCTTGCGCCATCCCATCTTCCTAGCATGCCGGGCTGTGCTGGGGAGGCTGCTGCAGGTGCACAAAACCTCAAACGGCGTAAAGAATCTAACCTGATTGGGAATTAATGTTCGAGCCGTTTGGGGTTGCAACTCTAGGGCTCAGGTCCGAATGCCCACTTGGTTTTTTGAGATAACGCCAAACTATCGCCATATCGCCAATATATTCATTCTTTTTTATTTTTTAAGTATAGGTACATACGAGTATTTTTAAGTCTGTTAGCCTATATTATGTAAATACTATCTTTAGGTATTAATTAAATTCTTTACTTTTAACTTTTGTCGAAGAACTCATACTTAAAGTAGCTACACTACCAGCGGACGTTGACCCCAAACAAAAATCATTAAATCTTCTTAATTTTTAATTTATTGTGTTTAGATATCGATACCCATAACGTTTGCGGAGTTTCGCTACCTAATTTAATTGACCCTGTATATCCACCACATTGAAAGGCCTTCTCTTAAATTTGGAGCCGATTTGCTTTATCAGAGTTCGCCAGAGCTCTACCTTCAGCAAAAACTTGAGAAGGCAGAGGCGAGTTTCCATTACAACCCTAGTTTTAACCATGACTTGCACTTTTTACTACCAATCTAAATCGTTGAACTACCTACTCTTAAATATACGATGATACTAATTTCCTAAGTTTAATTAGATCCACTGTTAATTTAAACTGCCTGAAGTTAGTTTTTATTAAAGTTAGAGTAGGTACATAAAGTTAGGTTTATGTTCTGTTAAAGTTATGGACTTGAAAAGCTATACTTATTAAGTGGTGGCCATGACTTGGTGAACTGAGGTCATGGTTGATGTTTATGAAGTAAATGAGTCACACAAGATTAACTTGTGAAGGTAAAGTATTTGTTTTCGTTAGCGCAATTTTCTACTGTTCCTTAAAGAACACCAATTACTTTAAGAGCGTTTACGACGTACGGCATTTCATACAAACTTTCAAGACCTTGTTTTTCGAAATGAATGAACCGATTTTAATGAAACTTCATACGCATAAGCAAGATACAAAGGTCTAAAAAGTTAGTAAAGAACATTTTAGGCTTTCATACCGAAAGGGTGCCAACGAGATTCTATTAATAACGCTACGCCGTCAGTCTGTCCGTTCGTCTGTCACAGGCCTGTATATTTTGAACCATAATAGGTACACACTTCCAAAAAACAGAGTGTGTACTACTATGGCCGCTATAATAACAAATAATAAAATAAAATAAAGTTAAAAAGTAAAGTATAAAAAAATATGTAGTATTGATTATTTTCCGGTGTTATAGACGGATCCCTTCGTGAGCGAGTGCGACTCGCATTTGGCCGCTTTTTAAACTACAGGAATTGACACTCACTCATTCTTAAAGGTTCCACGTGTTTTGTTCTCGCAAGAATAACTTACATAATAATATGCATGCCTCAAAGCATGTCTCCAAGCATTAACGAGTCATACTAGCCACGAGTTCTTCCATATCAATAACAAGATAGGATCAGAATCAAAATAAAAAATCAATACCATCCATTAAACTTATCCCGCATTAAAAGGATGACTTTGATCCTTTTGATCCATCCGGCGGCCATCTTGAACCGTCCTTCCGAACATGACAATACGGAATTTGAATTTCAAATCGCGTTTGCCCAACGGTTGTTGACATTTGACAGCCGACCCGGGCGGTCGCTGTCTAGCTAGCGAAATTCTGCAGTCGTGATGGGTATCACTATCGATATCCAAATACTATAAAATAAAAATGAAAAAGTTTTGATGTTTTCTTTTTGGGGTCAACGACCGCTGATATTAGTGATATTATTTGAAGCATATGTTGAGAATCTGTTACATTGATAAAATTGCGGTCGATGAGCCCACAAAAAAAACATCGCACTAATTTCTTTTTTGTTTTATCATGTTAATAGCCATAGCCATCACGTCTGCGAAGTTTCGCTAACTAATTTAATTTGACCTTGTAGTACCTACTATTTCTACCAAGATTACTTATGCTCTTATTTCATTTAGGTCAACCTCAAAATCAAGCTCGATTTAACCCACACAAAATGTCACGAGTTCGATTTTAAACTTAGAATGTACGGTACCGTTACCAACATTCTTAGTTTAAAATTCACCAATTAAGAAGCGTGATTTATTCGTAACTTTAATAAAAACCGTTAGTTTTTTTAGGGTTCCGTACCAAAATAGTAAAAAGGAACCCTTATGGTGCGACTTAGTCTGTTTGTCTGTCCGTCTGTCACAACTGGATATCTCAAGAACATTAATGGAATAGTTTTAGATGACGTTTGCCCAATTATTTTGCAAATAAGAAAGCTTTTTTTTGCAACAGTGACTGAAAGGTGGTCTTAAAATTCGAAGTGGGGCTGCTAGGGCATGTGGACTATCATATGAAATAACGTTGTTTGCACATTCTCAAACATTGTTTCTTTTTTTAGGCCGCATAGTTTTCTACTTTTGATGAAAAATTTAAAAATAAATTATATCTATAATAATAAGTAAGTGTCTGTAATAAGTATGTATGTGGTCATCTATATGCTGATTATGTTGATAGACAGACAGTTTCCTACCCTCCTTCCTCAGTGATGTCACAAATCACAATTATGATGGATAGAGTTGTTACCCGACCGCGACGAAGCGAAACGGTTACGTGTTACTTCCTATGTAAGTATGTATGTGTTAGCTTTTTGTTGCGTTCTCGTAAACTCCTGCATTGATTTCAACAATGATGTTATGTTGATGTTTTGGTCAGGAAGTTGTGTGTTTTGTGGATCGTCTGTCTTTACGATTGATATCCGACTTGTCGTTGTTGGCTGAAGCTGGACTAACCATATTTACGAAACGTGGGAAAGTAAATTGTCGCATTTTTTATTGTAGACAATACATCCATTACTCTATCTAATCTATCCATTCCAATCCATCCACCCACTTCATCCATTACCAAAATCCATCCATCGAATCCATCCACCAACCATACCATCACTCCATTCCATCCATCCAAAACCATCCATCCACTCTATTCCATCCATCCATCATCCAATTCATTCACCATCCAATCCATTTACTTACATAACTTTTAAAGATTTTTCTTATAGGTACTTTTTACTTTTAGAAATGAAATTGGCATTTTGGATGCAAATATTTATTTTTGTTTGTCACAAAAAACGTTATTTTTACCTACCACACCCTACTTACCACAGCACTGTAATGTTTTGACCGTTCAAAGATTTCTCCAATGTAAGGAACAGCTCGTATAATTTTCTCGCAGATGCATCTTATTTCTCTGTATTCATATGTTCGTATATTTTTATTTCTCAAACAACTTTACTTTAAGCATATACTTGTACCTACTTACTAACATAAATTAAATATAAACTGTTCTTTGGAAATGTTATTTGAATGGAATTAATTGCTTTAATATTTGTACACCATTAAATGGTAGGCATAGTGATCGTTCTTACTGTATTGACAGTAACATCTATTATATACCTATGTTCACAAATAAATATATTGAATTGAATTGAATAAAATAATATTTTAAGCTACGTTTTGTTATCTCAACTCGCTGTTAAACTGTGAATGACCTGCTTACTTTAATACATGGACAATAAATATTTTCTATTTCTATCAAAAATTTAAATGCATTATAATACCTTACTATCAACCCCATCAGTATATTGCATACTTATTAAGCGTAGAATACATATCCTGTCACATCTGACCTGCTGACCGGTTTTGTACTAACTTAGATTTACAATAAGCGTCAAACTTCTTAGAAACACGTTTGGTATTCAGGTGATACTTAGGGTAAATAATAATAATGAACTGCATTTTAAACCAAATATCACACTAACATTATAAAGGCGAAAGTTTGTGAGTGTGTGTGTGTTTGTTACTTTTTAACGCTCAAACGGCTAAACGGAGTTGGATGAAATTTGGCACACAGATAGTTTATAACCAAGATTAACATATTGGATATTTTTTATCCCAATATTCCCACGGGATCGAAACTTATGCGGGTAAAACCGCAGGGCGATCCAAGTGTATAATTAATGTCTCTCATAGCATAAACAGTCTATAATGTTCCCACTGCTGGGACACAGGCCTCTCTTTGTGAGAGTGAGTAACCCAAAATCCACCACGTGAGCCCAGTGCGGGTTGGTAGATGTCACATGTGCTTGAATTTTTCGTTCTAGAACATGCTAGTTTCCTCGCGATGTTTTACTTCACCGTTTTGAGAGCAACATCAACATCTGCCTAGCCTTTTCCCAATTATGTTGGGGTCGGCTTCCAGTCTCACCGGATGCAGCTGAATACCAGTATTTTACATGGAGCGACTTGACTACCTATCTGACCTTCACAACACAGTTACTGGGTAATACGATACCCCTTGGTAAGACTTTCGGGCTCCTGACTACTCGTAACGACTGACAAAGATCCACGAATAACAGCCGGAACCAACTTTTTACCGTCTTGAGAGCAGTGGTGAAGAAATAATTTACACAAAGTAATGCGCTTGTCTGGGTTCGAACCTACGACCTACAACTCGTAAGTCAAGGCCGTTACCGCTGGGCCACCACTGTTCCACATCTCTCATGCACGAGTTATTTTAAAGAGTAGAGTGATTTGATTGATAAACATTAATTATTTTCACTGTAACTAGACATTCTAAAACTAACGCTGTGTGTAGGCTGAATCTAAACAGGTTTGTAGTTTTGAGTGGAAACTGTTTTGTTGTGTCAATCATTGTTTTCATAGAGTGATATCTTAATTAAAATTGTACCAGATCTAGGTCCATTTGTTTTGTTAGTTACTGCACTCACTGTCGAATGAAGTGCACGACTTTCTGAGACAATCTGTACGTATACTAAAAGCAAAACAGTTTTCTGTATTAAATACAGAATTTTTGTCTTGTTTAAAACACGTTTGTTTTCAGTGTATTTTTTTTATATAGCGGTATAGTCTACGTATTAGACAGTCTTGACTCAGCCTGTGCACAGCGTAAGTGCTATGTTGAGTGTGATTTATTATTACTGGCCTAAGTGACATTAACCGACCGATGGGTTTGATTTATATCAACGTTATTACCACTTTCTACAAAGGAGGTGCACGGCTTTAACTAACTTTAAATAACTATTATAATACAACCAATAATTATACAATGTAGAGACGACAATAAATGAAAACCCAAAAAAATACTAATGCAGTATTTTGAAACAATCAAATAAATCCTAACTTTATGATCCGACTCCCATAGCCTATAAGAGTTGTACACATGTAACATCTACGAATCTGCACTGGGCGGGCCCAGTGCAGTGTGGTGGATTGCGGCCCACTTAGAGGGTGTGGGCCGTGAGACAGGCCTGTGTCCCAGCAGTGGGAACATTGTAGGTTGATTATGATTAAGCTGTTATTCTATTGGAAACGTCATTAGATACACGAAGTTTAGTTTATTCGTCTTCACCACAAGGTGATGATGAATAAACTAAACAAATACATAATCCCATAAACCAAAGTTATTTAAACATTTATCGCTATTCTCCCATATAATAAAACTACAAATATAAAGAACTAGCTTCCGCCCGCGGCTTCGCCCGCGAGATATGTTGATAAAAACTATCCTATGTCCTTCCCCGGGATGCAATCTATCTCTTTGCCAAATTTTATCGAAATCCGTTCAGTGGTTTAGGCGTGAAAAGGTAACATACAGACAGACAGAGTTACTTTCGAATTTATAATATTAGTATGGATCAATACAGCCAGCATTTCTGCTATTTCTAAGAACCCACATAAAGACAACTTTACATAAAGAAGTGTAATTGCAGTATATGATGCATCTCTAACATAAATGGAAGTATTTATTTCTCAGAAAATGTGTTATGAAAAAGATGTGGCCAATAAAATGACCGATAAATCTTTTCTGTAATGGCGATTTTCTTTCATGGTGGTAAATAGAAATATGATTGGATATATAAAAGCTAAGTTATGTTTTAAGTTCAATTTAAGCTACCATATACTTGATAAGGTCATCATCAAGGTCACATTTCAAAGAAATTCTCAGTATTAGTCAATAGTCTGGATTTGTCTCGGTTTATGGCAACACGTTCGCAAGAAATGACATCATGCATCTCAGCCTATTGCAGACCACTGCTGGGCATAAGTCACTCCAAGGCGGCGCCACAATAGCCTGTTCTCCGCCTGCCTAGCCACCTTTTTCGTCGAACTATCTAGCTGGGAGCCGTCCAACACTACGCTTGCCGATACGCGGTCTCCACTCCAGGTCCCGTCTGCTCCATCGCCCATCATTCCTTCGACAAACATGGCCAGCCCACTGCCACTTCAGCTCGCTTACTCTGCAAGCTATAGCAGCAAGGTAACTCCGGTTATGGTTCGGTTCAATCCGGTTGAAATTGCACGAGGAATAATTAATAATTTAAATGGCGGACGAATACAGCAGTATCATACACCTCTGTCTATCCCTTTTCGGAAAACATGGGTTTAAAACACAATTTGAATTCTCTCTCTAGGCTGGAAGGGGTGGTGCCCTATCTCCCCAAGTTCCAAGTTCCCCAAAATGATTTTTCGTACCTATAAATTCATTCCCAACGTCCCCAAATTATAAAATAAAATTATTTGTTCACACTTGACCAAACCTCGTCCTGATGTGACCAAAAGTCTTAGAATAAAATAAAATCTTACAAAGTTAAAATGAACCTTATTTTAAAAGATATGTTTTCTCTATGGACTTGTATATAATTTGTGATATGTGTTTTTAGATGTTTTCAAGATATATCCAGTGTGTTTTGTGAATTAAGCTTAAAATTGCAATGAAAATATTACGTTTTTTTACCTCATTTGTTCTCTCAAGTAATACCAAATAACATCAAACAATACGTATGTACGTAAACATTGATTCGGCGGCTGTACCATTCACGATTTCGGTCAAGACAGAATCGTAAAACTTTAGCTTTGGGGAACTTGGGGAGATAGGGCATCACCCGCTGGAAGTTACTTTTTCACATGCGTATTTGGCTTACATGGCCGGATTATCTTGTTTTTTTTTTTTTTTTTTTTTTTTTTTTTAAGGATGGGAAATCATCCAATGACCCCTCCCGCTCTGGGTGGAGCGGAAGGGAGTGTCAGACTCTTACTGACGAAAACCCATCCGTGTTCCTTCCTTAGCCCTTTATGTTCCGGGGCAGCGGTAACCCTTTCGGACAATCCCGCTGCATAGTATACCCACATTACGCCAGTTACTCGTATGTTTAAGATACTACTACTTAATATTCTAGATTCTAGAATACCAGTAAGCACAGGACATTGCTAGTTCAGAAATAGCTTCAAAACATAATGTCTGCTTTATCGCTCTTTGGAATTAATTCCCTAATTCAGCAACACTGCTGTTAGTCTATTATTTTAGAGTAGGTATGTACTAATTATGATAAACCGACGTTTATCGTCCAAAAAATACGGGTATTACGAGCATCAGAAGTAAGTTAAGAAAGTGTTTACACAGCTTTTGTGACAAGTTCAGTCATGCAAGCTTCCTGGCCAGATAGGGTGATGCTGTGAGGTGGAAGCAAAGATAAGGAATGCTGACTCTATTACTATTTAAGAAGGCCAGGTAAAGATATATTTGGATTAATCGTAGCTCTTATTAGTCCTGTTTTACGACCCAAATTCATATTTTGTTTGGAACGAATAAGATTAGAATTAAAATGTGAAAATTTATTAAGTTTTCCAAATGTTACCTATCGTAATCAGCCTATAATGTATGTATATATATATATGTACCCAGTGCTGAGACACAAGCGTCCTCTGTGAGAGGTAGTGGGCCGAAATCCACCACGCGGGCATGGTGCGGGTTGGTAGATGTCACATGTCTTCGAATTTTTGGTTCTAGGAGCTCAGACCAAATAAAAAACCAAGACAGAGGGCTGTTAACAGTAAAGTGAAGCAGGTTTCGTAAACATGTGTGCACTTCGTGAGGTGTAGTTTGATTGTAAATGGTTGGAAATGTGTGGGTGTGAGCGTGTATGCACAGAGCGGTGGTGCAGTTTTGGCATGCTTCACTGTATCGTTCTCAGCGCTCTGTCTTTTCTTTGGTTTAAGTCTAGGACATGCCGGTTTTCTTACGAAATTTTCCTTCACCGGTTTGACAGCAGTGGTGTTACCTATCATTAATATTTTAACTTTGTTAGCTTAGTTGTTAATTTTATTGTGTCTCCTGTGAAGAAGTGCACCTACTAAATGTCTGATGTTGCCCTTTATTTATGTGTCATGGATTGTGCACATCTTAAGTTGGAGATCCCAAATCAATAAATAAAATAATGTTTTTTTTTTATGTAGTGCTCCTGAATAATATGTAGTTGTAAGAATGAAATAAATATTACTGAGATTTAAAGATTTGCGTGAAATATTGCTACGACCTAAATTAGAATCAAGTAGAAATTTGGGGGAGGTTATTGAAAGCCTGATAAAGTCTCGAAACAATAAATCTTGTGTCTAATTTTATGTTAGCTGCTGCGACTGTGAGCGGTTGGCTTAAATAACACCGTAGGTAAACATTATTCTACAAAAAATTACTTTGCCTTTTACTATCTGAGGAGTCTTTAAATATGGGAATATTACTAAAATATCAACATACCTTTGACTATTAAGAGTTTTGTCTGCAGATAATGTCAAATTATCAATCACCAATATTAATCACAAAACACTTCACATAAAATCAAGAAATTTCTAAATAACTATCACAACACTTTCCCAACACTATTTTCCTTAAAAAAAACTTGGAATGCAATACTTTATCAAACCACACCACAAAGTTCATTCAATTCGTATTTTAAATCGATTGTTTTCGTTGTCACTTCGTTCATTCACGATTGAGTGAAAGACGAGCTACCGCGAGTGACCTAGAGATACTGATACGAGCGAGTGGTGCGCAGGCGGCGCTCAGTATTCGAAAACACGGTTTGTAGACGGATAGAGACGTCTTGATAGTTTAGCTTTGATACGGTAGTGCATATTTCATTGACATTGGTGAATGTCAAAGAATATCTACGCTACGCTATTATATATATAACATTTTAGTTAATTCTATAGTCTACTGTGGTTAGTATATTTCATCAGCATTGCTCTTAGCCCAATTTATTTGGGATCGGCGCAACATGACTTTTTCTTCCATCCTTCTCTATTAGTCGTCTTCTCGTTAGTCACCCCCTTTCTAACTGATACAAAAGTATAATTACTGTATTCGTATGGGATTTGTAATAGTTCTTACTTAATTTTTTAGAATTTTTATTACGAAAAGTATTAAAATTAATTATGACTTATGTACCTAATGTATCAAACACAATATTAATTGTCCCTGATAAATAAATAAATTAAATTGTTAAGTATCGGGGGTTATTACAACACGAGTGTGAGTTTATATACCGAGCCACAAGGAAATTTTATATACTAATATAAAACTCACTTTCGGCGTTGATTATTTTGACAGGAATAAACTAAAATGTATCTTCTGTCCTTTTCTTAATTCAATACAAAGAAAAAGATGCACTGAACTTAAATTTAGTTTAGTTTGTGAACAACAGAATCGGCACCAATGTCAAATAATAAAAAGATTATGTCAAAGAAGTACGTTAAAAAAACCTTGTAATTTGGTAGCAGTTAATAGACATACACGTAGTTACGTGTTAGTCTATGAAATCTACTAACTCTATTAAAACTGATTTGAAAAGGTTTGTTATACCCTTTCCACAGAGCCTTCTACAAACCCGTCGTTGATGCGGAGAAATTACATCAAGTATCAACTCTCACCGCTCGCCGTACAATTTTCCTCTAACCGCTAAGCAGAAGACTGCGCACGAGTTTCTACCGGCCGCACGCTGATGTAAACAATTAACACATTGTAATTGATTTATTTCATAAAACTACCACTTATGCTTTATTCATAACTGTAAAATTTAAAATTCAAATGAGTAGTTTTTTTACGTGTCAAAGATTTTTTATTGTGTTAATGATCGAGGTGTATGTCGGTTTATAGGTGGATATCACGAAGAGTATTTTTACACCTTTTCTTGTGGATGTAGAGTTTTTATTTAACTACATAACGTCGGTTTAAGAAGTCTTATTTTAATGAAGAATTGATCTAAAATCAATAAAACTGGAGTTCAATGAATATTCTGATAAATTCTAGGTGAAAAGTGCATCAAATAATTTAAAACCTAAACCGTCTTATTAAAAACGAGTTCCAATCCATACTAATATTATAAATTCGAAAGTGTGTGTTGTCTGTTACTTCTTCACGCTTAAACCGCTGAACAGATTAAGATGAAATTTGGTATAAAGATAGTTTGGGTCCCGGGAAAGGACATAGGCCAGTTTTTATCGTAATATTCCAACGGGATCGAAACTAATGCGGGCGGCGCTTTTAGTTTTAGTATAAAACTTGGAAAACGGTTCCGTCTTATTGCGTATAACGGCCGTCATGAAAATCTGTAATATTCATTAGTATTTGTCATTTATGTAAGTATCAAAAAACGTTCTGTACTTTTTTGGTCCGCTTTCTTAGGAAACCAAAGCTTTAGTTTACTCTTTATTCAGAGCATGGTTAAGTTAGTTTTTGTAATTAGCACTTTAACCTTGTCGGAATAGAGTTCGAAATTGTAAAATGGCTGATGGTTTAAAGCTGAAACATAAACCTTGTTTTTTTATAAGGCTGAAAAGATTTAAAGCACAATCCCTTTACTCGAATTAAATCTATCCCACACGTATAGTTTGTTACTGTCTTAAGATGGCGATGACGAGTGAGTTTAACACCAGCTATATTATTAAATCAACCAGACAGAATTGCAAGAAATCGTAGCAAGTAGCGCAGAAAACCAATAGCTTAGCTGCTATGGCGATCAATCAGTTTTTACTGCGTTATGACGTCTTTTAACAATATTCCTTTTATTTTAAGGCATTGGAAAGCAATGCTACAGAAAAAAAAAACCGGCTAAGTGCGGGTTGGACTTGCACACGAAGGGTTCCGTACCACCATACAATATTTAACACTACATATAAAATAACGGCAAAAAATCACGTTTGTAGTATGGTTGCCCCTTAAATATTTCTTGTATTGTTTTTTGTTGTTAAAGCGGCAACAGAAATACACATTCTGTGAAAATTTCAACTGTCTAGCTATCACGGTTCATGAGATACAGCCTGGTGACAGACAGACACACAAACGGACAGTGGAGTCTTAGTAATAGGGTCCTGTTTTTATCCTTTGGGTATGGAACCCTAATAAATGAGGTCGGTTTTCCTGCCTAGGCGTATTCCCGCCCACCTTCTATCTCTATAAGGATGGACTTCCTGCTGATTTCGCAGGCGGCTCTGATGTTCGGGTGTTCGCCAAGCACGTATTCTTCGTAAATCTCGATGAAAGCCGAACCGGGATGCAACTGAGAATAACACTTCAGCCCATTGGCGATCGCATCGTTCTAAGCCAAATGTTAATTTTTAATCGTCGCCCGCGATTGCCTCGTCGTAGTGCTTGATACCGAAGTGGTCTACGAGCGTGAAGGTTGACTTCGTGCAGACTCCTCCTTACAGTTTGATCGCTCACCAGCACTTGGAGCTGCAACTGTAACTTCAAAACCAATTGCCTAGCTGAAGCGGTAGGTTGTCTTTTCGCCGTTATTTGTAAAAATCGGTCTTCTGTGTCTTCTAATGATAGTTTTTTTTTTATCAGAGTGATTGGTTTTTTATGAACTCTGAGGTAGGTAAATGCTTTTTATTGATGATGCTAGCAAAATTATATGAAGAGAAACAACAAAACTGTCGAACTATAAAAAGCGAAGCATACACCATAGTCTTTGACCCATAGTGTGTGGTGTAATCCCAGAGTGCCTTTGTTTCACCTAGAACGCGTAGGTACCTATAGAGGAAGTACCAGTAAAGCATCGGTGCCTCCCACTGGAGATTCCCTGCTTAATTACTGAAGACGAGTTCACAATAATGATTCTACTAGTAATCCGATAGTTATACCCTGCGTCATCCAACCTGACGGAACTACCTAATTTTAGGTACGAGTACCGACAGTGCATTCTCATATTGATAAAGTGTAAATAATTGCATTCATTAACAACGAATATGATAACTTTATCAATGTATATACATATACTTAAACCCACGCCTTCTTTTCATGAAGATTGGCAGAAACTGCAATCTAGTTTTCCTTTAAACTCAAAGCATTTATTTCAATTAAATCATTTACACGCACTTTTGAATTGTCAAGAAGTCGGTCAGTCAGAAAATATGAAGCTAGTTGCCCATTCCAAAGCGAAGGTAACTATAGAGAAGAACGGGCAAGAAACTCCATGGACATTCTTTTAAATTATATTTAAAAAAATATTAGTTACATCATTAATGTTGAATTTATAATTAAATGTGAGAACGTTAAAAGCCTCCAGAGTACATCAAATAGTAGGTACTTACACAAAACAAAAATCCGAAAAAAAAAAATAAAATAAGCCGAGGCAGCTAAGTGATGACCAGCCCCAACTGACGGCGCCCGTTCACGAACATGACGCATAGATCAGCACCATTGAGCTCAACCATTTTGAAGGGACCTAAATGATCCAACACACACGCCACCGTCAGCAAGACATTTGTGAGAGCATGACATACTATCAGCTGCCAGGGCACATTCAAGTCAATTACGGTCATACCTTTCTGAAGAATATCACCAATAAGGTCACTATATTTATGTCCTTTTAGAGTCCATTTTCACTCACATCTGCCTTGCAAATACGTTTTTTCAGTCACTTTCATTCTTCCTCTCAACATGTCTTACTAACTATATCATATCGGATCCTATCCTTTCGTTTCCATGACAACAGAATCTGTCAGCAAGAATAACAAACATAGATAAATTCAATAAACTGTAATGGCGCTGGTCCAGTGCCCTCGAAGACGGCGACCCTGGCGTATCCTTGTTAACTAACGGTAATTAGCGCACTAAGTGTGGGGTGCAAGTTAGAAGAGGCAGCTTTTTGAGAAGTTTTAGTAGCTAATGTAGTAAATAAGTATGCAAAACAAACATGAATAAACCCAAGAGACTTAAAGGCTCTTTGTACAAACAAGTTTTTCTTTCCGTGAAAAACTACGGTTTATTTGCGTATTTCGTCAGTGTTGTATGGATCACTATGGAAGCTTATTGGCGGACACGTTTTTTCTACGGCGCGGCTTATACGACGTACCGTAATGAAACCGTACCGTGTACGAAGGTCCTGACGGCACTAGCCCAGTGCCATCGAAACGTATGTTGGCGCCCTGGCGTGTCCTGACTTTTGAGGTCTGTTTTAAACAACCTAGTAGGTAAGTGGTTACTGTTTTACATAAGTAATTTCTATACTTAGAAATACCTCAATAACTTTACTACAAAAATAATAAGCTGCTCTCGCAGAGAGCTGAGTTTTGAGGGATGGTAGGATGATTATGGTAAATTGCTACAGCTATCATCTTTTAATATAGTTTTTTTTTTTAAAGTGCGTTGTCTAAAATACTATCCTATATAATTTGAATTATTCTAGAGGGAAGGCTTGTGCAATGGCAGTATGGTCCGAAATCCTGTAATTTTCTTCAATAAGAATAAGTTATTTTCGATTTATATTAGCACAATAAGACAATCAAATACAAAGAGGAACATTTGACAAAAATACTTTCGAAGCTCAAGTAAAACTTTGAAAGCTTCTGTAGTCAAAGTTTATGCCTTGCACCACAACAAAACTAGTAGTTGCAACTAATAAGAACTAATTTAAACATTCAAGAGTTGTTTTACTTGTAAAGTATGTGACCAAGTTTGTGCTTAGATATTGTATATCTTACAGGATTTTGGCAAGACTATACTGTCTAGATTACATTGATAATCTTAGCCATGAATTTGAACGTGTGGTTCTTGGTAAAGTATAAAGAATCATTTGTATAAGATAAAGAACACAGACTTCCGAAAGTAAAGTTATTTTTCACAATGTAGTTTTTTTTGGAAGTAGGTTGTTTTTTTTTAACTTTATGTAGGAGAGTTTGTAATTCATCTAAGTTACAGTAGCCTAACGTCAACTGCTCATCACCTTTTACAAAATATTGTTTTTCCTGATGCTGGGACGTTAATTGTTGAGGAGTTCTCCTGGTAACAACCACACACCATAAGCATTGTGGCGAGCATAAATTGCTTAGGAACCATATTAAAGTAATCGAATCGCAACCCGTGAAATATTTATCATTGAGAAGTTCCGATGGTCATCTGTGATCTTCATCACCAGTTCCACTTTACCAAATGTTAATTTCCGATATCAAACGTACGAGTTACTTTAGAAATACCCAAATCGCTATAGCTGTGCCTATAAAACTTGAGGGTTTGCCTCGATTTCCACCTCCTCCTTTTTTTAAGTCGGTTAATAAAGAGTGTTGGTGTTTCATGTCACTGGAACCTACTATGCTTTGGAATGGGCATTTACAAATCAAAAGTGCCAGTAATTTGTTTATTTGAAATAAATGCTTTGAGTTTGAGTTCAGTGGTCGTAAGCTATCTGTTTTTTTTAGATAAAGAAAAGTTGGCCAATCTCCAGCATTTGGCTTAGAAATAGTGCATGTAATTTTAACGCAGCGGTTGACCGATTGGTTCCTGCACTATGCACTTCAGGTTCGATTTCAGCACGGAAAAATATTATTGTAGTTTGTATGGTAGACAAATTTTTCCTGTCTAGATACCTGGGTGATTTTTAGGGTTCCGTACCCAAAGGGTAAAAACGAGACCTTATTAATAAGACTCCACTGTCCATCTGTCCGTCACCAGGCTGTATCTTATGAATCGTGATAGCTGGACCTTTGAAATTTTCACAGAATGTGTATTTCTGTTGCCGCTATAACAAAAAATAGAATAAAATAAATATTTAAGTGGGGCTCCCATACAACAAACGTGATTTTTTTGCCGTTATTTTATGTATATGGTGTTAAATTGTATGGTGGTACGGAACCCTTCGTGTGCGATTCCAACTCGCAGTTGGCCGGTTTTTTATTAACACACGATAACGTTATGTAAAATAAAGTTATAAGCTTTATGTAGGGCAAGTAAAGAAAAATAATACAAACTAGGATATATTTTTAACATAGTACTCTCTAAGGAAATGCTCCATTTCATTTCTTCAGCCAAGCAGAAGTCAAGCTTAACAAATTGCTGTTTATTTCACACAGGGCGTGCAATGAAGAACTATGTTTATCGTCCGGGCTTAGTTCGGGTGTAGACGAACGATAATATTGCTAGATAGAATGTTGTTGGCAAAAGTAATCCCCTGGGATTTAGGCAAAAATAGGCCACTTTTACGCAGCCTGTTGGTATTATATCGATTAATAGTTATAATGATTACATTATTCATCATTCATCTGGTCTTATTATTCATCTGTTTGATAGTTTCAGACCTATATATCTCTGAAGGGTCAGGCAGAGGTGTACCTATAGCATATACGAATCTCCATACAAAACTGTCATACAGATGAAATTGCGTGATATTAATTGTTTTATGATTCTGCCAAAGTGGCCTTTTTAGGCCCCCTGGTATTTCAAACACTGCGTCCAGAAATATCGGTAGATACATTATGAAAATAAAGTATTGTCCAACGGTACGACGCACGAACGACACGGCACGACTATAATCCGGACTACAAAAAGTCGGTCGTCTGCAAATCCTTAAGTAAACTGAAACAAGTTTACATAATACTGATGGATTAAGAGCTATCCGGCTAGTCATTATTTATGGAATGTTTGCCTGGTTTTTACTCTTCATCTTAGTGGCTAGCGCATCCTGACTTAGGAAGCATTACGATGGCAACGGAAGGAATTAATGGAAAAGTTTATTTATGTATTGCCATAATAAGAGTTGACCGTCAATCCTTCCAAATGGAACGCTGGAAAGAAAAAAAAAGAAAAACAAATATCTTTGTTCAGCAAAATAAGTGCATTTTCTTGTCTTCTCAGACTAAAAAGCAACTATATATCTGACAACTGATATTTGTATTATAGAGAGTCTATCTCACAAGACCTAACAAAGGAAAAAGCTTTCATAATCATCTTAAGTAAGTACCTGTACTGGTATTCAGCTGCGTTTGGACAGGAAGCCGACCTGAAAATAGCTGGGAAAAGCTAGGCAGATGACCTGTGATCCATGTTGAAAAACAGAACCTCAAGAGTTGTTGTCAAAATGTGACTACAAAAAATCAAATCGTGAACCACACATTACGGTCCCAACTGAAATTCTAGGTATGAATTGTTAGGCACAAATTTGGCTTTCTTAATTAATACTAGTGGCTTTGGCAAAAAGTTTTTTTGTTAGTTAGTCTATTTTGTGTTTCACTGCTAAGCAAAGTCTTTTTCCTTATAAACATCCTTGTCTTGTGTGATCTCTGGCCATGTTGGGCCTGCAAACCTTATCAGATCGTTACACCACCTTCGCCGTGGTCTACCTCGACGGCGATGTCCTCTCTCAGGCGTCCAGTGAGTGATGATTAGATATTTATCAAAACTAAAATTAACAGGCTGCTTACAAATGAAAACAATTACCGACCGATAGTAATCCATACTATTAATATTATAAATGCGAAAGTGTGTCTGTCTGTCTGTCTATTACATCTTCACGCTTAAACCGCTGAACCGATTTAGATGAAATTTGGTATTGAGATAGTTTGAGTCCCGGGAAAGGACATAGGATAGTTTTTATTATCGCTCGTCGCTCGCTTATCGCTCTATAAAATTACCATCATAAAGATAACCTATAAAATATGATACAATTCTGCACTATGCTTAAAATACTAGAATTTACATTTAATGATAACCATAATATCTAATATATAAAATTCTCGTGTCACAGTTTTCGTTGCCATACTCCTCCGAAACGGCTTGACCGATTTTGATGAAATTTTATATGCATATTCAGTAGGTCTGAGAATCGGCTACTATCTATTTTTCATACCCCGAAATCGAAACTTACGCGGGTGAAACCGCGGGGCGCAGCTAGTATCTGTATACAATCATATTATTTCTGTTGATAGAATTCTTAGTTCAGCTGTGTATCCTATATATTCAAAAGATATCACGCAATCGGAAACCCACCGTGAAATTGAAGTCTTATAGTACAGTTTTCAATGGCAGTTGAGTTCATTGAAAATGCATAGAAGAATGAGATTCTGATTTGCTGTGTTCCTAGATTACACACAAGATTATGGATGTAAAGTCAGGGCAATTAACTGCTAGGCAGATTGACTAACAACTTAAATTGTCAGTTATTCGAATCACGACTCTCATTCTTTGGCAGTTGTAGGAAATGGCTACCATTGTCCTGTCCTTAACCCAATTTATTTGTGGTCGGCGGAACATGTCTTTTTCTTCCATACTTCTCTATTCGTCGTCATCTCGGCAGTCACCCCCGTTGTAATCATTCACACAGTCCATCCATCGTTTCTTTGGTCTTCCTCATGTAGCCATTGGCATTCATTCTCAAAACTTTTCTCACGACATTTTCTTCATTCCTCCGATTTCCACACAACACAAATAGACAGAAGGTGTCAATTTCCTTACCAATTAATTTCCCTGACTGCACGTAAGTAAATTTTATATGAGTTTTGAAAATAGGCTATCGTACGGTGATCTTCTTATGGGTGTAAATTCACCAGTCAATTCAATGGGAAGGCTATGGTATATTGGTATTTAGCTGTTGAATGGGCTATTATGAGATATTAATGGATTATTATTATAGTGTTATTTAAGGTTATGGAGGGGCTTATGGCTAAATGATAACAGTCGCACGCGCCGATCGAAGGTTAAGCTATGCTGGCTGCTGTCGGTTGGTGGATGGATCCATTACTTATCGAGACCCCACCGTAAAAGCACGTTAAGCCGTTGGTCCCAGACATCATTAGTCGATATTTGACAGTCGCTATGGGTATTCAGAAGCCCAAAAACTCTGACAACCAGTCTTACCAAAGGGTATCGTGTTACCCAGTAACTGGGTTGTGGAGATCAGCAGAAGCAATCTCTCCATGTAAAATACTGATATTCATCTGCATCCGGATAGACTGGAAGCCAACCCTAACATAGGAGAAGGCGTAGTCCTTATTATTGCTTGAAAACAAATTTAGACCCGCAACGTGATCTTTCCCACCCATATAAATACTCCCACTACCACTTCAAACAAATCTCGAAAGAAACTGGCGATTTTTTTCTCGGCACTTATGGATTTACGCGCTTTGGGATTTTCAAAAACACACACAAATAAGCTACTAAGCTAAGCATGTCAGGTGTCAAAGTGTTCCGTTCGTTCCGTAATTTGCTCTTACTATGGATGGGACAAAGTAATTACCTTTTAGTTTATTACCCATACAAAACACTCAGACCAAATAAAAACCAAGACAGAGGGCTGTCAACAGTAAACTGACCCCGGTTTCCGTAAACATGTGTGCACTTATATGGACTTTTAATTAGCTGCAGTAAAATGTAAGCTTATGTGTTACTTAAATGACAGAAATTTTGTTTTTCTAGTACAGAATAGTGTAACAAACGATACTTATTTGACATGCTCTAAACGCAGTCCGAAATGAGTACTGAAGCTAATTAAAATTCGGAGTATAGTGGGGTGTAGTTTGGTTGTAAATGTGTGCGTGTGAGCGTGTATGCACAGAGCGGCGGTGTAAAGTTTTGGCATACTTCACTGTATCGTTCTCAGCGCTCTGTCCTGGTTTTATATTTGGTGTGAGTAAAAACGTGGCTTTTAATTAAAATTTTCTAGCTTTTCCCCCGATACGGTCTTTAAAAGCTACTACTTACTAAGATTGTCTTTCATTCTTTTTGAAGCTATACTTTCTGCCTCCGTCGTTCTCATGAATAAGCTCAAAGCAAATCGATAAGCCAAAGCAATCTTCAAAACAATATCGGGGAAAAAGCTGGAAGCTCCTAGCACTAGTAGTTTTAATAGCTTTGGACAACAACGAAACGTTTCATTTTGTTGATTGGATTTTCACTAATACGGTAGTTTATTGGTAATTACACAGGGTGACAGGGAGACCGAGAATTCAGCACATGATTCTTGACTTTCTTACGTTGAAATATTTTGTCGGTTATAAAAATGAAATCTGCTGTGCCATAGAAAAGTGCCAGACCTGCGCGGACCGAGATATCTACAAACAATGTTTTCTATCAACAAAATTTTCGGCGAAACGTGCTGTCTAGGAATAGAGATTTCTATTCTGTATGTAGTTGTATCGTACAAGCGTGTTTCTATCTTAGGTTCCACACTCGACTTACAGAGTTGTATTGATGATTTTAATTAATATAATTATAGAAATACACATTTTTTATCTTCGCGAATCATAGGTATTTTGATCAACATACAACTAAACACTGACCTGCAAATCGCAGAAAACGTGAAAATAATTAAAATTCGCGGACTACTGTATTACTTTTTCCTTAAACGGTGGACGGACGGCCTTACGATTATTAAGCTTTGGAGTAGCGTCCACGTACTTTCCACAAGGTGGACCGACAAACAAGAGCAGGTCGCGGGTTACCTATCTGCTGGATGCTAGCAGCACGACACCGGTCATTGTGGACATTGTGGTGATGCTTGGGGACGCATATGACCAACAGTGGACGTCTTTAAGCTGAGGTATATAATGAAGATTGCGCAACACATAAAATGACAATTGATCGCAATTCCTTTCATGTTGACAGTTAAGCCTCGTTCACTCGTTATTTAAGTTGTTGAGCAAACGAACTTTTCAAATCTGTAAATCAATGGATTTGGGATTTCGTTCAAAACCCTAGGATTGTGATTGAAATTGTGTACGCAATTAGGTCGCTGTTCTTTTACACATAACAAATAAACCTCACGTTCCAGTCCAATTCTAACAAATAAAACTTCAGTCCGTGTAACGTAAACTACTAAATCTATTTTGAAAGTTCATTCTCTTTGCGAATGGTGCAAAGTTTCCAATAAAAGTTTCACCAAAGCACTATTCTAACGGTAGTCACTTTTGCTAAAGTTATCTGATGATTCAAAGTACCTATCCGGTTAGTTTTGATAGCAATCTTCATTTCGTTTCATTTTCATTTATTTGTATACCATAATGTGAATAAAGGTGTTACAAATAGGCTTAATGCTAAGATACAGTTATGGATCCTGTAAGGGCACAGCAACATTTAAAGAACAAGGATAAATAATTAAATTAAAATGAAATAAATAAAATAATCTCTTGGGTGTCACGATTTTAAAATATCAGAGGGTCAATTCTGGTAATTTTAAGAACGTTCACAGTCTGATCTCAGTCTCAAGCTGTCAAAAATACCTCAAATTTCAGTACATTCTGACAAGTTTTTGACATTTGTTTGTCGCTGAGATGAGACTGCGACTAGATTTTGAACGTTTTAAATTACGAGAATTGGCCTTCTGGCCTTCAGTGGCTCATGATGTTAGCAAGAACTTCCATTATAGATTTTAAGCGAAAAAATAATTTATTTTGAATTAAACACTGTTTCAACTTCCACGGTTTTTAACCACTTACACTTACATAGGATTTGTTAAGTTTCCTATATTTCGATGCTGTGACTTGTGAACGCGGGTATCCTCATCCTCGAATGATTTAGATTTATTTATTTATCATTTATGTACACACAGATATCTATACATCTATACAAATAAATATAATTGGAAAGGTGTCTGTTTGTAATATTAAAATAACCGCTTTTTACTAAATGCATATGGATGTAGGTATACACGGTACATATTATACCAAAATAACATTTTTTACAATTTTAATTTTTTATAAAATTTTATTTTAAAAATATAATATCATTTACTAGTATAATCCATATATCCTACGTAATTATAAATCACCGTATAAATAACTATCAAATGCTTCCAAAGAATACATAATCAGTCTTTAATGTTCCCACTAATCAGCCAAAGTGCTGGGACACAGGCCTCCTCTCAGTGAGAGGGAGTAGGCTGTAATCCACCACGCGGGCCCAGTGCAGGTTGGTAGTGGTTCCAAAGAATAAAGAGTGGAAATTGCAATTCAAAATTAAATATAGTTGCAAAAGTCTTATTGTAATTCAGAATCCAATCACATTGATTCGGAAATCAGATGCACTCGAATCAATCGACGTGAACAGTCAACTTTATGTTGAAACGAAATTAATATCTGATTTATTCGTTTTAATAATCTGTATTAATTAGGTACCTGGAAAAGAGCTACAGTTTTAAATGGAAATATTTTTGTTGTTATTGAGTGCACCGAGAGCTGCGTTTTTAAGTACAGATTGTTTATTGTACCTACCTAGGAAAGCTTTTAAAAGTAATAATTTTGAGTATGCTTTCCAACATTGTTAAAACAATGTATTTTTTATGCATTTTTTTGAGGTTTGGAATGAAGTTTTCGAAATGGTTAAAAGTACAGACGCCAGCACATCAACCTACTACAATATGTCAAATTTCTTTCATAGATTTTCAACTTTATTTCTAAAGCATAAGGTTCAAAGTTGATTGGGAAAATGTGACAGTTTCGGGTAGGTTGATGTGCTGGCGTCTGTACATCGGTTCCAGAAGTAGGTCGTCTTTTAAAAAGGCTTTATTTGCACAAATAAAATAGTGGACGAAAGATCGCGAGTCCGTAGGCTACGCTCGCGACCCGCTCCTAAAAGTTTTTATTGTTTTTTTAATCCCTACCTGTGTGTGCTCCTTATACTGTGCTTTACAATATTGTATATTTTTACTATAAAACGTGCTTTCGATTTCATTTAAATATACCTAATACATACCCTAAAAAAACGGTGAAGGAATACATCGTGAGGAAACCGGCATGTCCTAGAACCAAAAAAATAAAGACATGTGACATCTACCAACCTGCACTGGGCCCGCGTGGTGGATTATGGCCCATTCCCTCTCACAGAGGCTAGTGTCCCAGCAGTGGTGACATTATAGGCTGATGATGCCAAGTGGCGTTTAAAAACACAATTTGGCTCTTTCCGCATTGCTTCGCTTTAAACGATTAAAATATTTCGTCGCCTCTAAAATCCATATTTATATTCTTATAAAAACAGTATATTTTCTTGTTAACTTACCGCATCAGATACAGGCTGCTTACAGCTCACATCTGCATTAGATACCTAACGCTGTACTGGCTGCGCACACGACCTGAATTTTAACTAGCCTCGCACTTCACTTGTAATATTAGATTATTTGCTCCCTTGTGAAATTGCAACCGAGTACGTTGTTGGAATTCTGTTATAAACCGTCCTTTGACTGTGTTCTAGTTTTATTTTTTTGGCTCCTTTGATTTTGTTTTTTCTATATAGCTAACGGTTCTCTTCGTTAGATACCTCGCTTGCTTGGCATATCTTTACAGCTTTTTCTAAACTTAACTCGTCTGTTCTCAGTAATTTATCACATACACTTGTGTCAATTACTCCACAGACAATACGATCACGTATTAAACCGTCTTAAAAATGTTCAAACTCACAATGTTGGCAAAATAATCTTAGTGCTGTTACGTAAGCGTCTATGTTTTCGCCTTATATCTGATTTCGTGTAAAAAATCCTGAGCCTCGCCATCGTTGTATTAGTTTTTGTACCGAAGTGTTCATCGAATTTTTGGATCAATAGATCGATATCATCATCTTTTCCTTTCACCTTTATTTTGTAAGTAGAATATAATGTCATATCCATCAGCGCCTATTAATTTAATAAGCAAACTGGCTTGTATATCCTTGTCTTCTTTGTACACTCCTGAAGCCTTAAGAAAAACCTTAAATTTTTTGAGCCACTTTCGCCACGCGTCAACTCGGTTTGCCGGGCCACCTTCTAAAATTAATTCGGCCGGAGGCCTTGCGTGCTCCATAATAACACGTACTGTCTATCACCTAAACACACTAATACCACTTTGATTTCGGCTAATTATTACTTCCGAAAGCGTAATTCGTATTTATCGCTGTCACCATGAAGTGAAACACGGTCTTGCTAGATAATTACTGATTTATTTATCCGTACGGTATGTGAACAAAATATTATTGTGAGGTTACCCTCAATGTTAATATACTACAGGTATGAGGCTAGAAAATGAATTATTATATGTATCTACCTCTGCATAATCTTACAGTATTTTAAACTAGGGCGATGAAGGTAAGCATTTGTTTTTGTTTTGCGCTCCGTGGTTTTGCGTAATTTATCCGGATTCAATGCTTCTGCCTCATTGGTGTAGTAGACGCAAGAGTATGAGTTCCTGGGTTCGGTTCCCTGGTCGGGTGAACTGTTATTGAGTTTTTCCATTAGGAATTTCTCAAGACTCCGGGTTACTACCCGGAGTCTGGATTTGTGCCCGGTTGATGGCAATATGGTCGCCCTCTATTCACACAGGTACCTACTCCACTGCCTAACCTTGCGAGGATTACAGGCGTGATGTTATGTCATTTTATGTCAATGTATCTCATTTACATCATTATAACGACCAGATAGTTATTTTTGTAAACAATATTCTGAAAACGGACCAAGTTACAAATAACACAATCAAATCTTTAAAAAAATGTATAATAATACTCTTACATCTCTTTTTGTATCTAAATACAATATTTACAAGCTTAATCACTTAACTAACTACAATAATAATTATAATAAACTCACGTACTATCCCAATTTTGTCACTGATTAATTCCATCAGTGTTTGTGGCCCAAAAACTAGGGTCAGGCAGTGAACAGCTGTTTTTGAGTATTTCGTATTAATAAAAGTACAAAAAGCTTCGGTTTGCTACTTAAAATAATTATTATGATGATACGGTCCCAAAGATACATTATTTTGGTTTGTTTCATACATTTCTCAAAATAAATTGTGTATTTTATTTTCGGTAATGAAGACTAGGCAGTAATCTTTCTTCAGATTTAAAGGTGGGTTTTTCTTTAATAGACTTTTTAAGCTGGGGTCGCTGATAAAAATACTTTTTACCATCAAAAAGTCATCATCATCTGCCTAGCCTTTTTCCAACTATGTTGGGCTCGGCTTCCAGTCTAACTGGATGCAGCTGAATACCAGTATTTTACCATCAAAAAGTATTTTATACATTATTTTATATTTTCGTTTTTATTTTATACAATATTTTCTTAAACATCAAGAGAAAAAATCGGAATGGGCAAATCTGAAGTTTAATATCGTCTTCATAGAAATAGTGCGTAATTATGTACCTTTGGGAGAGTAAATACTTACAGTCTAAGAAATATAATTTAACAATAGATACAGCTAAGAAGTTTCAATAATAATGTTAAAGAAATTTACATTTTGTTTATCACACAATTCCTTTCATCAACTATCCATGAAGCCAACTGACGCCAATAAATAATGTAATACATACGTAACTAAAATATTGGTGGTTTTCCATGTTCTTCATGAAGTTAGAGAATAATTTTAGTTAAAGTCCGTTCTCAGTTATTTTTCCTCTGACCGTTGCAACCAAACAGCAACCTTATTAAAACGAAAATAAAGATCTATGTTATTCTGACAGACGTGTCAAGATAACAAACAACAATCAAGCAGCAATCCAACAGCAACCTTATTACAGGGAGAATAAAGATCACTGTGATTTTAACTGCTATGCAATATCAGAGGTTGATTAACTGTGAATGGACTGTAGACATTCTATGCAGTTTCTCTTTTTCTACTTCTATTTGAATTCTCCATAGAATATCAAACCTATAAACTTTACTATTTTGTTGAAAATGAAATCCAATTTGGTTAAAATTGTATGGTTTCACAAGTGCACTACTGTGATTGGCGATTAAGAATTCATTATAATTCCTGTATCTAACGAATTTCTATTGTCCACGATCACTGTATCCTCTATTATATTTCCGTCCGCCGTCACAGTGGCACTTTCTAAAATGGCGCGTATCCTTCTTAAATAATCTCCAATTTCAATATAAAAATACAAAAAAACAATCTTACACACCCTTTGAAGTTTGCAAAAGTTCACGAAGAGCTCTCTGAGAAATCAATACATCATCTAGATAAACCTAATTTTGAACACTATGTATTTATAATTATTGCGATTTACATAGCTACAACAGGACCTAAAACACCGAATATTAACTAAATACGTCAACAAATGATTTAAAAAATGTTACTTTTGTAAGCAAACGTGAATTTAATAGTTTACAGATTTGATGTTAAGCTGATCTATCGTCGAGCGGCGGGTGCTTGAGTGTGATGGGTGCATCCTTCTACATTTTCTGGCCAATCGCATACGTTTTCATTGTAGTTGAAGACCAGGTTTTGTGGGCAAGGCATGTGATGTTTCCTTTCTCCTTCACACATGTAGTACATGGTGCAATCAGCTTTGTCAGGGTGGTAGGATATGTGACCGTCTTCTTCCTCGCAGACCACTTCGTTGGCTGGAAAATTTTATTGTTTTGTTAGTTTCATGTAATATAATGAATTCACAGGTCATTGGAACCCTAAACTATTAATAATATTTGTACTTGATTGAAGCGTCCAAAATACTCTAGCGAGAGATAACAGGGGGGGGGGGAGGCAGTATTAATCTAATTTTAAAACAGATACAAAATACTCACGATTTTTAGTGGTGTATTGTCCATTAGGGCTAGCTGATTCGTAAGGTCCATCGTATTCCAAATTGACTTTATAGTCTCCAAGTTCCTGCTTCATAGCAGTGATCAGTGGGTACTTTCCAGTGCCGCAGGATCCTCTGAAGTCATCCATGTCAACGGACCAGACCATGATACCACCGAATCCTTCTTCCTTTAACCAGGCCATCTGAAAAATTTAAAAAGATCTGATTAGTTTCGTTAAAAGATACCTTGATGATGCAGTTTGTTTACATATAAGTATTAATATCAATGGTTTATCCTATGTTGGATAACTGGTATAAATTTATTTTTTTCTCAATTACGTACGGGATTTACAAGTCCGAGAATTAAGATCAAGCTTTGCAAAATTTTCTCACCTTAGTCTTCAGCGATCTCTCATCGTCGAATCCGACCCATTGGTCGTCTCTGTATGCGAAGGGCACCATCTGCTCGTTGTCCCAGACCAGAGTGGTGTTGTCTTCACGGAGGAACTCACAGATTTCATAGTATGACATGAAACCAGCCTCGTTAGTGAAGCGTCCAGCGGCACCTGAGATGAAAATAAAGTATCATGATATGTTTTTATTCAGAAAGTTAAAAGATTTGAAATAAGGAATGTGAGTAAATTATAGTAAGACGATGTTATTTTAGAAAATTATATTAGCTATTGAGAGCCAACTTATGGTCTGGTAATGTCCTTATTATCTGCAGAAATATTTTACTAGGTGAAAATCATCTGAATCATCAGCCTTTAGCAGTCCAATGCAGGAAATAGGACATTTTAATTTAACGTACTCCGAATACAGGATGTATACATCGAAGTTTTGCTTCCCACCGTTGCTTATTCTGCAATGACCTGCACGAGCCATCGAAATCAACATAATGATGATAGTTCAACTTACCACCACCAGACGCAGGGGCTCCAATATCGAATTGTGTGTCGTTGATCAAGGTGAAAGATCTGCCGTATGTCGGCATACCGATCATAAGCTTCTCCTTAGGAGCACCTTGGCGGACCCATTCCCGGGCAGAATAATCCTAAAAGATAAACATAATATTTTAGGTAATTGAAGCGATAAAGTTTTTTTTCGAAGGTTGATACAGTCCTAAACAAACATAAATTTCGTTACAACAGGGTCTATTTTTTTTTTAACTATTTCATATTAAAAGGTATAATATTCTGGATGGAATATTTTACCTAGGACAGAATAATGCGATAGAAAGAAAGAAAAAGTATTTATTATATATAAAAGAAAAAGTATAAAAAGTATTTATTGGGATTCGCACAAGTATATCACAAACTAAACACACTCATAGAAAATAAAAGATTTAAAAAAAAAAACAAAAGTTAAATGAAGACAGAAGGTCCTATGCGAGGCCAAAAGACTCCTACCTCAGCATGATGCTGCGAAATTTCAAAATAAGTGTTTTAGAAATTAGTGGGTACTTACCACAGTAAGTTTCTTCTGGTAGCCGGTAGTACTCTCAAGAGGGAAGAGAGGGCTGTTGTGGCCGACCTGGCGCTCCCATTGACCGTGGAAATCGTATGTCATTACGTTGATGAAGTCCTGTGAAAAATATCGATGAAGGTCAGATGGTGACCATAGTGAACGAACGAAAATCGAATACAAACAATTTTTATAATTTTAATGTTAGATAATAGTTGACGAAAAAATTATAATGGTTAAATAAATGTACAGAGGCCAGCACATCAACCTACCCCAATCTGTCAAATTTTCCCAATTGAATATGAACCTTATAGGTACCTTTGTGGTAAAGTTAAAAATCTATCAAATAAATTTGACAGATTGGGGTAGCTCGATGTAATAGTACAGAGGCCAGCAGGCCTCTGTACTATTTCAGAGCTCAATCGGTTTATTTTTATATTTTATAACGTTGAGAAGATAACTATTTAATGATACTTAATATTTAATTTTAGCTTATTATATTTTTATTTTTACACTTTTTTTTAATAATAATAAATTATTATACGTCTTACATGAAAGCGAAAAAGATTATTTTTATTTCTTAAGAAAATGGCGCTCGAACGGGGACGCCATTTTGTAGCAAAATAAAAATGAAAATTCACCATTTTGCAATATCTGCTTACTTGCAAACTGCGGTCTTGCTCACACATGGACAGTAGGCGTTATTATAAGTTACTCAGGTAAATAAAGAAACTTCTAAGCAAATCACAAAAACTTACCAAGTATTTCGAAATCTCAGGCACATCGTATCCAGCAGCGATCGCTTCGAAGGAGGCCGGTACAGCGGCAGACAACAGAAGTCGTGGCTGACCTGATGACTTGGCTTCACCTTCGAATGCTAAGCGGAGTTCCTTGAGCAGGGAAACGAAGGCTGCACGGTCGTCAGCTCCTCTGAAAATAATAATTATTATTATTTATACTTTTGATAAGCTTGATTTATCTACTGTAGGATACAAGCAAATATTTGAATTTAGAATCTCAGATAATTGTTAAGTTTTGGAATAATAAACTCGATGTCAAACAAAACAAAGTTCAAATAATTAAATTCCATTGCAACCAAAATTTATTTAGGACCTTTTTAGGTATTACAATTATTGTTCACTCAAAAATGAACCTTAGAATAAACAACCCTAAAGTAGAAAGTTGAATAAGTGGCAATGGACTTAAATTATCAAAGATTAAGAATTGAAGTATACGCACCGATAGACATAGTTTTAAGACTGAATAACATTTAATAGTTCCTGAATAAGAGTATAATTATGGCATGGGGAAGGTGATTGAGTTAGATTCTTGATGTTACTGTTTTTCCTTTTTTAGCAATCAATAAATCGGTCGTAAAAGTTATTTCAACCAAGGTATCTTCTAATGATAGGTAAGTGGGCTTTAAGATTGCGATACTATGCCATCACAGTTCACAAACATTGACTCACTCATATATTTTACAAACATTGGCCAAACGCCCTTGACTAAAATGAACAATTTCTTAATCTGTTCTTAGTTTTCTTAAACTTCAAATCTTTTGCCGAACGCTATGGTAATTTTGAAACCTTGAACATAATTAACTATGGGTTTGATAAAACTTTGCCTTATGTCGTTATATAATGCTTTCTGAGTTTTTACTAATGCAACATTTTGTGAAAATTGTGGTTTCATAAGTGAGAAGTAAAATTAAGTAACAATGAAGTTAGGTGAGGCAAATAAAACTCCATTTGTTAAATTATATTATGTAAGGCTTCATTTGCATGAACCAACCGTATGGCAGCAATAGTACTGAATGAATACAATAGAAATACGTCTGCGTGATTTTTTAACGAAAGTTTTTCATATTAAACCAGGATTAATAATTGTAATTTGAAACACCTATCTTGCTATTAGTTAAAAGTCATTATTACTTCACATTCTCCTAATCATAGTTTACAGCCTGTAAGAAGTTTTGCAATGATTTAGTCTTTTCTTACCTAGGATACTCCCAGTCTACATCCAGACCGTTGAATTGGTAGTCTCTGAGAAATTCGATGGCTTCATAGACGAACTGGTTCATACGGAAGACGTTGGAGGTCAGCTCTTTGAAGGGGGTGGAACCGAAAGCCCAGCCACCGATGGCGAGGAGGATCTGATGATAGATAATGTTATTTGTTTATATAATATTATACAAATTGGTAACTACGAATTTTGAAATAAACTTTGTGTTTAAAACAATACAAAACTTTGAGTTTAATTTAATCCTGTGACACGACGCTCGGTGTCCTCGGTGTCACACTAATGATGCTAAGGATATACAACAATACATGGTTGAATTTGATGGAAACGTTTGAAAGGTTTATCTTTATGAGCTTAACTATCACTTATGAGACACAATTACTTTTTTATTGTTACCTACTTAATGAGCCAATGGAATACTTAAAAAACAGTTGAAAGTTTACCTTCAAATTTGCGTTCTTTTCTCTCAAAGCCACAACTTTGTCGTACATTTCAGCGTCCTTCTCATCTCCTTCAGTTAGCTTGTGATCCTTGAGGGTAGCGAAGGCATAGATGATGTGGGTGCAGAGAGTAGGATCAACATTCTCTGGGAGGAAGCGACCCGCTGACGGCCTCTTTGATGACCAAGAGGTCAGGTAGCAGAGGATTTGTGGTTCACGTTCTGTTGAAGAAATGGAATATGAATAATTGCGTATTTTGTTCTTTTATCATAGTATAAAATGATCTGTTGCTGCAGCCTAATTGCGTAGCACTAGGTGTCAATTACAATTTGAATTATTTTGAACGATACTGCTTATTCATTGCTTCATATGTTTGAAAAATGTGTTGCTCAATTTTAATTACTAACAGACTTTACAAAATAACAAATGAGATAACTACGCATAGGTATTGCGAGTCTGGCGGACATGTTTCGCCGACCCCATATAAGTCGGCATAAGAGCAGGAGAATGATGATAGTGGTTGCAAGTCAGGCAGAATTTGTTTTTTCTTCGGTCATGTTTTACCGCAAATACAAGTATTTTCTTTCTTTTTAGGGTTCCGTACCTCAAAAGGAAAAACGGAACCCTTATAAGATCACTTCGTTGTCGGTCTGTCTGTCCATTGGTCAAGACCCTTTTTCTCAAGAACGCGTGGAGTTATCAAGTTGAAATTAATATCAAATACTCAGGGCTGCAATCCCTTGAAGCAGCGAAAAAATTTCAAAAAATTTCTTAGATAACGCAATCAAAAGATACGAGCGTTTATGTTCCGGAATCAAAACCTATAGGGTAATTCCCGTTGACCTAGAATCAAGAAATTTAGCAAGAAGCAATATCATGTAGCACAAAGTAAAAAATCCGAAAACTGTAAATTTGTAGTTACATTACAATTTTTTTTCCCCGTGATAAACTATTTACATACCTACAAATTTGTACGGAACCCTCGGTACGCGAGTCCAACTCGCACTTGACCGGTTTTTTTTAGTTTAGAATTTGAAGTCAATACAAAATTAATTTAACAATACAACTTTCTAGAAATATACGATAATTCAAAACACATTTTTTATTTCAAAATTACAAATCATTAAATCATTAGTTTAAAATCCATTAACAGAATCATTTTGAAATTTTGAATTCGTTAGCGTTTTTAATAAAAAGTCATTCATCATGCATAGGACAGCAATCAAAATTTAATCAATTAAGTACGCAAAGCAGATTTTGATTTTTGTAATATTCAGATAGTGTATAATTTTATATCTACTGATTTGACATTTTAGACTTGTCTTTGTTTATTTTTATGTTGTTATTATTGTTTTGTGAAACACAGACACATAGTAAAACATGAATTAAACTAAATTATAAATCTGCTCTAGCCTCTCGCTTTGCACTAAAAAAAAAAAAGAAACGAACCACGAACTTAAAGGTACCATTAATATTATTCTCTTCAACAAAAAATGGTATCCCGAAACCGTTACGAACCAACATTTCGTGTCCCAAATAAAAAGTTTCCTTTCACAGAAATACTTAGGGAAGTAGGTATAACATAATGCTTTACATTGAAAATATGTTATTTATTACAATCTCCCCACTTGAGAGGCCGTAAAACTCCTACCTACTTGTTAAGATGTCGGTTGGCAATGTCATAAACTTGACGGCATTAAATCACAAACCCCATTTGGGCCACCTTACCAATTCAAGCTGGCCTTCCCCTACTTTCCCAAATACCCTAAAATGTATTACCAAAGTGTCTGCGAACTCATTTTCAGAGATCATAAGATTCTGGTCGTTGATACCACTTGAACGTAAAAGCACTCGATGTTTCAAACTTTTAGCAACTATGTCACGAATTGTCGACTTTCCTAAGCCATTCTTGGCAACAACAGAGGGCCTAAGAGTGACCCTTGCGGTACTCCGTGGGATGTCGAGCTTTTAGTGTCAAATACACTTTTGGTTGTTTTTGTTCCATCTGTTACGAGATTTCGACTAAGAATGTTTGCTTGCAGAAGTTTATAGGGTCCAAGTTTTCGACCTTAATTTTTTGGGTGTAATTGAATGGACTTCCAAAGTTGTTTGTATCGGTATTACTTCGGGCGCTTTTTCTTTTCTCGACATAAAGTGTATAATTTATGCCCTACGGTAGGTACTGCTAACAAGGTTTTGGCTTCGAACATCAGAATTGTTTGTAGGTCGTTATAAGTTCTTCGTAACACGTTTTCTCCGGCTAACCCTTACAATCTGGGTTGGATGTCACGAAACTAACACTAAAATGTGTACCTTCTACTAAAGTCCTTAACATATTACTTGGGGAACTCCTAACGGCAAACTGTCGATACAGGTGCCAAGTGAAGCGTTACAGACTCAAAAATACCTTCAATTTGCTTTCAGACATTGTTTATTTTTCCCGATGTTAGAAAATGGAATTTCTCAAACATGTTTACATCGGTGCTTTGCGCTTGACGTGCCCAAAAGAGTTTTGCTAAACGAAATCGTAACTTTGTAGGCTTTGAATTTTTTGAAAGATTATCCCTGCTTTAAGCTTTTTTCTGACTGTCTTCGGTGATTAAATAAAATAACGCCTTTGAAGATGGAAAATTCTGGATTGGAAATTCTTTGAAACTTTTGATTTTGAAGCCTACTGAGCGAAAGAGATTACAATTTTTTTTTAATATTCTATTGAAGGCTCGGTTAGGTACAACTTAGTGTATAAGACACGTTTCCCGAATGACCTAAAACGTAACTAAATATTCCTCTTCCTAACTATGTACTTATACAGCCTATTATATAATATAATACAAATATAATCTACTGTTGACACAATCAAAAATTATATAACGCCAATCAAAATTTTCGACGTTAGATAAAAACATTAGTTAGGAATTTTAGAAAGTTTAAACTAAAATTATAGATAGCCATTGTGGATTTTATAAACGGCGCCAATTAAAAACATGTGAAAGTGTTTCAAGATGCTATTAAATAAAATTTTGATATTTTGCTGACGGCAAAATTACATACCTAGTAGATTTCAAAGTACCTAGATAATAGGATAATTTATAGGCAGTTTCGGTATAAGTGGGCCTAAGTATTTCTGCATTTTTTTACTACAGTCACATAATGTTTAGTTTGGCAAAGACTTTAAACACAAGGTATCACAAGGTATACAAGAGCAAAAATCTTGGTCATTCTGCTCATCATTAGGAACAACTTTTACAAGTCCGCTATGAGTCTTCGAAATATACTCCGAATACATTGCCGAAAGTCAATCAAATGTTTTCGGTGTTCGTGGTATATTCGTTGCTTCCTGCTTTCTTTATTATAAATTATTCAATAATGGTAGCATGTTACGAAGACACGTAACGGACTTAACTTTTACTATGGAATCAACCTTGAAATCGTGAAATAAAATCAGCTGTTCTCGACAAAGTGTAGCAAAGAACTGATTTTATTCAATTACCCTATGTATATAGCTGAATAACTCTCGATAATCGCATATAGAAAGCATACCTATCGTTTATTTGAACACAGTTTGTGAAACACAAAATACAAATCTATAATATAAAATAGAAATAAAAATGAGTCTATTTTATTATTTATTTATTTATTTCTGTAACTGCCCGTGACAGCGAGCCCGTGCCATCACAGCGGGCCCTATCAGAATACGAGCGCTTGACCCATATAGACCAATACCAGAGCTTTTTTTTTTAAATGTCGTAGCATCATGCTGAGATAGGAGCCTTTTGGCCTAGTATAGGACTTTCTGTTTAATTTGTTTTTATTTGTACTATTTATTTTGGTTAGCGATCCTCCTGTACGAGTCGCAATAAATACTTTTTCTTTTTCTTCTTTCTTTCTTTTCTAATCGCTAAATGTGTTGCTGCTAAGCGCCAATCTCGAGAGAAGCTGAACCGATTTCGCTAATTCTTTTTTTGTTGTCTTCGGTATTATCAGGACAAGGTTTGTATAAAAGAAAATTGAGGAAATTCGAAAAAAAATGGGCGGTCCGCTAGTAACTACATAAAAACGTGTTTAAAGCATTGGTTTCTATGGAACACAATAATACAAATGAAAGAACGATGGTCAGCACTTACTATTCTTATCCGAAGCACCATTATTATTGTTCTTGATGATGACACTCTTGGTTGGCTTCTTGACCCTCTTCATGACTTCAGAGAGACTGATCTTGATGGGCTCAGGTTTTTCGGTAATTTCAACGAGGGCGTTGGTGGCAATAACGGACCAGTCGATGTCTTTAGCGTCTTTACCACGAGAGATACCACGGAGTTCCTCTCTGAAATAGATGATTTATGTTTAATAGTTGTTGTATAGACGGTTTTGTGTTTATTCAACAGTCATTTTAGAAATAGTAGACTTTTTAATGTTTCGTGTATTTTTTAGCAGACTTTTTTAAAAGCTGTGTTTTTAATTCACCGCCTATTACATGAGACTTGCACCTATTACATGGTGTGGGTAAACCTACTATGTACTTATACATCTGCTTAACCCTTCTGGAAAAACAGGCATGATGTTATGTTTATGTTTTTATGTCTTTGTGATATGATAATCAGAATACCACAAGGAATATACAATATCTTCGATTACCATATTATAGCAATCAGGTAAAGTTAAAATAAACTGTAATTACCTCATAGCTCCAATTAGAGGGTATTTGACGTCACTGCCGCACGCGCTTCCGCTAAAGTCATCCATGTCAACTGTCCACACCATAGCACCACCGAAGCCATTGTCCTTGATCCATCTGCAATTAAAAAAAATGTCATAACCGTTCTTCATCGTTTTTACTCGACTTAATTCGTACATATACGATTTTCTTTAACAACATATTGTTAAAGAAAATGGCTTGACATTTAATAGATAGCAATGAAGACACGGGTAACAAAAAGTCTGACTGTAACAGAAGAGGCAGTTCAAAGAAAAGACAAATAGATTATGAGAAACATGATCGTTAAGTTAGGATCGTAAATGCTGAAAATAAAACAGCAGTAATATAAAAAAAAATACGCAGTCTTCACATAATTGGAAACAGGTGGAAATCATGATGATAAAAGTGGCTATACATAAATTAATGTTACTCTGACAATAACATGAAATCTCATTTGGGAGCTCTCTGCGGTACAGTTTTAATTCATCAAATAAATCATTTGTATAGCCTTAAAAGAATGTTAAGTAAATTTTTTACGCAAAAACCACAGCATAAACAGAATTTGTAGGACCAATATTTGTTATAAAATAAATATGGAATCTTACCTCATTTTGTTTCTTATAGACTTCTCGTCGTCAAATCCGACCCACTGGTCTCCATTGATGGCATAGGGCACCTTCATTTCATCATCCCATATGTAAGTTCCACCATTTCGGAGGATGTCGCATATCTGAGGAATTTTTCATTCAAGTTAATAGGTGCATACATCGATGCTCTTTTTTGTGTTGAGTACTTTCATTCGTTAAGATAACGTCTTTTTCTCTCACTTTTATCTTTAATTAAGAGTTTAGTTTCATTCCTAATATTCAACTGGTTATCAGTTTAATCTCGTTATTATTTTGTTCATACATCTCTTAGTTCGTGTCACTAAGTAACGAAACAAAATTAATGGGAGCCACCAAACTCTGTGGCACAACATCTTTTTAATCGACCTCATCTAACAAATAAATCTCCTCACTTTGTAACTCCGAAAATACAGCCTCATAAACACAATCTAAACAGGCATAAATCACCTCATCCTTGGAGCACAGTGTAACTTAAAACAGTGGTTATATCGCCCAAGCATTTGACAGGACCAGAGAAATGTCATCTTTTTGACAAAACCTTAGTATAGTTGACCTTGTTTTCCTTTACCACTCTAAGGTTGAATGTCACTGGCAGGTCATAAAACGTTAAGGTCTATATTTGCTGAACAATGTGGCAGTTACATAGTTTCAAGAGAAGTTTTCATTTACAAGGAGATTTGTCAGCCGATCGACTGTGATACATTATACCTATGTCCCGTCATGCATTATGACTGCTTGTGACATAAACTCCGCCACTTACCCGGCACGATTGCAAACGCTCTCGTTGAACCACTGTAACTTGTTACACTGTGCTTGAAGCAATATTTTTTAATTATAATAACCTCGTAATAGGCGAGAAAACCTCCTTCCTTTGTGTACTCCCCAGCTTTTCCTCCCCCACTGGCTGGAGAATTCACTTTGTAGTTATTAGCGTCTGAGAGGGTGAACGTGCGTCCGTATGTTGGCATACCTGAAAATTATGTACGTTACCAAAAGGTTTTTTGGGAATTCTCGAAGATTTCTGGTTCATTTGATGATGCGTAGGAGGCTTTGAGAGATTAGGGTTAAGAGTATGTCACATAAGTAGGATTATAACAAGAAATACAAAATTGGAATTTATCTTTGTTTAGATTGTAGGCTCTCAACGTGGGCGATAACCTCGTGGGTGTTTGAAACTTTCAGGGCGGCAGTAGAAGACCCGGAGAAAATTATATATATCTTATCTTACGACTTTATAATATTACACGATTAAATTATTATCGTGGCAATAGCTGTTTAAGATTCTAGATGTATGGTAAGTAAAAAAATTGGGGGGTTTTAGAAAAAAAAAAAAACTCAAACTGGTGGGCAAAATAAGGTTGAGTACCTATGGTTTAGATAATAATTCGTCATTATGTCGGGTATAGATTTTTGTGCCATATTTTTGCGTTATACTGTACTTTTTTTGTCTTATATTTTGTTTTTTTCACTAATATTATAAAGGTAAAAGTTTTTGAGTGTGTGTGTGTGTTTATATGTTTGTTACTTCTTCACGCTCAAACAGCTGGACCAATTTTGTAAGGAGGTAGCTGACACCCTTGATTAACATATAGGCTACTTTTTATCCCGATATTCCCACGGGATCGACACTTATGTGGGTGAAACCGCGGGGCACAGCTAGTAAATTATAAATTTGTGTGTAGTCCTATCTAAGCAAGAATAAAAATGTAACTCACCAATGATAAGTTTTTCCTTAGGAGCTCCAAGTTTGACCCACAGATGGGCAGCGTGGTCTACAGACAGTTGCTTCCTCCACTCAGAGTCAGAAGAAGGCGCGTACAGGGGAGCGTTGTGGCCGGCCTGTTTCTCCCATTTGCCGTGGAAATCGTAAGCCATGACGTTGATGAAGTCCAGGTAGCTAAGTGAAAGACAACATAATATTATTTCGAAGACTTGTAACGTCTTCTAACCCACACTGGGCCTGCGTGGTGGATTACGGCCCATTCCCTCTCACAGAGGGGAGGCCTTCGTTCCAGCAGGGGAACATTAGTGGGGACATAGGAAAAATTCAACATAAGTACGGTAAAATAAAAACTTCAATGTCATCAACAGTGATAGTTGAAGTAAGAACATCCTATATATTCAGTTTTAATTTTCAAAGTAACTAGTGTTATTAGAAGAAATAGACACATAAACACGTACTCCACCAAAAGTGAAGTTCATATCAAAACATCGCAACAACAAATCAAAACTGAATACAAAGAGCTTCACAAGTGACAGCGCCTCCTCGTAAAAGGCATAATTTAAATGTTTCTGATAGACATGTCAAAAGAGTGATAAGAAAACATCAAAATATACGTGCCTAGTTTGGCAAAATTATATTTTCAGTTTCCGAAAATTAGGACCAAATTGTTTGACACTTATTCCGGAGAGTTAGGACGGAACTTTGAATGGCCTATTCTCAATCAATGTTTTGGTAAAGTTGTAACCCGTACAATGATTTGAATGTGGGAAAACGCATGGAGTGTGTTAAACATTGAACAATGTTAAAAATTTATTAATAAGAGAAAATTTCGCAACGCTCGTGCGACACTGGTTTTTCTGCCCAGTAAAGAATATTTGGGTCAGTATTTAAATACAAATGGATTCAGGAAGTTAATATCTCGGGTTCGGGGCAGAAAAACTTTTTGGTAAATTAGAGCTGTAGAAAATGGGTGTTTTACGAAATTAAATTCTAGGGTCCTCGGAGTGAATGGACTAACTCTTCTGAATTAATATAAGCATTTATGTTGTAGTTTTTTGGTTCTATGTTTTATAGAGCACATTAGGTTTGGATGAATATTATTATTTTCAGCGAAGCGAAAAAACATAAGAACGAAGGCTGTCATCATTTGTCCAGTGCCATGACACGATAATGGAAAAATTCTTTGTTGTAAGACACAGGTACCAACCTAGCAACAGCAGGTACATCATATCCGCTCTTGATGTTATCAGGGCCGACGGGCACAGCAGCAGTGAGGAGCAGACGAGCTTTCTTTACTTCTTGGGCTTCAGCTTCAAAGGCTTCGCGTAATTCTGTAACAAGAGACTTAATGCTTAGAATTTTGTTGACTTTTAAATTATCTTATCTGAACTATTACTTGGGGTGCTTTAAAATAGCCTTATATGTATGTACCTACGTCTGGTGCGGCTTAGGCAGCCAGCCCGCTACGGCTTTATTGACTGGATAATATTTTTACCACGACATGAGAACCGTACAAAAAAAAGGAATCCTTAACCGCCTACTCATTGTTTGGCTGCTTGCATATATTTCAAAGCATCATGCGATTGGCAAATTTTTTTTTGAAGAGTCTATTTTTTATTAATGGCATCTCGCTTGTCAGCCTTTGAGGTTGTGCTTTACCGGACTTTGCCGTGGCGTGCCTTAAAAATTCAAGGTCTCCAGCTTGGTAAAAGTTCGTTGTCAGATCAGGATCTTTTATCATTCTGGAAAATTATTACTACTTAAATCGGCAATCATAACTTTGTTGGAACAGAAATATTTTTATTAATATATATTAGGGTTCCGTACCTCAAAAGAAAAAAACGGAACCCTTATAGGATCACTCGTGTGTCTGTCTGTCTGTCTGTCCGTCTGTCACAGCCAATTTGCTCCGAATCTTATGGACCGATTAAGTTGAAATTTGGTACACATATGAATCTCTGTGACCCAAACAAAGACGTGTAACGTAAATAAATGAGTTTTGAAAATGGGAGTCATTTTTGAGTGGTAAAAAGACAATTAAAAAAAAAAGTTTCGCAATCTGTACCGTGTGACATATCAAAAAATCTCAAATATATTTTTTTCATAAATTTAAATTAAATTGTATTAAAGTTATTTAAGACAATAGACGGAAATTTACCATTCCCCCCCCCCCCTTATCTCCGAAACTACTGAGCCTAAAAATAAAAAAAAAATACAGAAAATAGTTCTGTACCTATATATTACAGGAAAATTAATAAGAAGTCTATGATCTTGAAACAACATGATAAATCTCTCAATATTGTGCGTACAAACTTACATTTTCAGTTGGAATGTCGGTGTCACGTTCTTTAAAAAAACATGGTAGATAAAATATTCATCGTACGGAACTTTCTCCACGCGAGTTCAACTCGCACTTGACCGGTTTTTTTTTACCCTCAATCAAACGAAGTTGCAAATAAGATCATGTGCGTGCTCTTAACCATGCTATAAACCATCACAAACACAGCTAACTTTAATTCTCATCTATGACTGACATACAATAATCTTCCCAAGAAATTCCAACATTAATGTAAAATTTAACTTAAAGGTTACAAGACAAAAACTGACTAGGCAAACAGCTGATACTATTAAGATAGCCTGGTGTTAATATAGCAAGGTATTGAAGGAATTTTCGAAAGGTTTCCTCTCTAAATGTAGCAAGGACAATGAGTGATGTGGTACAGTCAACAGTTTATCTTTGTTAACAGATTGATGTTGAGAGCGTGGCGTTAAGGGTGGTTTTCGTTGTTCAAGTGTAACTTCTACGTGTTGTTGATTGTACGAAGTATACTAGTCTATATTAAAGTCTCCATTGCTTATTGTTTTATTGGAAGTACGAGATTCAATTGTTTTTGGTCGTGGAATGTTTTCAATGAAATAATCGTGAATGATTCCTCTATTACTTAACTTCAGGATCTTAGACAGAAGTCGAAACTGTGTTTTGTTCTTAAATCCTATACCTTATTTAAGTTTTGAATTATCTATGAAATTTAAATTATCTCCCTTACCTAAGTTTCTTTTGGACCGTACGATCTATATCTGAAAATGTCCTCTTTATATTTTTTGATTTTGTGTTGTTCGAAATAACATTTGAATCGACAAAAGAACATATAAACAGTTTTTAATTCTTCATTATAGATTTCAGCTTTGTTGTTACCACCGGTTTTTGTAATCTTTTATGTTATTTTGGGATCTAGTGTTGCGGTTGTAGGGCCTTTAAAGCATTTATTCTAGCCATTTTAAGCCATCATCATCATAATTTCAGCCGAAAGACGTCCAATGTTGGACATAGGCCAAGCACCTCCACATCGACCGGTTCTGTGCTTCCCGTATCCAGCGAATTCCTGCGGCCTTCACAAGGTCAACGGTCCATCTTGTGGGAGGCCTACCAACTGTACGTCTTCCGGTACTCTACTCCAAAACCTTTCGGCTTCATTGGCCATCTGTTCGGCGAGCAATGTGCCTGCCCATAGCCACTTAAGTTTGGCAATTCTTCGGGCTATATCAGTTACCTTGGTTCTCCTGCGGATCTAATCGTATCTGATTCGAACACACAAAATATTTCTTGGATATAATGATGACCGTTTAACGAAACGTCAGCAAGCTTATTAAAGAGAAACCTAAATGTCATTTCAACAAGTCTAAGTGAATCACAAACCTAAGTCTAAACATTTAACATTAAAGGAATACAGAATCATTTTGATATTGTACGAAGGCTTTGTCGACCATGATTGTGAAAGGATTCTCAGTGAACGTCCGATGAACTTGTTAACCTCGATTCTGTTCTGTCTGATTTAGACACGCTTTATCTTAGTGGCTGAGGAGTGAGCAGGAATCTTGGTTCTTTGAGTGTTAACAGAGCATGTATTGAAGATATACCTGTTAAGGTATATCTTCAATCTGTCTGGTCTGTTTAAGGCCACTTTGTGACTAGAGGCAAATTTGTAGTTTGCGTTTGAAATGTGTTGTAGTAATAAATCTTCTAATACTGATGTCAAATTTTGACAATATTTTCGGATAAATATGAAACATAATTGAAACTGATTGCCTGGTACAGAATTCCTTTACGCCTTACCACGGTACTGTAGTTTAATGAAATTTAAATAAATAAATTTTGTTGGGACACTTATTAATCTGATAGAATTAATTATGCTTGGCAAAGCAGATACACATAAATACTGATCATGAAGGAAAAAAAACTGTATCTACCTTAGTTTGGTTCACACATTAAGACAAATTCGGAATCCTAGACCACGCCAATTTATAACTGTATTTAATCTCATTTAAATATCTAAAAGCAGGCTGGCTATGTGCCACTGTAAGTAACGCTAACACTAGGTACGTCTTGCAAATTCACATTTCATGGTATTTTGGCACTAAATTTTTATGCTTGGAACGCTATGCAAGGAAAAGTTTGGTTTTAAAATGTTACTAAATCATGTATGAATCATAAAATTTGGTGTTTTGAAGATTTTTATCGACGACGACGGAGAGGAGCCAAGGAAACTGTGGACACTTTTGTTTGATAATACCGTAAATAATCTTATTTCCAATTGAAAATTTATACAGAAATTCTATTAACACACGCTGTCTACATCTCTTTGTTCCTATCGCATGAATGCAGGAAGAGATTTCTTGAAATAAGCATCACCTTTGTACTTATTTTTGAGTTCTTAATAAATAGTTAAATACATATTATAAGTATAATTTATTATCATTGATTTCCACACAAAGGGACAATTATTTAAATCTTCTCTATCAGTGTCGTACAAAAAGGCCAAAATTTATTTTTACAATCGTCTTCTTTCTAATATTTCCTCAAGTCACTAAACAATATATAATATTAAGACACCAATATCACTTGACACAATTTATGTTACACAATAAATAAACTCATAACATAATATTTATTCGGGATTGCGAATAATTTTTATTTATTTATTCGCCCGGAAAAGGAAGACTTGTTACGCGATACATCTTTACTGTTTTAATATAGACGGACTTAATATGTATTTGCTGTTGTTGCTAATTTTGTATCTTTTGAGCTGCCAGCCAAAGTTATTGTTGGAAATATCTGTTTCGGAAATGAGGATAAGCGCTTTAAAAAAGGCTAATTTTAATGTAACCTGCATACGTATACAAACTAAAAACTAGAAGCGTTAGCCGTAGGCCTTTTTTTTTTTTTTTTTTAGGATGTGAAATCATCAAATGACCCCCTCCCGCTCTGGGTGGAGCGGAAGGGAGTGTCAGACTCTTACTGACTAAAACCCATCCGTGTTCCTTCCTTAGCCCTTTATGTTCCGGGGCAGCGGTAACCCTTTCGGACAATCCCGCTGCCCCGGCAGGCTTCGGCCCTAACGGGCCCCTCCATGTCTGCTGACATCTCTTTGAGGCGCGCGTGAAACACATACGCGCCGTCCGGCACGGGCCTGGTCCTGATCGGACGGCGAGCTACCCATTACTCGCCGTCCGCAGGCCCGCGCCTACGGTGGCCGGGAGTCGTCACGCGGCTCCCGACGCCCGGAGCGTCTACCGCGGCGGCTGGGACGGGCGGCTCTCTCCGCTCTCTCCCTCGCCCATCCCGCCACCTCCTTCGCTAGCATGACTGCTTCGCAGAAGGAGGTGACTGCCTCCCACTCCCTCTCGCCCCGGACCATGGCTTGGACCAGGGCCGGGCGCGAGAGGTCGCCGCCGCTGCCGATCGCCTCTACGAGGACACGGCGGTGCTCTGCCCAAGCGGGACAGACCTCCACCGTGTGCACCACCGTGTCCTCTGGGCGATCCTCGCAGTGGTGACACCCGGGCGTTTCCTCCCGCCTGATGATGTGCAGGAACCTCCCGAAACATCCGTGTCCGGTGAGGACCTGCGTCAGGCGTAGCCGTAGGCCTTACACCTAATAATAACAATATCTAAAATTATCAGTAATATTTCGAGCAGTAGACTGTGCTTTATTCAAAGTTAGGAATCTAATGCTAAACTTTGGATGTACAGGCACGCATAAGCTTAACCTCAGCTCACCTCCCAAAATCAACCGTAAAATCATAATCATAACATAGGTACCTTACAAACTTACATAGAGAGTCAACAAAAAAGAGAAAATGACATAAACGCCACACCGGTACGGTCATCAGAAACATGACAAGTGGCGGTGTCGCAATATTTTTTTTTTCTTTACATGTATAATTCACACAGAGACGACCGTGGCCCACATTATGTGGCCCCCAGTGGTCATGTCGTGAACTTTGTACAGTTAGCATGTGGGGAAAAAAGTATATCCAAGTAAGTCCATGGAGTTTCTTGCCCGTTCTTCTCCATAGGTACCTACGCTTTGGAATGGGCAACTAGCTTCATATTTTCTGACTGACCGACTTCTTGAAAATTCAAAAGTGCCTGTAAATGGTTTAATTGAAAAATAAATATAGGATTTTGTTTTTGTTTGGCTCGAGTTGTGTGAAAATAGCTTATGTGGCTTAGTATAAATAGTAGTAATAGTACGTACATTTGCAATTTAGTTAGGGCGGCTGACTGCTCATGTTGAGCGATACACAGCAGCTGTGCTGTTGGGGAGTTTGTTGCGCCACTTCTCTTCCCAGTTAAAGTAATACCAAAGTGTGATAGGTGGCGTTTTTGGGTTTTTGTGTGATGTTGTTTAACCTAATTTGAAGAAATTACTTTTATTTGTTTTTTTTTTTTTCATTTTGGTAATCAAGAACATGTTTGTCACTGTGGAGGTTCTCTAAACCTAGATAAGGATATTCATAATTTAATTAATGATTTCTTTATTTTTGAGTCTTATAAAATTAATAATAATTGATTTGAAAAGCTTTAATACTTCGCGACTATGTAGGTAATATTAATTACCAGTTTGACGACACCATTTTCGTTGTGGCTGAGGTTTTTAAACGACACAAATATTTTACCAACCGACAGTTAAAATCATTAAATTCAAGATGTTATTGCAAGAGAGATAAAATCACACACAAGAGAGAAAAAATACAGGCGAGTCAAAAAATAAAAAAGAGTAAGGTGTAAAACTACATTCTTCCGACTTAAAACGAGAAGGTGCATGTTCATATTTATAACCGGAACTAAGAGGTCATACATGTTGTTGCATGTCCGATATACCCGACAATATCACGAAATTAAACGCTAAGGTCAAAAGCCTTAAGGTCAAATTCGTTAAACTTGCTGTTTGGTTCGCGTGTTGTTAAGGACGAAAAACTACTGATTTCATTCAAGAAAAAATTGTCGGTTAAAATCAAAGTATGAAGTGAGATTTTCTATAAGTATCTACATATTATATTCAATTAAAGTCTATTTTTGGGTCTGCCTATTTTTATTCCGGGAAGTTTGTATGTATAATACACAAGTATTAAATAAATCTCGATGTTTTGTCAAGTCGTAACAGACGTGCAAAGCGGGGGCGGGTCGCTAGTAGGTAATTAATCACACATGAAATTCTTATCACTGTAGGCATTGAAGTTAGTAACTAAGGGATAGAAAACAGTTTCTTCCTGTTGCACGACAAAACTACTAGAGCAGCCGTCAGTAGCCACCTAAACGTGACAATGACGTTTGACCGTTTATCGTGGTGGTTACAGCTACCCTAGTAAGTCTTCCCTCAATGTCAAGAAATTTATTCAATATTAAAATAACATGCACATAAATAACAACTTATATCTAATTAATTAATAAAAATAACAATCTTCTTCTTAGCGTGTCGATAGCAATCTAAATGAACTCGGCCCAGAATTTGGCTACTTGTTTGGCGCCATCACCAGCGTCCATCAGTTCCTGTAACGTGCAGCTGACAGGACCGCAGGACACGATATTATGTCCCATCGTTTGTGGAACAGCACCACATTTACACTACAAGGCGGAGTCGTCTATGAATCTCCACCTGAACAGGTTTTCCTTGCTTCGGCCAAAATGGGTCCGGAGTCTCTTTAAAGATTTCCAGGTTACCCAAGGTAACTCATGTCCAGGTGGCACGTCTTCAGCAGGTAGAACGAACGGTTTAGGTAAAATAACAATATAATATCCTAACTTAACTAAAACTATAAGTAAACCAAATAAAATTTGGCGGCGAAAAATCCATCCGCATCGCAGCTGGTAATGTACGTAGGACAATGGTGGCGGCATTGCCACGTTGTATTGCAAAACTTAGCTTCTGGCCAGCACTTGAGTCACGGGAACTGTCAACTAGCCATTTGGAGATTTCCTTAAAGACCATGAGCACTGAACACCAAACGGCTAGCTATTCTGCTGCCTAACAGCTACCTAAAAAAATCTCATCATCTGCCTAGCTTTTCCCAACTATGTTGGGGTCGGCTTCCAGTCTAACTGGATGCAGCTGAATACCAGTATTATACCTACATGGAGCGACTGCCTATCTGACCTCCACAACCCCGTTACTGGGTAATACGATACCCCTTGGTAAAACTGGTTGTCAGACTTTCGGGCTTCTGGCTACCCGTAACGACTGTCAAACAGACCAACGTGCTTTCCGAGGCACGGAGGGGTGTAAAGATGATCACCCATCCACAGACCAACCGCGGCAAGCGTAGCTTAATCTGATCGATCCACCTGTGCGGCTGTTATTATTTAGCATCGCACCCTTCACGAAAAAAATAACCTAAAAAGATTATAATTAGTCAAATGGAACCATTAATCTCGATACGTCCAGCTGCGCTTCCATCCAATGAAATGGTTACGATTTGTAATTGAGCGTATATTTTTTAGTCCTGCAAAATAAAATGGCGTGATTACGAAAATTAAACGCACTTATGCCATGGCTAATAAGACGGTTGCACAAGAGAACACTGCGCCACGTTACGCCAGTTTTTATTAGTAGAGTTTTTTTTTGCGGTCGGCACGCGATTGTAGTCAATCAATCATCAATTTTGTACATTGCAACAAAACGGAATTTAAATAATTTATGGTCGTGTTTTGTTTACACTATAGTAACTTAGTATTATAATGATAAAGAGGTAAGTTTGGATGTAGGAGGCAATCTCAGAAACTCTTACGTTTGTGTTTATGATATGTACCTACCTACATAATAAATATGTTAAAACACGCAGACGAAGTCGCAGCAGAGGCTAGTGGGTAAATACATATTTTACAATTTCTTAGGTCAGAAATCATTTATAAATAATAAATAAATAAATAAAATAAAATTTATTGAAATAATAAGTTTACAAAAGTGTACATATGGTTCAGTAGTATATATTAATCTAAGCCTATAATAGGATTATAATAATCTGGATATAGACTATGGTATGAGAAATATGAGAATACAGTCAAAAATAGTACTCTGAAGGTAATGTAGTGCGTTGATCTAGGTTTATATAAACCTGTGTTTCAGGCCATATTTAGATCCCCCAGGGCTCCGTTCTGTCCCCCCTAATTTTCACCCTGTTCACTAGTGACATCCCGAACAGTAAAAAGGCACAGTTGGCGCTCTTCGTCGACGACACTGCCATTTACTGTTCGGGTGCCAACCAGTCATCCATAGCTCGAAACCTCCAAACCTCTGCAAGCGCTTGAGCGATTGGTTCCGGAAATGGAGAATCGAGGTCAACCCCGATATGAGTCAGGCGGTCATCTTCTCGAGACCGCGCAAACGCTCCCCCCCCCTCCCGCGCCCGATCTCTATGTATGGCAAGCCGATGGGGAAAGCGAGCCAAATACTTAGGTGTCATCCTAGACCACAACCTCACCTTCAACGAGCACATAAAGACGGCGCGTTCGCGCGCCTCTTTCCCTCTCGGTAGGCTCCACTCTATGATAACTGCCCGCAGCAAATTGTCGCTCAAGTGCAAATTGCGCCTCTACACCGCGGTCATCCGTCCCATCATGACCTATGCTTGCGTAGTCTTCGCACACGCCAAGCCGCGATTTCTGCATAAAATGCAAACCCTCCAGAACCGTTTCCTCCGAAAGGTCACGGGAGCCCCCTTCTATGTCCGAAATGTGAATCTGCATCTAGATCTCAGAATCCCCACCATCCAGCAGTTCATGAAACGCCTCTCCAAGCGCTTCTTTGACTCTGCCATAAAGCACCCCAATCCCCTGATTGCGGCGGCCTCCCGATACACTCCCTCCCGCATAAGTAGGATTCGCCGACCAAGGCATACCCTCACTATCCCCGACGACGCCACTACCCTCCTCCAGGAGAGCAGTAAGGCCACTAGTACTCTCAGACGACAACACAAACACAAGCTCAGACATCCGTCCTTCCGTCCTCGCCGCCGAGGCCCGTCGCGACGTCCCGCACCATCACCGTGCCCGCCCCGTCCCTTGCTCGAGCCAGCCCGCGCAGCTGAGCCTGTAGTTTTAAATTCGCCCCTAAACACTAATAATAATACCGATCCAGCCTGTCCCTTGCTGTCCTCTTCCAGCGACGCCCTGAGCCGAGGTCCGAACCCCGCAGGGGGTTACCCTTAGCGCTGTCGCTTAGTTTTTAAGTTATTGTTTGCCCTGGCTGGAGGCCTTAATTCGAGGCATCCACAGGAAAGTCCGGTTAAGCAGTAGCCATCCTCATAAAGGATGAACTGCGAGATGCCATTGTTAAAAAAAAAAAAAAGGCCATATTTAGATGATCTCTAAAAAAAATATCTATAAATTTACCTAACATCACGCCTGTACCTTACCCTTAAGATTATTCAGAGGCGTACCCTTACCTTCATCGTCTTTATCAATTGATTCAGTAAAAAGATTTTATTTCTGCTTCGTAGAATTTCAACTACCATTAAAGTAGTAATAAAGTTTAAAAAGCTTTACTGAAGGAGAATTTAATCTTGATGCTAAATTAAACGATCAACTTAACGTAGTTGCGGGCTGTTAACGATTCTAGGGTGAATGATCATAAAAAAGTAATTAATCAAGATGTGATAAAAAATAAAAAAAAAAAAAGAAATAAAAAAAAAAAGTAAAAAAAAAAGTAAAAAGAAAAAAAAAAAAAAAAAGTAGGTAAGGTAGGTATAAAGTTTAAAGATGGATTTAGTCTGTCTAAAGCCATACATTAGTATTAGCTTCTGTCCGCGACTGAAGCTATGTTGAAAAAAATGTGGTTTTTCCATTTCGTGTAACTTGAATAGGGATTTAACATTTTGGTATAATGTTTTTTGACTCTTTGATCTAGTATCATGTAAAAGGAATACGCGATTCAATGAATTTTACTCGATACAAGAATATTGCAAAGTTATATCTATTTTTTACTTTTTTCGACACCACGGCTTAACGCTTAAGAGTTATTCAATTGAATGTACTTTAAAACATAGATAATCATCATATCAAAGTTTATATAAAGTAGTTAATTTATTTAGTAAAAAAGGAGTAAATTCATTTTGCACATAAGTACGCCGTTTTATTCCGAGCACACGCACATTATAGCCATCTCTCTTCTTTTGCGTTTCAAAAGTAATTGCATCACTTTCGCTCGCTTAGTATACTTAGTGCTTAGTACAATAAAACAACTTCTTCACCTTTATTATATCAGTAATAGATTAGTGGGAAGCACGCAGCCTGGACCTCAACCCAATCGAGCATGCTTGGGACGAGCTAAGACAATGTGTGAGACACCGAAACCCTTCCCCGATCAGAATCATTTAATTGTCTATTAAACAAAATTTATTTCATTAAGCTAGTTTCCGACACTTTTAGGTATATTTATGTGACCATAATTCATTGCTCTCGAGTGTACCTGTCACTTACACAAAATAATACACTTTGTTGTTTTATGACGTGCAAGTGTTATTCAAAATTTTTAAAACCTCGTAATTTCTTTATTACCAGGCTGATAATGAAAGAAAGAAAGAAAAAAAAGAAAAATATTTTATTTGGGGGACACACAAGCAAGAAATTGTAAAAAGGAGCATTTAAAACTAACAATATTACATTAAAAACAACCAAGAAAAAACAACAAAAGACCTATGCGTAGCCAAAAAGGCCCCTATCTTAGCATAATGCGGCGATATTTAAAAAATAAATACCACAGCACTGATAGGGCCCGCTGTGATGCCACGCACACTAAGAGATTAAAACACGAGAAAACAAAACATAGCGATAAAATATAGTTTTGATAAAAATAAAAACTAATTATGTACGAGGTCGCCTATTCGTCCCTTAATTACTAATTACTTAAAATAAAAAATGTCAACAACTTTTACGTAGTACACACATATAATGTTACATACACACAGACGTAACCTGTTTCCTCATATAGCACCGTTTCCGTACGGAACTTCCTCTGTATTTCTTGACGAGCCTCTTACTCAATCCGTAATTATTATGTTGGTTAAGCGTTAATTGGCCCTACGTTATTATTTAAAGAGAGAAAATTATTGTTACGTATTACGAACATAAATAAAAAAGAAAAAAAATACTTACCTCCTATTATGATAAGACTACCTTTTGCCCGCGGCATCGTGTCTATGTCCTAAACCAGATCATAGTCTACCTATGTGCCAAATTTCATCAAAATCTATTCAGTCGTTAAGGCGTGAAACGGTAACAGACAGGCAGACAGAGTAACTTTCGTATTTACAATATTAATAACTAGCTACATCCTGCGGTTTCAGCCACACAAGTGTCGATCCCGTAGGAATATCGGGATAAAAATTATCCTATTTTTTTTTTTTTAACTATTGCATCTCGCAGTTCATCCTTTATGAGGATGGCTACTGCTTAACCGGACTTTCCTGTGGATGCCTCGAATTAAGGCTTCCAGCCAGGGCATACAATAACTTAAAAACTAAGCGACAGCGCTAAGGGTAACCCCCTGCGGGGTTCGGACCTCGGCTCAGGGCGTCGCTGGAAGAGGACAGCAAGGGACAGGCTGGATCGGTATTATTATTGGTGTTTAGGGGCGAATTTAAAACTACAGGCTCAGCTGCGCGGGCTGGCTCGAGCAAGGGTCGGGGGGGGCACGGTGATGGTGCGGGGCGTCGCGACGGGCCTCGGCGGCGAGGACGGAAGGACGGATGTCTGAGCTTGTTTTTGTGTTGTCGACTGAGAGTACTCGTGGCCTTACTGCTCTCCTGGAGGAGGGTAGTGGCGTCGTCGGGGATGGTGAGGGTATGCCTTGGTCGGCGAATCCTACTTATGCGGGAGGGAGTGTATCGGGAGGCCGCCGCAATCAGGGGATTGGGGTGCTTTATGGCAGAGTCGAAGAAGCGCTTGGAAAGGCGTTTCATGAACTGCTGGATGGTGGGGAGTCTGAGATCTAGATGCAGATTCACATTTCGGACATAGAAGGGGGCTCCCGTGACCTTTCGGAGGAAACGGTTCTGGAGGGTTTGCATTTTATGCAGAAATCGCGGCTTGGCGTGTGCGAAGACTGCTTGCGTACAAGCATAGGTCATGATGGGACGGATGACCGCGGTGTAGAGGCGCAATTTGCACTTGAGTGACAATTTGCTGCGGGCAGTTATCATAGAGTGGAGCCTACCGAGAGCGAAAGAGGCGCGCGGACGCGCCGTCTTTATGTGATCGTTGAAGGTGAGGTTGTGGTCTAGGATGACACCTAAGTATTTGGCTCGCTTTCCCCAGGGGATCGGCTTGCCATACATAGAGATCGGGCGTGGGAGGGGGGGGGGGGGGGGGATTATCCTATGTGTTAATCCTGGTTATAAACTATCAGTGTGCCAAATTTCATTCAAATCCGTTCAGCCGCTTGTGCGTGATAAAGTAAGAAACAATTAAACACACTCACAAACTTTCGCCTGTGATACGGATTATAATTAAAGTTTGATTTACTTTTGAAAACCAATCTGCTTGTTTGGATAAACGATACTACGGAATTTCGAATTTGATTGGAATTACATTACCATGAAATGAAATTCAGGATACCTACAACAACTACATATTATTATTGCTATGTTGACATAAGTTGACAACATAACATCCAGCCAGTAAGCCTCGGAAGATTAAGCAAAGGTGTAGTTTTACTACACCCACATTTTGCTTAATTCTAAGTCCCATGTAATAGGGGGCGAGCCTATTGCCATCAACCGGGCACAAATTCAGACTCCAGCCTGCTATTTAATTGTGTATGTGCTCCAAAGAGATGTCAGCATCAGTGAAGGGGCCCGTCAGGGCCGAAGCCTGCCGGGGCAGCGGGATTGTCCGAAAGGGTTACCGCTACCCCGGAACATAAACGCCTATGGAAGTAACACGGATGGGTTTTAGTCAGTAAGAGTCTGACACTCCAGCTCCACCCAGAGCGGGAGCGGTCATTTGATGATTTCCCATCCTTATAGAAAAATAAAAAACCCTGCTATTGAGAAATGTGAAAAATAAAAAAAAAGCTAAAGCTGCTGAGTTGAATGATTGACATTTCCGTAAAGCCTTGAATATCTCATTCTATGACGATACCAAGAGAGCACTAATTAGCCTAAAAACAACAACCTAAAAGTCAGGATTCAAAATGTCTTCTTTGCTTAAAACCTTAAAAGCTAAAATGTTCACTCGGAACATTTTCCACCACGAACACGTCTAAAGAAGTTAAAACTGCGTGAAATTGACCTGACATCGGGTTTCCAATCTCTCCGTGTTCACTTGCCAGTAATTCCACATAGTAATCAATGTAAAAGCCAAGGGTGCAGTGTGCTTGTGAGAGCGAGGAGATTTTAAAATAAAAAGAAAAGTTAAGAATTTTGAAGAGAAGCTCGACTTAAGTTCAATTTTGTTTGCTTCGCAGAGTAAACTTGGAAACAGTGTGAAGTCCATGAGATTTGTCATTTCGTGGAATCGCTATTTCCATTAAAATTAATTAGAAAAAATACCAAGCACGATGGAAGTTTTACTACCAAAAAATAAATACCCAATACTACTTGATATACCAAGAACCGAAAAAAAAAGAAGTTTGGTTATGTGTACAGCAGTTTTAAATGGTCACTACAACATCTTAAACAACAGAACATTTCAACTAACTACCAACTAAACGCAACTACTATACACCGTGAATCCAGTATTTCTAACCCCAACTATAATTTTCAGTGCTTTTAATTACATTTTCCATACTTAATGTTATAAATGCGAAAGTGTTTCTGTCTGTCTGTTACCTCTTCACGCATAAACCGCTGAACCGATTTAGATGAAATTTGGTGTAGAGATAGTTTGAATCCCGGGAAGGACATAGGATACTTTTTACCCCGATATTCCCACGGAATCGACAGTTAGGCGGGTGAAACCGTGGGGCGCTGCCAGTAGGCATATAAGTTGTCTATTTTGATATGCCGTGTTTCTGTGACAAAATATTGTTTTTTCTTTCATTTGTTACCATTTTTTCTTTTTTTCTATGAGAGTCGAGAGGCCTTTTCCCTGCAGTGGGACATCACAGGCTAATAATAATAATAATTCTTTACCCGCCTACAGTTGCCCCATACGCGCCATACTCCGTCAATGTTTGAGCGTGCTCCTGATTGAAGTCTGCGCAATTGTTCAGTGTTTCGAGGAGCTTTGATCACACACCGTTATTGGGCATGTCTACAAGACTTTACATTCCTTAACACATTGAAGGACGCTGAACGAGACACAATAGAAGTTTTATTGTCATTACGTTGAGGGGCGTTAAGTGTCCCGCAAAGTGTTAATCGGACTGAAAAATGAAGACAAAGTTACCTATAAAGTGAGACAAAATTACTTAGGTTTGGTGCTGGGATGACTTTAACTTACGCCGCTACGGATAAAAGCAAAGCATAGACTTGCCCCGGGCAGTGAGCCCCACTAATTCCTTGCTTGCTGAAGTAATCGGCCCTGGTTACTTATCTCCTTTAACGACCGTAATACTAGAAAAATCTTTGCTCATAAAATAAAATCTATAGAAAGGACAGTTATGAATAAAAGAAAATAACTTCTGAACTTTAACATAATATCTAAACAAAATAATACCATCAAAACCAAAAACGAAACATTCTTCGACCAAGAAAAAAATAAGGAACAGATAATTATGTATAATGATATCATTTACATAGAAAACAACGCTATCGATTGACCTTAACTAAATGTCGAGGTGAGGATGCGACTGAGTCAGACTCCTTTTTATAGTTAAAACATATTACTGTAGCTATCTCAGACGATTTATTATGACCAAAACTGGAAAATAAAGAACTAAAAACTAAAATAGGATTGTTGTATACGTTATCTAACTTTGGGAGCTATTAGACACTTTATTACATAATTGACTTTTGATTTAAGTTTATTGATGTGAATCATCGGTCTTAAAAATTAATTATTCTATTTTTTTTATTTCTATTTTATTTCAAACATCTATTTTTACATCTATGTTTAAAAAATAAAAAACTTTGGCTCTGACTTCTTTACTAGTGACCCGCCCCAACTTTGCATGGTTTTAAGGACTTGACAAAACATTGATATATGTATACCTACAGTATGCCAGGTTGAACGAGGATGACTCGTTCCCCTTGTTTGACCTGTCTAGAAAAAAACATGTTTCTTTTCCTCTTTAAAATTAAATACAATTTGATTTTTTGTACGGCAACATTTTGAATTGCGCATTTAACGAAGATCAATTAATAGGTAAACATAACTATAATTAATAAAAGGAAAATGGAGGCATGATGATAACATAATTGTATGGTTTTTAAAATGCCAAAGAGTTATTGCATAATTATGCAGAGTTACAAACTAGAGGATGCCCCGTCACTTTGCGTGCGGTAAAAGTTGGCCGGTTGACCGACCGTTTTTTTATGTTCCCACAGGAGTTTCCAAAATGGCCGCTGCCTGGTTACGTCATCAAAGGAATTTTTGTATGTCGAATTTCGTAACGTTAACGTTGCGGTTTTATGGGACGGTTCAGTTCGTATTTCACGTTGGGTTTATGAGGATTTGAGTGAGCAAAAGTAAAAAAAGCGTTGATAGATAGTTTTGTTAATTTCATAAAAATCTTAGCATAAAAATGTAATTGAGATAAGGGGGATTATTTATAAAAGTTTAACGTTTTTATAGACGTTTTTAAACGTCACAAATGTATGGCTAAACAGTCGCTAATCATACCTTAACTTACAGTAACGTTTATAAATAAAGGGGTAAACGTCAAAGATGTCCTTTAAGTATATAGTTCACCGTCTATTGTAGGTATTGCAAAATAACATTTTAACACATATAATTTTTATGTCATAATTAAATGTCAAAATAAATAATGTGGTTATTGGTTACTATTAGCATATCAACAACCTTTTGTTTAATAAGTATAATAATCGTATGTATACGAAATTATTTGACCTACAAGGGAATTATTACATTGATATTATTCTTAAGAGTATTGGTTGGTTACGAAATAAAAACATGCCTTGACAGCCTACAGACAGACGTTCGCTAGGATGTAAAAATATCACTCATGGCGGGATTATTTCGCGCATTGGATTTACAACGCACTGCTTAGCACGGAGAGTTGAAAATCCAACTGTGTAGTTTTTTGACGCGCTTGAATGTGCTCTGTAGGATTCTCAATGCTTGACTCAACACCGAGAGTTGATAATCCAATGCGCGATAAAATCCAGCAGCTATATTTTTAGGTCTGTGCGAACCTCGGCTTAATTTGCCATCATAAAATGGTTAGGTATTACTCCGTATGATCCGCAGTATATGAATAATGATTTTTTTTTAACACAATTTCTTAGCTTTAAAAACATCAGCCTGTAGTGATGATGTAAATTATTTCATTACCACTGCTCTCAAAGCGGTGAAGGAAAACATCGTAAGGAAACAGACATGTTTTAAAACCTAAAATTCTAAGACGTGTGACATCTACAAACCCGCACTGGGCCCACGTGGTGGATTACGGCCCACTCCCTATCTCCTAGAGGAAATCTATGTTATAGCAGTGGGAGAATTAAAGGCTGATCATGACCTGTAAATTCTTTTAGGAAGAAAACAGAAAATTAAACTATCAATCTTGGCAATTTAATTTAATTAAACTAACGGCCTGGCCTCACTTAGTAAGACAAGCCAAACATATACGAGTAGAACTGAAAGTTACCCCAACTATTTTTCATTGGGGGTGTAATTAAGACCCCTAATGTTTCTTCTTAATGAGCCATGGTACATGGTTGAATCATGGGTAACCATTTATTTACGAGGTGAAGTCTTGCCTTTCCCCAACTATGTTGGGGTCGGCTTCCCGTCTTACCACATGCAGCTGAATGCCAGTTCACACGGATTGATTACCTATCTGAGCTCCACAACCTAGTTACAGGCCAAAGGTTAAGCATTGCCATACAACGTGGTAATGCTGCCAGTCTCTTAGGTACATTACCAGTCGACAGCGATGCGGATGAATTTTTCGACGCTATATTTTAGTTTTTGTATAGTTTTAGTTAAGTTAGGATTTAAATTTGTTATTTTTATTAATTACCCATATTAGCAAATAAAGATTAGTTACAGGGTAACACGATATCCCCTGATAAGACTTATTTACGTGGTGCAGTATATTTTTTTATTTGGTGGATTTAGAAATCAGCAAGCAGTCGCAAAAAAGAGGTTGCAAGGTCTTGAAAATAAACTTAGAATATTTTGGAAATTTACAAGTGCATTTTCTACCAGTCAACCTTACGGTGATGCCAAAATAATAAAAATAAAAAATAAAGTAAAAAATTACTACAGGTACCAACCAACACCTATGCCTAACCCTTTTGGGAGGACTATAAGCGTAATTTATATTATACGTGAGTGTTTATACAGTTCTGAAAAAGACAAAACATCGCCTCATTTCTTCGAAAATCGCTTCGCTCATTACTAAGTTACATTCCTCCTAATAACTCCAGGCCCAAGTGAGTTCTTCCGCGCCTCGTAATTAAAGTAGTACTGCACTTAAGACTAAGTTACGACTTGGTAAAACAATCATGTAACTTGTTGTTTAGATTTGTCTTAGAGGTAATGAGGTGGCACCTACAAGGGTCGATGGATTAGCAAGGAGGTAATGACGATATTTGAGTGTGATTTGATAGCTTTGGTAGTTTTAGGATTAGTTTAACAAGGGATTAAGTCTAATTGCCGGACGCTAGATGTTTGAGTTGATGTTATGGGTAGGCAAATAGTAGAGATTCTTGTGGATAAGTAATAGCCGCACGGGTCGATCGATCAGGTTAAGTTACGTTTGCCACGGTTGGTCCGTGAATGGGTGACCATCTTCATATACCAAGACCCCTCTGTGTCTCGGAAAGCACGTTAAGCTGTTGGTCTTATAACTTGTCTTTAAATCAGTGTCCTTTCAAAATATATTTGGGAACCTAAATATTCTGTAATCCAATCGGAATAAATATATGTTTGATTCCAGATTCATCTAGACGGCTCCGTCTGGGAATGTAAATGTGGTGCTGTTCCACAAACGAAGGGATACATAATGTCGTGTCCTGTCAGCTGCACGTTACGGGAACTGATGGACGCTGGTGATGGCGCCAAACAAGTAGCTGAATTCTGGGCCGAGTTCATTTAGATTGCTATCAATACGCTAAGAAGAAGATAATATGTTTGATTTACAAATTATTTTGGTATTACGTTTGTATGAACTCTGCAAGTTCCGCTGGCCCCTTAATAGCCTAGCTTTACGAGACTTACCATGCTTAAACAAAAACAATACCCTCTTGAAACAAAAATCTTCGTGATCTCTCAACAATTTACCTTAATTTGTGTCTGAAACTAAAGCCCACAATCTTTTGTCCATCTTCAGCATTTCGAAAGGCTGATAATTTAGTTCTAAGATGTTCGTTATGACTGGGACACGACTAAGTGTTGTCGTGACGAAGCTGTGACGAAACGTGCCGTGAGTTTTGATGTTACAAAGGATTTTAGGGATGGGAAAATTAAGAAGGATTTTATCGATAATTACGTTGGTTAGTTTTGAGTTATTCGTTTGTTTAATTTTTGGATAATTGGATTGAGAAACGCACCTTTTGTAAAGAGAAAAGATAGCAAAGGAAGTTTTCGTTGCAACCTATTAAGAAAAATAACATAAATATAGAACTATGTCTAGCGAAGTTGACGTATATTAAATTTTATTAATTCGTGTTATCAAGGTATTTTGTAGTCGTATTTATACTTTAGAATAACTTTATGTAGATTTAATGTGTTTAGATAATAGTGCCTTTGAGTTTATGTTTTAGAACATGCAGACTTAACAGGATCTAGTATTCAAGAGAAAGTAGTTTTTTTGGTTTTAAGATTTACCTACTCATTTATTTTATCGTAGGTATCAGATATCTCCGAATACTGTTGTATTGTACAGCAAGGTTTGTAGTAACGCTGATTACTTAGTTTAGGACTTTCTAAAGATTTGGGTTCTTTAATTATTGTCAGACTAGCTGTTGCCCGCGACTTCGTCTGCGATCAAGAAAAAAAAAAAACGTAGCGCCATTCATGATCATAATAACGTTATTATTGTTTTCCTCGGGAACAGCACTTTTTTCGGGATAAAAGAAAAAAAAAATGCATTTATTTCAGTGAGTTTTACATGTAAGTTGCCGGGGCTTCCCAGAAAGTAATCGAATGATACTTGTGTTGGGAAAGCCTCGAAAAAAAAAGGTACCCTATGTCCGTTTCTTTACATCTGTCAACGTATATGCAAAGTTTCAGGGTGATCGGTTCAGTGGTTTAGGCGTAAAAAGGTAACAAGCAAACTTACTTTCGCATTTATAATTATTTAGTATTAGGATTACGTTTATATTACGTACTTACTCATCCACACATAGTGGTTGGTTGTGTCAGTTCATAGGCTATATAAATACAATTATGACCTTCATTCACTCCAATCTCAGTGGGGCCACTTAAAACCTACAGGGCTATAGGCCATCTCATCAACAGCAGTACATTAGCATATTTTACTGCGTTGTCTGTCGAAGGTTTATTGTTGTCATTCATAAGTCAATATTCTTCATCGTGTCGCCTTGAACAAAATCACATTAATGTAAAGAATTTTAATATAATTTAAGGCAACGATGGATTTGTCTATAATAAATTCTAATTCTGACCTTATTTCGTAAATTGATTGACATAGCAATAAAGTTCTAGTATTTGAATACCGTTTTAGTGATAATTAGGTAGTTTTTCAATATAATGATATATTGGGGATCGTAAAATGTTAAGTATTTTGATTTAATCTATTTTATTGTTTAAATTTATTTATTGCTAATTTTTTTATTATTATTTTGTATTGTTAACATGACTATAATGTATAATAATGTCAATGTTTGACTTTTTAATAAAAAATACTTTATAAATATTACAGACGAATAATAGTATGACTATTTATAAAAAAGGTGAGAATTAAAAATGTCCCCAAAAACTCTGCTCCATTTTAATAAAAATCAATTAAGCTCTGCGCTGGATAGCTGTAAATACTAGTTATAAAAACCGAAAACTTTATCGATAAACTGTTTATATGGCACTACACTGCCGTTGCCGGCGACAGGTGCAGCCGACCGGTGTGGTAGCGACACGGTCTATCGATATATCGATAAATTGTATTTTGATAGCGCACAGCCCTGTGACTGAAAATAGACGCGGCTTTTTGTGTTCAATATTGTAATCAGATTTGTTCCAGTGATTATGTTTATTGAAGGATAATAATTGTAATGCACGTTTTTAAATCAGAGACATCTTGACATGCATACTTGACGTGCTCTCATTGTCACGAAGAGGCCTCAATATTATGGTAACCCATCCACGAAATTACCTTGGCAAACGTTGCTTAACCCTACTGAAACTTAATTTAGCCTCAACCCCCACTCATGGAGTACAATGATATTGATTACTAGCTACGCCTCGCGGTTTCACCCGCGTAAGTTTCGATTTAGGGGTATGAAAAATAGATCCGATTAATAATAGTAGCCGATTCTCAGACCTACTGAATAATATAAAATTTAATAAAAATCGGTCAAGCCGTTTCGGAGGAGTATGGTAAGGGTAACTAACATTGTGACACGAGAATTTTATATATTAGATAGTTTGAATATTTTATTCAAACAAGTCAACCCTCTCCGGGTTACAGTAACCATATCTTACGTAGGCCACATGGGACGCAATGGGTTGGATCATCATTCAATATTAAACTTAATTGGTATCATGTTCTATCCACCTTCGGAAAATATCGGAAACATTCGTTGGAAACTGAATTATTTGGAGGTTTAACTTTCTAATGTTGTCTTTTTCATCTAGGTATACATCCTATTCTAATATAAAAAAGAGATAAAATTTGTCTGTAAGTTTGTATGTTTTAATTTCTGGAACTAAAAGTAGGATTTAAAAAATTACTCTTGCGTTTGATAGCTAAATCCTTTGGAAAGGCTATATGCTATTTAATATCACGCAATGACCATTAGGAGCCGAGAAAAATATATGGGGTAGGTCGGCAGAAGAAGAAATTTCAAGCAGACGAAGGCGCGGGCTGTAGCTAGTTCGATTTATATAAATAACTATCTGCGACCCGCGGTTTCACCCGCATAAGTTTCGATCCCGTGGAAATATCGGGATTTAAAGTAGCCTATGTGTTAATCCAGGGTGTCAGCTAGCCCTGACACAGCTGGAAGGCATCGCGGCGGACCCTGTCCGACGAGCAGGAGAAAACAAACGGTCAGTGGTCCACTTTAGCCCTGGACCGAAAGAGCTGGAAGCTGGAGAGGCCTTTGTCCAGCAGTGGGATGACCCAGGCTAACAGTAACAATATTATTTTGTGGTGTCGGCTAGCTTGCCCGTAGGTTGGAAGCGCGGCTGGATGCCGACCCAGATGCGCCGGACGAATAATAACCCCGTCACTAGTAAAAGCTTTTTATTGCCTTTTCATTGTTTTTTTCCTGATAGCGTACACGTCCTATGAATAATAACACTTTCGTCTCATGATACAAACTTACTTATTACCTGTTTACTCCTTCAGGAGTTTAAATTCGTAGAAAACACTAGCTTTCTGACTTATTTCTTACTGCTCGACTTCTAAAGATCCTAGCGTATTACCTTTCTTAAGAATTGGATTATCAAATGAAAAAATATTTTTTATTCGACTGCCAGAGATTAGCACGTTCAAACAAACTCTTCAGCTTTATTATTGTTACTATAGATAGATGAAATAAAAAGGGGCTTGAGGCTAAGTAATAACAGCCGCACGGATAGGTCGATCAGGTTAAGCTACTCTTGTCGCTGTTGGTCCGTGGATGGTTGACCATCTTTACATACCAAGACCCCTCCGTGCCTTGAAAGCACGTTAAGCCGCTAGTCCCGGCTGTCATTCGTGGATCTTTGACAGTCGTTATATACGGGTCGTCAGAAGACCGAAAGTCCTATTACCCAGTAGCTGGGCTGTGGAGGTCAGATAGGCAGTCGCTCCTTGTAAAATACTGGTAGGTACTCAGCTGCATCCGGTTAGACTGGAACCCGACCCCAATATAGTTGGGAAAAGGCTAGGCAGATGATCAAATAATGAAATAAAAATACGTCAGCCTTGTCTGAACATTTCTCAGTCTTCAGTAACAACAGGCACCTGAGTGCGCCGGCCACAGTCCGATATTTGCCAATATTTAGAAGATCCACAGCGCGGACACAGATATTGCAATCCCGGCCAGATTACATTTAAAATGAATCCCTGTATAGCGGTAAAATAGCGGAAAACTACCGCTTTCAGTTACACTGAACTGTGGAATAAAATGTTGTGAAGTATGGAGTATTGTTTTCTGGTTTCATTATTTTCGTGTAGATTTAATATTGCTGTGTTATGATGAGATGTGTGATGATATAGTCGGCTGAACGGATTTGGATGACATTTGGCACATGGGTAGACCATGGCCTGGAGAAGGACATAGGCTACTTATCATCCTGGATCGTAGACGAAGTCGCGGGCAACAGCTAGTAGTCCATACATTCTTACTATGTATACTGGTTTAAGGAGCTTAGGGAGCTCGAATGACGTTGAAGTTTTTGATTTACAAGAGTGTTTATAAAGTTTCTTGCTCATTCTTCTCCATAGGTACCTACTACTCTTTGGAATGGGTAACTAGCTTCATCTTCCTGAGTTCCTGACTGACAGACCCCTTGGCAGTTCAAAAGTGCGCTGTTAGTAAAGATTTGTGCAATTGTTTTGTGAAGTATTGAAAAAAAAAAAGGTGGCGACGTTAGTTTCGATTTTGGCCACGCCAAAAAGGACCTTGTTGCGCTATACTAGTAAGTTACATAATATTATTGTTGTCATCTTCCGGGACTGTTATAAATGGTGGCGTATGATTAATTTATTTTATTAGCCATTAAGAGAATCAGGTAGAAGAGCTATGGTCACGTTTGTTCTATTACTTAATTACGAAGAAGTTAATGGTGCTATTGAGGTAATTTATTGTTGTAAGTAATGTTTATTGTAGATAGGTACCAATGTAATAAGTTTGATCCTTCCACCATTCCGTAGGCTCCTAAAAGTCTAAGTTTTGTATCGTATTCGCTTATAAGGCAAAAACAATATTACATTTTAGTTTTTTTTTTTCGTTAGCCTATACGATCTCAATTGTGGGCAAAGACTTCCAGGAACTTTTTCCCGCACCATCGTGCCACCTCGAATCAGCCCTTACGGTAAACGTCCAGGTATTCTCAGCATCTCTTTCTGGGCCAGCCTCAGCGGTGCCAATTTTTTTTTCATTCCTGCTAAAAAATGTCGTATGTACCTTCCTAAATATTGATGTCAAATAAAGCGTCATAATACAAGTTATTACCTTTCAACAGCAGCACGTAGTTCTTCTTGTCCTCTCCACCCTTAGGGTACTCCCAATCTATGTCCAGACCGTCGAAGTTCCTGTCGCGAAGGTACGGGATCGCGGAGTAGATGAACGTCTGGCGCGCGTAGCGGGTTGCTGCCATCTCCTTGAACTTCTGTGTCCCGAAGGACCAGCCACCTGGGGAAGGAAGGTTGTTTTAGAATCCAGCTATATGATTTTATTACAGTTGTATTGTGTTGTAAATATTGGTACGCACGACGACACATCAAGCTATCCATTCCCAGTAAAAGCTGACTTCTCATTGTACGAAATGAAAATGCGAGGTCAGCTAAAACTGAAAATGTATAGCTTGATGTGTCGTCGTTTGTTCAAATATGACAGTTTCGATATATCTAAAATATACGATCTGGGATTTTATTTAAATCAAAGTACACACTTCGTCAATTTACCGTGTTATAGCCATTTCATACAACTGTCAAAGAATGTGGATTGTGACTTGAAAATGCGGACAATTTAAATTGGTAGTCAATTTAATTTTTTTTATCCGTGATTTTACTTTCTCAGTTCATTTCAAATACCAATAACGTGGTAAGGAAAAGGTTTCAGTTCCGTCACTGTGTTATTTTCGTATGAAAAAGTTTAGTTTGTAGTCATTATTCAGTCAAATTAGATTAATTACTTACAACTTCTTTGTGCATCAAAAACTTGTTTCCGGAGTTTCTTACACAAAATGTTTGCTTTGGGAGTCATTTATAAGGCTAGGCAATAGCTAAAGTTTTGGTAGTAAACGTCGTAAAATAAAGTTAAAATAAATAGGCGAAAACTGTACAGATAAAACAGAATATTCATATTATTATCATTTATGCACTTTTGTGTTTGAAAACTAACATTAAGATTTAAAAAATCTCCTTCATCATTCTCTTGCATATTTAGGTTTAGATTTACAGATATTTATTCTCAAAATAGACACAAAGTCACTTACATGAGAACAATGCTTACAATATTGTATAAAGTTCGTCGCAGACGTCACTGTAGCAATTATGATACGCCCATCCAATGCATTTAGCTTTTAGGAAGGACGTCATTTGCGATTAAATATGCAGCTATAGGCCGACCGCTTTACTGAGACGTTGCCTGAGGTAGCTGCTCGGTGCGGGAGGGGTGATAGTTGTCACAAGTTGACGAATCACTGAGCCTCAGCATCACGTCACCATACCCCTCCCGCACCGCGCTGCTACCTCAGGCAACGTCTCAGTTAAGCGGTCGGTCTATTAATGAGTTTTGAATGCATTGAATGAGTGCAATTTTTTCATACATGATCGTTATGTTTTTAACAATTGTGCTCATTCAAAAGTTTTTTTTTTTTGCCAAACTTCTTTCTCATCTTCGGTAAAATCAGAAAACTAGCTCGGCGACTGCTACGTTGGGTTACTTGTTTTACTTTAGTAAACGATAAATTAGTCTGTTATACTTTTGTTGAGTGCCTTACGGATGAAAATACATGTCGCATGCTTAATGGAACATTGACCCATTGTCAGAATTATTTCCGGATTTTTTTAAATCAGATCTCATCAATAGTTAATCATACGTTAAAAATTCAAGCATTCATTATTAATTAATCTAATCAAATCCAATCAGTTTTAATTTTATGCGTCATTAAGTAGGATAAGTCCTCATAGCGAGATCTTCTTTTGCGCTTTCCCAAAAATCGACTGTTTTGAGTTAAGTCATCGATGTATTGTGCATCATCTTGCATTAATTCGGTGTAACATGTCTCTTTCTTCCATACCTCTCTATTATTTGTGGCGAAAAAAGGGTCCCTAGTGCTTGTTCAAATGTAATCCAGATAAAACATGGCAATTAATTTTCCATCAAGATATGGACAAGTAAACGTTCAATACCTATTATCTCAATCAGAATTATCTCACAGTAATCTATAAAATTCGCACTAATTACTACTTAACACGATCGAAATTTCGCAACTGAATAGTGAAGTGAAACGCAAAAAAGTGGCGTGTCGATTTCTTTTAGCGCTCATAATGGGTTGCACCACAACCGACACGTAGCTCTCATGAAAATAGGCGCGGTTTTTTGTAGGCATTCCCGTAAAAATAGGTGAAAATGTCGCGCGAATGCGCTTTGTGCCGTGGGAAAGGCGCCGCGGTGTGTTCGCACATGGCTAGTGAGACATTTTTGTCGATATCGATTTTTTGTGTTGTTCTAAAAAAATATACAAAAAAGTATATAATTTTCTTTACTTGGCATTTTAGTAATTTAGTATATGCAACAAAAAACAGTTATTTCGCTGTACTTTTTTTAATTCAGGCTTCGTTTAAATTACTTATTAAAATCACAATTTACTTTTATGTAGAAATTATATCTCACACCTCGATCTGTTTGACACATAAAAGTAATTATGTTTACACATTTTAACTTGCCATTATAACACGTACAAACCATAAACTTTTAGCTATTAGAAAGTGGTGTTACTATAAAAACCTGAGTCATAATATTTATATATTCATTGCTTCAACTGGTTGATTGAACGGCTAATGATTGATTTGTTATGTAAGCTACCGAGTGTGTATGAAAGTGAGGTGTAGTATTGTTGTTTTTACAAACGTCATAAACGAACGTGTTTATATAAAACGTTTATTTGTATAGCGGATAAATATAAATCGTTTCCTTTGTAATAAAACATTGCTTGAATTATGATCTGAAATGAAAATACTAAGTACCTATGCATTTAAACGACTTTATATAATTTGAATTTATCATTGACACGCATATCTGCAGAAATATCGCAATCGGAGATGAGATGAAACTGATTAAATTAAAGTTATTCCTTAGTTAATTGGATCAACTTTGAAACGATTAATTAGTTGAAATGTCAAATATATGATAATTTTAAATTATAATAAAATTTATCGATATTTTATTGGACATCACGAATGGTATCGATTTTAAAACTCTGTCTGTCGAATGCGATATATCATGTGTTCTGAATCGACTATTTATTCGAATGGATAATCAAAGTGTTCTTGGTAAAATATGAAAGCTTTATAAATATTTTTGATGCTATTTTTCATTGAGGCTGATTCTTTTCGTGTTGTTACAAATGAGTTTTGAAAGTCTAATAATTTTTTATTTTTTTCAGAAAAAAATATGTATGGGTTTTTATTTTGGCCTCAGGTGAATGCTAACGATATTGTGAACTATTGAACTTATATAATTGAACTATTGTGTGTAAGTCAATGGGACAAAACAATATGGCTGTGATATTATATAACTGATTTATTTTATTGTCTATTTCCGCAATAAACGTAATGACTTTACTTGTTTAAGAAAACTTGATGCATTTAGTGTCATGTTTTGCATAACATAGACGCATGCATACTTAATTAATATGTTATTAGTCTATTAAAATTAATAATGATTTAACTCTATACGTCTATTATTATGATGAGTAAACACAGTCATAGACTATTGCAATTAATTAATGAAAGAAACTTAATATGAAAACCATAATTACAGAACTTGTCCCAAGTAGCTAAGTAGATAATTTGATTCACGACATATTTTCTACTAGCTGTGCCTCCCGGTTTCACCCGCATAAGTGTCGATTCCGTGGGAATATTGGGATAAAAAGTAGCCTATATGTTAATCCAGGGTGTCAGCTACATCCATATTTTTTTTTATCAAAATTAGTCCAGCCGTTTGGGCGTGAAGAAGTAACAAACATTCGCCTTTTAATTTTAGTGTGATAGTAATTGTTTGATTAAAAAAACGACACCCAATCATATTACTCAATTCTCAATGTACAGGGTGGAATCGATGCACAAACTGTAACTGTAAATTTTTAGACCCCTAGAGTAGATTTTTTTTGTCGGTTATGAAAAAAAAAAATGCTGTTTCTTACACACACAGCAAATTTTTTTTTGATAACCCTCGGAAAATGTCAGGCTTGGAGGGTCAGAATCATGTAGTTGCGCGTCGATGTCACACACACGGTAGCAGCTGCTACCGTGTATTTATAGCTTTCACAATGTGAACTGATCATAGTGGACAGTGGACAATTTTTTTGCTTGTTTTTATAATTCCGACGGTCAGGAAGTGTTTTTTGTCTGCCTAGACTACTTTGATTTTATTATAAGTCTTTTCAAATTCTTTGAACATTTGAAATACGTACCAATAGCCAAAAGAGTCTTCAACTTAGGATTAGCTTTCTTCAACCCGTTGATTCTGTCATACAATCCAGTTTTTCCATCCTTAGTCTCATCATTCGACTCGAAGGAACTGAGCTTGCCCTTCTTCAGCCAACCGAAAGCGAAGATGATGTGGGTGCAGAGATCAGGTGAGATATCTTCGGGGGTGAACTTGCCGATCTTCGTACGGTATTGAGACCAGTTGGTGTAGTAGCAGACAATCTGATAGAAGAGAAGAATTTTAATTAGGACAAGCATGATGAATTATGAAAAAGATACATTTATTGAGCTGGAAATATATTTATCTAGGACTAGTTGATGCCCGCGATTGAGTCTATGTGTATTTTGTTTTTAAAATACATGAAAAAGTACCCTATATACGCCTCCAGATTGTGAGCCTATCAGTCAAATTTTATAACGGTCGGTTCAGAGGCATGAAAATGTAACAGACAGAGTTACTTCCGCATTTATAGAATTTCATTTGAAAACGTAATTATATTCCAATAAGAAGTGGAAGCGAACTTATGGACATTTCAAACTATTTGCTACAAAGCAGTTTTTTTCTAACAACTGGACGTAGATTTCAAATAAAAGGCTGATACTTTCGTAGAAATCAGCCGTTCATATAATAAAGCATGCGTACTTCGTAAAGATTTCATGACTTTCGCTAAACTCAAATAGGAACAACCTTTATCAATGTCATGAATGTTAAAACTTCGATATCATTCCAAGATGATTTTAAAACCTTCTGAAATATATTTACAGTTTTAGATGTACATATTTTAGTTGTAACCTTTTTTGTATGAATGTCAATCATCAGTACCTTACTATAACCTCCGACATCATATTCATAATCTATAAAAATCGCTACACAAACCAACAGGATCGACATCTACTCTAACCTTTTCCGTCAATTCCGTACGAGACTTCGAAACCTGCTCGAAGTTTCAAGACCCCAGTGTGATACGAGGTGTCTATGAATAATTGTATCCACTTTTGTTTCCTTCTATTTCAGCAGTTACTTTGGTAAATTTTTCTATACTTCCTCCCGTCGGCATGTATTTGTTTACCTCATTTTCGCTTTATTTCGTTACTTATAATCAATTCAACTAACGGTGTCTTACATGTCCTATAATCATTCAGTTCTACACTAGTGCTGTGCCCCTTCTATAAGCGACGATTTCACAATATCTAAAACTGTATATGATTTTCGTTTGTGTATGTTTTAGTGTCATTGAAATGCCATCCGAATAAAAAAAAATGCCTCTGAAAAGGTTAACTGATTTATTATAAGTTTTGATAAAACTCTACATAGAATTCTAAGTAAGGTAAACGGTTTGAATACATTTTATTATGGTAAGCAATTCTCAGAAAATTCACATCTAACTGCATTTTTAAAGCACACAATTATCTTCAAGGATTTAGTGCTCCTTTCGCAAACAATATTAAACGTATATTTCTAGATTCATATTCTTTAGTAAAGTTTGCGTTCAGTCGCTCAGTTTTATAACCCACTCAAGTCTACTGCTTAAAAATACCACCTCATTTAACATGAAAAGATTCCCAACTGTTCCGTTCAATTTTGAACTCTACTTTATGAAAATAGGGATCCTTTCAGAAGACTTCTGATATTTTCAAAATTGAAAACCTGTCTTGAAGATATTCGCGAAACATTAAACATCTGAAACGCGAATAAACTATGCATTATGACCTTTATTCTTATAGGAATAAAGTTCACTAATATTCAATAAAAATCTTTAGGTAGGCAAATACTTATTTTGAAGGCTAACAACTTCACTTTTACGTTCGAAATGTTCACTCATATCCGTGTTGTACCATTTTTTTACAAAATTAAATTTACATGTCGGACACTGATAGAAACGCTTCTATTTCAAAGGGTTAAGAATTAAAATTATTTAAACAGTACGTATTTTAAGTGCAAGGGTCAGTTTTTGTCTCGGTTCCTGCAAGGTTCAATTCTCGGTCCGCTGTCTTTTCCTGCCATATTTAAAAAGCAAATAAAACCTTTCGATATCGATATTTATATTATTAGAACCTAACAGTTGTTTGATTTTAATGGATTTGGAGAAAACTTAATTTTCTCAATCGTTTTCTAATTGGATTTTAAAAGGTTAGGTGATAATATTTTAAAGCATATTATTAAGAGCTAAAATAATACTTTTCTAATAATCTGCTTTATTTTGATGATCACGTTTTAGTATGTATGTCGTAATAAATTAATCAAAATGTCAAGTATAAATAATGACTCAATATTGAAATTATCAATATACAGGATGAAATTGAATACATGCGACAAATCGAAATGGGAGATTGTACTCATCATTATGAACAACTTTTACTATGGGACCAAACCTGAAATCGCGAAAAAAAAAACAGCTGTTCCCTACATTTTGACGAGTTATGCGAACATAAATGTAGGGAACAGCTGTTTTTTTTTCGCGATTTCAGGTTTGGTCCCACAGTAAAAGTACACCGCATGTATTCAATTTCATCCTGTATTATGTTTTTGTACGAGCTGTGGCTTTCCAATCGCAGTAGAAGTGTTATTTCCTCCTTTACATCCTTATTTTAAATTAAATATTAAAAACACTATTCGACAGTACTTGTAGTGATTCATCCCGTAGTAATAAATATGTACCAGTCAGGAAGATGGTAGATGATAGCCTGATTGACACGACCAGGAGCCCGGGTTAAATACATGTTTAAAATAATTTACTTATAATGTCACGAATCACGATGCAAAGATGACTCAACAATTGGAAACATCAAAATATTTTGTACAAGCTGTGGTCTTCCAATTGCAGTGTCATTACTTCTTAATTGGAATAGAAACAAACTAGATGATTGTAAGAGTTAAAAAAAATATGAGCCTACATTTAAATGGCGATACTTAAAAATGTACTTGAGAAAATAGAGAAGATAAGAAAATAAACACTATAAAACTAATATTCCTTACCTTATATCCATCTTTGTCTTTATGAAGATCTGTACCGACAGAGTTATCAAGGACTGCAGAAGACTTCCTGCTGGCAATATTAGGTCGTCCGCGAATCTTAGGCCTGTTGACGCTGGCTGATATGACCTGGTCTGAAGATCGGGATACACTGGTTGTGACTGAAGTGGAAACTTTGCTAGGCTTGCGGAGTCTTCTGCGAACGGCTGTGGAAGAGAAATAAATGGTTTTATATGCAGGTTTGTAGAATGATACGTGATATGGAAAAACAGGATTTTGTACGTATAAACACGAGAAGTCTGCTTGGCTACTCTTAGCCTTTATCCAGCAGTGAGACGTATTATTTCGACTGAAATAATGATTATGATGAAACGCTAAATTATGTCGTTAAGATTTGGTTAACAACAGTTAATATTAAATTCTTGAGCCGGATCTTGCAACATCCATGGATTGGAAAAGAGATGGGGAACCTACTAACGCCTTAATTAGGCACGACACGGTCTCTGAAGTCATTTAAAGTTAAGTAAGGCCTAATTTCAGCGCTTATTTAGAGTTCTACTGACCCCTTTATGTGCAAAGCGTGACACATCAAATTAGAAACGTATCAACTGGCTGTCATTGCAAAAGATTTAACAAAAGAGGTATGAATGATGCCTGTCTGGTATTATAATATTATCGTTTTGCAATATGTCTAGAAGAAATATTTAACGTTTTAATTGAAATAAAATAAGGTTTATTATGTAGCAACTTTTTGTTTCATACTCTGTGTAGTTTAGTTCCCGAATTGAGCTAGCTGATTTTTCAATAATAAGTATTTTTAGGTCTGCAAATAATGAAAAGATCCAATAGAGTAGCATAACCAGCTTATAAAGTATCCGTTGCTGGATCACTGGCCTCCTCACTGTGAGAGGAAATGGGCCATAATCCACCAAGCGGGCCCAGTGCAGGCGGGTGTTACAAGTTTTCACTGATTAAACTAAAAGCACAAATAAATGTGCCTGCTGTAAGTCGGGGCCACCATTGCTTTCGAGTAAACAGCGTCAAACAAATTTTATTTGATGATCTTCATTAATCATTCAAGACTGTAATTACTTGCTTGAATTATCTGGCTTGCCTACAATTATTAGAGGAATTAATTAAACTGTTTGCTTAAAATCCTTCCTGAACAGTCCCAGAAGCGATCCTAAATCAAAGCATTACTAAGTATCATATCTAACTGCTATTGCCACACAATTTTCTTCTACCTCTATTAGTAGACGCAGAGGAAAATTTAAAGTTCAGTGAAAATCTCACCGTGAAAACTTAGTGGTGAAGTGAGCTTGGAGTGGGCTATCAATCACATCACACTAATATTATATAGGTGAAAGTTTGTATGTGTGTTTATATGTTTGTTACTTCTTCGCGCTCAAACGGTTGGACCAATTTTGATAAAATTTTGTATTTAGGTAGCTGGCACCCTGGATCAAAACAGAAGAAGAACTAGCAGGGGATCGAGGAGGGGGGGTGGAGAGGGGGGCTCAGGGGATCAGACCGGAATAAATCGATTAACATATAGGCTACTTTTTATACCGATATTGCCACGGGATCGACACTTACGCGGGTGAAACCGCGGGGCGTAGCTAGTAGTATCTAAAACACAACAAAATAAAATACATTTTCCATTTAACGAGGTCAGATCTGTACCCTAATTGCGTAATACTCTATCAATCACAATCTCAATAATTTTGAAGGATATTGCTAATACATTGCTTCTTAAGTTCGAAAAACCTGTCCACTCAACAACCTACTCGTAAATAACGCTATGAATGTTGTTGAACTGTCAAAATGTAACCCATTGCTACATGATAGTGTGTTTCGCAATTAACCCTTCTGTGAATGTTTAACAAGACTATCTAACCATACGCGTACACTAGCATCACGTGGAATGAGAGCTCACCTCACCTTAGTCTTTACAGTGAGACTTCTACAAAATATACCGGCTTCTCTAAAAATATATTATTTGCTACAAGAACTTTGCTACTTAGAATCGCTCTTTTATTTTAGCATTAAGTAGGAAGTATGATATATCATCTGCCTAGCCTTTTCCCAATTATGTTGGGATCGGCTGCCTATCTAATCGGATGCAGCTGAATACCAGTAATACATGGAACGACAGCCTATCTGATCTCCACAAACCAGTTACTGGGTAATACAATACCCCTTGGTAAGACTGGTTGTCAGACTTTCGGACTTCATACGACCCTTAACGACTGTCAAAGAGCCACGAATGACAGCCGGGACCAACCGAAACACGGAGCGGTCATGGTATGGAAAGATGGTCACCCATCCACGGACCAACGTACCTCAACCTGATCGATCGACCCGTGTGGCTATTATTACTTAGCTTCAAGTAGGAAGTCACTCTAAATATTTATTTTTCCAACCCTTTTCTAAGAACTTGAACTGAGTTAAACTACTCGTAAAAGGCCTCAATCTTTACATCAAAGACTTTGTGACCGCACCTAATTTTTCCGTTCGATTTAACTTCAAAGGTAGCCGCGTTGCGTTAAGTTCGCTTAGTGATGTATTGAGCGGTAGTTATAGGGTGCGTTAAGTTACGAGCTGTAATCTTCACGCTTGTGTTACCTTTTGGGGCGGGTAGGAAGATAAATGGTAGATGCTAAGATAATTGTTTGATTTTGAGGGGTTAGTTTTTGGAATTCACAGAAGCTACCTTTTAATAATATACTAGCTTCCGCCTGCGGCTTCGCCCGTGAGGTATGTCGATAAAAACTATCCTATGTCCTTCCCCGAGATGCAATCTATCTCTCTGCCAAATTTTATCGAAATCCGTTCAGTGGTTTAGGCGTGAAGAGGTAACATACAGACAGACAGACAGACAGACAGACAGCCAGACAGACAGACAGACAGACAGACAGACAGTCAGACAGACAGACAGTCAGACAGACAGACAGTCAGACAGACAGACAGACAAACAGACAGACAGACAGCAGACGGACAGAGTTACTTTCTAATTTATAATATTAGTATGGATTATGTATTTTAATAAAAGATTTATTATTGTACATTTTGACAAAAAATTACTCTTCGTTATCGAAGAATTTAAGGAAACGAAACTAAGTTTATCAACCACAGTTTTATCAAAACTTCACTATTATCATTCATTTCACACCCACCTGAAATTATTTGTCCTGTAAATGTGTTGGTATATCTCACTCACATGACAAACAATTACTTTAAAAACAAATATAGTTTCGAAAGTAGAGGTGTTTTAGTAACATTTTTACAAAGCCATTCTTCCAATATGTTCCGAGTAATAAACTTACTCCACACTTTGAATTCCAAATACCCTTATGGGATACCCTGTAACTGATGGCAGGCACTCCTACACCAGAATTTTCACCTTCAGCCTTAAAGGTTAAGGTTGAAAGTTGTGTGGCAAGTATACATATTTTTCCCCACAAAAGAAACTGTTTTAATGTATGAGTTTAGCCAGGTTGTTTGTTTTGGAAACGCTAGCTTTGTCCAGGGAGAGATAAAAAAATTATTTTGTATGATGTATCCGTAGAGGTAGGATGGGTGGATGTGTGAAAAGTGACATTATGTTTCAGTTTGGATGTAACTGTTTCTCACGTTTATAAGCATAAAATCAGCCTATAATGTCCCCACTACCGTACACAGGCCTCCTCTGTGAGAGGGAGTGGGCGGTAATCAACCACGCGGGCCCAGTTTGGGTTGGTAAAAATGTCATGTGTCTTCGAATTTGTAGGTCTAGGAGATGCCGGTTTTCACACGATGTTTTCCTTCACAGGTTTGACAGCAGTTGTGATGAAATAATAAGGGTGAAGTATGAAATTGATTAGAGATGTTCTACAGTTTTTTCAAAACGTTTTTCGATTCTTCCTTTCACAAGTGGTTCAGGAGCTATTAACATTGGGTAAGTAATCCGTATCGTAAATTTTATGATCAGATTCCGTGATCTTTGAAATTATTAGAATTTACAATTCCGTGATTTAAGAGTTTGTAAGCTGCATTCTTATAGGCATTCATAAATTATCGTGGTTTAAAAGTAGATTATGAGATTACATTACCCAGAGTGAAAGACTGTGTGACGGTATAGTCACGTTTTATGTATCTTTTGATCCAATTGTTATAACACTTATTCCTTTGGCATCTACAAAGGCAAGACAAAGAAATAAAAGGATAACTTCGTAGTGCTGCGCTAAAGTAAGTCAGGTCCACAGATTTTCTTCGCTTGTTAGCGTGAATTTATATAAAAATCACTTCGTAGTTTTCAATGGACAGTCTTGTTAGTGTTACTGAAGTTATAAAAGTAGTTGCGTTTCTAAATTTATAAAATTAATTCTAATTCAAGAGCACTTTCAATAACCTTTCAGAATTTGGTTGATGCCGTATAGGTAAGTACCTACAGTTATGTCTCCCACTTATTTACAGTTTTATCCAACCGTTTCAGTCTAAGCTACAAAACTTCAGGACGAACGAAGATTAAATCTGTAAATAATGTGAATTAGAATTGACATTACCACGTGTGGGACTTTATAATGGTGACAATAATGTAAAACAAAAATCATCAAAACATAATACATTATGTAATTTCAATAAACTCCCCACATACCCTCAAAATAAAAACGTCTCCGCGATCTAATTAATGAGCCCAGCTGTCTACCCGCAGCAAACACGAAAGGATTTGCATAAAAAAACAGCACAGAACGAATTCTGTGCGCGTCCGCGTTTTCAAAGCTATCACGCACACATTTTAGACAAATCAGACGGTAAATACGGCTGCTCTTTCATGAAATACATAAATCTAAAGAGAGAAATGTAGGGATACGCTACAGGTTTAAATAAATATTATTTCAGTTCCATATTTAATGGATATAAGAGTAGGGGAAGACCAAAGAAACGGTGGATGGTCTGTGTGAATGATGATATGGTTAGAAAAGGGGTGACTACCGAGATGACGACTAATAGAGACGTATGGAAGAAAAACACAAGTTGTGCTGACCCCAAATAAATTGGGATAAGGACAGGAGAAGGATGATGATGATTTAAGTTTTGGGGATGAATGTGAATGGCTCTAAGGGCGTGTTCAGATAACCCGCGCCGACCACGCACAGGACCCGCACACGCGTTGTCCCGCCTTACACGCGCGCTTGCCGCGCGCAAAATTAGCGCACGCACCGCGCACGCCTCGCACCCGCTTATACTATTAGTGACTGGACTACTTCGTTCGCTGGATCTAGTGGCTTCCAGGTGTCACAACGTGAGATGTGAACTTGGGGTGGCTGCAGCAGGGGGTCGGCATGAGGCGGGCGCATGGCGTGTGCGGTTGGACTTCGATAAATGCAATTTGCGATCTATTGATGTGTTATATGACTCAAATTATTCACAACAAATTGCAAAAGCAAGTTACACGCGGCTGCTGACGCGCGTGGCGTGCGCTTAGCGAGTGCGTGTCGTCTGAACGAGTTCTAAAGATGATTTGGTCAGAAATAAGGTGAGTACTGAGATGATGCTGTGAAAGATGTATCGAGGAGATCCTGCGCCGACCTCAAATACATTGGAATAGGTGCACGAAGATGATCATTTATGTAACAGTTAGAGGTTTGTTAATCCTACTCCTTTCAAGAACTAGAAATTGTAATTTTTATAGGACTATTCAATAGCAAATAAATATGCAACAAAAATAGAATGATGACGGTCGTACTTCCCCGAAATAGCTCTTGCTTGATAATGAGATCTTTACTAGCTTAGGTGATGACGCGTCACAATAAGACGTAAATGAACTATTATACATACATTATAGACTATAGACCCAGTAGCCTAACACAATATTTACCTAAGTAATTACGCACCAACGATCATTTCCTTTTTAAGTCTGTTCTCAAGGCACACCGGGGCAATTAAATCAATTAACGTCAGTAATTAATATGGGCAGTAGCAATATTTTGTATGGGCAGTCATATATTTGAATTTGCTTAGTTTTAAGAGTAAATTTTTCAAGGTTAATGATTATTGGTGGTAATAAAAAATGAATAAAGAAATGTTTTGTAACATACCCACATGATTTTTATAAGAAGTCTATAGAAGATATGTCTGCACGTGTGAATCCCAGGAGTAACGTAACAATTAATAAAATTGTGTCTCATTATTCAAGACTTGCCAGTAAAGAAAAGTTAAATAACATGCTTATAATCTTGTAAGAAAGACCATTATGGGACTGCACTCATAACATAGACAATTTTCTTTAATTATTGCCCGGAGTCTGGATTTGTGCCCGGTTGATGGCAATAGGCTCGCCCCCTTTTACATGTGACTTAAACATAACTGGCAAAATCTGCCCATGCCTTCGAGAACAAGGCGTTATGTGTGTTGTCGCTCGTTTACAATATAAACTTTAAAAAACTAATTGGTTTATGAGTCAGGTCCACCCTAAAACCGACTGCCGATAAAAAACGCGTGTTTTTAGGTAAATAAATTGCCGGATTATCAGCAATATATCTTTAGCCGTGTCCAGTCACGGCATGTCAGGGCACAGCCGCATGACCATAACTTCTGGCTACTGACAAATCGCTTGCAGGATATGTGCGTATCTAGAACCGTATCCAGGCTATTGTTGTGTGCCTGGTACAATCCATGGCGGGATTTTTCGATACTGGATTGTATGGTGAAACTGACAAGGAATAGAGAAACATAAATTACAAAATAAAGCTCATCAAGCCATTGAGGCCTTTGAAAATTTACTTTGTGTAATTAATTTCATCACCACTGCTCTCAAAATAGTGAAGGAGAACATCGCGAGAAAACTGGTATGTCCCAAAATTCAAAGACATGCACCAATCTGCACTGGGCCCGCGTGGTAGATTAGGGTCAACTCGCTCTCACAGAGAGGAAGCCTGTGTTTGTCATAGGCTGATTGAGATTATACCTTGAAGGTGGGGATGTAAGATATCGTGCGATTGAACCTTTGCCTGTTGTACTGTTTAGAAGAACATAGGTGTCTTAGGGGTCAGGAAACTCATGTTTATAACATTAAGCTGACCAAGGGACAACTTGTTTATGGGTCAAGAAACAATGTCTATAAAATTTATGTGTAGTCTTTGTGTGTTAACTTTTTTTTTTTTGTATTATGTGGGAATTGAATAATTAATTATTTTGTTTTAAGCAGGGACACAAGAACGCCTGATGTGTGTGCGCTGCTGATACCTACATTAGATTTTCGGTAAAATAACTTTTTCTAGAAATGGTCGGTATATGAAAACTGCATTTAATTTCAACAATCGACGTCGCAGGTTTTCTATTTATCATAATGCCAGTTTAGCTTTGCAATCCCGGCCAGTAAAAAAATGCGAATTGCATACTGTACTGGCCGGAATGTTCGAAAGCTTTTGCACAACATTTTTTTGTTTCCTTCCTGTTTCGGAAAAATATTTCTGCGTATTTTGGATTGGTATTTGGTGCCAGGGATGTTTCCGGAAAATATTTTGAATGGACATTTCATTGAGTGTTTGATTAAATTTTTTTCTTCAACTGTAAATATTTATTTAAGTTTATAATATGTATCAATAATTTCTGAAAGCGTGATCTATCCGATTTGAAATAGTTACCACATTATGGGATTTTAGAAGCTAGGAGAGGCCTGAAGGTCAACAACCCGTAATTAAAAACGTTCAAAATCTAGTCGCAATCTCATTTCAGCGACAATCAATGTCAAAAACTTGTCAAAAATGTAGGGAAATTAGAGGTATTTTTGACAGATTAAAACCGAGATCAGACTGTGAACATTCTTAAAATTACGAGAGCCTAAGATCAGGACGGATACGCGTTTTTTTTTTGACGTCTATCTTCCGGAGATTTGTTGATATAGGAGAGAATATCGTAACGTATTTCGATACATTTTATTTTATGGACATAGACCCCGACGTCCACGATAATGTCGTCACGTTAGAAATTATAAAAGCGTACAATCTTGTTATTGGTTGAAAAAATAATAACCACCAATCAGATCTGACAAAGATAAAAAGCATAGACTTTCAGAATCCGTCAGATGTAACATCTAAACCAAAATCTAGATAGCAGTACTTAACTTTCTTTTACATGATTTTTCTTTCATTTTTAGAAAGTCCCTGTATTAATTTTATAGTTTAATAAGATTGAAGCCGAGATCAAAGGTCCTGAAATCTAATATGTTCCTTTGGCAGAATTAATTAATAAGTCTAGACAGGTATTGATAAATCTTAAGATATTAAGTCTGCTATTGAACTGAAAGCAAGCCTTCCAGATTAATCACACTAATATTATAAAGGCGAAAGTTTGTGTGTGTGTGTTTATATGTTTGTTACTTCTTCACGCTCAAATGGCCGGACCAATTTTGATAAAATTTTGTATGGAGGTAGCTGATACCCTGGATTAACATATAAACTATTTTTTATCTCGATATTCCCACGAGACCGACACTTATGCGGGTGAAACATGTATCATTATAATTTCAGCTACATATATATTGAGTCTACAACTATTGAGAAGGTACACCTGATTATTTTATTCCATCTTCGCATAACATCACATAAGACCACGCCAATATTTCCACGAAGGATTAGGCAGGAGTACACCTATTATAGTACACCTACATTTTGCCAGTTTAAGTTCCATATAACAGGAGGCAACCCTATTCCCATCATCCTATCATTCCACCCAGGTAGTGGTTCCGTAAGGGGTAAAGGTTGGCAAATTGACATTACGTGTAGCTACTGCCCACTGCGTCAACTAGACACAGACAGTATTTTATGCTGAATTAAATTAGGAACAGAGGTGTCAGTACCACAATGTGGAACTTTCCTAATTAGCTTGAATGAGAGTAGCTATTGTTTATAGTACTTTGTTTGTGTTTTGTTTTTGACATGCGGCGCTTACGGTGTTAGATATATACCCTTTAATTGTGTGAATTATAGGGCTCCGTACCTAAAGGGTGCTAACGGGACCGTAATACTGCCTCCGCTGTCCGTCCGTCCGTCTGTCTGTCAGCGGGCTGTATCTCATGAACCGTTATAGGTAGACAGTTATAAATTACATATAAGAACAAATAATAAAAAAAAATACATATATAAACATCCGAATTAAGAACCCCCTCCTTTTTTAAAAATAAAATAAAGTTAAAAATTTGATTAGGCCCCCTTTCGCCCATACAAGGAACGTGTTTTTTCGGCGTTTTTTTTTTGGTACGGAACTCTTCATGTGCTAGTCCGACTCGCACTTGACTGGTTTCAAAAAAAGTTAAATTCACTTCATCACATATCACGTCATAACATTGTTAAAACCACGTTTAGTTTGCATTCAAATTAACTGACGTACGGTATTACTGAAGCTAATGTAAACATAGTCTTATTTGAATACCACAGGATCACAAATCAGCTTGTATACCCAATGCATAATATTAAAGGTACGTATACCGTAGCATAATTCAAATACATATGTATAAATAATCGCTGTCAAACCGCATGATCTAGCCTTTGACATTAACGTCCCACGAAACACATGAACACAGACTACCAATAGATGACCATAGTCAAATAAATAAAGATTTACATATATTCGACCACATCTGTGAACAGTTTTGGTACTAATTAGCATACGATGTGGCCTAGTATGTTAAACACTAGTTGGGAGGTCAGGCAAAGAGCATTCTTGAATAGTTTTCGGTCCTAAATCCTAATTTAACTGTCCAAATATTTTTGAAATTTTTATGTACGTTTAAGGATTCGTGTCGAAGATTTTTGCTCTAGAAGATTTATTGATGGACTTGGAAACTCCTGCGCACGCTATATTTGTCATCTTGTCTTTATTTGCACTCCCGGAGTTTTTTTTTTTTTATCAGGACTTTCTCAGTAACAGCCTGGATTTATGTTAATAAGCTCTTACCCTATTAGATAATCATGATCATCAGCCTACAGCAGTCCAGTGCTGGACATAGGCTTCTCCAATTTCAAGCCATTCCGCTCGATTCGCAGCTCTAATTCTGCTACCAGCCACCCTGCTAAGATCGTCGCTCCACCTAGCCTGAGGGCGTCTTACCTTACGTTTGCTGTTTCGCGGTCTCCACTCAAGAACACGTCTACCCCAACGGTCATCGTTTCTACGGCTAATATGGCCGGCCTATTGCCACTTTAGCCCCTTTTACATGGGACGTTAAAATAACTAGCAAATTCGGGTGTTCTTTAAAACAAATCCTTCTGGGAGATACACACGTCATGGCTGTGTCTTGTTGTCTTTATAGAAGAACTAATTTATGTAACAAAATGGGACTGCTGTCTGCTGTAAAGTTGGGTCATGGTTGTCACTGGCTGCAAACGTCGACCTTCTTTGATATTCGTATCATAGCGCGATCAGAATCATCTGGGATGAATACAACTCAAATTCAAAGCAAATTGAAATTCAGCGTTTTTTTTTCGTTTTTTTTTTCATCCTTAAGCGGGTTGGCAGATGTCACATATCGTTCAATTTTTTGTTCTAGGACATGCCAGTTTCCTCACGATGTTTTCGTTCACCATTTGAGGAGCAGACACGAGAGAAAAAGATGGAGAGAGATATGGTGAGATGGAAGACGATGAGTATTCAACAATAATTCAAAATTATATACTTACTGGTAGAATCTGATGAAGGTGCAATGACAGCGACTATTAATAGGACAGCGACTGCCCAGGGGAGCAATCTTGGTGGCCACTGTAACAAAAGATAAATTGTTGTGAATATTTTAGAACCCAACTAAAATATTGCTGTGTCTGCGACTTCATTCGCGTGCATGTCGGAAAGCAAAGAGGATTTCAGGGGTCCTACTTTTATGCGTGGAACACACTTCTAAAAAAAAGACCTAGTAATTTTTCCTTATAGCTTATCAGCTGTCTTCCAGTCAAAGTCCCGTCAAAATCGGTCCAGCCGTTTCAGAGATTAGCCGGAACAAACAGACAGACAATTTAAATAATACATTGGTTTTTTTGTTATATATACGTATATATGCTGTTATTTTGACGTTAAAAACAGACACTTCAATTTCATATAATTGTATAGAAATGATGTATAGATTAAAATTGATAATAACAACATTCAAGATTGATCTGGTTTACAATAGACCTTTGAATAATAAGTTGGTTGATATTAATGGTTTTACAATCATCTTTTATGAGGCACGGCTTCTGAGAATCGATGGGTTAGGTAGATACAAGGAGATTATAGAATAGAGCTAGTTTGATTGCTTGCCCTAACTCATGTGAGGGCTTAATTCTATATAAAATTTAAAGTCAAAAAGGTTATGACTTTGTTTGCGAAGTGTTACAAACTAAATCACATATCGTAAACTATTAATTTATTGTTTTTTGGGAAAAATAATGTTAGTATGTTATTTATAATTTATTTAAATACTGGGTAAACAGTTAAGCCTTAAACTGTTATGTTTAAAATAAGGACTAATGTGCACAGTTGTGAAATAAATACCTAAACTAACATTATATTGATAAAGAGAAAAGATTTGATTTTTTGTATGTTTGTTTGTTACGCTTACACGCTAAAACAGCTAACCAGATTAAGATGAAATTTGGTACATGGGTAGACCTGACCTGGCTAGGATAAAGGCACTTTGGATCCCGATATTACCACGGGGGACTTTATAATTATAATCACTTTTTAGTAAGTCAAATCTTTCGATCAATTTATTTACCTCGGTTTTCTTGAAAAATATTTCAAACCCCAAAACCTCTAGAGATCTTCATAAATATTTAATCCTGAAGGTCAATGTTTTTTCTGAATTTTGTAATATATTTCACGTAACGTATCTCGACAAGGCTGTGACAAAAATATATAATATTTTTACCATAATATCTTGTCACACTCCCTCCCCGCTTTAATATTTTCGAAAGTGGTTCGTGCCACAGGACCTTTGGGACGGGTCATACTGTTAGCGATTATTTTGTTTTTAAAGTGCAAGTTTAAGGTTTTCTTTTGTTTTTGATAGAATAGAATCCGTTGAAGTAAAAGGCTTATGTAAAACCGCTGCGCGCTGTAGACAAAAATGTGCTGGAAGATGGGAATGCAAAAGATAGCGAAAATAACAAGTCTCCTTTACCAGTAAATGGCAATGTAATAAACTAATAACCAATCTACAATACACTAAACTGCGCTCCTTCTCATCAATGTCCTACGCGGAAAAGCATTAAAATGGACGAAGATTGACACTGTAGCTTAGAGCCTCAATAACACTATAACTCTGTATACCAAATCAACTTTATGAATTCTATCTCACATTAGAAATGAAAACTCGTTGATATAAATAAAACAAAAAAAAAAAACACTTTTCATACATAAAATGACTCTTCACCACTTTCCACGTTAAGCTGTTTATTATTTTCACCTCTCCCGCCATACGCTCCCACTTTGACCTACCCTCCACTTCAAGATTACAGCTTCAGTTGGCCGTCAACACGTCACAGCCATGAATAATGCATCAGAGAGACGCGACCCCCGTATTTAGATTATACAAGCGGTATCTACGTAGGACATACTTGTCATAGTTGCTATATGAAATATGCAAGCGATGTTACATCTTATATTGATCTGGACTGTTTTTCGTTTAAAGAATTTTGGAATTTGCACCAGCGTTTATTGAATAAGCCTTTATTTGACTCCCTCTAGGCTAGTGTGAAACCGAAGGTAACGCACATTGATAAACAGGATTTCAGGGTTTTAATTCCAAGCTTTCTCAGTAGACAAATAACAAATTTTGTTATTAAATTACTTTTTCTCTTGCAAGTTAAAGTCTTCTGATTAAACTCATATAAATTATGTCCTCGCAAAAAATCCTTTTGCTGTGTCTGAACCTACCAATAACATTATCAAAGATTTCCACAGGAAACGATTACGTTTAAGAGAATAAAAAGTCAAACTGGCTCAATTATACATATACAGATTTAAAATAGGAAGAAACGGGCTTGTTTGTGGGGGAACCCAGCAAGCAGTTAACGAATAAATTCAAATAAAATAAGTACCTAATAATTACCAAACCGATACCAAAATCAATAGATATTTCCAACGTTACATACGTTTGATCCGGTTAATTCCACTAGCCCTAACAAAGGATGATACAATCAATACTAGTTTGAATTGCGTCTGTTTAATTAGTACTGTCTGACTACCAGTCCATTGTTCTCTTGGACTGGGATTGAATTACAGTGAATTTTGTTTTATTGTAATGAACTAAATCTGCAGAAGTTTAAGATTCAATAGATGTTTTTCACCAATGTTTAGTTAATTTGAAAAGCTTAGTCTTACTCTTGGATTTCTTCTGAGTCGTGGGTGCTTTTACGGATTTGAGTATCTTGTTAATTCGTAGCCATGTGACATCTACCAACCCGCACTGACCCCGCGCAGTAGATTATAGCCCACTCATTATCGAAGAGAGGAGGCCGGTGTCCCAGAGTCCACATTATAGGCTGATTATGCTATTATTTTTCTTTACAAACCTATATCAATTATTACTGCATCTAAAAGTAGAAATTGGTTACTGTTCTTTGACTCGGAACTCGATAAGGAAGTATCTAAATAATTAATCCAAAATAATGAAACAAGTTAACACAAATCCAAACTTAAAATTTCAAATCGAAGTTCAAAGACAGCTTCTCAATACACATTACGTCTCAAAAACTTTCCTTTATTCAATTATCCATGTAACTCCGGAACAGGATAAAAAGTATTTCTAATAGATTCGGTAAATAATGAGCCGACTAAGTTTACCGAGGACTTTGGGTTCCGGCTCTCTGCGCCCTAATTACGGTTTTTAAACGGAGTTTCTTTCCCGAAGTTTTTTATGTATGTTGTTTTTTTTTCTGTTTTTTGTTTAGATTTGTTTTGTGTGTCGCAGATGTGTTTGTGGATCTTGAAACATATCTAAGTACTTATTGGTTTTTATTGAGTTTACTGAATTGGAGTTGAAAAGCCGTTGGTCCCGGCTGTCATTAATGGATCTTTGACAATCGTTACGGGTCATCAGAAGCCAGAAAGTCTGACACCCAGTCTTACCAAGGGTTATCGTATTACCCAGTAACCGGGTTGTAAAGGTCAGATAGGCAGTCGCTTCATGTAAAATATTGATATTCAGCTGCATCCGGTTAGACTGGAAGCCGACCTCAACATAGTTGGGAAAAGGCAGGCAGACGATGAAGTGGAGTTGGAAACCAACTTCAGTCTGTTATATTCAGTTGACTTCAGTCAAAATCTAAGGTTGAGTAACAGTGACAAATGTTAGACTTGAGTTAGAAAGTGTCAGGTATATATATAGTAGGTAGGTACATACATACATGCTAGGTTAATTGTAGATACTAACTGAATAACGAATGAAGAAAAATGCCGTGAAAAACAAGCACGTAAAATAGTTTGAAATCGGCGATACACTAGGGAGCACGTGTGTTGTGATCAATGCTGAATAAAGAAAACACAATTTTTTACATAGGTGCATAGACGAGTACATAATCTGAATTCTCGATTTATTTGCCATCAAAAATGTAAACAAATATGAGTTTATGGAAAAATATATTTAAATCCTATAAGTACGCTTTAAGGTTAAATATTTTTAGAACTTTTTCAATAGTGCTATTCACTCTGAAATCAACTTAATTACCAATAAAATAAAATTTTTATTTGTTTAACTTGAAATAATATTAATTCGAAAAATAAATTTCAATAGACATACATTCACGCCGTCTTCCCATGGGGGTAGGCAGAACTTACAGAACGTCACCTGCTACGATCCCTACATATTCCTTCTGCTTCGTTTACGTTCATACATCTGACACGCACGCCGGTTGCGAGTACCACGCACCTGACCTTTCTGAAGAACATCACCAATAAAGTCCTTAATAATATCTCCTCTTTGTCGCCATTGTTATAAATAATAAATAAGTAAGAAAGGTTAAGTAAGATACACAATATTCACACAAAAACAAAAAACTGTATTGTGTGCTTCACAGCTGCGAAGGTAGAAGGTATATCTGCACAGTAACAACCAGATGTTGTTTTATTAATATCAAGAAATATTTACGAAAAGAAAACATATCTTCAATATTAATAACAGAAAAACATTGTTCCACTAAACTAATAAAACATACAAAGAAACTCGGTTCTCACAAGCCAATATCATAATTGCCGTTTCCAATACAAATGTATTTACTTCGTTCAAGACGAAAAAAACGGTTTTAATACAAGAAAACACTATTTGTTTCAGGGGAGGATTCCGATAAACATTATACAAGGAATGTATTTCTATTTAATGGATTATTATGAGTCTATTGGGTGAATTATAAAGGGGGGGAAACATTGAGTTACTGAGTTAAAAGCATGTTCTTTTGACAAATCTTAAACACAATGATACATGATAACTTTAAAATCCTGGTTATAAACTATCTGTGTACCAAATTTCATCCAAATCCGTTCAGTAGTTTTTGCGTGATTGAGTAATAAACATCCAAACATCTTCACAAACTTTCACATTTATAATTATTTATTTATTTACATTTAAAACTATCCTATGTCCTTCCCCGGGATGCAATCTATCTCTCTGCCAAATTTTATCGAAAATCGTTCAGTGGTTTAGGCGTGAAAAGGTAACATATAGACAGACAGACAGACAGAGTTACTTTCGAATTTATAAAATTATAGTATATAGTATGGATAGTAGGATAGTAGGATCTACAAGCATGTAAAAAAGGGAACAGCTCATCGTGCATTTAAAATTAGTGCCTAAAAGTTTTCAACTTTTAGTGAAAGTATGCTGATTATTTTATATCTGCTGATTTTCACAGTTAAAGAAAGGAGTTGTCTTTTGTTACGCAAGTGCAAAGGTCTTTGCAACCCATTTAAAAGTCAGTAGAACACCGATGATACGTACTTGATGACGCCCCAAAATTGCCATTTCAAGGCAATATAACGCTAAGCTGAACTACTAGTAAGTACAAACTGTGCTTCCTGGCTACTTTTTATCTCGAATAGATAGCTAGTACAAGAAAAAGAGCTAGATAAAATTGAATATGTATGACTTGGAACACATGGTTCGATCTACATGGACAATAATAGGTACCTACACTCATGTAAATTAATTTTAAGCAAATTTGAACCCTACGTCAATTTGCAGTGTTATAACTATTTATATCACTATCAAATGACGTTGACGTTGACCACTGCTGGTAAAAAACATTTGTGAAATTGTTTTGTGAAATGACACTAGAAATGTATTCAAAAAAGAAAATAGCAATTTCCCTGAATTTACGTAGGTATCGGTCATTCGTATTTTAAACGAGAAGATAAATATTAAAAATATATAGGCATGAAATAAATATTTCACGTAGCTGAAAATAGTACAAAAAATAAGGACAACGCCCACGGCTCTTTTAATTTAAAATCACTATCGCCCCGAACAATAAGGACGGTACTGATTACAGAAAAATTATGACAAATGAATCCGTCGCCGGGAATATTATAATCTGTGTTTAAACGTTTTTGCTTGAGTTTTTTTTTTGACAATAATTTTATATGTAGGTCAATTTTTCATTTTAGGAGTAGATTGACTTTTAATTGCGACCTTTTCCTATTAAACAAAAACGAATAGTTTTGCTTACCAATTATAGCATTTTTATTGCCAAACGGAGCTTATGTACAGATGTACGCTAACTTTTTTTTTTTTTTTTTTTTAACTATGGCATCTCGCAGTTCATCCTTTATGAGGATGGCTACTGCTTAACCGGACTTTCCTGTGGATGCCTCGAATTAAGGCCTCCAGCCAGGGCATACAATAACTTAAAAACTAAGCGACAGCGCTAAGGGTAACCCCCTGCGGGGTTCGGACCTCGGCTCAGGGCGTCGCTGGAAGAGGACAGCAAGGGACAGGCTGGATCGGTATTATTATTAGTGTTTAGGGGCGAATTTAAAACTACAGGCTCAGCTGCGCGGGCTGGCTCGAGCAAGGGTCGGGGCGGGCACGGTGATGGTGCGGGACGTCGCGACGGGCCTCGGCGGCGAGGACGGAAGGACGGATGTCTGAGCTTGTGTTTGTGTTGTCGACTGAGAGTACTCGTGGCCTTACTGCTCTCCTGGAGGAGGGTAGTGGCGTCGTCGGGGATAGTGAGGGTATGCCTTGGTCGGCGAATCCTACTTATGCGGGAGGGAGTGTATCGGGAGGCCGCCGCAATCAGGGGATTGGGGTGCTTTATGGCAGAGTCAAAGAAGCGCTTGGAGAGGCGTTTCATGAACTGCTGGATGGTGGGGAGTCTGAGATCTAGATGCAGATTCACATTTCGGACATAGAAGGGGGCTCCCGTGACCTTTCGGAGGAAACGGTTCTGGAGGGTTTGCATTTTATGCAGAAATCGCGGCTTGGCGTGTGCGAAGACTACGCAAGCATAGGTCATGATGGGACGGATGACCGCGGTGTAGAGGCGCAATTTGCACTTGAGTGACAATTTGCTGCGGGCAGTTATCATGGAGTGGAGCCTACCGAGAGCGAAAGAGGCGCGCGAACGCGCCGTCTTTATGTGCTCGTTGAAGGTGAGGTTGTGGTCTAGGATGACACCTAAGTATTTGGCTCGCTTTCCCCAGGGGATCGGCTTGCCATACATAGAGATCGGGCGCGGGAGGGGGGGGGGTAGTTTGCGCGGTTTCGAGAAGATGACCGCCTGACTCTTATCGGGGTTGACCTCGATTCTCCATTTCCGGAACCAATCGCTCAAGGCGCTTGCGGAGGTTTGGAGGTTTCGAGCTATGGATGACTGGTTGACACCCGAACAGTATATGGCAGTGTCGTCGGCGAAGAGCGCCAACTGTGCCTTTTTACTGTTCGGGATGTCACTAGTGAACAGGGTGAAAATGAGGGGAGACAGAACGGAACCCTGGGGGACTCCGGCGCGGATGGGGTGAGGGGGAGAGAGAGCGCCCTCGATACGGTAGCGGAAAGTGCGGTCCGACAGAAAATCTCGTAAGATGAGCACGAGACGGTCTGGCACACCTAGCAGGTACAGCTTATATAATAAGCCATTGTGCCAGACCTTGTCGAACGCCTTCGCTATATCGAAGAACAGGACGCCTGTCGAAGCACCTCGCTGAAAAGCAGCGCTAATGTGCTCGACTATGCGGTGGAGCTGGTGGATGCACGAATGCTTCGTGCGAAAACCGAACTGTTCGGGGGGGATGAGGCTCTTTGCTTCGGCATAGTCTTTGAGGCGCTTATAAATAAGCCTCTCGTAGACTTTACCGAAAACATTGAGCAGACTGATGGGGCGGTAGCTGGAGGGCTCAGACTTGGGCTTGCCTGGCTTTGGGATGCCTATGACTGTGGCTTCTTTCCACATTTGGGGGAAGATGTTGTTGCTCAGGGCGCCATTGAAGATGGCGGTCATGAGCAGTATGAGGGGGGCGGGGAGGAGTTTGTACACCCTGTTGGTGATACCGTCCGAACCGGGGGCTTTGCGGGTTGCGAGTCCTTTTATGATGTCTTGCACTTCGTCGGGAGTGACGGGAGGCAGAGGATCATCAGGGTCTTCGACTGGCGGGAGGGAGGCTCTCCGTTCGACTTCAGCGTTCACCTCGTCGAGGTGCGCTCTGTCTACTGGTTGAGAGCTGGGAGTGCATTGAGCCTCTAGGCTGTCGGCTAGGCATTCGGCCTTTTCGAGGTTTTCGAAAGCGACCGTTTTGTCGGGGCGTGTGAGGGGAGGAACTGTGGCCTCTTCAGAGGAGCGGAGCTTCCTCTGGAGTTGCCAGAAGGCGTGGTGGGTGGGCTCGAGTTCGCCGATCAACTTATCCCATCCCTCGGAGCGCCACTCCCCTATGCGTTTCTTTACAGCACGCTGTAAATGGCGCATGTGGGATTTGTTCGCGTCGCAGGGAAAAGAGTCGTAGGCACGAATGGCAGCGTTCTTCTCGGTCATCAGTTCACGTACGTCATCGGGCAGTTTCCAGCGATGGTCTTCCATCACTGGAACTTCCCGTGAGCAATCCGTCAGTACGGATTGAACGTGCTCTGTGAACGAGTCGATCGCCCCAGTCGTGTCTGCGACTGAGATAATTTGCTCGGGGATGGAGTCTAGGTGGGGAGACGTGGTGGATTTCAGTCTTTCGCTTACTTTCCTCCAGTCGGTGACTGTTTTGGTCGGGGGGGGCTGGTTGGGGTCGTGCGGGGGGCCCGAATAGGGGGCCAGGTGCAAGATGACCGGGCGGTGGTCAGAGTTAAGCTCTTGTACCGTCTCGATAGACTGCAAACGGAGGTTTACATTCTTGAGAAGCGCTACATCGAGAACGTCAGGAAGTTGGGCGGGGTCGCCCGGGAAATGAGTGGGATACATCGGAGCGATGATATCGAAATTGAGGGAGTCGCCTAGTTTGAACACGATCCTACCTCTGGTAGAGGTCGTGCTGCTATTCCAAGCGGGATGTTTGGCATTGAGATCCCCCGCCATGATGACGGAGTCACTCATACCGAAGAGGGTAGTGAAATCGGTAGTGAGAGAGATGGGATCCTCCGCACCATTGGTGGGCGGGATATAGGCGGAGATGATGGTGATTGCGGGGTGACCGGTCATGCCGAGCCGACAGATAGAGATCTCTAGCTGGGAGATGAGGGCGGGCGGGTCTATCGGGATGCAATGGAGGGACTTCCTATAGTAGATGAGGGTACCGCCCTTGTGGCAGCGAGCCCTGTCATTGCGAACTATCTTGTAGTTGGCAATGTTCGGGTTCCGCAGATGGGGCTTCAGGAAGGTTTCCTGGACTAAGAGGACATCGAGCTGGTGATCGCGGAGGAACGCGGCGATCTCATCGCGTTGATTTTTAATGCCGTTTGCATTAAAAAACCCTAGTCTAAGGGATCGGGGTTTGGTAACGCTCATTCTTTGTAAAGCCATTGGAGCTTTTTAGAAGTTGAGGGTTTGCATGACTTGCGTAATCTGAGGATACGCATTGAAAATCTCGGCGATGCGCCGAGGATTGCCGTTACAGGCTTGGATTTCCGCTGCCATGGCATTTGCGGGGGCAATAAAAGCTGCGTAAGCACCGATTATTACCTCCATGCTGCTAGGCTGGGGGCGGGAGGCGGGGGTCGGGGGGGACCTACTGGGACCAGCGGGAGCCCTGGGCGCGGCGGCGGGAAGGGCTACCGGTGGGGCTACTGGGACCGAGGGGCCTACTGATGGCGCGGGGATGACAGTTGCCATCAGCGCTGGGATAGTCGGGGGTGGGGGGGGCACCGAAGCTGCGGGAGCTTTGAGGTGGTTGAGGTTCGCCCATGGGGAGGGCCTTTGGGGACTGAGCCTATCGGGCATCTGGGAGGAAGGGATCGGGATCCTCACAGAGGGGCTTTCCCTTTGCTGACGGTCGCTCGCGCGCTTCGTCAGTTTGGGAGAAGAAGACTTGGGAGCCTTGGGGCAGCCACGGTAGTTAGCCGGGTGCCCGGATTGGCCGCAAAGAACGCAGCTCGGTGGCTCTGTGCACTGAGAGCGGTCTTTGGGGCGGGGACAGTCTGACGTGCCGTGGGCACCTAGACACTTGACGCATCTAGGTGTCGCGTAGCAGTGGGATTGGGAATGGCCATACAGTTGACACCTGTGGCATTGTCCGATGAGGTTGGACTTCCTGGGTTTCTCGATAGAGATACCCGAGAGGGAGCAGACTGACTTCACCTTGAAGATGGGGTGATGTCCTTCAGTAGGGTCGCAGATGACCAGGACCATGTCGTAGACTAGGCCCTTCCATGCTTTGTGCAAGCGATGGACTGCTGAGACGGGGATGCCTTGTGAAGCAAGGTCTTCTTTGATCTCCTCGGTGGGGATTTCTTTGGGGACGCGCCTGATGATTACGCGGGTGGGGACTTCCTCCGGAAGGGAGTACGTATGGAAGGGGTAAGCCCTTGTCTGGAGGAGACGGGTAAGGTCCCTGTAGTCCGAGGACGAGGCGACCGTTACCTTAATACCCTGTTGGGTTGAGCGGGCGTTCGTGTAGTTGATCTTTTGATCAACACACGCTTTGGAGATTTCTGTCCATTTGGACTTATCCTGGACATAGATGGGGGGCGGGGGTCGTGGCTTCTTTGCGTTCGAAGCGGGAGGGGTAGCCGAGAGGCTAGACGCGGGATTGGCCTGCGGTGCGGCGGGGGTTGGGGTGGGGGGGCGGGGGTTAGAGGGGATTACCGCGACCGACTTTTTGGCCTTGTTGGCGTGAGAGGAGGCGTTCTTCTTTCTCTTGCCACCCTTTCCGACGACTATATAGTCGTCTTCTGAGGAGGACGAAGAGTCAGAGAGGGCTTCCTCTGAGTCGGATTGAGATTGGGGTACGGACGTGTCCATACTCTCTGGAGTATCTGCTGCGGTAGCGGCTGGCACGGAAGGTGCGGGATCGGGGACTGGCACGGACGGTGCGGGTTTCGGGGCGGACACGGAGGGAGCGGGTGATGGGGCTGGCACAGAGGGTGCGGGTTTTGGGGCGGGCACAGAGGGTGCGGGTTTAGGGGCTGGCACGGATGGTGCGGGTTTTGGGGTTGGCACGGAGGGTGCGGGTTTTGGGGCTGACGCGGGGGGTGCGGGTTTGGGGGCTGGCACGGAGGGTGCGGGTTTGGGGGCTGGCACGGAAGGTGCTGGTTTGGGGGCGGCGGCTGGCACAGAAGGTGCAGGCGAGGGGGCTGGCACGGAGGGTGCGGGAGGGGAGGCGGCGGCGGCCTCGGGGAACGCTAACTTTACCTGTGTTAGCTACTTTTATATGGGCCCTCCCATACTATGCAAAGCTGTGACGTATTTTCTTAATTATTGGTAAAGATACAAGTAAATTAATAACCAATTAATTTTAAACCAATAACGGTCCGTAAATTAGAGGAATCGACCGTAAGCCGGCTATCTAGCAACATAAATCACTAAATACGTTTAGTTCTAAAAGAATTTAAAACATCGTTCTATTGCTGTCAATCGTTTGAAGATGACAGACACAGAATGATATTTCAAATATGTTTAGCGTTACACCATTTAGTAATTCGTGTTGCTATTGGGCCTTAGTCTTTTCTTATAATTAGCTTGATAAAAATGGTTACTAAGCGTTTAGGGAATTAGAAAAATTATTGTTCATTGATTTCTACCATGTCTTTTAAAAGCTTCACCGACAATGGAAAAAATACTGGTATTATATTAAGATGTCAGATATAATTATGAATTCAATTCTTATATTAAGATGTCAGATATAATTATGAATTCAATTCTTGTATTCGTCTGCTACTAACATAGCGCTTAAGCAGTGTGTATTACTAACAACATATGGATCAAGGTCTGAAATAAAGCATTTTCATTTATTTTTATAAAAATTATAACTTTTTGTACATTTTAATTAAATATGGCGTTATTTGGCATTCTTAACATGTGACCTGAACTTGTAGGTAAATTTCCACACAAATCCTTTCTTCATTTGTAAACGCATGTTCGAGAGCACATTGAAAAATATTTGGGTTCGATGCTCTGGACAAGGCTATCACAGTCTCTTGTAATTAAATAAATGCCAATTTGAGAAGAAAATCAAATACCTATAATAACTTTAGCTAATCTTTTGCTTGCTTATTGTAACCTTAATCTTTGAGTTAAGTAAACTTTATGTTTACCTATTCAAATTCAAACATAGTAAACTGACGACATCTTTCGATGAAGGGACGTACAATAGGCCGCACTTTGACCTTGTGCTAGCATAGTATGGAGCAATAGAATTTAAGGCTAATTTAGACTGGTTTTGTTTTCACTGACGTGCAGCCTACAGTACTTGTTCTTCCAATACCTATGAGATCCCTGAGGCTGTATAATTCGGTAGCAAAAAAAATATATTATTGCTGATCTGTCCTGACATAATATTGGTAAGCAGATATCGCTTAGATTTGAAATCCCATTTGGTAGGCAGCGATATTGTGTGTATCCAGATTGACCTTTTTTTTCGCCCGAGTTAGATTTTGTATGCCCTTTTTTAGTTTATCACACACAAAAAAGCTGAAACTACAAAATTACATGTATTAAACACACAACTACTTATCTCATGTACCCAGGTCATCAAATAACTTCAACACGAAATTAATTACGAATTTATCTGCGAACGGTACGCGACAGAACAAATATTAGCACAAATCGTGCCCCGGCGCGTTGTAATTTATTAAAAACGTCATGCACTACGGTCTGATATCACAGTAACAATGAAAAATGGACAGAATTTCTTTATGACGGTTTTCGGATTGGTTTTACGAGTATTCTGCATCATTGGCTGTCATTCCAATTTTTTGTTTATATAATTAAAAAAAAAATTGGTTGTCTGTAAAGTCTCTTTACGGACGATAAATTTACGTGATAACGTCATAAGAGATAGATGCGTCACAGTTTCGGCTGGTGGATCTTTGACAGTAGTTACAGGACGTCAGAAGTCCGAAAGTCTGACAATCAGTTTTACCAAGGGGTATCGTATTACCCAGTAACTGGGTTGTGGAGGGCAAATAGGTGGTCACTCCATGTAAAATACTACTGCGTCCTACGTAAAATTCAACTGCGTCCGGTTAGACAGGAAGCCGACCCCAACATAGTTGGGAAAAGGCTGGCAGATGATGATAACAATAACATTGTCATTTTAGCAGCCTGTAACCGCTGATCATGAGCTTCTGAGCGATATTACGCTATTTATAATTACGATCAAAGAAGCAATCAAATTGCTATGATTATAAATCTTGGAATAAGCATAACCATGGACTCATGATTGCACATAATCTTAAATACATCTCAGATCAATAATTGTAAATATTGGACGCCTCTATCAGAAAATACATTGACATTTCATGCTTCGACAAATAGACGTACCTATGTACAGACGACAGCACATCAAGCTACCCGAAACTGTAAAATTTTCCCAATCAACCTTGAACCCTACTGTAGCAATAAAATTTGAAATCTATTGAAGAAATTTGACAGATTATACTAGCTTGATGTGCTGGCGTCTGTACCTAAAGTTTTGTTGAATTATTTTATTGTAGTATCAATCAGCGAGTTGACACGACTTACATAAGACGCTCACGCAAGTCAGCAATATGGTAACGGGTCACATTTAACCCGGCAACACTCGCTAGCTATTTAGTAACCTAATATACGCTACCGAGTAAAAAACACCACAGAATTTAAATAGCAATACCTATCCAAGAAAATATTGTTTTTTTTAAATACTATTATTGATATTACTTACAATAAGTAAAACATCAAATTCATGTTTATTTATTAAAAATGGGAGCTTGTCATAGACGGGTAACAAAAATAGAATAAAAATCTCGCTCGGGAAGCTGCCGGGTATGTTTCACCCATACTCATTTTATACGTCTGTCGTAACTAAGTGCCGCATGCAAATTGGCTCAAAATCAAAAGTAAAAAAATCATAACGTAAAAATTACATAAGTTGAGTACGAGGCTTTTGACTATGTTGTATGTGTATATTCTATGTCTTTTTTTATTTGTAATGTGCGTTTGTGCAGAATAAAAAAAAATCTTTCTTTCTTTTCTTTCTATAAGACAGTCTCCCAAAACGCCCGCTCCTAGTGCTTTCGCTAGGAAAAAGAACGCGTGGCGCAATAAACTCCCCAGCAGTTGCTAGTCGGCTCAGTTTCGACTGTCTCGCAAACAATGAGATAATTATCAGTTTGGAGGTACCTAGAGTCCCGTATCGCTAGAGCGCTTAAAAAGTAATAATTATCGTTTATGGATACTCTATGGTATTTTTTACCCAGTAGCGAGGACGGGTTAAGTATCACCACTCGTGAGGGAAATCAATAGCAAAAGCAGGACTATGTCATTGATGTCAGTAAATAAACATCTTTCTCAATTTACTTAGCAGACTACAACTTTTTATACCACCTAAGTACATACAAGTACATAACAGAATCTTGTATGAATACTGATCGGCTGCAGCTAACAAAAAAACATGTTGTTGACTCGCTTGTAGAGGTAGATGTGTGCTCTTGTATTACCTTAGTTAGACCAATAAGGTCAAGATAACTGCTTAGTGAACAGTATCGTGTTTTGATGCATTATGTAGAAACACTAAGAATGGCAATAGATTTGTTTATGAATTTTTATCTAGAAGACACTAACGGACAATTTCTCGAACCAAATTATCGCAAAATTAATGTGAAAAATTTTCAAGCGATCGTTGTATGATTTATCGACAGATCAATGTTCTTGTAAATGTACCTACTTAATAAAAATATTGAATTAATTCATTCACTGACAAACAACGCACAGCCTAAATCTCTTTAATTATGCATAAAAGATCCTTATGTAACGAAAGTAAGCACTTAAGAGTTTTTGAAAATTCATTCCCTGAAGGGGTTTAATAGGGAGGGGGTTAGGGGAGTTAATAGGAGGGGGGGAGAGATTTTGTATGGAATTTTGTCATTTTTGCTGATGGGAAATCCTGTCGGGCGAAATCATGGCTTTTAAAAAATAAACTGTTTTTTTTTTCACATCGTAGGACCTCGTTTATAACCACCTAAAAAGTCAACCATAATGAAATCAAAATCTATATTTATAGCTATGAAAGTAGACGAGCCAATAACATAACGAGGTAAGCAGAAAGGGTGTCTAATGTAGTGTAAGTCAATTTAGTAAATACTTAGCAAGCGATGTATCAATGTCACTGTGTTCACTTAGTGAGTTGACAGATGGCGTTAGCGACGATTTAAGCGATATAACTTGCAATCAAGCAGCGAAAGGGCAAAGATTGATCGATTTATTTAAATTAAAATATGTTCGCCTACCTAGGAAGACGGAGCTTGGAGCCTGAAAAATTGTTTATTTATTCAGCTTCTTAAAGCAGATAGATATTCACCTATACTCCGACTTTTAATTAGCTGAGTAAAATTACACGTCTTGATAACTCATGTCGGACTGCATTTAGAGATAATATCGACGGTAAAAAGGAAGTAGTGAGGCTTAGGAATCAGCGACATTTTGGTCAAAAATGAGATATTCCTACGTAAAATTTTCCGCTCTTTCGAATGCGCTTACTCCCATGGCTCTACGATGACATTTTTGGCGTTTAACCCTAGCAATAAAATTCATAAATGACAAAAATACGTCAGTTTTTCTAAACTTTAAAACTTTGAACGGCTCTCCGGAACATTTAATTTTTTGCCACTTATACCCTATTTCCTCTTAACCGTCGATATGCATGTCAAATAAGTTTCGTTTATTACACTGTTCTGTACTAGAAAAACAAGGTTTGGTTGATGGCCGCGAAAAAACAAAAATACGCCAATTTCAGTCATTTAAGTACAATAACACAAATAAGCTGTCATTTTACTGCAGCTAATTAAAAGTCCGACTAACTGGGTTGTGGAGGACAGATACGCAGTTGCTCCATGTAAAATGCTGGTATTCAGCTGCATCGGTTAGGCTGGAAGCTGACTCCAACATAGTAGGGACAAGGTTAGGCGGATGATGTAAGGTACAACACATTTCTTATTTGTGACTTGACAATTTGAATGTAACGTCCAAAGAAAAAAACACAGCTAAAGTTTTGTAAGCTTAGAGAGCAATTATGCTGAATTGAAACATTAAATCATCTACATATATTATGTGAATTGGAAAAATTGCTTCAAGCCACCATAGGCTGAACCTATAATAATACATTATTACCGATGTTAACCTACATTTGTCAGCTGAACACTATTTCTGCCACTACAAAAAAATGGTACCATCTTTACTGTAATATTTAGGCAAACGGTACTTTTGTGGTACTTGTCCCTCGTTTACCGTGTTCGGATAAAGATAATCGCTTTATGGAAGAGCTTTTATGGGGCTTTTGAGAACTCGATGGTAAATATAAATAGACCACAAGTAGCTTCAAGCGCTTCCAGTGAGGGGAATTGGAAAAATAGACCGCTCTTGGTAGACATAGAATAATAATGTATTGGTTGTATGTGTCGGATAAACTCTGATACAGAATGAATAAGGATCGTTTTTCTATATTGCATTGTTTTTATATATTTTATATATTACACTAGCAGCGCCCCGCGGTTTTACCAGCGTTAGTTTCGATACCGTGGGAATATCGGGATAAAAAGTATCCTATGCGTGTACAACATTTCATCCAAATCCGTTCAGTAGTTTTTGCGTGATTAAATAACAAACATCCTAACATCTTCACAAACTTTCACATTTATAATATTAGTATATTCATTAATGTTATTAGGTACTTTGCTGTCAATTAATTGATAGTGGTCAACTACTTGATACACCTATCAATATAAGCTTTATCATCTGCCTACCTAGCCTTTTCCAAACTATGTTGGGGTCGGCTTCCAGTCTAACCGGATGCAGCTGAGTACCAGTATTATTCATGGAGCGACTGCCTACCTGACGTCTACAACTCAATTACTGGGTAATAAGATACCCCTTGGTAAGACTGGTTGTCAGACTTTCGGGCGTCTGACGACCCCACACGACTACGACTGTCAAAGATCCACGAATGATATCCAGGACCAACGGCTTAACATGCTTTCCGAAGCACGGAGGGGTCTTGATAATATATGTAAATATGATGATTTACCCATCCACGGCCCAACCGCGTCAAGCATAGCTTTACATGATCCCGTGTGGCTATTATTATTAGCCACAAGAAATAAAACAGAAAAGAAAAAAAAAGAAACGGTCACGGGCTAATAAACTAAGACAATACAAAATCAACATTCCAGGAGTGAGCCACGATCTTTTCATTATCTCCACCCAAACTTCGGACACCAGCGAGAGGAAGTATCAGCCAGCAACTGGCCACTAAATTAAAACAAGCAACAATTAGCAAAAAGTTCGCACAGTGTATCAGCGTACATTACTATTGTGGCACGCACGCAAGGTCGAACGAAAGGAAAAGGCGCTGCCCGCAAAAACGTTGTACAGAGTAATTGACGACAGAGGCGGCGAATATAATTTTTTCTTTTTCTTTATTTTTTCGTTGGAATTCTTGTGTTGCGTTGGTGTCTCGCTGCAGACATTGGTATGTAAGAACATGATTGCTATTAGTTGGTAGTTAAATACGGACATTTTTGACATAAGCATATGAAACATAATCAGCCTATAATGTTTCCACTGCTGGGACACAGGCCACCTCTCTGTGAGAGGAAGTGGGCCATAATCCACGACACGGGCTAAGTGCATGTTGGTGGATGTCACAATTATATGTCTTCGACTTTACTTGTTCTAGGACATGCCAGTTTCCTCACGATGTTTTTCTTCATGGCTTCGAGAGCAGTGGTGATGAAGTGCCAACTTGTGTTCAAACCCACGACCCACAACTTGTAAGTCGCGGCCGTTACTACTGGGCCACCACTGCTATTATATTGATTTAGGCACTAATAATACCAGCTGATTAGTATCCCACTGCAGGTCAAAGACCTCTTCTAATACAGAGAAGGCACGAGCATTGATCACCACGCTGCGCTGGCTCAAAACGGGTTGGCGATTTCAGACTTATATTTGGTATTCATTAACATAGGTTAATTCAAAGAATTCCAAGGCAGTTTCGGCAGCGAGATAAATATTTTGATGTTAGAATATTACAAGACTATAATTTAAGACTAAATAATAATAAAATAATAATATAATTAAAGTAACAATAATATAAGTTTAATGCTGTGAAAATAAGAACTAATTAATAAACAACTGGACAGCTTGAAATAATCTGAAAGTAATAAAAGGTATGCGGAAGCAAATTGTAACTTGTAGGTTACGATTCGATCTGACAGTTCGTAATTTTTACACGTAAGCGGTAACATTACGTGCGTCATTTCAAGAGAAGTCACAGTGATAAATTATATTTTTTGAGAATTTTAACGTTAGTTAATTACCCTTTTACCAATTAACATTTTCAATTTAAGACTCAAAAACAGATTCGTTTCTCTGTGCATAAAATAAATCAAAATAGCATATTGTATATTTTTTTAAATATCGGTCCATCGCATAATTAGGTGAAAATATATTAAAATTCGTTAGAGAGCGCTTATAATGTTTACAACAAAATGAAAAATAACAAAATCAGAATGACTAACAACTATGAATTCCAAAGAAATCACTTTCCCCAGGAAATGCGTACAATAGCCAATAAATCTGCGTCTCTCATATTGTGGGTGTTTCCAGTTATTTTGCCAGATTAACTCTTAAGTACCTACCAGCGATTGTGTCATTTTATGAGCTCATTATGTAACGTTGAACTTTTGATTGTTAGACGCTATTGTATAATAATGCCTGCTGTGATCATGATGCCTTAGAAAATGCTGTGAATCGGTAATAAACAAAGATAGCTGTCAAAATGGTTTGCGTTTAATTTTTTTTGGCAGAAAGGTGACAGGGAAAAATGGATGAGGAAAACATGTTCGCCGACCCCAGGTAACACGGGACAAGGGCACGAAGACGATGGTGGCGCATTTGTCAAATAATTTAGAATGGTAGGTAAAATATAATACTTAATTATTTTTTTAATACTCAAGTTACCCGGTTTCACCCGCATAAGTTTCTCGTGGGAATATCGGGATAAAAACTATCTTATGTCCTTTCCCGGGACTCAAACTATCTCTATACCAAATTTCATCTGTTCAGCGGTCTAATCGTGAAGAGGTAACAGACAGACACACTTTCGCATTATAATATTATATAATATTATAGTAAATAATATTATAGTATATAATATTATAGTACTAGCTGTTGCCCGCGACTTCGTCTGCGATCAATACAAGACACATGGCGCCATCTATTCATAATAAATTCATTGCTGTTTTCCTTGAGAACAGCACTTTGTTTCGGGATGAAAGGTACCCTATGTCCGTTTCTGTACACCTGACAACGTATATGCAAAATTTCAGGATGATCGGTTTAGTGGTTTATGCATGACAAGGTAACAAACAAACATAATTTCGCATTTATAATATTAGTTATGATGTATTTCAGTCATGTCGAGTAATTACGTAATGTTTTTTATTGATCACACATTTAAACAATTATTATTAGTTGCGTTTTTCTATCTGGAATTTCTCAGGAGCAGCCCGGAGTCTGAATTTGTGTCCGGTTGATGGCAATAGGTTCGCCCCTATTATATGGGATTTAAACATAACTGACGATGTGTCAGGTGTACTAATTATAGGTACACCTCTTCCAACTCTTCTGGAATACGAGGCGCGATGTTATTTAAGGGGTATATAGGACCTAACGCAAAAAACGCAAGTTTTAGAAACAATAAAAGTTTATGATCGACTACAGTAAATAAAATCAGAAAAAATATATTATATTCTTCAGGACATATGCTAGGTAGGTAGTGTGTTTAAAACATAACACAACTAATTTGATACGATTGAGAATTTTTTTTAAATTAACTCTAAAAACTTTCTGTTTACAATAAAAACCATACTAATATACATACAATCATTATGATTTTTTGTCAGATTATTCTACAAGCAACATACTAAAGCACTAGTGTTTTAATTCTTTAGTGCAAACAATAAATTAATTGTTAATAGATAACTGCTTCATATTATTATTCTGCAATAAATTACCAGCGTTGTGTCATCGCGTTTCTCTTTCTTTTCTGTACAGTCCGACAAATATCGTGCTATACGTCATGTAGCCTCCTTAAACAACACATCTACCACTTTAGCTCAGTAGTTTTAAATAGTAACATCTTGCAACCTCTGTCGTTCATTACTCTATGTTTGATCGGCCAGTAAGGTCACAAGCTGTATCTTAGATAAGCCTTTTCATAAAAATTATAACAAGTATATCTTGTGGCATGCGATACGGTCATTTATATATTGGTTACTAAACTTGTTGTTTTAGTAACTTCAAGATTTTTGATACTTGAAGGAAAAGTTTTATTTTATATTACTGTTGAAAAGTCACGATATAGAAAGGGGTATCGTGTTACCCAGTAACTGGGTTGTGGAGGTCAGAGAGGCAGCACTCCATGTAAAATACTGGTATTCAGCTGCATCCGGTAAGACTGGAAGCAGACCCAACATATGTAGTTGGGATAAGGCTGAGCAAATGATGAGTCGGGATAAAGATAAGTCACTCTTCAATTTCTTATGGATATTTCTCATTATAAATCTCATTAAGTTTTGTATTGTTAGTGTTGTTATAAAATCAAATTCTTTTCGAACTAAACAATACCTAACTATTTAAATTGACCTTAAATCTGGGAAGTGAGGTCAAAAATACAAGGTTTTTTTAAATGTCTTTAAAATATCCAAAGACTAGTTTATACCTACACATTTCGTCCAAAAAGACTTAATTTATAAAAAAAGTTTCTTGTTTGATTCTATGACTTCTAGGATGACGTCAGTAGGTACTTTTGTTATCATAACTTTTTGGTTGTAGGTTCAAATCCGGGAAAGAACCAATGTGACTTTTTCAATTTATACGTACTTTCCGAGTTTATCAACATCACTGTCATCAGCGAAGGAAACATCGAGAGGAAACCTGGAATTATATTTAACTAGCTGTAGTGCCTGCGACTTCGTTTGCGATCAAGACAAAAGACACGTAGCGCCATCTATTATCATAACAACGATATTGTTCTTGTCCTCGGGAACAGCACTTTTTTTCGGGATGATAGGTACCCTATGTCCGTTTCTGTACACCTGACAACGTATAAGCAATATTTCAGGATGATCGGTTCAGTAGTTTAGGCGTGAAAAGGTAACAAACAAACACACTTACATTCGCATTTATAATATTAGTTAGGATGTAGGAGTATGTCTAAAATCGTAAACCTGTCTTTAGCCAGCGTGGTGAGCAAAGAACACGCCTTCTCTGTATGAGGGCCTTTGCCCTGCAGTGCAAAATAGGCTAGTTTTTTTTACCTATTGATATCTGATCCAAGTGGTCAGCGATGCATAACCGATCCTACATAGGAATCGCAGTATTGCATCCAATCTAGAAACAAATGTTGAAACGCCTCTGCTGACAGGCCTACAGACGATAAGGGGGTCGACTGCACATGACGGTTTTTGCATCATATGAAGTCGACCCTCTTCTACCTTATCGTATACGAACATTTATGTATCCCAGTTTTTTTTTATGCACCTTTATACAGCACTAACTGCGCCCCGCGGTTTCACCCGCATATGTGTCGATCCCGTGGGAATATCGTAATAAAAAGTATCATATGTGTTAATCCTGGTTATCATATGTGTTAGTCGTTTGTGCGTGAAGAAGTAACAGACATACAAACACACTCACAATCTTTCGCCTTTATCATATAAGTATGATGACTAGAGTATTATATTATCTGTGGTATGATGTACTAGAAAGGTCTGGCCAAATTTAGTGGTATACAGACCATTAATCGTAATCGCGAAAAAAATATCAGCAGTCCCATAGATTTGGGTCGAGTAGGTATTTAAGGTTTGTATGGGAGACCTGATAATTATTTCGCGATTATGATGTTGGTCCCATATAGAAAGTTATTTAGTTTGATGTCTATACCACACCCATAAATTTGACCAAACCTTTCTGGTACAAGCTGAAATATACTGTACATATGCAATAATATGATGATTCGTGACTATTACAATTAATTTTACATTTAAATGACATTGCTCCGACCTTCAAACTATAAATACGGTAGATTTATATGTCTCGGAAAAGCTAAGGTCTAAATCATTACCCCATTTACATCTGGAGGTAATAATAATTACCGCATTATGGTCATTGACCTTGCTTTCCATATTATGTTCGTTTGTATGTGCGTGTAATTAATCATAATGTCCTAATGTTCGTTGCGAAGAAAACATACTGAGATTATTGTGCTATCAATCGTGTAAATTAAGATTATGGATGTTATCACAGTATTTTAATCAAAAGATCAAAGTTACAATCTAAATTTAGAACATAATATCACATATTGGCGCTAGTATATTACAAGGGGTAAGCTGTATTGTTACATACGTAACCAACGCCTTTATGTTTAATTCCCATGGATCAGGGTCAAGCCAGGTAACTGCGAAATTCCTGATGGTAAAACTCAATAAAGCCTTGTCCACCCAGGCTACTGTCAACGGTCGCGGTTTTAATAGCTAAACCAACGAGGCAGATTATAAAACTAGCCTAATAACACGAGCATTAATAACACGAGCATTAATCACCATGCTTGCTCAAAACGTTTTGGTTATAGCGGCAATAGAAATACACATTCTGTGAAAATTTCAACTGTCTAGCTATCACGGTTCATGAGATACAGCCTGGTGACAGACAGACAGACAGACGGACAATGGAGTCTTAGTAATAGGGTCTCGTTTTTACCCTTTGGCTATGGAACCCTAAAACGATGCAATAGAACATCTTGCTACGCCTACGTTACCTGTTCCAAAGATATTTACTTCACCACGACATTAAAGAATACAAATTGCAGAATTAGCCTATTAGCAAGATAGTAACAGAGAGGTTGACATCTTTTTACCAAGATGTTTCTAATTCGGTTTGGTATCAAACCTGTTTGTAATTACAACACTAGTTTGTATCGACACTGTCGTCGTTAGCTCACTATGATGCGGTGTTTAGTGATGGGCAAATATGTTTTGGTAATTTTCGATGTATTATACATAACGTACATAAAAACACGCCTTTTTCCCATGGGGATAAGCAGAAACTACAAAACGCAACCTGCTTCGATCCTTACATACTTCTTTTGCTTCGTTTACGTTCCTACATCTGGGGGCCAAAAAAGGCCACTTTGGCAGAATCATACAACAATTCATATCACGCAATTTCATCTGTATGACAGTTTTGTATCGATATTCGAGAAATGCTATAGGTACACCTCTGCCTTACCCTTCAGGGATATATGTGTGAAACTGTCAAACAGATGATTTGCGTGATATGAATTGTTTTATGATTCTGCAAAAGTGGCCTTTTTAGGCCCCCTGGTCATACACACACGCTATTTGCGAGTACTTCAATGAATTATACCTATAGTACAAATGGTTATGTTTTTGTTTCTTTTCACTTTTCAACTTACCTATTTTAATAGGATTACGTACTATTTTAGATAAATCATAATTATAGTAACCCATGTGAAAAAAATGTGTGCTGCACACACGTCTTTTTATCATTGAATATCACTGAGATGAGATTGAGACAAGATTTTGAAAGTTTTTAGGTTTTCTCACAAGCAGTATGGGCTGCAAAACCTAGAATTATCTTCTGAAACTATGTTATACTATTAGTGAGTAAGAGTGACAAGCCATGCTCGTTTCTTCCTTGTATGAATACAGACAGAAATTAATCAGCGCCTGACACTACTCCATACAACTTTAGACGTGATTAAAATCTTGCCTACTAAAATCAGGTACGCCAATTTACGTCAGGCGCTGATTAATTTGACAGGACCAAACTAAAATGTATCTTCTGTCCTTTTCTTAATGAAATAGAAAGAAAAAGATGCACTGAACTTAAATTTAGTTATGTTTGTGAACGACAGAATCGGCACCAATAACTTACGTTGTTAGTGACAGCTTACACCACGTGGCAGTAAAACGCAATGTCACTTAGGTACATCCATTTACAAATTGCACTTAAATAAAGACATACACTCGTATACCGTTCCGCTCGCTGTAAAGCTGTAATACTTGCAAGCAATATAACTCAGTGTTGTAATGTCAGCACTATCGCGCTCAAAGATAGCACGTTTAGCAATACCTACCTAGCGCTCTAGAATTCCAGTTTCAGTTATTCGGATGGTTATTAGTTTTATTACAGTTTTATGTTGCTTTACGATGACTTGATTATGCTGAATTTTACGTCATATTTTAATTTCTGGTAAGCAAGAAACAATGCCCGTTCTGTTTTTCTTTTGTTACTTAAGGGGAAGCGCTAAGGTAGCCCGCGAAATACAAGTTTTCTTACGTTTTTTGAAATTATGAATAAAATATGATTCTCGACCGCAACAAATATGTATCTACAGAATTATAATCATTAGAATCAGTAATACAATTTGATAAGATAATATAATCCTAAAATGTCAAGATTTGATGAAATAGTCATTCAGTAGGATTACTTGGTCTTAGAGAGTTGTGTTGATGACTTAAATGATTATAATTCTGTAAATACATATTTGTTACGGCCGCGAATCATATTTTAATCAACGTACAACTTAATACTGACCAGCAAATTGCAAAAAACTTAGAATTTCCATACAAAATTGTCATACAGATGCATTGCGTGATATGAATTGTTTTATGATTCTGCCAAAGTGGCCTTTTTAGCCCCCCTGGTCTTACAAGCACATGGCTGATTGTCCATCTGATTTGATTATTGGTTTAAATTTGTTTTTTTTTACTATTTTATACTATCACAGGATTAAAAAGTTGCGTACTTTTTCTTCTAAGTTCTAAAAAAAAAAACAAACCAATCTGGCTTTACCATCAACTTTAACGATTTCCTTTCTTACAAAGCACAACCCGTTAAATCGTGCCTCATTTTTCATTTCCAAATACAGAAAGGCAATCAAAAACAAATTTAATTCCGTAAACTTTCGCCAAAAACCGGAAAGAATTTTTCCGACATTTGGAATAATTTCGACGGGAAATTAAACAGTGCACGAAAAAAATGTGGTCGTCGAAATTTCATCAGTTCAGAGCTTTTGCAGTGCAACAACATTAGGTCGAATGTCGCTACAGATAAATATCCAATGCGACTTTTTGCTGGACTCTGCAGCTTGAAATTGTCGTAGGGTAGTGATGGGGTAAGTATCGATTTTTTTATTTTTGATTGTCGATAAATCAAATGCACATGGTACAGCTCTACCTAACCCTTCGGGGCATGCAGGCGTGATGTTATCTTATAAATTAAATGTTCTTATGTCAAAGTTCAGTGCAGTATCAAATGAATAACTTGTTTTGGAAATAATTCAAACAAACTGCTGTAAAATTTGTTACGCAACTGTTATTCAAGAATAATAGTTCCATTATAATATCTAATAGACCATTGCAACTTTGTTTTACTCTTGATTATTTTTTATTCACGCTTAAATTATCTAGACGATAGCAGGATTTTGTATTATATCGTAGCTAATCTGAACATTTCGCAATAAAACATCTCACATCGCTTGCTAAACGAAACAAGTATAGAAGAAAATATTAAATTCAGTTTGTTTTTTTAGCATTTAATGACAGCTAAATATATTGGTGAAGGCTAATTGAAAAAAAAAAGAATATGATTTCTTAATTTAATGTTACTCATAGTAATTGCTAACACTTATTGTAGTTTTTACTTAACAATTTTAATAGCTACTAATGTTGCTTTGTTAATTATGGTGTAATTAGCGTTCTTGGCTAATTTAGGGCATGGGTTTTCATAAACTTATCACGCTATATTTCATGGTATTTGAAACACAATTTCTTTCGTAATAAATACTATTGCTAACATAATTTGACAACATGGCCGCAGTCATTGCAGTATTGATAGAGTTAGACATAGCGTTATACTATATTAACTTCATACCATCTTCTGCAATAATCAAAATAATACGATTCACTGCTTCCATATTAATACCAAAAACAGAATGTATCGATATTATTTATGACCCTTTATCGAAACGACCACATCACTAACACCACATTTGGCCAAAAGGCATTGCGGAACACTGCGGTGTTGCTAATTCAAAATGTACTGTCTATGAAACATTCAGTAGGTGGCCTAATGACTGCACTATTTTAGGTAGCCTAGACTTTGCTGCTTCTAATTTAAATGGAGACGAAGATTTCATTAGTGTTTTGTGAAGAAATTAAGGCGAAACTTGTATAATATTCGTTTTGAAAAACGTCACTTTATTAATTCTCACGGGTGGTTTAATAATTAAGGGACTTTCTGCAATAAAGGACCAATCAATGGTAAGTCTTTGTCTCCGAGGCTAAGAGGTACCTACGGTTAGGAACCTTTTCCATTACATGGCGTACATTGCAGGTTTATTGTATAATCGGTCCCACTGCTAGGACACAAGCCTCCTCTCTGTGAGAGGGAGTGGGCCGAAATCCACCACCCGGCCCAGTGCGGGTTGGAAGATGTCACATGTTTTAAAATTTTTGGTTCTAGGATATGCCGGTTTCCTCTCGTTGTTTTTCTTCGCCGTTATTGTAGGATTATTGTGGCTATGTTAAATAATAACAAGGATTGCAGTGGACAAGCGACTCAAGCTTAGCTATTCACAACAACTCCTCGATACGCTTCTGTACTGTATCGAATATCAATCAATGTTATCGTAGGAGTCCTCTAAACGCTGTTCACAAGTCCAAAACCAGAAAATTTTATAAGCTAAAATCAAATAGACTACCGCTATTCTTCCGACAGCTGATTGTCAGGGGCAAGGCAAATCAGGGTACCTACCACGAGCTCTTAACGCGATCCACTTTAGGACCTAAACTGAACTGTTCTGCTAATTCGTACCATGACGTCAGTTAAACGATTCAATTTAGGCCGTGCCATCTGGAAACCTACCACGAGCTCTTATCGCTCATTCACTTTCAACGATCCAAATGCCGCTCAGTATGTTGGACGTCATGGTACGACTGTGAACGATGCAGTTTAAGAACCTAAACTGAAATGTCTTGCTTTTGAATCGTTTTTAAATAGATCATGGTAGGCCTCCAGGTTATCGAAATGTGTCATTTTTGATACGACAGCCTGTCGGAAGGTGTTGAATAGCTATGCTAGTGTAAGACAACAATCGTTACGATTTCAAGCCATCAGTAGCATAATTATTTTAACTGGAGTAGGCAGTAGATTAGTAAAAGACTAGAACATAAATACAATGCACATTAGCACGCCATAAAACACAATTAATAAACCAAGTCTTTGATTACCACAATAAATTCATTTCCCATCCAATAAAATTCAACAATGTCCCGCCATGATTATTTAATGTTGTTCTCCCCTCAGCATGATTTAAATCATTTTAATTAACACTCCAGCAAATTGCCACAAGATAAGCATCAGGCATTTCTCTTTCGTAGCCATAAAATATAAAAATGGACGGAGTAATTAAATACGAGTTTCCAGTTAAATGTGGAATTCTCCATTTTGCTAATAAACATCTACAGAAAGTATTTGGAATATTTACCTAGAAATTGACAAGTGTTACAATTGTGGTAAGTAGAGCGCGATGGATTCCGACACGAAGGGGACGGCGCACTGTGGTCTAAATCGTGAGCGGATGTGGACAAAAACAATTTTACAACTGTTCTTTTTATGCTCACTTATTTTTGTTTAAAATCGATTTCTGTTGTGGTTTTTTTTGGGAATATTGTTACGCGGTAACAGTAATATCTTTCTTTTTACTTTTATCTGTAAATTGTGTTCACGATTATGATTTTTAGGGCAAAGGTGTACCTACTAGATTGTGCACTGTGATCAGTTTTGTATCGAATTAACTATGTCACGATTTTGGTTTAGTTTCTTGACCAAATGCGGTGTTTAATAGAACGTGTTTTTATTTAGTGGAATGAATAGATAAGCAGAAATAGAATTTCTAGATATGACCACTAATTGTAAAATTTCTACTTTTTAGTTTTTGTTGATGATTGATGAAGACACTTCAACGACTTATTCACAGAGACTAACAAAAATCACATACAGTTTTATGCACAGCACTAGCAGATAAATTAGTATTGGTACGTAGAACATATCGTTAGTTGAATTACATATAAGTTACAAAATATAATTGAATAATAAATGAGCTTAGTTCACAATTACAATCGGATATACAAAAATACGTCAAAACAAAATATCTGTGATTCATTATGGTGTCCATAATAAAGAATAAGTATATTATATTCCAGAATAAGTATACAACAGATTATGTAAGCGTTATTATAGAAAAAAAAATTAGGTTAGGTTTATGTAAATCATAGGGTTGATTTACATAAACCTAACTTGAAGGATTTTTTTTCTTCGCTTACTCTTTTTTTCTTCGCTTACTCTTGTAACTTGGAGCAACTTAAGTGCCGTCAAGTGTAGTTATTAACTTAATTGAATGTATGAAAGAGGCGCAATCGTTTCCATATGTTCATTTTTCGTTCATTATTTGTCTAACTTTTACAATTTTTTACTCTAATTGTGATAATAGCTGCTGTCAAATTTTGTTTTTACTTATTTCCTACGTTTTTGTGACTGCTGATTTAATTTCACTTTTGAGTATGGTAAAAATGACCAGAAATGTAAGCTTTCATACTTCTTTTTCATATTTTAGCTTATTAAAATCAAAAGGTACTTAGCGTAAACTTTTAGGGGAAAAAAACTCGTAAAACAAAAAATAAAGACTTTACTAACGAATTTATTTACGAAAACCTCCTTATTTTTTATTCTTTTTTCTGAGAAGACCCTTAAATTGATCACCATACCGCGAACACTCGGCCATTATACATTGTTTACGATTCGGAAATAAGACACAGGGGCTCACTAGCATCTCTCCTTTTTTTCTTCCGAAACGTTTGTACAACAATTTCATTACTCGGAAAAGTATTCGAATTTCGGTAATGTGCCCTTTTTGTCCTCATGTGTGCTATTTTTTGCACACTGTGCTTTTATAGGGTCTTAGGTTGCGTAATTTGTTTTAAATGGTTTAGCGAAGATAAGGGACTGACGGATGCTACTTGCTTTGTTAAAACTTAGGTAGGTAGGTACATACTTATGTACCTACCTACCTAAGCTAGGAATTTAAAGATTTAATTAAATGTTTTATTTTGTTTAATTGTTTTTTTACTCCCTTGTGACATAAGTAGTCCATTTTTCACAGAAAAGCGTGACACACAAACTATAAAATAATTTACGATACGTGTGATTTATGTAGTGTAATTATTTTGTTGTTTAATGTAATTGTGGATTTCTCATTGAAAAATAGGTGGACCACAATAAAAGCTTTTTTTGGTATAAAACCCAAGTTCTAAAGTATGTTTGCACGACTGCGCGAGTTTGTAAAAGAAGAACTGTTTCAGCTATAAAAATATCAGGCATCATAAAATTCTAGTCTTTCCTTACAAGACTGAATATTCAACACTCAAAAATTCCCCAAGCAAAATTATTCACATCAGATCGGGCCGACTTTGGAAGAATTTTTGCCTTTTTATTGCTTCGCTAGCGTAACCGAGGGAATTGAGTCACAGTCTCCGAAAATATACCCTTTCTGCTAAAAATTCTGGAATTTCTAAACTTTCTGACCACGTCTTGAACATTAATCTGTAACAGTCAGTCGGGGGTTTTCAGGGGGCAATTTTCAGCCGCCACTTTGGTAGGTATCCTGCATAATATTTCTTCCTGAAAAAGTATTTTTTATTCAATTGCTATTATGGCAGGCGATTTGTTAAGTAGACAGTTTATTGGGGTGTTATATTTTTTATTCCCTTTTATAAGACAAGTTTTTATAACAATACTTTCTGATTGATAGATGGAGGGGAATTGTTTTCTTCAAGTTTTTTTCCCTGACATGCGCAATAAAATCTTCGCAACTAATTTAAATTAATACAGTTCCAGAAATTCACGAGACAAATGTTTTTAATTGGTTTTTTATTTGTCATATATTTTTTTTTGGATATTTGGCAATGGAAGATGCATAGCTATCGATCAATCAATCTGCCTAGCTTTTTCCCAACAATTTTGGGGTCAGCTTCCAGTCTAACCCAGTAGGTAAGATGGAGTGACTGCCTAAATGACGTCCACAACCCAGTTACTGGGTAACACGATACCTCTTATTAAGACTGTGCATAGCTTATATGTTATATCATTAAACCTGCCGAGCGAAATATCATCTAAGTTCCATTTAGAAGCACATATTTGCATTCTCGCACCCATATTGCACAAGATAACTTGAGCATTCACTGCACTTTTTTATTACCGGTCCGATCTATTACCTCTCTAAACTCAAATAGTATTACAAAACTGACTCCGAACTCTTTGATTTCTGATATTTAATGAGCTAACCCTCGGGGCTAGCTGGGCCGAACCAACATGTATGTATACGTACATCCGTGGTGGAGCGACTCAGACTGCCGGGCACTTCTTCTCTTGCAACCGAGCGGGTGGGCAGGTTGCGGATAGCCCAACTCCGGCTGCGGGACCGACTGCAGTCGATCTCGCACCTGGAGCATCTCGAAAGAGATCCCGGACAAGAGAAGTGCCCGAACACCAAGTCCCAGGTTTAGGGTAACCCACTCACCTCATCCCATGTACCAATTAATCCTAATCATTCCAACCCTTCCCTATCCATAAAAATCCCATCAATTCCCCAAATCCCTAGGCCAAATCCCAGACCTAGGGTGACCCCCAATGACCTTTACCCTACCAACAAACATCCTCCCTCCCATCCCTACATCCCATCGGTCCCAGAGGACGGGCAACCTCGATTCCAAAAAAAGCCCACCCCCCCTCGTCAATGAAAAAATGCAGAGAGTCAAAGAAACTACCCAGGTGGGTTCCGGCCAAGCCGGGGAATCCCACACCGCTACGGCGGTCAGCCCCCAACGTATTCTGGGGGGGGCAACTACCTGCGAAACCTTGCCGTGCTTCTCAGCGCGGCCGGCTGCTGATTTAGCGCCCAACACACAGGCAGCGACTAACGCGCCTGCAAACACAACTCCGGCTGCGACCAACGCGCCAAAAACAACAACCACGGCTGCGACCCACGCGCCTTTACCCACGACGAAGTGCTTGCCTCCCTCGAGCCTCTGGGATCAGAGCATCGTGCGGAACAGCACCACCAACCCAGACTATGACAGACACGGACAGGGAGTGCTGGGGAAGGCTAACGAACCTCACGACCCTACCACTCTCCCGGTTGATAGAGTACGACTGCTGAAGAAGCGCGGAAAAATCACAAACCGGGAGAGGAAAGTAGGCGACCGAAAGCGCGGCACCCGCGAAGGCACTAGCCGGCGCGAAGCGCGATCGGACGCCGAAGAGGTAGTACGCGACCAGCCCCGAGACCGCGACGGGGAAACCAGGCGCGAAAAGGGGCCGGACGCGGAAAAAAGAGAACGGCCGCAAGTCCGCGAAGGGGAAACCCAGCGCGAAAAGCGGCCAAACGTGGAAACACGCGACCAGCTGCAAGTCCGCGATGGGGTAACCCAGCGCGAAAAGCAGCCGGACGCGGAACCACGCGTGCAGGGGCAGGTCCGCGAAGGGGCAACCCAGCGCGAAAAGCCCTTGCACACGACAGAGTCTGCCGGGGACGCCAAGCGACCCCAACACTCAAACACAGACGCATCCCGCGACAAATCCCGACCGAGACACCACAGAGGAAGGCGAGGTGGATCCTTGCGCCCTGACGTCACCACCCAGCCTGGCATCTCAACGTCGCAGCCTGGACCGAGCGGTACAGGGCCGGCGAAGAGGGAGCGCCCTGATGACTCGGCTTCACCGAGCACGCTCCAGGGGGACGCCAAGCGTGTAAGGGTCCACTCCGCCCAGGGGGAGCCGAGGACCTACGCGAGGGCCACAAAGGACATTCCTGCGCGGCTCGCCGTAGCAATCTGCTTCCCTCCCCCCTCTAGAGACTTGACGCAAGACGAGGCCGAGCTGGTCAAAGCAGGCCTGGAGGACGCACTAATGGACACGGACTCGACAGCACCACTCCCTGCCTTCCGCGGATACCCACGGGTAGCGGAGGGCACAGTACAAATATGGTGCGAGGACGACCACGCCCTGACCTGGTTGACCAATAACGTACCCCTCCTCAAACTCCCCAACACTGACCTCACACTGACGGTACTGAGACAATCGGACGTGCCCACCCGTGTCAGAGCCTCGCTTTTCGTCCCTCGCTATAGAGGTGACATAAGGAGGCTCCACAGTGTTCTGATTCGTCAGAACACGTGGTATGACATGGCCAGGTGGTCCCTATACAGGGCAACTGCCGTCGGTGGCGACAACTACGGGACTCATTTGACCCTAGGTGTGCCACCGGAGGAAGTGAAAAGGGTCATGGAACGGGAGCGACGGATATCGTACCTACTAGGTTCGATATACGTGCGCTTCTGGCCCACGACCCAGCCCTCGGACAACACGACGGACCCGACGACGACACCGACAGCGACACAGACGGACGACACAGACATCGCCCAACTGGAGGAGGTCATGGCCCGCGCGGCGATGGCTGATGACGCAGCCAGCATTCCACCCGCATCTCCCGGCTGGTGCGAGCAACTTCTTGCTTCGTCGCCGGGGGATCAGCACGAAGGCCAGTACAGAGAGGAGGCGGCGGGGGTTTTGTCCGATGGATCCACCACCGACTAAACCCTCCCCCTCATCACCGTCACCACCACTCAACGTCATCCAAACAAACCTCCAACATAGCCAGACTGCCACGGCTAGCTTACGCAGGGCACTGGAGGTTTACCCCCGAACAATTGCACTGATCCAAGAGCCGTGGATCAGGAACAACAGAATATGCGGCCTCAGTAACATCGGAGGTAAGCTAATCCTCAACACACACAGCTCAGACAAACCCAGATCCTGTGTCTATATACCCAAAGATATCCCTACCACGCTGCTCACTCAATTCTGTTCCAGAGATCTGACAGCTGTCAGGCTCCACACCGTAGGTGAACTCCCAGATGTTGTACTCGCCTCGGTATACATGCCGGGCGAGGACATAGACTGTCCACCAAAAGAAATGGCCGACCTGGTGCAGCACTGCGAGAGCACCGATCTGGACCTGATCATCTGCACCGACTCAAACGCCCATCACCCGCTCTGGGGTAGCGAGGCATCGAACTCCAGAGGAGAGGTACTATCCACCTATTTATTCTCTACTAACCTAAACATCGTTAACCGAGGCTCTGAACCCACTTGGGTCACAGTCCGAGGACAAACGATCATTGACTTAACTCTTGCTACAGAAAACGCGACTAATCTTATAGCAAACTGGCATGTATCGGACGAACCTTCTTGCTCAGATCATAGAAGGATCCGCTTCACACTAACTACTAACACAAGGAGACCCGAACCGAGACGTAACCCACGGCGCACCGATGTGCCCGGGTACAAGCGCCTCCTAGCCTTTATGCTAGCTAGGCACCTATCACAAATAACCATAACAGAACCGGCACAACTGGAATACACTGTGACAAAGCTGTCAGAATACATAACCGAAGCATACCATGCATGCTGTAAACTAAGAGCACCAAAAACCAACAGTGAGAGAAATCCCTGGTGGAACGCCGAACTTGGTAAGCTCAGAAACACACTACGGAAGCAATTCAATAAAGCCAAAAACACCCGACTCCCGGAAGACTGGGAGCGATACAAAGAAACCCAATACACATACAAAAAGCGAATCAGAACTGCCAGAAGGACAGCATGGCGGAAATTCTGCGAATCCATCGAAACCAATAGTAAAGCCGCAAGAATAAGGAAGATCCTATCAACAGATCAGGACCGAACCCTTGGCGCGCTGAAAAAACCCGACAACTCATACACACTAACGGACCAGGAAACCAGCAAGGTCCTTCTCGAGACTCACTTCCCAGACTGCAAACTCCTAGAGGACAGGACCTGGGAAGCTGTGCCCAATTGGACCCCAACGGAACAGGACTGGTCCAGTGCCCACAGTCTAGTAACACAGGACCGAATAAAGTGGGCTATCAACACCTTCCAGCCTTACAAGTCTGCAGGACTAGATGGCATTTTCCCAGCCCTACTACAATGGGGGGTTGACCATATCACACCATGCCTGGTAGAAATTTATCGGGCCTGCATAGCACTAAGATACGTACCTCTAGCCTGGCGCGAAGTGAAAGTCATCTTCATACCAAAACCGGGAAAAGCGGACTACACACAACCCAAGGCGTACAGACCCATAAGCCTCACATCCTTTCTACTAAAGACCCTAGAGAGACTCTGTGATCGACACATCCGAGACGGACCTCTTCGGGCAAAGCCACTCCACAAAAAACAGCATGCGTACTCCACAGGCAAATCAACAGAATCCGCACTGCATAGTGTGATATCCAAAATTGAATGCGCAGTGGACCACAAATGCTCAGCACTGGCTGCCTTCATTGACATCGAGGGCGCCTTTGACAAAACCAACTTCAAAAGCATCAGCACGGCTCTAGAAAGACACAACATAGACCCGACCCTGAGCGGCTGGATCACCAACATGCTCAAACAGAGGGCAGTACAAGTGACCGTAAACGACATCACAAGGGCCATCGTGGCGAAGGGCTGCCCCCAAGGTGGCGTCCTTTCGCCGCTTCTATGGAACCTGGTCGTGGACAGTCTAATAAAAGATCTCAATGACAAAGGTTACTTTACTGTAGGATACGCCGACGACATAACCATAATAATAAATGGCACCCACGAAAACACACTGTGCAACCTAATGCGCCAGGCCCTGAAAATAATAGAAAATTGGTGTGGTAAACACCAACTATCAGTGAACCCCACAAAAACCGAATTGGTTCTCTTCACAAAAAAGAGGAAACTGACGACACTACAACTACCACGTTTCTTTGGTACAACCCTAAGCCTATCAACTGAAACCAAATACCTCGGCATATTTTTGGACAAACAGCTGAATTGGGCAAAACACACCAACTACATTACTACGAAAGCCAGCATATCACTGTGGCAATGCAAGCGAATGCTTGGAAAAAATTGGGGGATTAGCCCCAGGGTCACTCACTGGCTATACACCACAGTTATCCGACCAATCATCACATACGGCTCACTAGTCTGGTGGCCCAGAACAGACCTGAGCACAGCCCAAAAAGACCTTGAAAAGCTGCAGCGGCTCGCGTGTGTGGCAATCACCGGCTGCATGAGAACTACACCCACTGCTGCCCTACAGACCATGCTCGGACTACCGCCTCTACACCTTGTAGTGCGGGAAGAAGCGGCCTTGGCTGCCTTCAGGCTCTCTACATCAGGAACCCTGAGCAAAGACTCTAGGGTCAAACACATACGCTTAAAAGAAAATGCGATCAAATGGCAGCCAATGATGGCATCACCCTGCGACAAAGCCCCGAAACAATACTGCTTCCAAAAGCACTACAACATAATGCTTAAAGAGGAGCAGTGCGACTACTCAGGTTCGAAGGAACTGAGAATTTACACTGACGGTTCAAAGACCGACTGCGGAACTGGAGTCGGAGTCTTCTCACACGACCTCAACATAAGAATATCCAAACCGCTGGGAAAGCGCAACACGGTCTACCAAGCGGAGTGTGTGGGCATAACACAAGCGGCTTATGCCATAGCAGCCAGAGGAGTTGCGGACACCCATATTCGCATACTCTCTGACAGCGCCTCAGTCCTCCAATCCTTAGATAAAAAATGCATCACATCGAAACTAATACTAGAATGTCACAATGCGCTTGAACAGGCAACTGTATTGAACCGCAATATAGTGACACTACAATGGATAAAAGGACACAGTGGATCGCTAGGTAACGACGCAGCTGACGAGCTGGCCAGAAGGGCATCGAGCATGCCAGTCTGTGGACCGGAACCTATCGTGCCCATCCCCTTCAACCAACTACGCAGGTGGCTACAGGAGTACACCCACACACAAGCAGAAAGCTGGTGGACGTCGTCACCAGGCTGCAGGCAGTCCAAGGAAGCTATGCCATCACTGGATGGCAAGCTAAGCAGTCGCTTACTACGATTGGACAGGAAAGGCCTGCGCCTGGTGACGGGGACCATCACGGGACACTGCTCGCTAAACAAACACTTTCACACTATAGGCATAACGGACAGCCCCCTGTGCAGAGCTTGCATGGTGGCTGATGAAACCATTGCGCATGTGCTCTTTGAGTGCACAGGCGTCACCCAGATCAGGACACAAACCCTCGGGACACCCAGATCGTACACAGATGTTCTCAAAAGACCAGGAGACCTAATCAGCTTCTGGAGGGAGGTGGGCTGGTTGGAATAACCGCCAACGGCCGCCATGGCCCACGCACAATGGTCCACTGAAGGACTAAGTGCGGAAACCAAACCCATAACATAGAACATAGAACATAATGAGCTAACCTACCAGCTGCTGGCACAACGCAATTTCCACCACATTTCTACACAATCATAGCGATGAATTTTTGAAAAACTCTAGTGCTTGTTTGTGTTTGGATTTTTCCGTACTTACCTAAGTATGGCGCACCTGGGGCAGTTAACCCTGCAATCTTACAGACTGGCTTACTTAGTTCAAATGAGTTATTCCTGATTGTACATAACATCATGCCTGCATTGAAGGGAAAGTTGTACCTGAAGAACATCCACATTTTACCAGTCATGTTTTAAGTCCCATTTGATAAAGGATGAGCCTAAATTGCCAGCCGTGCACAAAACCAGACTCCAACCTTCTACTGAGAAATACCTGATGGAAGACAATAACACACTGCCGATCTGGGAATTGAACCCAGGACCTCATGCACGAACGAGGAGTTCTTAATTTTATAATTATTTCGAGAAAAAGTTTGGAATGGTTTCCTCAATAGAGTCTGTCACGGAACTATTGTATATTATGTTTGAAAGATATTAAAAATATCTTTAGCATAGGTTCATGAAAAGAGCCTCGATTGCATTCATGTTCCGCCAATTCGGCAGCGACCAGTGTCTACATTATGCAATATGTTCGCAACGCCAATTATATCGGTTGCGGCAACCTACTGATTGACTGGCACTCTTTTGCTATACCGATATTGTGTTTCATACGGTTTTATGGAAACCGAGGACTATCGTGTTACCCAGTAACTGGGTTGTGGAAGTCAGATATCCAACTGTATCTGGTTAGACTGGAAGCTGAAAAAAAACATAGCTGGGCAAAGGCTAGATGATGAAGATGGATTTATGGAAATAATAATTGGCAAAGTGTTTTTATTTTATTTTAATTAATTACTAGGTACAGCTCTGCCTAACCTTTTGTGCAACATAGGCGTGGTATTATGTGTTAAATATATCAAACTCAAATAAATGTGGAGACCTCTACCTATACCTTTCTTTACCTTTACGAAAAATTAAGAGGTTGTTTTTAATAATAATAATAATTTCTTTATTTGTGACAATACTCAGAAAATTGGACAACAACCACAAACAAATTAAAAATTTACAAGTTAAAGTGCTTCAGGGATGTTTTGGCGCTTGACTGACATTGACAATTATAATTTGTAATTGTTGTTGACGATATGGCGACTTTTATGCCGATTTTTGCCACGCGACCAATGATCCTACAGCTATAAATATACCTACTAGCATCTACAACTGCATAACAATTTCACATTAGCAAAACCACTTAAACTTTCTGTACTGAAACCAAAATCACAACTGCAGTCTTTCGAAGTAGCTTAAAAGGAAACTTAGCAGAACACAAAATAGCTGCTATTTTAGAGAAACTAAACTTTGAATAGTCTTCAACGCTAAACTATTTGCGGAAGAAATTTCAGAAGCAACATTGTTTCTACAAAATAGTATTCCCACAGTATCATCGTTTTCTCAAGGTAATCTGGGGCCAGATTCAGAGCAATTTGGTTGGTTGGTGCTGTTATCCAACCTGTTACTCGGACTGCTGTTGCTAAAAGTAAAAGTTTGTGGTACAGATAGGCTGCTAGATGCTATTGTGTAATATTTTGGTTGTCTCTGTGGAGTTATTAATAGATTAGTGTTTTAGTTAAGGTGAAAAATAGCTCTAAATTACTTATTATAGGCGAGAATGTTGTACCTACTGACAATATAAAAGTGCCTCTATAATTGTTTTTTTTTTTTATTAATTTGTGTTTGTGCCACCACAGACCACACACTTCCACAGACTACCTACAGTATTGTCCCTTTAATTCATCCAAAGGTTATCTTTAAAATATCACTTTTAGCAATAAGACTTTACCTATTGTCTCAAAATTCTAGTTCTACCTCCATTTATATTATGGTATACATATTAAAAGTATTCAGAAGCCCGAAAGTCTGACAACCAGTCTTACCAAGGGGTATCGTATTACCCAGTAATTGGGTTGTGTAGGTCAGATGCCTCATGTAAAATTTTGGTATTCAGCTGCATCCGGTTAGACTCATAGCCGATCCTTAATATAGTTGGGAAAAGGCTAGGCAGATGATGACATCATAGAGAGTATTCCATCTATCAACCCTCTTAGACTTGAATGTGCCCAGCCTATCTACCACGAGATATTAACGCGATCCACTTTAGGACCTAAACTGAACTGTTCTTCTAATTCGTACCATGACGTCAGTTTGACGATTCAATTTAGGCCGTGCCATCTGGATACCTACCAGGAGCTCTTAACGCTCATTCACTTTCAATGATCCAAATGCCGCTAAGCGTATTGGACGTCATGGTACGACTGTGAGCGATGCAGTTTAAGAACCTAAACTGGAATGTCTTGCTTTTGATTAGTTTTTAAGTAGATCATGGTAGGCCTCCTGGCGGCTGATAGTATGACATTTAGTTTGAGTTAGAGTTTGAGACTTCACCGTGGTCGGGTAAAATATTTTAGTGTATCAAGCAATCGCTAGCACAGTCCATTTTACTTTGATAAAGGCGCTAGAGATAATTCAAAACGTGTATTCAAGTTGTTGGGCAGTTCAAGTTTATACTGTAATGTCAACTTCTGAATCAAGCTTTGTGACAATGTTAGATATCTACCGACAATCAAGTTAACACCCGTTATCCGGCACAAGATAAATAACTGGAGACTTATTTGGTACAACCGTGAGACAGATATTTTTTGTTTAAATGCTCTGTAGCGTGTTTTTATATATTTGATTTATTCCGGTCTGATCCCCTGCGCACCCCCCCCCCTCCACTGCCCCCTCCTCGATCCCCTGCTACTTCTTCTTCTGTTTTGAAATCTTAAAAACAAATAATTATTATTCCGATCACATGCTCTGAAACTCTTTTCCGTTCGAAGCAGAACAATTTTGAATGGGTGGTTTTTGCTCTGCAGACTGCCAGTATTTTTCTCTTATTTAATGTTTATATAACGAAGCGTAACAGGCAGGCAGTTGAAAGTTCTCAGAGTTTGTATTTCTGAAGCCGCTATAACAACAAATAATAAAAATAAAATCCATACAAGAAACGTTTTTCGGCGTTTTTGCCTTTGTGGTAAGGAACCCTTCGTGTGCGATTCCAACACGCTTGGCCGCTTTTTTTGTTTTTGTGGCCGTGTTTCTTTTCTATAATAGCTTGGTTAATCTTCTCGCGCACCAAACTACACCTAAACACAAGCTTTACATAACAAGCTCCAGCCAAACGACTATAATTAATACAATTTCAAAACATAACCCGCTCAGCTAACGGTCGAAATAGCACCACATCTGTCACAACTTTACGCAACAAGTAATGCAGCCACAGTGTAGCAAATGTCAGCAGCGGACCAGCAGTTGTCAAACCAGAAGTTCCGTTGCACACACAGCTTATGGCCTCAGTTTGACAGTCTGTTTTGATCTTGTTTTGATTGTAACTGTGTTTATAGCTGTATTGTTTTGGGTGAATAAATGGTGGCACTTTCTTTTTTATGAATGCTTCTTGTGATGAAGTGTTGTGAATTGCGAAGTAAGGTTGTGGTAGCTTCGAAATGTATGCCGGAATCAACAAGCTTTCATGTGATCCTATCGTCAACTTTCCAGAGTTTCGATTTGGTTATGGACTTCAGTGGTCCCTGTTGATACCATCAAAATCAAAAGTCATTTATTACAATTAGGCTGAGAATGAGTTCTTTGTGAACGTCAAAATTACATAAAACAGTCCCCCAAAACGCCCGCCCTTAACCACTTTCTAGCGCATTAGCTGGGAAGAAGAAGTGGTGCAATTAACTCCCCGGCAGTACAGCGGTTAAAACAACTTAGTATAATCAACCTATATTGTTCCCACTGCTGGGACACAGGCCTCGTCTCTTCGAGAGAGAGTGGGCTGTAATCTACCACGCGGGCCCACTGCGGATTGATAGATGTCACATTTCTTCGAATTTTGGTTCTAGGACAAGCCGGTTTCTTCACGATGTTTTCCTTCACCGTTTTGAGAGTAGTGGTGATGAAATAATTTACACAAAGTAAAGCGCCTGGCGGGGTTCGAAGTCCGACCATACAACTCGTAAGTCGCGGCCGATACAACTGGACCACCATTGCTTTAAAAGGACTTGATTCTTTACAATAGTAGGTATGCATCGTAAATTAGGTAGCTAAATCATAATTTATTGGTAAAGTAATAACTATAAAACAAACGGTAAATAAATCGATATAAGTCTTGCCTAATCGTCACGTTTTTTAATCGAATTCAAGTATTATAGACCTACATGTAGGTATCGTTATTTTAACCACAAAACTTCCACAAGAGGCATATGAGGCTTATTAGTCGATATTTTTTTGAATGAAAGACGTAAAAATCAATAAACAGAAAGATAATTATTAACACACCCTTTTCCGTTAGCACGTTTGTTTCAAATTCTATGTAATAAAATCCCAACTGGTTTCTAGCCTATGTAATAAATATTATTCGTCTTATCCAACTTCCGCGTTTTAATATTTACGACATTATAATTACCTAATTCTAAGTTTGCGGCTGATTAAATTAAATTCACGTTTTATGAGAAACTGGGAAGGATGTATTTCAACAGCTGTTTCATTTTGGATTTATGGCTTTCAGCAATCCGAATACAGTTTTTTTTTTCAGGAAGTGAAGCTGAGTAGCGTTAGCACATGACAAACACACACTTCCGACTTCGGCGTTGCGTTGTATCGGACGATACCGAGAGATCCTACGCTTACACACACATTCACAGCATGTTTGTATACTTGGTAAACACAAGTAAAGAGCGCGTTGCTTCGTTAGATAAAAATACTGTATCAAATATACGCAGCACCGGGATTTGGTCGTGGTCCACCTTAGTTCATATATAATTATTATCTCATTCAATTTCGTTCCAAAGATGTTGCATACTGAGAAATTGCATCAGAACCTCACCGTCATCAATCATTGTTCTAAATTATCGCAACTGCCTACTTTATTCAAAGTCGGTTAAGAGAGGTATCATTTCGTTTTGTTCTTCCATTCAAAACAAAGTGTATCTAAATACACTTTCCATTAAATTCCTTTTCCGTTAAATTCAACTCAGAACAAGTTAACATTTACCATGCCTACATGAAAACACATAATGTTAGATACAAAATGCTCGCAGATACACTTTGACCTCAAACACTTAATTCGTCTCCAAGAAATACAGATAATTTCGGATAAATTAATCTTAATTGCTAACTAAATCAACACAGTATGAGTTAATCAAGAGATAAAATGCTGGATAACATGGCTGACATTATCCGAATCTGCGTCGCCATCTCGACCTGAATTCACAGAGTTCCTATGACTAACGGTGTGACTCTGTGGGGGTTCTATAGTTACTTATCTATCGATGAGGTGTTTCTGCTTACCTGTAAAGAGAGAGAATTCATCATCAGTGTGTGTTATAAACATTGTGTTGTGGCATATACTGTTTTTTTATATATTATGGTCATCATCTTCATCATTATCAGGTAATGCATGGAAGAACAAATCATTAAAATGTAATTGGATAAGAACTGGAGGATATATAATTATTCACAGGTACAGAGCGGCGGCCGACGTAATGACACGCGGGGTTGCGATAGTCGTGGAGAGGATCCGGCAGTTGGGTCTCGAGGTGGCTCTGCACAAGTCCGAGGCCATGACATTTCATGGGCTTCGGAACGGGCCACCATCGGGATCCCAACTGACGGTAGGAGGGGTTCACATCGGCGTCGAGACGACGATGAAATACCTGGGTCTCGTCCTCGACAGCCGGTGGAACTTCGTGGAGCACTTCCGACGTTTGGCCCCCAAACTGGAACGGGCTGGGGCCGCTTTCAAGCGGCTCCTGCCCAACCTGAGGGGGCCAAACGCCTCCTGCCGGAGGCTTTACGCGGGGGTCGTGCGGTCCATGGCCGTGTATGGCGCCCCGGTGTGGGCGCGTTCACTGCGGCTTCGAGCCGCCCACTACTTGAACGCGCCCCAAAAGGTGGTAGCCATACGGCTCATACGGGGGTACCGCACGATCTCGCGCGAGGCGGCAAGCCTCCTTGCCGGACTGCCGCCATGGGATCTGGAGGCGATAGTCCTCGCGCGTCTCTTTGAGTGGCGCGCGGAGGCACTACGCCGGGGGGAAAACCCGCTGCCGCGGCAAATTGCTGCGGAGCGGACGGACCTCCGGCGCGATCTCATGGCGGCATGGAAAGCGCGACTGTCGCAACCCAGCGCAGGGCACGCCGCGATAGCGGCGGTAAGGCCCCTCTTTGAGGAGTGGCTAGAGAGGCGTCACGGCGCCCTCACCTACCGCCTGACGCAGGTCCTCACCGGACACGGATGTTTCGGGAGGTTCCTGCACATAATCAGGCGGGAGGAAACGCCCGGGTGTCACCACTGCGAGGATCGCCCAGAGGACACGGTGGTGCACACGGTGGAGGTCTGTCCCGCTTGGGCAGAGCACCGCCGTGTCCTCGTAGAGGCGATCGGCAGCGGCGGCGACCTCTCGCGCCCGGCCCTGGTCCAAGCCATGGTCCGGGGCGAGAGGGAGTGGGAGGCAGTCACCTCCTTCTGCGAAGCAGTCATGCTAGCGAAGGAGGTGGCGGGATGGGAGAGGGAGAGAGCCGAGAGGGCCGCCCGTCCCAGCCGCCGCGGTAGACGCTCCGGGCGTCGGGAGCCGCGTGACGACTCCCGGCCACCGTAGGCGCGGGCCTGCGGACGGCGAGTAATGGGTAGCTCGCCGTCCGATCAGGACCAGGCCCGTGCCGGACGGCGCGTACGTGTTCCACGCGCGCCTCAAAGAGATGTCAGCAGACATGGAGGGGCCCGTTAGGGCCGAAGCCTGCCGGGGCAGCGGGATTGTCCGAAAGGGTTACCGCTACCCCGGAACATAAAGGGCTAAGGAAGGAACACGGATGGGTTTTAGTCAGTAAGAGTCTGACACTCCCTTCCGCTCCACCCAGAGCGGGAGGGGTCATTGGATGATTTCCCATCCTTAAAAAAAAAAAAAAAAAAAAAGGTACAGAGCGGCAGAGACGCGACGCGACGCGACGAACAGCAATTCATTTTTTTAATTACTGACAAAAAATTTCAACGCAGATATTCAGAATCATGTATTGATTCCATTGTTACAGATTGTGCGTCAACGTCCCCGCCATCCTGTATTTATGCAGTGCAGTTACAACAACGAATGGTCGTGAATCGATTGGGTATAGCTGGTGGTTTGCTGTACTTTGATAATTTTAGGAAGAATTAGATGCATCCATATTTTTTTTTTTTGTTATTCTTAAGCATTTTTTCTTTGTTATCAGACTAAACACTTATATAATATCCAGAGATGTTTTAGAATAAACAAAAACTTCAAAATTTAAGATATCATGTATAAAATTCATCAATGTTTATACTCTTAAATAAAAAACTTCCATATTTTTTACCGCCACAGAAGTTTCCTGAACACATTTGCACACTTAATTTCGACTTTTCTACCCACATTATAACCATATCCTAACAAGTGAACACTTTGACATTAACTCTGAAATAATTTTAAATAGATAGATATCCGTAATTGGTCAGTAGAACGACATTATGATCACTTTTGACTCACTCCCGGTAACCTTGATCATGAGGCAATTTGCAATATATAATGACGTCAACCTATCTAATATTTTCGTTTATTTTGACACTAGTTATTAGGTTGTTTTGATTTGGGAGGAAGAAATAACTAAAAAGAATACTTAGAACCATTTATACAGCAGTATTTATTTGCATTTTCAAGATAATATTTATATAATTTAAAAGCTAACAGTCTTAAAATAATGATAATAATATGTACAAGTATTTATAAAGGAGGGGAAATAGGGCATCAAAAACTTTTTTACAAAAAAAAACAACCGACTTCCTAAAAAAACACTATAAAGTGCTAAATAACTTTAATTTCGGAAGTCGGTGTCGTTGGTTCTGCATTTTCGTTTATTGACACCGACTTCCGAAATTAAAGTTATTTAGCACTTTATAGTGTTTTTTTGGAAGTCGGTTGTTTTTTTTGTAAAAAAGTTTTTATTTTGTACTTTTTAGTGGGAGAGTTTGTAATTTATCTAAATTACAATAGCCTAATGTCAACTGCTGATCACCTTTTACAAAATATTGCTTTTGAATTTTTAGATTTTTGTTGATTTTTCAAAAACCGCTTGTCAGATTTTGAAAAAAATTTAATCGGACCATTTGGGAAGTACACCCTTTCCAACAAAAAAAGAATTTTTCAAATTGGTTAACAAGCGACGGAGTTATGCGCGAACAAACATAAAAAAAAAAAAAAAATACAAACATCCGAATTGAGAACCTCCTCCTTTTTTAGAAGTCGGTTAAAAAATTCGTCTGCATCGCTGTCAACGGTAATGTGGCCAAAAGGCCGATTATTTGGCCAACAAATAGGATGCTGTTGGATGTAGTGATGTGGGTGATGATAGAGCTGATGGTGAAGATAATGCAGTGAAGACATACATACGCCAACGAAAAATCTAATATATAAAATTCTCGTGTCACAATGTTAGTTACCATACTCCTCCGAAACGGCTTGACCGATTTTTATGAAATTTGATATGCATATTCAGTAGGTCAGAATCGGCTACTATCTATTTTTCATACCCCTAAATCGAAACTTACGTGGGTGAAACCGCGGGGCGCAGCTAGTATTTTATATTAATATACAAAATGCATTTCGCTTTTCACAATAATTGGTAGATTACACAAGTTGATAGAGCCATAACAAGTATTTAAACAGTATTTGTACTACCATGTCTTACTAAGCCATGTACCTACAAGGGAAGGAACCATTGCTAACAATAGCAGCAATTAAAATTAATGCACTAACAGCCTATTTACCACTAATAATAAGTCAATAATTAAAAATATAACACTCAATTACTCGGGCTACCGGCTCGCGCCATAACAGTTTTCGGTTCTCCATTAATTAATTAGAAATTCAATTAAAATCATTCCGACAAAGCTTCAAAACATAAGAATCCCATTACCAAAGGCCAAACATTACCAAATTAACATTTACAATCACAAAAACGACTATTACCTTCAAATCCTTCTAGATTCCGCGTGATATGACGGCAAAATTAATTTGGTAATCTAAATTCATGTTTTTTTTTACCCATTTGGAACTAAGCTTTATATCAATTACCATACGATTGAAATTCAAACAGCACCGTTCTAAAACTTTCAAAGTAATAACCAAATTAGTATTGTACTCTTGGTAATAGAATTTAATACTTAAAGGCCATAAGATAAAGTCCAAATTGATAGTAAATCTAAAGTGGTCGATGTTTCCGGTAGAAACAATAGTGAAGGATATTGTCCAGCCTGTAAGATCGGAAGCGATATGAGTATCTTCACGGCTCGTTGATTTGGATTGGTAAGGACAGCTTTTGATTTATTTCTTGAGAACTCTATTTCGGAAGTAATAAAGGTGTTTTGATATTTATGTCTGCATTGGGCTTGGAATTTGATAATATAACATATCGATAAAGATAATTATTTTCATGAGATCATTGTTCCAAACGGTATACCCACCGCCTCCGAAGGAGTAACGAAATAACATATTTTTTTAAATTTATTTATTCAATGTTAGTAATACAAAAACAAAACACACAATCAACACCGGCAACACATATGAATTAAGTGTCCAAGGCAGGTTGCTCAAAGAACGATCAAGCCAGAGATCAGCTACCTAGCTGATCATCCTTTCCACAAAATGTTTCAGAACAGGGGAGGGTTTCTCCCATAAAGTAGGATTCATTCCGGTCTGATCCCCTGAGCCTCCCTTTCCACCCCCCTCCTCGATCCCCTGCTAGTTCTTCTTTTGTTTTGAAATTTTTCATCCAACTTTCTCATTCTCAGTTATTCCGGTCCTAGATCTCTAACAGTTTTACAAATCAATTGAATTTGATCTACGAAAATTCGTAAAGAACTTGGGAGTATTAAAACGCCTGCATTTGATTTCAGGGAAACAATAAAACTGTTTGCTGCACTAAGCTCTTTGCGACGAAAACAAGCAAATATTTTTGACAGAACTTTTAGAAGTTTATCTATATTTGCTCCACGAAGATCAGTTAGTTTAGTTATCTTTCTTGTGACCATCATCTCTCAGATCTTTATACAAACACTAGTATGTCGATAAAAACTATTCTATGTCCTTCCCCGGGATGCAATCTATCTCTCTGCCAAATTTGATCGAAATCCGTTCAGTGGTTTAGGCGTGAAAAGGTAACAACAAGACAGACAGACAGACAGAGTATAATGTTAGTATGATAATATAATAAAAAGTAACGATTTCAAAACTGTACATACAAAAATTATTTTGATAAATAGTAATTGCTACGACAATCGCTCAAAAACGGCTAAACGGATTCGAATTAAACTTGGCACTAAAACCTGAATTAACACATAGGGTAGGGTACTTTTAATGCCGGTAGTATGTTTCCCTGATATATATTCCCACATCGACGCGGGCGAAGTGGCGGGCAAAAGCTAGTCTGCAATAAACAAGGAAACATCTTACAAAAGTAAGTATTAAGTCATATTTTGTTTGCTTTCATTATTTACTACTATTCCTTCAAACCGATCCCCTATTATCCAATGTTATCCGTTCCGGGCTACAGAAAAATAATCTCGAACTAATGTTAAAGAAACCGATGTGGGCCCAAAAGAGGTCGGGGTCAATAAACTGTCGAAGGTCCCTGTAAGGTCTCGCTTGGAGCCTTTGAGCCTTTAAGACGGTTTTGATTTGACGATTTTATGGATCGGAAGGTAGTCGTGAGGTCAAGCGAATTAGGAAATAGGTCAGATGAGTGTTACTGAAGCGAGTTTGATCTGAAAAGTTTCTTAATGATTTGAAAATTGGAAAGTTTATAAATTGGGCGTTTCAATTATTCATTTGTAAAGGAATGGGACTCCATTTTTCTTCTGAGTAAATGGTTTCATCGTAACCCCAAAGCTCAGACGGAATTCATTATGGGTGCTATTTTTTCAACAGGACTGTAATTAATTTCTCCATTATTACTTTCAAATTGCATGATACCGTATTATTTCTTGCCATCTTTTCTTCAATTACATTTTGTTTGACATTATTATTACAATCATGACCAGAATCCTAATTGAGTAAGACACTATAAATCTCAATCTGAAACATTCTAAAGGATATTGCTAATCCATTGCTTCATAAGTTCGAAAAGTTTGTCTGCTCAATAACTTAAATAACGCAATGAATGTCAAAATGTCAGAAAGCCACGCTACGCTGCTACTGATAGTGCATTATGCAGTTACTCCGCCGGATTCTAAACTACCTATATCAGGTCGTGTAGCAATCGTGTCGTGAGCAGAGAACAAGGTAAACTGGCCTCATAACGTATAAGTTGGACTTTTTATGTTCACTCCTTCTTAAGGCGCAGGTTCCTTGAAAATGGTAAAAAAATTGGTTTTTAAAGCAGTGTTTCTCTTAAACCGTAAATAATTTTGACAAAAAAAAAAAATATCTTATTTTCAAGTCTTATTTTAAAACTGTGATGGAACTCAAATCACAATTAAACATACAATAATGCATCAAAAAAATCAATACACCTCTGTAATTTCTTTAAACGCAGTTTATCCCTTCATTAACAATTTTAATTATAATTAAAAATATACCATTAAATTGCTAATGCCCAACTGCATTCAGTGATGGTTATATTATAAGTGAGTGAGTGCGTGTGTGAGTGAGTGTAATATAAAAATAAAATAAACCATCACTGAATGCAGTTTGCATTCAGTGATGGATTATTTATTATTAAGTAGTTCGTAAACAGATGATTGTTTCATATTTTGCAATAAATTACCAGCGTTGTGTCATCGCGCTTCTCTTTCTTTTCTATGTAGTCCGATAGTGACCGCGCTTTAGGTCATGTAGTCGCCTTAACTCACCGGAAGAAATTGAATGGAGTCGTGTAGTGGAAATTTTAAAATTATGTTCTGACACGGAGTGACTTGCTTTTGAGTTATTGTTTTTTTTGTTTTGTCTCGTTACGGCTTTTAACATTACTGGGTGAGTAAGGGACTCACATAAGGTGGTTATATGAAGCAAAGAGGTTTTCTTTTAACTTTATGGATTCCAGGATCTTTTTTTTAGCTTGGCATATTTTTGAATGCTGTTACTTATATATATAAGGAACAGACTAGAGATGCTCTTGTGGAGAGCTGTTATTTTTGTTTATATATTAAATTTATTAATTCCGCTAGAAAACCTAAAAGTGTACATTAAGGCAACAGTAGCAAGATTGCCCATACAATTATAGTGCCTAAAAATAAACTAACATTTTATTAGGCACAGGTGCTAGTTATGATAGGCCCTTTATGAGGGCCCGTGGCTAAATAATATAATAAACAACCGCACAGGTCGATTGATCAGGTTAAGCTACGCTTGCCGATTTTGGTCTGTAGATGGGTGACCATCTTTACATATCGTGACCCCTCCGTGCCTCGGAAAGCACGTTAAGCCGTTGGTCCCGGCTGTCATTCGCGGATCTTTGACAGTCGTTACAAGTAGTCCTGGAGCCCGAAAGTCTGACAACCAGTCATAACAAGGGGTATTGTATTACCCAGTAACTGGGTTGTGGAGGTTAAGTAGGCAGTCGTTCCATGTAAAATACTGGTATTCAGCTGCATCCGGTTAGATTGGAAGCCGACCCCAACATAGTTGGCAAAAGGCTAGGCAGATTATGATGAAGTGCGAGTTATGATAGTTCGGAATTACAAAGTAAGGTAGCGACCCGATCTAAGTTAATTCAATTATTTCAGGCCATCACTTTACATCAGCTTCATCAAATCAGTAAGACAAGTGAATTGATGCCTGCCCTGAAAGGGATTTCTCGAGACCTGGAAGAGGACGCGCAGGCTCGCAAAAGATAGAAGGACTGGAGGAAGCCCTTTCTCCAGAAGTGGGACAGACAAGGCTAGGTTATAAAAACCTAGTCATTCTTCAAGTTTGATTAAACAAAACATGCAAATAAAATAGATATAGTACGAATCGTATAGGATCTAGTAACTAGTAGGTAACCTTAATGAGGCACAAACAATGAAATCCAGCTTTGAAATAAAAACTTCCGTGGCCGTTAAGCTCGGAGTTAATTATAGACATTAGTTCTGTTTTATCAACTATTTATTTTTATAAATAGTATCAGTTTATTATTATGCCAATTCTTTCGCATGTCGTTGTGAATTGCTGATTTCATCGATAGTTGAGGATCGATAGGTTAGATCATAGATACAAGAATTATATTTCTATGGGTTAGATAGTGCTTAAAATAGATTTTCTCAATCTTATTGGGATCTATTTGTTCGAGCGGTTTGGGGTTGAAACACTAGGGACATGGGGTCCGAGTGGGCACTTGGTTTTCCGAGACATCGCCAATCAGTTTGTCGGTTCTACGTGACCAGAGGGCTGGCCTATTTTTTGGCCAAAGAATCAGTATCGCCATATAACGTGGCAATGCTGCCAGCCTTTTGGGCAGTTTTCCTGTTGACAGCAAAGCGGACGAATTTTATTATACCTTATGATTTTTATCCTCTTTTTTATATGTATGCATATTATTTGAAGTCTGTTAGCTTATCTAATAAGTAAATATTGTAGTATTTCAAATGAAAATAAAAGTCATGCTTTTCCATTGTAATTTATGTTATACCAGTTACCTCGACTGAATCAATTTTGATGAATAAAGCTTTTTTGGACTTGCCAAGTTTTCGATCTTAGAAATCCGCGAATGATTTTTAAAACAATTTAGTACCAAGTGAGCCCAATTCGCCACATTAAGTTTCTATATTTTTTATTTACAATTCAAAAGGAATATTCCTATAAACAATGAATTAAATGCCAGTTCAATTAGATAAGTAGTCCTATTCGCTATTATGATTTTAAGTATATCAGTGTCACATAATTTCTTTAAGTATGTTATGCATCTTGTTTTTATATTATATTTATGTAATTTGTTATCATTTTATTGTGTTTTTTGTTTGTTGACGTAATTTACGTCAAATTTACGTCGCTGTCGCTTAAAACCAGCGCTGGGGCTCTGTCTCGCACAGGGTCGTAGCATAATGCTGAGCGATGGCCGTTTCGCGTGGATGTGACGCATGTTTCCCCTAACTTGTTTTTTTTCTTTCTTTCCTTTGTGTGCACTGATTAAATGGTTTATCTATGAATCCTATAAAAATGATTGCAAACCAACCAACCAATATCTCCCAATAGTGAAACTCTTTGGTAATAAAATTAATTCTAATTCCTTAGTGAAATGGTTTGGATTAGTTTTCTTCAACTTTCTATAACAATCGATCTAATCTTTGTGGAAAATGGAAACGGGTATCGCCAATCTCGAGGTAAGCTTTTCCTGCTACTTCATTAGCTTGATCAGTGTCACCAACTGTGATGTCCGGTACTCACACACACAAAAAACACTCCCCACAATTAGTTTTAAAGCCCCTTCAATAAATATGTATGTTAGCATCAGAGTTATTACACAGTTATAAATTTTTGTAAAACGTGTCAATCCTATAAAAGTACACTGTCCTTCAAGATACAGGATTTTCCTAGTTTGAAGGGCAGGGGCCTTCTTAAATGTAATAGCCATACCCATGCCTTATTGAATTAACACTGATGTTACCTAGGCTAAGTCTTTTTAGTAAATAAATGATTACTGATTACTGATTACTGATTACTTATGGGTTGATCCAGGACGTATTTATACCAGCGGCAGGTTAAATAATTCCCGCCACACGGGTCGATCTACTGTTAAGCTAAGCTTGCTGAGGTCGGTTTGTAGCATCCATTAAATATCGAGACCCCTCCGTGCCTCGAAAATCACGTTAAGCCCTTCCTCCCGGCTGTCATTTGCAGATCTTTGACAGTCGTTACGGGTAGTCAGAAGCCCGAAAGTCTGACAACCAGTCCACCAGTCTTACCAAGGGGTATTCTATTACCCTGTAACTGATTTGTGTTAGGCAGTCATCTGCATCCTGTTAGACTGGAAGCCGATCCCAACCAACGTAATGAAGATGAGAAAAGGCTAGGCAGATGATGAGTGTTACTTATAAGATGTCCGGAATTGGGTATTCAAGGATGTGTTTAATCCCTATGCTCTATACCTGTGTTCATTCGTGATAGTTTCGTTAACTAAATATCCTTAGAAAACAAACTCTCGCATTAGTAACGTTACGCATAAAATAACTCAAATTGGTTTCATATTTAGATAATTATACAAACAATATTGATAAATTGATAACTGACATTTATTGGAGCCAAATATTGGAGTAATACCACTCTTGTTTAGAAACTTTGTCATTATTGGTAATCTTTATAATTTGGTCAATAGATATATATATCAATTCATCATGATCATCGCAAATATTGCACCCTAATTCAGCAAATAAAGTAACTCTTACAAATAATAAGGAAACATTGGTTACTTAAATCTTTCCGCATGTAAATCTTATTTTATTCCCAAATCAGTGTGAAATTACTACTCATCCAAAACACTGACTTTTAAACTAAGTATTAACTTGCATCAACAAAACGTGATTCTTTCACAAAATTGCAATAATGTTGTCACTCAGACACAATGACCTTGTATTTTTAAGTTACTTATATTAATGTTGTATTGTATGTGTTTAAATGGGCCTTGATGCTTGAAATAAATGGATAAATAAATAAATAAATACCGATTTATTTTGAAAAAAAAAAACTTATTTGGTAACCCTGCTAGATTCGAATCATAACCCTAATTTCGTAACAACTATCAATCACAATCTGAAACATCTTGAAGGGTACTGCTTATCCATTGCTACACATTCGCTGCCACGCGGTCAAATGGTGACCGCAAACAATAGATTTTTATTTTAAAACAGTAATGGAACTGATATCATAATTAAACGTACATTAATGCATACAAAAAATCTTCAAATACACCTCTTAATTGTCTTTAAACGCAGTTTATCCCTTCATTAACAATTTTAATTATAATTAAAAATATACCATTAAATTGCTAATGCCCAACTGCATTCAGTGATGGTTATATAAGTGAGTGAGTGAGTGTGTGCGTGAGTGAGTGTAATATAAAAATAAGATAGATTATTTATTATTAAGTAGTTCGTAAATAGTTTGTAAATAGATGACTGTTTCATATTTTGTAATAAATTACCAGCGTTGTGTCATCGCGCTTCTCTTGCTTTTCTATGCAGTCCGATAGTGACCGGTCAAGTAGTCCCCTTAATATGTTCGGAGAATTTTTCTGCTCAACGACGTAAATAACGCAATGAATGTTGTCGAACTGTCAAAATTAAAGCCATTGCTACTGATAGTATGTACCCAGCCAATTTTACCGTTTTTAAGAGTAGATATTCTTTTATGTCTATCTATCTATCTTCTTTGTGGTCAGAAACAAAAACTAAAGTAACCGTTACGATCGGAATGTCCTTGAAATCTACGCCACTTTCTCTCTTCTTATTTATTCAAATCCCCACTGGGTTACTGTGCCAGCATATTTGTATATTTTTTTTTTTTGAAAGGAATAACAAGCAGCAGTATATTACATGGTAGGCACACAATATAACTTATATTAAAAGTAACAAATACACTACTCAAGACGTTGTCCACAGATTACTATACAGAATAGCTAGCTGTTAGCAGAACAAATTAAAAAGCACTTATTAGCTAATTACCAGGGTTATGATCTCTTAAAATAGTCGTAATTTCACTTCTAAATATAGCTTTGCTGAGAAACATAATGTATACTATCTATGTATACATGTACGGAATAAATATTTTGTTTCCATAGAATATTAGCGTGTAAACATTAGCTATCTATAAAACCTTGATCAAGTTTGTCTTCTCACTCGTACGTCTAAAATTGATATCCGTTGGTAAAGATCCTTGTTTATTTTAGGGCTTCCTCTTCCAATTCCTAGAACTCAGTTTATGTGTTTCACATGATCTGACCAAAATGTAGGGAACAGCTGTTTTTTTTTTCGCGATTTCAGGTTTGGTCCCATAGTAAAAGTTGTTCATAATAACGAGTACAATGGCCTCTTTTCAGGTCCAACACCATTTAAATTACACCTTGTATTATTGTGTACCTTAATTAAAAAGCCAATCATTATTTCCCCCACCTTATCCAAACATGACACTGTCAGTCTTCCATTGAAGACACACAAAAGACGTAAAAGCTAAAATTAAAACCAAATTTGAACATCTCAAAGGCAACAGAAGACGCTTCAGCATCAGTTAATCAAATACTTAGAAAACGATATTCTTTAGGATACCCGATATTTGATGGGCTGTTCATTAGGCAGATGGTAAAGTGAACACAGAAGTTTTGATTGAAGAAAAGTTGCGTTTTCATTACGGTAATGTTGTTATGGTTTCTGTGCGCCTTCTTTGACTGGTTCTCGACGTAAGAAAAGTAAGTAAAAGTGAGGTTTTAACAATACTAACTTTTAGGTTTTGATGGAAGAGGCATGGATCATAACTCAAGATCACGCCTTTAGTCCCGAATGGGTTAGGCAGAGGTGTCAAATCAATCAATCAACTCAGCCTATTGCAATCCACTGCTGGACATAGGCCTCTCCCAGGCTGCGCCACAACACCCTGTCCTCCGCCTTCAGCATCCAGTCCGTTCCAGCCATTTTCTTAAGATCGTCCGTCCATCTAGCTGCAATGGAGGGCGCCCCACACTACGCTTGCCGAAACGCGGTCTTCACTCAAGGACTCGTCTACGGCAGAGGATTGAGGAGAATTGTAGTAATTTAGTCAGAGGTTTACAAAAACGAGGATTTCGATTTTTTTTGTTTACATCATTGGAATAAGCTCCCTGAATAAACTTTACTGGTGATGTGATGTTGATGGTAACAAAGTTGTTTATTTTTTAGAAAAATTGTGCAGACATAATTATAGTTTCCTACTGAGTGGCTTTGCGGACAGTAAAAAAATCCATCGCGGTTTTGATTTTTCCACAGTTAAGAGGCAATAATTCTTTTGCATATGATTTTGAGGCAAATACCAATAGGTATGCATGTTTCCAAGTGTTAGTTTTAGCCAACAAAGGTCAACAAAACGTAAGAAATCATCATCAACATAAGCATACGGATTACGGCACCAACTCAAAACCAACAGCAACTCCGACAGCAAACCTGAATTGTTTGCAAACAGCAAAGAGCGCCATCGTTCGAGTACCTTGCTTAACACCGTGACGTAATAAGTAACCGGCATACTTTACTATGTCATTCTGTTACATAAGTAGGGTCGGTACTGTCAATATATAAATGACACACTTTTGATTCAATTAGAGTATATTAACAGAGGTTATGTAAGTAGCTAGTTGTGTTGGGGTCAGTGTACTCAGTAGTCAATCAGCCTAGCCTTTCTCCAACTACGTTGAGGTCGGCTTATATTACAACTGGATGCAGCTAAACGACTGTCTATCTGACCTCCACAATTCAGCAACTGGATAACACGATACCCCTTGGCAAGACTGGTTGTCAGAGTTTTGGGCTTCTTTCTATCCGAAACGGCTGTCAAAGATCTACGAATGATGGGACCAGTGGCTTAGCGTGCTTTCCAAAGCTCGGAGGGGACTCGATATGTAATGGACTGACATCCATCCACCACCAACTTAACCACAAGCCCCTACAGTAGTACCAGTTTAAAAGCACAAAATGGGGGCATTCTGAAAAGTCTTCGAAGGGAAGATACTTTAGTATGTCCAGCAAACCATGAGTTACTTTTTGAAGTGAAAACTTCTTTAGGCGTGTTAGGCATTTTTTGAGATGGAAATAAACCATTGAACTCGCGACACTGTTACCGACACCGCGCTACATTTGGATGTGTTTGGCTGTCTTTGGGATGTACTCGGTTTTAATGTATCTCTGATATATTACTGAGTGATGGCAAAGTGTTCTGTTTGTGTTTTATTTACAAGACGATTCAAAATGTACACACGTAATTGTTGAAGTTTTCACTTCTGTTGGCACTCCCGGAGTGCCACTGTTTTTTTTTTTTTTGTTAATATTACAAAACCCGACCCTACCTACTTTTGGTCGTGGAGTGTTTTTCAAATAAAAAGTCATTTATTCAAGTTAGGCTGGGAATCAGCCCTGTTTCGCACGTCAATATTACAGAAGACAGTCCCCTTAAACGCTTGCCCTACAACCAACACTTCATAGTGCTTTACCTGGGACGAAGTAGTTGCACAACAAACTCGGAGAAGCACAACCATCTGTTAAGTTAGAAGAACTTGATTCTATACTTTGATCATAGTACTTCTGGACACACATACATACATCATACAACACTACATACACTACTACATAGTATGAAGGCATAATTTCCAGGCACTAATTAACCCGTTGGAACTGCAATTACGGCACATTTCTGGGGTATACAATGTGACTGTTCCTGAGTAATTACGATGACTATACATTTTTAAATAAACAACGATGAAAGAATCAATACGCGACCCCAGAACACACCTTTATTTTAATACTTTATTATAATACAGCGCCCCGCGGTTTCACCCGCATAAGTGTCGATCCCATAAGAGTATCGAGATAAAAAGTATCCTATGTGTTATTCTGATGTATAAGCTATACTACTGTGAAGTTTCATCACAATCCGTTCTGTACTTTTTGCGTAAAAGAGTAACAAACATCCATCCATCCATCCATCCATCCTCACAAACTTTCGCTTTTATAATATTAGTGAGATTTTTATTTAACAGTGTCCATGGAGTTTCTTGCCCGTTCTTCTCCACAGGAACCTCCTATACGCTTTGGAATGGGCATCTAGCTTCATCTTTCTGACTGGCCGACCCCTTGACAATTCAAAAGGGCCTGTCATTGGTTTATCCTATTAATCCTATTAATATTTTAAACGCGACAGTTTGTGAGGATGGATGGATGTATGGATGTTGGTTACTCTTTCACATAAAAGCTACTGCACGGATTTGGACGAAATTTGGCACACAGATAGTTTATAACCAGGATTAACACGTAGGATTTTTATCCGTTTTATCCCGTTATTCCCACCGGATTGAAACTTATGCGGGTGAAACCGCGAGGCTCCCTAAATCCTTTAGCCCAAAATCAAGATAGACCCAAACTGTATCTTCTGCTCTTATCTACTTAACGCCTATAGGTAATTAAGTCAGCTGTTTAATCAAAAAGTCGGATGAACGTTGCTTAATTATCGGTAATTCGGGGGTAATTGGCTCCTTGATGTAACAACGTAATTAATAGCGCCGGATGACGTCAGAGGGCCATGTTGAGGCTTCGGATATACTAAGGAGGTTGTCCTTTTAATTTGAGATAGTTTGTCAAGATTTTAACGAGGGTCTTACTGAGTTTTTGTCGTGGGTTGTAAGAAAGTGTGCTTAATTTATTTTTTTGAAACTGTGTTTTTGTTGATAGTCGTGACTTCAGTATCTGTCATGGCATTGTGATTAGTATTATGGATACTTAAAAAAAAACAAAAAAAATAGCAATTAATGGTTTTGTTTTCCAGGAAACCGATTTTCTGGGAATGCCGTGTGCCGTGTGAAGGTAGCAATAATGCTAACAAAGCTAAATGCAATGTTCCTTGCGCATACAGTTTAGCGGCCAGTCGTTTTCCCCACGTCGCGCGTCGCGTCGTAGCAACAACTTGTGTTCTGAATAGATTATGTAAAAAACGTCACTGTGCTAATTAATAGTCAATAGAATTTAAACTGGACACTGGCATTTTTTTTACAATCTTCTCCAACCACAATATCATAGCTTCCAAGAACGTACTTCTTAAAAAAATAATCAGAAGTATTGTAGGTGGGTAACATTACAGTAATTTAGTGAAGTTATAACAAAAACCTTGTCAGTATTTGCTGTTCTATTTACTAAATAGTTAACATAAATCTGTAAAAACGATAAAATAACACATGTAGGACAAAATCTTTTTGAGAAAGGTGAAAACAAATCCTCTTTATGCACACAAGTGAAAGCATTCCATTGAACCGGGTCACCGTTTGATAACTTTGTTTTCGTAAAATTGGCCTTGACCTCTCAAGCTCCGCTAATGAGACGCAATTGATTTTCTTTTGTATCGTGCTACATAGGGTACGCGCGGAGCTTGACCGGTTAAATTACGTTTTAATAGACTTATGCATAAATTGCCTGTTTTTGTATAAAATGCAAGAGGTCAAAGTCATGGTGGTTCTCAAATAAAATGTAGGAATCTCCAGTGTAAGTGGAGACGTTATGAACAATTTTAATAATTGTACATATGACTACAATTTACGGGTGTAACACTTTCAGAATATGTTAATGTGCTTTGTGAGTTATGTTTTTGCTGCTTGTGGGGTAAGCAGGACGTGAGAATGTTAAGGATTGGCAATGAGGAAAAAGTAATAAAATGTAGCCAGACTTACAATGAAAAATTCAGTATTATGTCTTTATAGTTGGCAACTTTTGCCTCTAAAAATTTCGTCTGCATTTCACTTTCAAGAAGATCGACGGTTTAGTTTAAGGCTCCCGCAAATTGGTGGGTGATTCTGGTAGAATAATTTCCATGAAGTTTTCATAGAAATTGTTCTAATATAGTTAATCAGTGACGTTTTATTTACAGGTTGAATATATTTAGGCCAGTACAAAAATTTCAGTAGGCACATAACACCATCACTGCTGTTTCCTTGAAGGATTGGGCAGAGGTGACCCATAGTTGGTACACCCACATTTAGCCAGTTATGTTTAAGGCGATTCGCACACTGCACCTCATCACGCAGCTGGGCGCAGATACCGCACCCACGCGCGTGATTTTTCACATACAAATTCAATAGAATCGCACTTACGCGCGTGGAATTTGGATCCGTATCCCGCACACCGCTGCGTGAAACACAGCAGTGTGCCAGTCGCCTTAGTCCCTACATACTAATACCTACCAAGTATTCAAACTTTAAACATTAAATACTGTTCAGCCCCTTTCGCCACATTTACAACGATGTCTTAATTATGCATAACATTACATATTCTTACGTTATTTCACTGACATTTAAACCTATTAAATAATCAGTAATTAATCACCCACCATTATGTCGTAATTAAATTAGCGTTTGCAGTCATAATCACTAATATAACACTTAACGCCTACGCAGTAAAAACTACATCGGTAGCAAAATTAAAAAAATCCTGACCTAAATGCGTTTCAGTTTATCGAATTTGAACGCTATTGCCTTGTGTAACCTCAAAAATAACACAACATTCTTAATGTTGAGTTATTTTTAAGGTAGTGTGTGTTATGTTTGTGTACGGAAACCTTATTAGCCAACGTATAGGTTGCTAGTTATGGGCCGTACTCATAATGTGCAATGTCCGTCGTATGGCGCAATGTGCGGTCGCCTTTATAATTTTCTATTTTAAAACTGTTAGAAGGATTTTAACAGGATAGATGAAAAAATTACTTATGTACAGAGGCCAGCACATCAAGTTACCCCAATCTGTCATTTTTTTTTTATAGATTTTCAACTTTATTACAAAGGAATGAGGTTCATATTCAATTGGGAAAATTCTGTACCTATAAAAAGTAGGTATTAAAATTATGTATTTTTTTATAGAGAAATCTCCCCCTCCCGCGCCCGATCTCTATGTATGGCAAGCCGATCCCCTGGGGAAAGCGAGCCAAATACTTAGGAGTCATCCTAGACCATAACCTCACCTTCAACGAGCACATAAAGACGGCGCGTTCGCGCGCCTCTTTCGCTCTCGGTAGGCTCCACTCCATGATAACTGCCCGCAGCAAATTGTCACTCAAGTGCAAATTGCGCCTCTACACCGCGGTCATCCGTCCCATCATGACCTATGCTTGCGTAGTCTTCGCACACGCCAAGCCGCGATTTCTGCATAAAATGCAAACCCTCCAGAACCGTTTCCTCCGAAAGGTCACGGGAGCCCCCTTCTATGTCCGAAATGTGAATCTGCATCTAGATCTCAGACTCCCCACCATCCAGCAGTTCATGAAACGCCTCTCCAAGCGCTTCTTTGACTCTGCCATAAAGCACCCCAATCCCCTGATTGCGGCGGCCTCCCGATACACTCCCTCCCACATAAGTAGGATTCGCCGACCAAGGCATACCCTCACCATCCCCGACGACGCCACTACCCTCCTCCAGGAGAGCAGTAAGGCCACGAGTACTCTCAGTCGACAACACAAAAACAAGCTCAGACATCCGTCCTTCCGTCCTCGCCGCCGAGGCCCGTCGCGACGCCCCGCACCATCACCGTGCCCCCCCCGACCCTTGCTCGAGCCAGCCCGCGCAGCTGAGCCTGTAGTTTTAAATTCGCCCCTAAACACCAATAATAATACCGATCCAGCCTGTCCCTTGCTGTCCTCTTCCAGCGACGCCCTGAGCCGAGGTCCGAACCCCGCAGGGGGTTACCCTTAGCGCTGTCGCTTAGTTTTTAAGTTATTGTATGCCCTGGCTGGAGGCCTTAATTCGAGGCATCCACAGGAAAGTCCGGTTAAGCAGTAGCCATCCTCATAAAGGATGAACTGCGAGATGCCATTTAAAAAAAAAAAAAAAAAAAAAAAAAAATAGAGAAATCTTCAAAAGATTGCTGAGATGGACTTGATGCAGAAGGCTTCGATCAGGGTGTTGTCGCACAGCTTGTTATAGGCCTATGTCCAGCAGTGGACTGCGATAGACTGAAAGCTTTAGGAATAAATAAGCTAATGAGCTAACTAAGCTGACTAAGCTTTTATTAAAGTATTTTTTTTTTACTTTTCTTTGAACATAATATATTAGGTAAGTTAACACTGTCTAGCTAGTTACACCTGGAAGTTACTACAACTTAACAAACATCCATCTAGAAAATAATGACGTCAAAGGTCACACAGATAATGTTTACATTAATATTTATGATTAATAGTTTAATGACCCATTTATCCTATGGACTGCAGCAGAAAGGTTGTATTTACTACCAATAAGATCTTAAATGCAAACTTACGAAGAGTCTTCATTCATACTTTATTAATACAAGGAGTAAACATTGTATGATGCAGATGTAACATTACACTACGTGTATTGATTCCCCGAGCCTTATTTGAAAAAGCTTAGCGGGACACAGTGCCAGGAAATGTGGTACAGAGGCCAGCACATCAACCTACCTCGACTGTCAAATTTTCCCAATTGATTATGATCCTTCTTCCTTTGCGGTAAAGTTGAAAATCTATCAAAGAAATTTGACAGTTTGGGGTAGCTTGATGTGTCTGTTGTATGTGTCTGTACATACTAAGTAGTAAATAAGGCGTAATGATAGGTAGGCTAGGTACTATACTAATAATCCATACTATATTATAAATTCGAAGTAAATCTGCCTGTCTGTATGTTACCTTTTCACGCCTAAACCACTGAACGGATTTAGATAATTTCGGCCGTAGTAGAACATGAAATAATAGTCTAGAACTCGTCGAAGGATAGATAATAAAAATAATAATGTCATTCGTTTCATCACTGGAAATTACGTTTTTATTATCAATGGTTTCACTGAAAATGAGGTCTGTATCTACTTACCTGATCCTTTATAATAGCTTAACCAATAATTTAACTGGACATACCTGTAAATATAAAGAAAGAAAACGTTAGAAACAAGTTTTTAATTCAAGCACAAATAAAACGACGAAATATATACGAATACTCTGCAAATCTCAAAATAAAGTTTATAGCTGCATACGCCCTAATCAAGGAACTCCTTGTGTAAAAGGATTTTAAAAAACATCATCATCTACCTAGTCTTTTCCGAACTATGTTGGGGTCAGCTTCCAGTCTAACCGGGTGCAGCTGAATACCAGTATTTTACATAGAGCGACTGCCTATCCGACCTCCACAACCCAGTTACTAGGTAATACGATACCCTTTGTTAAGACTGGTTGTCAGACTTTCGGGCTTTTGACGACCCGTAACGACTGTCAAAGAATAACAGTCGGGACCAACGGCTTTACGTGCTTTCCGCGCCACGGAGGGGTCTTGTTATGTACCAGATGGTCACCCATACACGGACCAACCGGCAACCAGCAAGCGTAGCCGCCCGTGCGGCTGTTATTACTTAGCCATAAGCTCCTAAAAAACATAACACCCTTTTTTGGGCACTTGTGTAAAAATACCAGTCTGTATTAATTATTTCGCTAACCAATAGTAGTGTGTGTATTGTGCGGTGCCTGTGAAGTTACGGATACCTTATCTCTAACATTGATAATATGTTTTTAGCCCGTGAACTGGGTTAGAACAAATTTAAAACCTGTTTTTCTTGACCCTAGCCAACTGAACTGTTAAAAGTTTGGTAACCATTTGTTACAATTTATTATTAGTTAAGTCACGACTGTGTGTTGTTAACTTGTTGATGTCCGTGATGTTGTCTGTGGTTTTGATTGTTTATGGGTCAGATTTTGTAAAACATTGTAACTTTAACTGTTACTTTGTGAGGTAATAAGCGGACAGAAAGGCTTAGGGGTCCTGCGGGCTAATTGCATAACACACATGAAATGATAATTGACCGTAATTTCATTTATTTTTAAAATTTCCTTCAAAACTCTTGGAATGTAATTAAAAGTGTATTAAGCAGTAAGGGTGCTGGATTCATTCTCTAGGCTGTTGCTCAAATGTTGTCCTAATGTCCTAACAACCTCTGACTTGTACTCTATAATGAAATAGAGGTTAACTAATAATGGTAAGAATAAGGCCGATCTGGGTATCAACCCAGATAGGGCTACCTTTATGTACCTTCTAGCGCCCACGATTTCTAATCTAATCCAGGTCTATCCATGTGGCGAATTTTATCCAAATCCGTTTAGCCGTTTTAGGGTGAAAGCGTAACAAACAAACATACAAAAAAATCAATTATTTTCTCTTAAATTTTTTATTTAGTTTAGACATTGTGTGTAAATTACAACTGGTGACAGTTACTGAGGGTGTCACAATGAACAGTCAGTACCCGCACGTATTGTGACTACACTGTGTCACCACCAATCCACTTCCAGACCTAACTGAAGGTCGCTTAACCTCAACATTATTCAAGACATGGGCTCTACTGATAATTGTCGCCAATGGTAGAGCGTAAGAGCTCTATAAGTAACGGATATGATGTAAGTATATGTAGAGGTCAGTTTGTAAGCTCTTCAAGGCGATACTCGTACAATAATATGTAGAGTATGCTTTCTTTACAAACGTTTGGTAGAGTGCGCTTATAAGTAATCAGCCTATAATGTTCCCACTGCTGAGACACAGGCCTCCTCTCTGTGAGAGGGAGTGGGCCGTAATCCACCACGCGGGCCCAGTGCGGCTTGGTAGATGTCACATGTCTTCGAATTTGCCCTTTGTGTCACCCTATGTAAAATTTCTCAGTTTATATCTGTAATTCATATATAGGGACTGGTCATCTCTTTGCTGCCATGGCACATTTTTTTTTTTTATATAATATAGTCAAATTTGTTTTCTCGATGTTTGAATTCAGCGGAAAATCCAGCCATTTTTTTAAGTTTTTGAACGTTTATATCTTTTTTAATAATTATTTTATAAAAAAAAGGAAATCATAGAAACGTTCTAATAGTAACCATAGATACTCAGGAAAAAAAGATGACTACCGGCATTATCCAAAGAGAAAACAGGGGCATATGTGTTTTCTCTTAAATTTATACCTACTCATCATAGAAATGTTCAGTACTGCCGCTAAACATTAATAATTTATTTCATAAAGGCACCAGTCTTTAGGAAAGGAGTGTTCGCCAGCGGATGAACATACAGACAGATATAATTACGGAAATGATACGTATACATACATTACATTAAAAACTTCAGTTGCAGTGCCTATCCTAGGGGAAGCCCGTAAAAACTTAATGGATGTAAGAAATAGTAAATTGTTGTAATATTTTGGATTGTCAGCGGATATGGGGCAAGCAGTGAGGTCGGTGTATCGTGTTGAAGGTAAATCACTCTATGAAGGTGAACATTATAACGTATATAGAAGTATTATATCAATTTTTTTAATTTATTTAAGTTCTAATACAACATATAGCTGTTATGACAAGCGGGATCCCTTATTTTCGCATAATGTTCTTTTCCTAATATACATACTTAGGCATAACATTTTGGCATAATTTGTTTTGCCATAATAATACTTTGCCATAGTTTTTTAGCATACTTACAGTTTATGTTGGCATAATAATCTTGCAGGCTAATTTGTTTTGGCATAAATTTTAATCGCTTATTACTAAATTATAGTACTTAAAATTAAAATGAAAGTATTGTCTTTAAAATTCAATGCGTTGTTCAATTCAATTCAATTACGAGAAACAAAAGTATGCAAAGTTATATAGGTCTTAAAATTTGATGCAAATGGATCGGGAACCATGAAAAGTTCATACCTTCAGAACTTCAGGTCTGATATTGAGAGAGAGATGAGAGTCAGTGATTATGATAGACGAAGTGTCGGTAGTCCAGTGGCGAGATGGGTGGACGACCTTAGTACTGTCGCGGGTAGAACTTGGATGAGCCTGTCACAGGAGCGTAGGGATGAGCACAAGAAAAGCTATGGGTGAAGTCGGGTAGTAGATAATTATAATAGATTTTTGTAACACTCAAGTGCCTTTAACTATATGTAATTAGGTAAAACGAAAAGAAAATTCAACGACTGTTTATAAAAGTTCAGGGGTCAAAATTATTATCTATAATATAAAAATGAATCGCTAAATGTGTTGCTAAGCGCAAATCTCGAGAGCAGCTGAACCGATTCGCTAATTCTTTTTTTTTGTGTTCGGTGTTGTCAGAACAAGGTTTTTATGAAAGAAAATTTAGGAAATTTGAAAAAAAAAATTTCACCCGTCCAAAGCAGGGACGGGCCGCTAGTAATTCATATAAATGGATAGGTATAGGTAATAAAAATTAACAAATGTTTATTTTTTAAATAGAAATATGGCGGTTATAAATTATATTGTGTTCTAAAATACGATGTAACACCTAGTTGTTAATATTTATATGAATAATAAAGGAATCTTTTATTATTGAGAATGAAATATGGAATAAGTACCTATAATCATTTATTTTATTGAATTGGTTTTCAATTTTATCATGTTATCAGGAATTACCTGTTCCTAAAAATACACACATCAAAAGTGTCTAGGGATCAACATATATTTTTGCAATAACTTTTCTCCTGATTGATATTAATTAAAATTTTCTTTAAGGATTCATCAAATAAAGTGTTTTCGTTTGTCACAGTAACGATAAACCAAGTCACCTTTGCATTAATAAAGAAATTTGGCATTTTCCTAATAAAGGGATTTTTGACATTTGAACCACTAACACAAAAGTTCGAAAAAAAGACTGAAATAACAGTTTTCTTTAAAATTTTATTGGGTAACTTAAACAATTAATAATCCGTGTTTCTACCGCGAACACTAACAACACAAGAACATCGGTTTGGCATACTCAAAATGAGTTCATCCAAATCACGCTGTGGAATGGCCGCCCATGTTCGTTGCAACAACAAAAAAAGGTCTTCTTGCGACTGGATACCCTCCATATTCGGCAGAGCTCTTCTCTGTAGCATATCCCATGCATGCTCAATCGGGTTCAAGTCTGGCGACTGAGCAGGCCAGGGCAGGACATTGATGTTAGCTGCGGCGAGAGTCTGTCTTACAACTCTTGCGGTGTGCGGTCGTGCATTATCATGCATTAACTGAAATAAGGGACCGATTTGCACTTGTAGAGGAACGATGACGTCTGATACAATCGTCTCAGCATAAATTTGAGCGTTGAGGTTGCCTCTGATCCAAATCAACTCAGTTCTTCCGCCGATCCAAATACCCGCCCATACCATGATGGTTCCACCACTATAAGGATGGACTTCCTGGCAGGATTTTAATCGCTGTTGGCGTCCAGGGGTTCTCCAGTGTCGTATACGTCTTGTATCCGGTCTCATACCAAAACGAGACTCATCAGAAAAGCACACGAAACGCCATTGTTCTTCTGCCCAATTTCTGTGTTCAAGAGCCCATTGATATCGAATCCTACGATTGTGCATTGCTATAGGTGGTACCCGTAGCGGTCTTCGGGAATGAAGGTTCACTTCATGCAAGCGGTTTCTGACTGTTTGGTCGCTAATTAAGTTCCCTGAAGAGTGATGAAGCCTCACGGCTAACATCATGGCGGTTATTGTTGGAGCTCTTCGAGTTAAGATTTGAATGTATCGGTCTTGTCTCCGTGTGGTGCAGCGATACCGTCCTCCATGGCGCTCAGCCACGGTACCAGTGCTTCGGTAACGTGTCCAAAGTCGACTGATAACACTCTGACTTGTATTCAGAGCTAAAGCCACAGTACGTTGCCGGGAACCAGCTTCTATCATTCCCACGGCTCTGAGCATTTCTTCCCTGCTTAAATGACGTCGCCGCTCCATAATAACGTTGGTTTTAATCAGTAGTAGGGAAACAGTAGCACTAATAATGTCTTCAATGCGTTGTATGTTTTTATAGGGAAAATATTGACAGCTGATTTTCATCTTTTACTCGAATTTGATTCACAGTTCCTGATTCAAATTATGAAATGCACCAAAAAGGATCCATATAAATTTATAAAATCATAAATTTATTACAAAGCCACATCTCAATCTCAAGAAATCCGCATAAAAATGCTTGATCCCTAGACACTTTTGATGTGTGTAGATAGGTAAATGATAAATTATTTTATTTTTGTAAGAATTATCGGTCTCCTGCCTATATCCCAATAAATTTTGGTCAGTTCAACATGATTCGTTCGTCTTTCTAGCCACATCATTTTTCATGTAATTAATCTATAATTTCTTTGGTCTTCCTCTCTTCTTATAGCCAATCATGCACCTGCTCAAAACTTCCCTCACGACATATCCTTGTTTCTAAAAACAGAACTTGTTGGACAAACAATCAACACAAGTTTTCTCGGTACCGATAAATTAATCATAGATAAAGACGGACTCTGTTAACTCCATGTTTAAAAACGGACATGTTACAAGGCTTCCATAGAGCTTGCGCAAACGCAACACGTCAATACTGTCGTCTTGCCTACAAATTACAGTTGCGCCACACAAACAATCGGTTTTGTCGGACGTCGGGTTGGGTTCTAATAAATTCTGAGCACTAGATTGATAGTTTGTTATCCTGTCTGCTGGTATAGTCAACTGACCAGTCTAGTAACAGTTTGCCTTTCAAGCACCTATATATTTTAGAAGCATTAAGGGCGGTTTTGGTAGTTCAAGTGTTACGTTGACGTGCAGTTTACCGTACACTAAGGACAGCCTGTATTTTGCTGTGTAGTTAGAAGATTGTTACAATCACGTAGATAGGATGTTTCTATCCATTATTGATAAAATTTCTTTGGATACAGTGATATTTCTTGGAATAATGCGTTTGGTACGCAGACCGTATCCTCGGTCATAATCAGCCAATAATGTTCCCACTGCTGGGACACAGGCCTCCGCTCTGTGAGAGGGAGTCTACCACGCGGGAACCGTGTTGGTTGGTGGATGTCACAAATGTCTTCTTTTTGGATCTAGGACATGCCGGTTTCCTCACGATGTTTTCCTGCACCGTTTTTGATAGCAGTGGTGATGAAATAATTTACACAAAGTAAAGCGCCTGTGTGGGTTCGAACCTACAACCTACAACTCGTAAGTCGCGGCCGATACCACTGGGCCACCACTGCTCTCGGTATGGTGTCAATAATGGTCCATGAAGTTACTTGCACTTTATTTCTATAAATCATTTAATGGTAAAGGAAATGGGATTATCATAAGTATCTTCATGAAAACCACTGTCTTTGCAACTCTTTTGAATTTCATGATAACGGAGATGAGCCGTGATTTTGCAAATTACCTAGTGGGTCCCAACGTGGTATTTTTCAAAATAAGCAATACAACACTAAATGAAATCATAATGACTAAGTAATTGGATATTATGATTTTGATTAAATTATTTTATCAAAAATCAAAATCGTTTATTTGCTTAAAATGTGGTAGGTACAAAAGATGATATGTAAAATTGTAGTGCAAAGACACATTCCGCCATGTAATGATGGCATGCAAATATTTAATACATGAAGTAGGTAGGTTTGTATTAACAAATGTAGTAATATTATACTAAATAACGTACTTAGTTGAATTAACATAGGAACAAATAATTAAAAAACTATTACAATGCATTTCTGAAGTGGTATTACTGACAAGATTTTTTGTTCAGAAATTCTCCTACAGAATAAAAACTATGCGATATCAACCATTTTTTCAAAATCACACAGAATTTTTTGTGTAATCTGAAGACGTTAATATTACAGTCAGGTATACAAACGAAGTTTAATTTATTAGCGTATTAACTACCTACTTTTATACTCCCTTATTTGCCTAGAAACAACATGACACTGGAGAAAGCAGCTAAACACACATAATCAAAATTCAATAACGTTATACAACACACTTCACTCTCACTAGTCGATAATTAAATAATTTATAATTCGTTGCATTTACTTATACAGTGACCTTTATAAGTATGAACTTTTGGCCCAGCACTTTAATACTGGACGGACGAGAATAAAGATGGCGACGTGAGAAGAGAAGGGAAATACGTGAAGATGGTTCGTTATTAAATGTTACTTTAACACATTAACATTAAATACTTGATCATGATAATACCTTAACCTATGCAACTGAACATAATACTTCAAATGGTCAATTGAGAAACATATAATAAATTGCTCATTATAGTCCATAAACACTAATTAAGAATCCTACGAATTGGAGAGGCTGCTTATTATTAGCTTAAAAGCAGACTTTTTTCAGACTTCAAGATCTCGGCATATTTTTGACACAGTTACGAGTATATCCCATTTTACCCGACTACCGCGACGCTCTGAAGAAGAAAAATGTTTAAAATTATCCCATGTAATTACCTACCACTCTTAAAATATATAACTATTAACAAGAGAGACTTCTAATCTTATCTTGTACACGTTAAACGTCAACAAACACATGCTATGACATTAAAAATCGTAATACAAACTGACAAACGGACATACAGTGTCCTTACTAAGACCAGGCGGCCTTGTACACGCGTGCACAAGCTTTCAACATCAAGTTACCCAACAACCACCAGTATACCAAGACATCTTCAAGTGTTGTGTTTACTCTGTGACATGGCTCAGGATAAAATGGTGGCTACAACCAACGTACGTTGAGCTTGGCCTGTAGTAAATTTGGAGCAGTTGGACATAATAAAAATCATTGGATTAGATAAAAAATGTTGCTGACAAAAATAAGAATCTGGTTTATAGGTATTCTTGTGGACACGACAAGGTTTAGTACCTTGTCCGCAAGAGGTCTGGAAAAGTGGCTAGATGGCCCATCACTGGTTCTATTATAGTTATTGCAAAATATAGTATTGTAAAAATTTCGTAGTTATCGAAATCGAAATCGAACTAGCAATTGATTTCTAACCTCATCTAAATTTCTAATAGCTTTCAAATTTATTCCTGAAATCCTTTGTGAAAAGCGACCACAGCAGCCAATACATGAGCTTTATAAAACAGCCCCTTTCCTCAGTAACCTTTTCAGTATCCATAATCGCTGTCTGACAGATTCTATAACCTTCTTATACTTCTAGAACAGTATAGAATCGTAACTTAACGATTGACTGGACATATCAATACAGCTCTTATTATAATGGTCGTGTTGTCCAGTTTCGCTCACAGCAAGAAGTTTGGTATTTTAGTGGCGATTGAATAAATCTTGTTGCCTCATTGTTTTCGACGTTGCTTGAAGGAAATTGTTAAGTTTAGGTGCTTATTATTGGCAAGATTGATTTATTGTATAAATTGTTTATTATGATATTATGAAACTTTAGCCTAAAAGATATTGATCCTTGAAGGGTGTAGTTGTATTCACAATTAGGTAAAGTGGGAAACTAGTAGTCGCCTATCCCGCAGTGTTTGAAGACTAAAGTCTTTCAACCAGTGCGTCCTGCCCGTCATGACATAAATGGTGCCATAACGAGGACACTGACGGTCGGGCTGGTCCACAAATTCAAGAACTATGCTCGGAGTCTCTATAAAAGATAAAATCAAGAATGAAATTGTCCGGAAAAGAACCGGAGTTACAGACGGACGACCTAAAGAAAGTGGCTGACTCGGACTGGATGCGGAAGGCGGAGGACAGAGCGTTGTGTTGTGGCGCAGCCTGGTTCCGTACCTCAAAAGGAAAAACGGAACCCTTATAAGATCACTTCGTTGTTCGTCTGCCAAGACCCTTTTTCTCAGTAATGAGTGGAGTTATCAAGTTGAAATCAAATACAATCCCTTGAGGCAGTGAAAAAAACAAACTTCTAAGTCAACGCAATCAAAAGATACGGTCGTTTGTATTCTATTTTGCCGCATATTTTGACACTCGCAACGGAATCAAAACCTATAGGGTACAACTTCCCGTTGACCTAGAATCATGAATTTTGACAAGAAGAAAATCCGAAAATCGTAAATTTGTTATTAAATACCTACAGTACGGAACCTTTGGTGCGCGAGTCCGACTCTCACTTGACCGGTTATGAATCATCTTTAGCTTTGTGTCATCTCAAAACGAGTTCTTGTAGTTAATTATGCTGCTTCTTCTCACAAGCTTGCCTACAGGACTGCCTTAACTAAGAGCTTATTAGATAATGTATTCATGTAATTTCGGGATTTTGTACTTTGGGATATGGATCATCGGGATTTAAAACTTTGAGATTTAAGCTTTCGGGCAAATAAATTTCGGGATTTAAAACTTTCGACCAAACAATCATTCGGCGTTTCATTTTTCGGGATTTCGTCCATAGGTATTTTAAAATTCGGTCTTTTAAATTTCGGTATTGTAATACGTACCCCGTTTTGACATCTCCTGAAATATGTATAGGCAACTCGCACGAAGTTAATTGCTCGTGCTAGTCGCATATAGAATAAATAATATTACTTAAAAGTGTCGATAAGACCAATGAAACAGTTACGACATTTTTTACCTTGGTGAAGTTCAAACTTACTGGAAGTTGTCAAAATTGCTAAAGCAATTATAAGATCGGCTCTAAATGTTTTAGGTTTTTAAATAATAACAGTTCATTTACATAAAACAATACAAGGGTAAAGAATCATAATGCATCAAAAAGTTCGTCCGCAACGCTGGTTGTCAGCGGGAAAAGTGGCCAAAAGGCTGGCAGCATTAGGCATTCATTAGCATTTAGGCCTTTTAGAAAATAATAAGTTTTGAACTTGAGTTACGACGACAGGAATTCGTTATTTAAAATCTAGAAACCTTAAAAATAAAAACTAGTACTGGTTGTTAACGTTATGCAGAAACGGGGCATTAACGCGTACGCACACTAGGCTCAGGCGCAGCTAATGTTGACTAAACTTTCGCCAAGTTCAAGCGCTACTTTCACGAGTTCAACGAGGTTAATATTGCGGACCGTACCGCTTTTTTATTGATTATTTTTGCTATCGTTACCTACCTACTAAGTTTGACGGAGTTTGTTGATGTTTTTAAAGGAAAAGGTTGTTGTTGTTTGTTTTTAGTTTTTATTCTTTTTTCAGTTTGTTTATCAATTAAGACTTAGCAATCAACGAAAAGATGACAAGTGATTGTAAAACTTTACTATGATTTGGTAATTGCACACAATTAAATTAGCATTGATCAACTAACAAGTACGGCGAGTGTTGGCGATTTAAGACCCTAAACCGAAGTGTAATAACAAACAGACGGAAACTCGATACCGTAGTTTGTGTCTATGTTTATTAATTACCTGATTATTCATAAAATGCTATTGTTTCACCATAAGCCGTTGTCAGTCATATCATACGTGAACTAAAAGATAAATATACATTTTAAGTAAATATCACTTTTCATTTCAAGACGTTTATTTATCGTAATCCAAAGTCTTGCTCAACGTGTGATAGTCTGCTGGTATCCTTTCACTACATATGGATAATGATCTTTTGAACCGACAACTAACAACTGCACCTAATCGGGAGAGACTGTAAATACTTTGACCTGCATTTATATTATTTACTAGCAACGCCCCGCGGTGTCAGCTACCTCCATACAAATTTTATCAAAATTGATCCAGCCGTTTGAACGTGAAGAAGTAACAAACATATAAACACACACACACACACACTCACAGACGTTCTTACTCGATATTTTTTTTTTTTTTAACTATGGCATCTCGCAGTTCATCCTTTATGAGGATGGCTACTGCTTAACCGGACTTTCCTGTGGATGCCTCGAATTAAGGCCTCCAGCCAGGGCAAACAATAACTTAAAAACTTCTTACTCGTTACTCGTTCGTAATACATTTATTTGAAATGCAAATATCTAAATGCTAGATCTATTCACAATATTATTAATTAAAGTCGCTTTTCGTGTCTGTCTGTGCGATCGCATTGTTTTTCTAAACTATGCAACGGACTTCGATGCGGTTTTCAACATCATTTAGAGATTTAGTTCCGGAAGGTTAATGTTTTTATAGCCTCCTGACTGATTTCGGTCACAGTGGCCAATCTCAACGGCGATTAACCAGGTAAATGATAAATGATTTATTTGTGTAAGTAGTGTACTTACAGAAATAAATCATTTATCATTTACCTGGCTAATCTCCAGAAAAATAATTGGAAAAATATGATTGACGTGTAAAAGTGTTTGTACAAACCTTTGTAACGCCGACCTCATCTAGTTTAAAAAATATGATTGACGTGTAAAAGTGTATCTGACTATTCTGAGAAGAAAGGCCTTTACGCAAGAGATATTATATTGCACAAGTGTGTGCGTAAACACAGGTGCACTCTCTGTTCCTTTACTCTCATAGTCCGATGGGACGGCAATCCGACACGACTGGGGAGAGATCAGGCGCAGTACCAATGGATTTACGTGCTTTTCGTGGTACGGGGGTATAAAACCGCCAATTTCCAAACTCCGAATTGTTACTAAGAAATTCCTAATAGAAAACCCAATAACACTTTGTCAGACCTTAGCATTGAACCCAGGATCACTCTCAGCATTCGCGCTTGCAACCACGAGACCAAAGAAGCAGTTATAATAATATAATAGGTTAATATTAAACTCCGTACGGCATTTCATACAAACTTTCAAGCCGTTGTTTTTCGAAATGAATGAACCGATTTTAATGAAATTTCATACGCATAAGCAGGATATAAAAGTCTAAAAAGTTATGTGAGAACATTTTCGAAATGGCTTATTTAAAAAAAGATAACTGGAAATCTCTGTTTCTATGGAAACTTTAAAATCGGTCTAATTTGGCTGTAACACAATTTTTCGAAAATGTTCTCTGCTAACTTTTTAGACCTTTGTATCCTGCTTATGCGTATAAAGTTTCATTAAAATCCGTTAATTCATTTCGAAAAAAAATCGCTTGAAAGTTTGTATGAAATGCCGTACGGCGTAAACGCTCTTAATAAATAAATCTTCATGATGTGTCGAGTCGTAAAACTGTGGGAAGCAGGAGTGGGATGCTTGTTATGTATAAATATAGATTTGATAGATAGATATGACAAAGTTTAATTTAAGGAAATTTAATGGTTAGTATTGGTCGTGTTAAAAATCCGATTCGATAATAAGTAATATCGAGTCATCATTACCACATAAATTATATAATCATCAGCTACAAAAAAGTCTTGCAAACAACTCTTCTGTCAACAAAAAAACTTAATTAAGTGATTGCTTCCTAACAACAGCAATCAATCAACCAATCACAACTCACCACTTACTTAGATAACCAATCAGCATAATTCACCGATTACTTTCTTTATAAAGCACCCAACACACGACACACTTTAAAAATACCTCCTCAAAAAACTGCACTCGCAAAATTACGCTGTCTTCGTCCCAGTTCTTGGCTAAAAAAAACGGCTAGATCTACGTCGTATAGGCGTACAAGGAAGCCAGGCTATCAATGCGTGTCTGTGACTTTTACCACGGCACCCGCACTTATTGTCATGTAATAAATACGTAATGAGTTACGCGATAATTTTGCGGCGTAAAAAAATATGTGTCGTGGGAGGGGAGCATAAGATAAGATGATTCTGTTATCTTTACCAACGTAAATATACTCTTAAGAGCGTTTACGACGTACGGCATTTCATACAAATTTTCAAGCCCTTGTTTTTCGAAATTAATGAACATTTCGAAAATGTTTTTGCTAACTTTTTAGACCTTTGCATCCTGCTTATGTGTATAAAGATTCATTAAAATCGCTTTATTCATTTCGAAAAACAAGGGCTTGAAAGTTTGTATGAAATGCCGTATTTTGCAATTTTCACCAATTTAATACCTAATGAAAGAAAAAATATTTATTATGACTCGTACAGGAAGATCAAACAAACCAAACTAAACACAATCATAAATAAAAAAAACTAAATTCAAAACTTCAAATAGATCAAATTCAAATTATCAAAAAGAAAGTAACAAAACAAGTAAAACTATCATATGTTTTTGTTTTTTTCATGTTTACAAAATTTAAAAGCTAACAGTCTTAAAATAATAATAGGTATGTACAAGTATTTAAAAAGGGGAGGGAAAATAATTAAAGGGCATCAAAAAATTCGTCCGCATCGCTGCCAACAGTAACAAAAAGAAAAAAAAACAGAACGTCTTATACGAGGCCAAAAGGCTCCTGTCTCAGCATGATGCTGCGACATTTAAAAAATAATAAATGGTTTCAAAAAACGCTCAGTATTTGGACACGGACAGCCGTTTATTGTGTACCATTCATCTCTTTCTTATGAAACCTAAAGGATTTTTAAAACTCTTCCGCTGTAAATTACTTATAAAACCTTTTTGTAGTAATTTTTTGAATGATCTTATAACCGTTAAAGGTTAAGAAACAAAATGGAAGGAACAAGTTATAAATAAATTGAAGGATGGTGTTCAATTGATTGCTTCCTATGCAATCAAATTGATTGATGGAATTTACGAAACATACTTATAGTTATGTTGTTGTGCAGAACATCAGTGACTAAAACATATTTTTTTTTTTTTACTTCTTAATAATTATACATACCTGTAATGAACTCACGCCTTCTTCCCATAAGGGTGGGCAGAAATTAAAGAACGCCACCTGCTAGGATCCTTACATACGCGTTCTGCTTCGTTTGTGGTACCTGACCTTTCTGAAGAACATCTCCAATAAGGTCACTATCCTATGACCTTCTAAGACGTCCCCTCCCTGCCTGCCTGCCTCCCTGTACTTCAATGTTTACAAATAAAATTAGATACCTAAAAATTCAGCGAAGATTAATATCTAAGGGTGACATTTGTTTCCCCGTGTTAGTGCTCGGGGACTTCAACGCCAAAAATTTGGCCTGGGGTTCCCGTTACACGGACATGCGGGGAAGGATGGTGGAGGACTGGGCTCTGGCAACAGGCCTGGTCGTCCTAAATCGGGGTTCTGTTCCTACCTGTGTGCGGATGCGGGGGGAGTCCGTGGTGGACATTTCGTTCGCCAGCCCCGCTCTGTCACAGCAGGTCATTGACTGGCGCGTCATGGAGGAGGTGGAGACCTATTCCGACCACCGGTATATCCGGATCGACGTCTCCGCCCAGACCTCCAGCGCGCCGGTCCAACAGGCCCCGAGTGGTCCGCGGTGGGCGCTGAAGCAGCTGGACCGGGAGCTTCTCCTGGAAGCCTCAATCGTGCAGGCCTGGGTGTCATCACCAGACAGGCCTGCCGATATTGACAACGAGGCTGAGTGGTTCCGGGAGGCCATGTCCGAGATTTGTGACGTGGCAATGCCCCGAGTCCGGCCAGGATGCGCCCGACGTCAGGTGTACTGGTGGTCGCAGGAGGTAGAGGCGCTACGCAAGGCGTGCGTTGACACGCGACACCGGTACACCAGGCACCGCAGGCTCCGCATTCGCCCTCCGGATGCGGAAGCCACGGAGGCGGAGCTGTACGAGGGGTACAGAGCGGCGAAGACCGCCCTCCAAGAGGCTGTTCAGCGGGCCAAGAATTTGGCCCGCGAGGAGATGGTGGAGACTCTGAACAGAGATCCGTGGGGGCGCCCTTACAAAATGGTGCGGAATAAACTCCGCACCTGGGCCCCCCCGCTGACGCAGAGTCTCCGCCCCCAGCTGGTGAAGGAGGTGGTGAGCGCTCTGTTCCCTTCACGGGCGGAGCATACTCCCCCCGCCCATGGCTCCGCCAATTGCGGTGTCCGAAGCGGACCACGCGGACGACGACGACATCCCTGAAGTGACCGGGGTAGATCTGAGAGTGGCGGTAGGTAGGCTGAAGGCCAAAAATACCGCCCCAGGGCCCGACGGCTTGCCGGGTAAAGCCTGGGCCCTGGCCTCGACGGGTCTCGGACCCCGACTGGAGGCGCTCTTAAGCGCATGTATGGAGAGGGGCCAGTTTCCACTCCGTTGGAAGACGGGGAAGCTGGTCCTCATTCGGAAGCCAGGGCGCCCTGCGGACTCTCCGTCCGCATTCCGGCCCATCGTGCTGCTCGACGAGGTCGGCAAGCTCTTTGAAAGAGTGATTGCGGGCCGCCTCGTCGGGCACCTGGTGAGGACGGGGCCGGATCTTGCGGATAGCCAGTTTGGCTTCCGCAAGGGGCGCTCTACGGTGGACGCCATCATGCGCGTGAGAGCCCTCACGACGGGGGACGGGGTGTCTCGGGGTGGGGTGGTCGTGGCGGTGTCATTAGACATCGCTAACGCGTTTAACACCCTGCCCTGGAGCTGCATTAGGGAGGCACTCCGGTATCACCGAGTGCCGACCTACCTCCGTCGAGTAGTCGGGGCGTATTTGACGGACAGAGCCGTCATCTACCCCGGTCGCGATGGGGAATGGAACCGGCGAGAGATGTCGTGCGGTGTCCCACAGGGATCGGTCTTGGGGCCGCTCCTGTGGGACATCGGTTACGACTGGGTGCTGCGGGCAGACCTCCCTGATGGCGTCAGCGTAGTTTGCTACGCTGACGACACGCTGGTCCTGGCGCAGGGGAAGTCGCATCAGGCGGCGGCCGACGTAATGACACGCGGGGTTGCGATAGTCGTGGAGAGGATCCGGCAGTTGGGTCTCGAGGTGGCTCTGCACAAGTCCGAAGCCATGACATTTCATGGGCTTCGGAACGGGCCACCATCGGGATCCCAACTTACGGTAGGAGGGGTTCACATCGGCGTCGAGACGACGATGAAATACCTGGGTCTCGTCCTCGACAGCCGGTGGAACTTCGTGGAGCACTTCCGACGTTTGGCCCCCAAACTCGAACGGGCTGGGGCCGCTTTCAAGCGGCTCCTGCCCAACCTGAGGGGGCCAAACGCCTCCTGCCGGAGGCTTTACGCGGGGGTCGTGCGGTCCATGGCCGTGTATGGCGCCCCGGTGTGGGCGCGTTCACTGCGGCTTCGAGCCGCCCACTACTTGAACGCGCCCCAAAAGGTGGTAGCCATACGGCTGATACGGGGGTACCGCACGATCTCGCACGAGGCGGCAAGCCTCCTTGCCGGACTGCCGCCATGGGATCTGGAGGCGATAGTCCTCGCGCGCCTCTTTGAGTGGCGCGCGGAGGCACTACGCCGGGGGGAAAACCCGCTTCCGCGGCAAATTGCTGCGGAGCGGACGGACCTCCGGCGCGATCTCATGGCGGCATGGAAAGCGCGACTGTCGCAACCCAGCGCAGGGCACGCCGCGATAGCGGCGGTAAGGCCCCTCTTTGAGGAGTGGCTAGAGAGGCGTCACGGCGCCCTCACCTACCGCCTGAAGCAGGTCCTCACCGGACACGGATGTTTCGGGAGGTTCCTGCACATAATCAGGCGGGAGGAAACGCCCGGGTGTCACCACTGCGAGGATCGCCCAGAGGACACGGTGGTGCACACGGTGGAGGTCTGTCCCGCTTGGGCAGAGCACCGCCGTGTCCTCGTAGAGGCGATCGGCAGCGGCGGCGACCTCTCGCGCCCGGCCCTGGTCCAAGCCATGGTCCGGGGCGAGAGGGAGTGGGAGGCAGTCACCTCCTTCTGCGAAGCAGTCATGCTAGCGAAGGAGGTGGCGGGATGGGAGAAGGAGAGAGCCGAGAGGGCCGCCCGTCCCAGCCGCCGCGGTAGACGCTCCGGGCGTCGGGAGCCGCGTGACGACTCCCGGCCACCGTAGGCGCGGGCCTGCGGACGGCGAGTAATGGGTAGCTCGCCGTCCGATCAGGACCAGGCCCGTGCCGGACGGCGCGTATGTGTTCCACGCGCGCCTCAAAGAGATGTCAGCAGACATAGAGGGGCCCGTTAGGGCCGAAGCCTGCCGGGGCAGCGGGATTGTCCGAAAGGGTTACAGCTGCCCCGGAACATAAAGGGCTAAGGAAAGAACACGGATGGGTTTTAGTCAGTAAGAGTCTGACACTCCCTTCCGCTCCACCCAGAGCGGGAGGGGTCATTGGATGATTTCCCATCCTTAAAAAAAAAAAAAAAAAAAGGGTGACATTTGTGTCAAATCAATTTGTTCTACTTGTAACCACAAGACATCGTTGAAACACTCAGACAGTTTAGAAATCAGTCTACTGAACCTCCAAGATGCTGGTTATTTTATTTTATCTCGATAAACTGATATTTTTAGATCTCTCAGCCACTACACTATAATATTCTAAGAAGCTCATAAAATGTGACAGACGAATGAGATAAAATTAAAAAGAAGCCATCTTGAAATCTAGCTAGGAGTCTTAATCAAGTTATCGTAATCTGAATCTTATTCTAGCTTCTCCAAGTCAAACTGCGGTGTAAAATTATTTCAATCTTAGTTTCCTATTCAAAACAGCAACATACAAAGAAAAATCAAATCATTTATTTCAAACTAGCAACCGCCCGCGGCTTCGCCCGCGAGGTATGTCGATAAAAACTATCCTATGTCCTTCCCTGGGATGCAATCTATCTCTCTGCTAAATTTTATCGAAATCCGTTCAGTGGTTTAGGCGTGAAAAAGTAACATACAGACAGACAGACAGAGTTACTTTCGAATTTATAATATTAGCATGGATAGCCACATAAAAGGCACTTTGGAAGTATCCTCGTGTTTCAAAAATTCAAGACAAAGTACAGCAACAATTTGAAACTCATTGACAGTAACGAATCAATTTCACTACAATATTTTTGTAAGACGTCGTTGAGACACACTCCAGACCGTTTCGATATCTCGGCTTGATCTCAAGATGTTCCTTAATACAGCTCTATTCAGATACCGAACTGGTATTTATTCAAGATCATTTCTAGAGCTTTCGAAATATATCAAAGATCGATTTTGTCAGATTGAAATGGACATTATTTTGGTTACTAGATTCATTAAAGTAAGTACCTACCTATAAGATGCATCTTCTGTACACACCACAGCATCTTTACTACACTATGGTACTACTGCAAATACTTTGATATGGTGCTATGGTATGGTACTTTGATTTGGTACTTTGATATGGTACAATAGTAAATACACTACCTGGTGATATTTGACTTTTCAATAATTGGAACATAGCATAACATAATCAGCCTATAATGTTCCCACTGCGGGGACACAGGCCTCCTCTCTGTGAAAGGGAGTGGGCCGTAAATCCACCACGCAGGCCCAGTGCGGGTTGGTAGATGTCACCATGTCTTTTAATTTTTGGTTCTAGGACATGCCGGTTTCCTCACGATGTTTTCGTTCACCGTTTGGAGAGCAATAGTGATGAAATAATTTACACAAAGGAAAGCTCCTGTCTGGGTTCGAACCTACGACCTACAACTCGTAAGTCGCGGCCGTTACCACTGGGCCACTACTGCTCTCAATAATTGGAAGTTTTAACAGTATTTTTTGTTCCATTAAAAAATTGAGGCTATAAAATTATTAATATTTTTCTGCATTTTGTGGCTACCAAATCCCCACAATTGGCCACCAAAGAATTCATTATAATTATCTTCGCTTTATTTGACATCAAATACTAGCCAAACAAGTTTACTTAGTTTGGCGCAAGCAAGAACGAAGATCAGGAGAAACCACAACTAATAGAATAAACTTAACGCGAAGCTGTTCTAATTAGTGAATAGTTTCCACTTTTTTTATTAGCTTGCTTTTCCTGTCTAACGTCGTGATTATTAGGTTTTATTGTATCAACATTAATTAAAATGTCTGCACGTTCGCGAGCGAAAATATTATCTAGCTAACTTTTATAATTAACTCATTACACACACATATAACATCACGTCTTGTTTCATTAATAACATCACGTCTCTTTTGCCCAAAGGGTTGGTCAGAGGTGTACTTATAGTACACTGACATCTCGCCTGTTAAGTCCCATGTAATAGGGGGCGACCCTATTGCCATCAACCGAGCACAAATCCAGACTCCAAGCTGCTAATGATAAATTCTAAATAGAAAAAGCCAATAACACTTCACCCGATCTGCGCATCGTTACGTTCTTGCCCATAGTTTTATCCTAAAGTAGGTACCAAAATATACTGAATGATTTTTTTTACCATCTCGAATTTTTAGAGGGTGTTCTACCCATGACTATGAACAACATTCATTATGGGACCAACTTAAAAAAACAACTGTTTCGTATATTGAGATCTAGTAGGTGTTGAACTTTTCTACTAAAACAGCAGATTCTTTTTCGTGATTTCAGAGTTGGTCCCATAATGAAAGTTGTTCATATTCATGGGTAGAAAACCCTCTAAAAATTCGAGATAGTAAAAAAAATCATCCGGTAGGTATACCTATCTTATGTAATTTTGACATTCAAAAAGTGCTGGTTCTCAGCCTAGTTTGAAATGACTTTTAATGTTTGATACTTTTAAACATAATTATGCACAGTAAAAAAATATTAAAATATGAGTGACAGATCTAAATCAAGAGTCATTTGAAAGAAACCGCTTCCAATGACGCCATGACGTAATAAATTATGTTGCACACTAACAAATAATATCTGGTCCATTGCCAACCAGTTTCCAAATTGTCTATCGAACAAAAAACCTCACAAAATACCCGGTAGTCTTCTAAACTAATAACTCACGACTAAAAACGAATAATCACTGGAATATAATACAATTAAAACAATACAATTATAGGAAATTGACAAGCTGAACAAAATTGGTAATGCAATTATCAAAATTGAATCACGATGTTATTTGCAAACAGTTATTCGTTACGTTTAGGCACCTGTTCTACTGCCAGCGATTAACGAAAAACTAGTTGACGAGCAACGAGCAGCGAGTATGCGACAACAACGAGCGATTACTCACTGGTATGTGCCAAGCGTGAGCCTTTTTTTTTTTTTTTTTTTAGGATGGGAAATCATCAAATGACCCCTCCCGCTCTGGGTGGAGCGGAAGGGAGTGTCAGACTCTTACTGACTAAAATCCATCCGTGTTCCTTCCTTAGCCCTTTATGTTCCGGGGCAGCGGTAACCCTTTCGGACAATCCCGCTGCCTCGGCAGGCTCATCGAGTGTTCTATACCCACCAAGCAAGCGTGGCTGAGCGAGTACGCTCTTTGATAGCTTTTGTCGTTGCTATAAAAACGAGTACTCGCCGGCGGCGGTGGTGTGAACAATCAGCGATCAACTTTTAATATACAGGGTGGATTTTTGAGTAGGGGCAGTAAGGGTAGACCTTAATCGTAGTACCAACGGGAACACGGTCCTATAAGCCTATCCATAACTTTTGAGAAAGTTTGTTCTGCATTCACAGACGTTAAAAAAAATGTATAGTCAGCAAGAAAATGCCCATTTTCACAAAAACTTTTTTGTATGTATCTCTTTTATTTACAGCAGACTGCAATAGTTTTAACGTTACTTGAGCGAGAAAATTTTTGATAGCTATTCGACGTCGTGGGTGGTCGGACAGGTGCTTTAACCATTAGTTAACCGCAAAACGTTACTTAACCAGTGGTGCGGCATTTTTGTATTTTTACTATTTTTATTTGTATTGAAGACAACGCCATATTTTTTTCATAAAATAAAATGATTTATTATTCCGAGAAAATTGTTTTTAAAACAGCGAAAATTTATAATTAGGAAATTAAAGAAAAAATATATAATTTGTTTTATGGTTCTCATAATGAGTGATATAAACTGATAAATGTTGTGAGAAATTATTTTTGGATGAAAAACTCGTCCTCGTATTCGATGTCAAATACCTTTTCACACCATCATAAAAATAAAATGATTAATGCTCTCTTGTAGGTATTGCATTTTTTTATCTTTATTATTTTTATACTATTATTTTAATCCGATTGTAAATATAAATCCTGGCAATAAAATTTTAAAAGCATTTTACTTGTTTTTTACCAATATCATGAACAGTATAAGTTATTAATTAAAAGGAGTTTTTATATATTTATCCTACTAATAGTATTATAGATAATATAAATATTATAATATTCTAAATGTGAAAGTTATTATGTTCGGCTGTTTGTTATTCAATCACGCAAAAACGGCTGACCGGTTTTGTTTTAAATTTGGCACACAGATAGATCCTGTATTAGCACAGGATATCGTTCCCGTGGGATAATTAAGCGAAGCCGCGAGCAAAAGCTAGTTTTGCTCATGGTAACTTCACAGCTTACCGTTCCAAGAATTACGCCAATAACAAAGCATACAGAAAAATAAAAATAGCAGAGAGTAACATAAAACGTTTCAGTCTGTAAAAAAGGCATCCCTTTATCTAGCTGTCCTCGAGATAAAAATGTAAATTTCCGTCTACATCGCACATTTTACGATGGACGTTCTGACATTTTACAATCATCGGTAGCCATAGGAACAATTTGAATAAATTAGCGATACACAGATTATCTAACGGACAAACATCTTCGTTAATAAAAGGTCAAGCTGCTTTGATGACGTTATTATCGTCAATTGCTTCAATATTTTTAGAAGGACATGATTTTTTAAACTCGTAAGTTCTACAATCCCTGGTTTTTATCTTATCTGTGGCTTAGTTTCTAGCTTCAGGATTAATTCTTATTTACCAAAGTCAGATATCTTTTATCCGTGGAATAAAATTGACGTCTTACAGTTATAGTATGGAAAAACTGTCAAAAGTTCAAGACTGTATTAAAGTTTGGTGAAATTCGCCCTATCATTTGAATATACATAATTATTTTCTTTGGACTTAATAGCTTTTTCAATAAGAGTGTTTTCAATAAAGAATTATCCCAAATATTTCACTAGCTTAAATCAGTAGCTTGTATAATCACAATGCCTGTCTGAGCTTCTCCAGCTTTTGTTGCGTCATGAGCAATTAAACACTATACCACAGCTTCTGCAAATATGGTAGGCTGTTGCTTTGTTCACACCATCATCAATGGAACATCAATTTCCATCAATACATTTCCATAGGAACCATGGACATGACAGTTTCATCTTCAATTACAATGGAAACAAGACATCCCAATTACGCATCACAAGAATCATGATAGAAATCAAATATATACGAACATTTTGTAACCAACTTGGTTACCATGACATTTGGCTTACATGGACATTTATAATATCTGTCGAAAAACTACTAAAATTATCAACAATGGAAATCTAACTTTATTTTGATGGTGATAAAGTTGAGATTTAGTTGGTTGAATCTACGTTTGGGAGCAAACGAGTTTTGACGAAATATAGTCAATATATATGATAAGGTTGTGGGAGTTGTTATGCCAATTGGACAAAATATATTGGTGGCTTAAGGGTTTGACATATCATAACATCACTAGTATTCTTATACCCACATTTAGCCAGTTATGTTTAAGTCCCATGTAATAGGGGGCGAGCCTATTGCCATCAACCGGGCACAAGTCCGGACTCTGGGCTGCAACTGAGAAATTCCTGATGGAAAAATCCTATAATTTAACACTGAGAATCGAACCTTATGCTCAGCACCATTCAACAGTCGAGGCAGTCAACGGTTTGAGTTCCTTTTTTTTTTCTTTGTAATTCTATGTCCAATTTAAATCTTGCTGGCATACATTATTTTTGTTAGCGTTGTCTTTGTGGATATCTTAATAAAAACCAACTTATCTATTAAAAAGGTTTCATTTGGCCTCAGGCGTTCTTGATTATAGACTGTCATGATGATATAATAGGTATTAATCTTCTACCTGAATTATATCATGTTCTTTATTTACCTTTTATGCATATAAATATCAGTTCCTTTTTAAAAAATGATTTCATTTTATTCCTAGAACCAAATAAATGTTCGGCAGATTACTGACAGTAAGGGTCTATACAGACGGAGTGCATTTGAACTGCATGCCAGCTGCAACATCGAAGTTTGGATGCAGTTGATATAACCAGGTTTCGAAGCAGTTAAGTCAAACTGCGATGTTCAGGCCAGCTGAAATGTAGTCTTTCTGTTTAGATCCTAAAGGCGGTTTCGCACTACGTCTGATCCGAATCCGAGAAATTTAATGCCGGTCCGAAGTGACCGTAGTCCTATTTGTCTGAGGGGTTGCGCACTAAACTCCGACTTTTAATTAGCTGCAGTAAAATAATACTTCTTGATTTAATAACTCATTTCGGACTGCGTTTAGAGATATGCATGTGAAATAAGTTTCGTTTGTTACACTATTCTGTACTAGAAAAACAAGATTTGGTTGATGGCCGCCAATTTCAGTCATTTAAGTAACACATAAGCTGTCATTTTACTGCAGCTAATTAAAAATCCGACTATAGATCCGAACTCTATCCATCCGAATTTAGAACATTCCCAATTCTGATTAAAGTCGGATCTTTAATTCGGATTCGGATCGGATGTAGTGCGAAACTGCTCTAACTGTCTCGCTGGACTAGATCTAGGTCGTTACCGCTATTGCTGAGCATGAGGTCCTGGTTTCGATTCCCGGTCGGGAAAAGTGGTATTGGGTTTCTCCAACTAGAATTTCTCAGTAATAGCCCGGAGTCTGGATTTGTGTCCAGTTGATGGCAAATGGCTCGAACTGGCGAAATGTTGTACAGGTTCTACATCTCTGCCTAACCTTTTGCAAAATGTAGGCGTGATGTTATGTAAGGTTCACTAAACATAATAAAGTCGTTTTGTTTTTGTAGATATTTATCTAAGAATTAATACACAGAAGGTGGAACCAATCATCTTTGAGGGTCGGAGTGATTATCACAAAAAAAGCGGTTTAAAAAATAGTTATTATTTACTAATCGTCATGTTCCTGGCATGGTCTCGTCTAGCATGGCTACGGCTCTGTTAGGTAACTTAGGAATAATTGATTTATCTGATGTTGCATGCATTTTGTAACATGAGGTAATCAAAGTATTTTTAGATAAAAGAATTGTAAAATTTTGGATCGTGGTCGTGGACAATAAATAATTCGAAGAATGACCTTTATTAAATATTAAAGTTATAATGCCATCATCTTCATCATTTCAGGCCGGGAGCATCTACTGCCGGGTTCAGGCCACCCCTTTTTTCAGCCATACTTCCCAGTTCCGTATGTCACTCATTCAGATTATCATCATCATCATCTGCCTAGCCTTTTCCCAACTATGTAGGGGTCGGCTTCCAGTCAACCCGGATGCAGCTGAATACCAGTATTTCACATGGAGCGACTGCCTATCTGACCTCCACAACCCAGTTACTGGGTAATATGATACCCCTTGGTAAGACTGGTTGTCAGACTTTCGGGCTTCCGACTCCCCGTAACGACTGTCAAAGATCCACGAATGACCGCTAAACTCCGACTTTTAATTAGCTGCATTAAAATGACACTTCTTAATAAATTATTTCGGACTGCATAGGTACTGCGATATGCATGTCAAATAAGTTTTGTTTGTTACACTATTCTGTACTGGAGAAACAAGGTTTGATTAAAGAAGCGAAAAAACCAAAAAGACACCAATTTCAATCATTTAAGTAACACATAAGCTGTCATTTTACTGCAGGTAATTAAAAGTCCGACTATAGTAGGTACAAGTTGCAAGCCTATCGGCGCTTGCACACAGTAATGACGGCTTTCCTTGTTCCGTATCAATAACATGCAGACTGTCTAGGGTTACATAAGTACCTTCGTCAAGCTGACAGGTAGACCGTCCATCGTGGATGTACTGCTGTTTCCTAGATTATTTTACTTTACTGTGACTTTTATAGCTTTGTTATTTATTACGTTGTGAGAGATTGATTGATTTTATTTTATTGTTTATGGTCATTTTGACTTTTGATGCCCTGTCATTAGTTGTTTCACTAGTGTCAGCTGACTATATACGAGTACGTACTCGTACCTATGGTTTTATCTTAATTTTTCTGGCTATGGAAAACTCTAACTGATGAATGTTGATAGGTTCAATACTGTCAATTTGTGATTTTTGGAAGGAATCAATGTTGCCTGACTATTTTGTAAATCAACTTAATCGAGCCCGACTATTTTGTAAATCAACTTAATCGAGCCCGACTATTTTGTAAATCAACTTAATTGTGCCTTACTATTTTATAAGTTAACTTATGCCCCGTCTTAATAATTATTAAGTGTATCTCTGTGTACTTTAAGACTTATTGTGAAGTAATAATACTTCTGTTAATTCCCTGTATAGTTATGCGTCTCATTTCCATTTAACAATAAAAATAACAGCTTAAAATTGAGCGTGGCGTTTCGTTAATCAGATTAATCACTCCAGTGAACGCACAAATCAAAACACAGGAAATACTGTCTATTTCCACGCCTTTCGAGAATTCAAGAGGATGTTCGCAGTCAGATCGTACTTACATCTGCAAACGAAACATATTGATCGGAAATTCTATAACCGTATTTTCATAATGACACAGGCCTCGTCTCGGTGAGAGGGAGTGGGCCGTAATCCATACCGCGGGCCCAGTGCGGGTTGGTGGAAGTCACATGTCTTCGATTTTTTGGTTCTAGGACATGCCGGTTACCTCACGATGTTTTTCTTCACCGTTTTGAGCTGTGGTTTCAGGTGCTTCCGAATTCTTAATGCTGATGTTACTAGTTGAGGCTGGCACAGGAGTTTGGAGATTGACGCAAGCAAAGAGTGGTTGAAGTCGGGCTGTAGATGTTGATGACTGTTGCTACCTGCCATTTTAACCGGTTCACCAGAGACTAGAGACAAACTCTTTTTCTGAGACATGGGTGCAAGGCTAACACGTTGGGCCTGTCCTCGATAGCCATCTCCGAAGAAAATTGCTCTTGTAATAACAGGCCCCAGTTACTACCCGGTTACTACATACTTTGCGGAAAATCTACTTATTTCGTTAATTTATAAACTGTTTGTTTTTATTGCGTACCATGATTGCCATGGAACCAATCGAGAAAAGAAAATACTTATCCCAAATTATGTTTAATGCACATTCGATAGCTTTCCGAAAAACAAAAGAAAAGCAAACTCCAGCTGAACTGATCCCCCAAATCCTAAGGGGATCATGGATCCCCCAAAATTCTACACAAGGGGGATTCAACTTGAAATTCATTGGTAACAATTCAAACTCCGCGATAGTCCGCGATTCCGGGATAATCCTCGGGGAATGGAAACGTGTTTGATGGGGATTCCGAATAATGGGCTAATGTTTTTAAAACGTCCTTTGGATCAAATGGTTTGGGCCTTTTCTGCACTACGATTCGTTATACGTACCTAGTTATAGAAGTAGGTAATGGGTACGAAATTGTGGCAACATTCAAATTGAAATTAAAGTTTTAATAACTTGAATGTACTTAAACTAATGTTGATTTCGGTAAAAGGGCTATTTGAAGGTTTCTATTATTACAATATTTTATGCAAATAATAATGCTAACGATGGAGTAATAAATAAGTAGGTTTATAAGTTAAATAAATGCGTACACGTCGTTCCACTCTTAATGGCTCGGTAGTCGCAATATTAGAATAATGTAAAAAATAAAGTGGTGATGAAAGCTATTTAAACTAAATAGTGGTGATGGGCCGACTAATGGGTTTTGCCAATATTTGACTAGCTATAATGAGTATAGTGACAGAATGAGAACGTCATTTGATATACTTAAGCAGTTCAATTTACTGTCGTATTATGTCTCCACCTTGTATAAGGCTGCCAGTTACAGTCACAATACCCCCGTACTAGTAGATACTGTGTTACATTGCGAGTATATGGCACATAATAATCAGGCAGGCTCGTTTTCACCGCGGTTCACGCTTGGCCAGGCAGGCTGACGAAGCGTAGTGCTCATTTATGACGGGTATTATTAGATAGTATGTATTTATCAGGAGTGGAGGTAGTTTTTATTGATAATACTAAGTCTGCCTAGATACCAAGGAGGCATGGAATGTTTTTCACTCCTGCTGTGTGTTTATCCTCATAGAGGAAAAAGAAGGAATATAAATAATAGTCATCATCTTCCCTCAGGCCAAATAAAAAACCAAGACAGAGCGCTGAGAACGATACAGTGACGCATGCCAAAACTGCACCTCCGCTCTGTGCACACACGCACAGATTTACAACCATTTATTACACCTCACTAATTGCACACATGTATACGAAACCGGCTTCACTTTACTGTTGACAGCCGTCTGTCTTGGGTTTTTAATTGGTCTGAGCATCTTCCATAAACTTTGTCGTGAGAAAGCGTATAGGTACCTACTATTTTGTTCTTCTGTTTGGTATCTCGCAGGTCACCCAGGCTATCCTGTAGAAGCATACGAGTAAGATCTCCAGTTAGGCATACAACTTAAAAGCTCCTCCTACCCACTATCAGGCACCAGTGTCTTAATTGCAATCTACAGTTTGGTTTCACTACTTCTGAAGTAAACCGCTATTTACAGTACAAAGCGAATACAAAATGGGTTTCCTTTTGCAAACAGTGGTGTGACCATTTATAAAGCTCAAAAATTCCGGAATGAATTCCCGAATTTTTTACACAATTCTGTGACTGTGGCAGAGAGTCTCAAAACCGCGCACCGAAGCTTGCAGTTGGTGCTGAAATTATTCTTGCAAAAAAGTACAAAAGAAAAAAGTGGATAGTTGGCGTAGTTTTATTAGAACCTACATTTGCCTCAGGCACCTATTAATCATGCAGTTCATTGGTAGTAAAATGTAATTATGAAAAACCGACATGTCATAGAACCAAAGGTTCGAAGAGATGTGACATCTTCCAAACCGTACTGGACTCGCGTGGTAGATTACGGCCCACTCCCTCTCACGGAGAGGACGCCTGTGTCCTAGGCTGATTATGCTATGATAAAACTTCTATCTCCAAAAGATGTATTAAAAAACTAGCCATATTTGGCACCCTACATAAACTTCCAAACCCTTCCAAAGACAAGACAGATCTCAAGCCACTAGAACAAAAGTTTCTACAAATACAATCGATACTTCACGTCATTCGAATAAACGAGCTGTAACACGATATCAATTGATACACACATCCTCGAATCAGTAGCACAATGCAGTTGTACGCAACTGTTGGCCAACAGTCGTGACGGTCTCGTTACGTAATCGTGTCGAAACTATGCCGTAAGGACTGGGTGAAAGGGATGCCGGGACTCGGAAGTGGGGGAAAGAATAGGCTTAAACTAATGAAAGAACCTATGGACTTATATGAAGACAAAGGGCAGGAGTTGCATCAGATCTTTGGTTAATCGATACATCAGTTGGTAGGAGCAATTGTTTTACCATACTTACTCGTAAATGGAAATTGTTGTAACGAGCAAAACTAATGGACAGATTGTTCGGAATCAGAATCTGGAATGGCAACTGCACATCCAATAAACATGTAGGTTTAAAGATATTTAGTCTCTAAAAAGACACAAAGTCACTTACGTGAGAACACTGCTTAAAGGATATTATATAAAGTTTATCACAGACGTCAGGGTGGCCATTATGATACACCCATCCAATGCATTCAGCTTTTAGGTAGGGTATTATTTGTGATTAAATATGCTGCAAATTGCTACATGTTTATAAAACAACCACAAAATTAATCATATTTTGGTGATAATATTTTCCTAGGTTGGTTCTATACTCGCTTAAGTTTTTATCAACACATTTTAACTCAAATCAACACAGCCAGTGTTATTTACGTTTAGTGCTAAACCTATTTATTATTTTGTGGTGTAAGCGGATCTTAGTCCACCAAATGTTGCTCAAAAGCTCTCCAAACCTTAACTTTGTTTTGCAAGTAATTTCAAACAAAGATGTTTTTACAATCTGACTTCACGATTCCCAACCCAATATCAATAACGTTACAAAACCAATTAAACCAAAAACATTTATTTAACTCAGAATCTCCGATACAATTTAGCGGAGCTTTACAATAAACCACCTTTCTAAGCTGGCAGCCTGGTAGCTGTTGCACCATGCTATGCCATAACTGTAATAGCGTTGCATAGACCACGACACGGCAAAGTTTTAAATGCAAATGTCACTGTAATCTTAGATGTCTGATGTGATGTGACAATTTCGCTGCTAATACCCTGATAGATGATGGTTGTTGATTGATGCTATTAAAGTTGGAAGTTGGGCCAACGATAGGTATGGTTAATCACGAAGTTGGTTGTAATTCATTTCGCGAAAATGTCTTTATCTGATTTTTTGATGTTTCATTAAATATTGTCACATATACACTATATCTCTGCCTTAACGTATGAGGATTACAGGCGTTATGTACTTATGTTATTTATTTTCTAAATATTGCCAGGATGTCGGACAAAAATATGGATGTAATTAAACATGCCAGTCTAGTAAGAAGTATCAGTTATACATCCGAGGTCGGCCCAGAAAGTGGTGGCGAGATTACCTGGACGCGTACCGCGAGGGCTGGTTCGAGCTGGTGTGGGAAAATAATTCCTGGAAGGACTTGGGGAAGCCTTTGCCCAGCAGTGAGACAGTATAGGCTAAACAAAAAAAAACTTACACTACCTGTTCCCAGATTTTTTTAATACAACAAGGATTGGAAATTGGAATAATGGTGGAAATACCATAAAGTCAGAAAATTTTCATCAAACATGAATTTGGATTAAAGCATCTGATGCTGATTGTAAAACTGGTTATTAATCAAAATATCTAAATTGAAATAAAATAGAACAGGTTACCAGCTAAGCTGATGAAGTTCGCTCAGGTCATAAAAAATTCAGACGCACACAACCTACAGAAAAATGTGGAAACAAAGAAAGTTTGTTCTTGAACTAGTTATTTAACTGAATATGCATAAGTTACACAAAAAGATTTTTAATGCCTTCATTAAAAATTGTAATTAGTTTGCAAACCAAATTAAATCGGACGCGAGCTGAGTGCAATGCTTTTAAAAATGTCACACGGAATAGTTTGTGACCTTTTTAATTTAATCTTCACACTCGTTTCCTCAAACGAGCAGACGATTGCTTCAGATACGTCAGTAAACTCATCAAGTTTGAAAAAAATATTTCCATGGGGCCAATAGTCGTTAAAAATTGAGAAGTTCGAATTCGGACTCCGGTTTCGGAAGAAGAATCAAAACAATCGTAAGACTGGTCTGATTTGGGGTCTGCACCCTTAAAGCAATATTTCCACTATTTAAGAAAGTTTAAGAAAATAACATTGCCCGAAACGTCCCATGATTTAAAACATATGATAACCTCCACGATTTTGAAACAGCTTTTTTTTTTGATGACTGATAAACAAAATTCTACGCTTCGGTGTCTAGAATAATGTGCCGATTTTATGGTTACAACATGGCCGAAGTTATGGTTAAAACAGTTTGAACAGTGACCCTCAAAGAAATTGTGGATAGTATAATTTAACTAATTTGTAATTTGAATTTAATGTTTACAAATGTTCATTTAATGAATGTTCTAATAACAGCGGCATTGTATTGTACTACCTGCTACCCTAATGATGATCGGCATTCTATGAAAACTACAACTACAAAGGTGTTGGTTTCGTACAAATAATTACTAACGATTGCCCGTAATTTGAATGACGATGCGTGTATCAATTATTTAGATGAATGCAAATTCGTTATCAATTGCAGGAAATAATTAACAATAGTTTACTTAAGTTTGATTATGAACAGTGTTGAATGAACAAAATAAAAGATTGACATGGATATAGTAAGTGGGTGGTGGTGGTGGTGGGTTATTTGGGGCCCAAAAAGTGGTGTTGAGACGACTTAAACGCGTATCGCAAGTGTTGGATCGACGTGGCTCTAGAAAAGGATGTCAGGAAGGATTTGGGTGCTAAGCAGCGGAATAATGTAGGCTAAACTTTAATAGTTTACCAACACAAAACATACACAACGTTAACCCACAGTCTTTGTTATAATTATAGAGCTCGCATATATTAGGAAACCACGGCACGAGTTTTAGCTTGCATTTTTGCTTCCAGACCTCAATTTACTGTCTGTCTGTTTTTGTCACAAGATATGGGACTTTAACTGGCAAAATGTGGGTGTACTATATACACCTCGACCTTACCCTTTGTGGGAAAGGCCTGATGTTTTGTTATGACATGTCATTGTATAGTATCTTCTTCTTTTACCTGCCCTAGATACACAAAAATCTTAAATATTATCAACAAGTTTCAATATAGCCCAGTTCTAACTTGTTCTTTAACTCAACCACCTTCCAAACTCATATATCCACTTATACAGCAATATCTCAGCTGACATATATCAGGTTCGAGTCCCGAGTACCGTTATAACCCAATTCCCTCTATTCCGAACAACTCGCGCGCAGTAAGATTAATGTTACCATCGATCTTCGCTGCGTCCTCATATAGACCAATGTCTTAGAAACTCCGTTCATTGCTGGAATTATATGCAATTGGTCGTTCGAAGTGGGTGGTGAAGGTGCAATGGATGTAATCCATGAGCCAATATGTGAGGGCAATGTAACAGTAGTCTCCAGATACAGTAAATTCTAGTTAGTGCTGTACATTGTAGGATTTGTAGGTCGGGTAAGACTTCAATTCAATTTGGAATTTTTCTCAGATTTCGATTAGAGATTTATAATTGATCTGATATAAATATTTGAAAATACTTAAAGTAAGTAAATACACAAGTAATTAAGTTTGAAGATTTTTTTTTTCAATCATGTTCGTTCTGCGTATTTCGGCGCTATCAACCCAAATCATTCACCATTTCGAATTTGCGCACAACGAAAAGCTGCGCACCAAACTTTCTCATTGTTTTCCTCTTCAAACATGTGCTTTCTATCTTCCTAACACTGCACACTGGTATCATAATAGCACGTACTAAAAAAACTGAATCAACGTTGCACACACGAGCGCCGCTGTGCGAATGCGCCGATTTCTACAAGACCACTGTTCACTTTCACTGAGAGAAACCGAGTCTTTTTGTTCATTGTCAGCGGTACAACGCTTACCGATTTCGAATAGCGTACCGCAAAGGATTTCGAATTCGAATTCAGAGCAGAATAAGGCGCTAGATTTGAATTTGGAGCGGAATGTGGTGTCTGAATTTTGTATTAGGAATTCAGTGTGGTTTTAAAATTGGAATACGTCTCTACATTTTGAAGATGTTTGAATTTGAATTAGTCTATCCTTTGTTTTTTTAATTGCTAGTAAAAAAACGAGCTTAAGAATATTATAGTAATGGTTTGATTTTGATACTTACCTTTGGAACAAATAACAGAATGGAATAAAACAACAAGTGTAATAAAGCTTGTTGTAATATATGAGACGCAGATTGTGACATTTCGTGTTTTTATGCAAAAAAGGTATTTACCTACTAACAACAGGTCCAAAAGTTCTTGGACTTGTTATTTATTTTTTAAAGTTTAAGGTGATTTAAAATGATATGGATGTTGAAGGCGAAGTATAAAATGGTAATCGGTGTTTTTTAGTACAGCAAAGATGGAAAGTCTCGTTAATTTTACAATAGATCAACTTATTTTTAGGATTATTCGCGACACATAATATGCAAATTAGTCGTTTAGCAGCTATAAAAACTCAGGAATAAAAGAATGCTTACCTAGATAGGTACTATAAATTTATTTATAATTATATCAGTAGCTTAACAATAAAAAACTTTCTATGAACTTTCTATTTTCGTCAAAACAATGACATAAATCTAATAAATGTTTTTTTTCCATTAAAAATAATTTTACTCACCATTTTTCCGGGTTCCCACGAAAATCACAATACAAGAAATAAATTAGAAACCAAATATCCGCACAACACAGTACTGCACTCAGTACAGTCGGTCACAAAAACACGTAAAAAATATCACAATTTTTTTTTAGCTCGTTCACTTTGCTATATAAACTAGATTCGTTTAGACAAATTTATATAAAAATCGTTTGTTAAAAAGACATGTCTGTCCTTGTCGTCTGTCCGGTGTGAGAGACAGTCGTGGACTGACCGTGCGACGGAAAGTCTTGCGTTTGGTGGTTCTTGGTTATTCAAAGGTGCGTTCGCGCCGATATGGGGACCTAACTGTCTTGAAGCTTTGTCTTGAATTTTGATTCGTATAAAAACGAGAGTGCTTTTTCAATGCATATTTTTATTATAGTTTGTTTTATATTGTAGAGAATGTCTTTTTGTATGGTAAACATTATTATTTTCTCGTTTTGGGTAAATACAATTTCGCGAAAATCCTGATTTTTTAAACTTGAAATACAGATCGAACTAGCTCCTAAAATTTGTTTGCACTATTCATGTTGATTTTAATGTTATCATTAATCACATCTTTTTGCAATTTACGTGGATAGACCAGCAATGAATTATGCAGGGTTTTTTTTTCTTAAACCCCGGGTCACCACAAAGACAATATTATTATCAAAAATATGATAATGTTACAAATAGTACAATTATGTTAATGATATAGGCAATAGATACTGCAAGGTAGTCATTTGAAGGTCGGAGTGTCGAAGCGGCGGATATTATTTCCTAGAACTAAAGTTAATAAGAGCAAAAAATAACACACTTTTTGGAAATAAAAGTCGAGTCAATAGCACAAAACAAAAACTGCAGAATGTCTATGAAAGTTATCTTTTTTGTTTTATTTGTGTTTTTTTCAATAGGAATGTCTGTGGGTCGGTGTGTTGAGTGTGTGTGTATAGATGTCTGTAATACCAGCCTTGCTTCATTCAAATTCAATTTCCAAAATGAGCCTAAATTCTTGAGTCTGTGCAACTCCAAAGTTATGTATTGAATTAAATACTTATAGTTACTTGCATGTTCATAGTCTTCTCACAAAGTATCAAGATCAGTAACGCTCTGAATTCCATACGTTTTTGTCAAAGTAAAAATCTGTTCGGTTCCTTTCACCCCTTGCGTATGCACTGTGAGTGTGAGAGAGAAAAAATATCATATTCAAGACACGACCGCAACATTCCATTAGTTCTGTCAATTTACTAATTAACAATTGTAATTTAAATCAGCGTAACTAAACATTTTATAAGACATGGCTACAGGGTCTGCCGCCGGTTGCATTCATTTAGTGGTTGCGAGAGCTGTTGCTAAGCGGTAGATTCTGGTATTCTTTCCCAGGTAGGGGTTTTCTGTATGAAAATTTTGTGCAGTAAGTTGTTTCCAGTGTAAAACATAAAAGTTTCCATTACTATTATGTCTTTACACCAGTTTCTGGCGAACTGTGATAAGTCAGGAGCTGGTTAAGCTGTAGCTTACCGTTCGCCAGAGACTGAACTTTGACTATGTTTGGTATGTTATTTGGCTATGTCTTCAGAAAATATAATCATGATATTGTATGCCTTTAGATGTTGAAAGTTATCAGAAACACTTTTTTCGAGGAGAACATGAACGGGTTCTCCAAAAGTTAAAATGAAATGAAAAAAATAATATAATAAATAGGATACTGGAATCATGTTTTCACGTCATATTAATAAAAAACATAACACAAGATGGAGTTTTTTTTTTTTTTTAAGGATGGGAAATCATCAAATGACCCCTCCCGCTCTGGGTGGAGCGGAAGGGAGTGTCAGACTCTTACTGACTAAAACCCATCCGTGTTCCTTCCTTAGCCCTTTGTATTCCGGGGCAGCGGTAACCCTTTCGGACAATCCCGCTGCCCCGGCAGGCTTCGGCCCTGACGGGCCCCTCCTTCGATGCAGACATCTCTTTGAGGCGCGCGTGGAACACATACGCGCCGTCCGGCACGGGGCTGGTCCTGATCGGACGGCGAGCTACCCATTACTCGCCGCCCGCAGGCCCGCGCCTACGGTGGCCGGGAGTCGTCACGCGGCTCCCGACGCCCGGAGCGTCTACCGCGGCGGCTGGGACGGGCGGCTCTCTCAGCTCTCTCCCTCGCCCATCCCGCCACCGCCATCCGCCATCCTTCGCTAGCATGACTGCTTCGCAGAAGGAGGTGACTGCCTCCCACTCCCTCTCACCCCGGACCATGGCTTGGATCAGGGCCGGGCGCGAGAGGTCGCCGCCGCTGCCGATCGCCTCTACGAGGACACGGCGGTGCTCCGCCCAAGCGGGGCAGACCTCCACCGTATGCTCCACCGTGTCCTCAGGGCGATCCTCGCAGTGGTGACACCCGGGCGTTTCCTCCCGCCTGATGATGTGCAGGAACCTCCCGAAACATCCGTGTCCGGTGAGGAACTGCGTCAGGCGGTAGGTGAGGGCGCCTCTCTAGCCACTCCTCAAAGAGGGGTCTTACGGCCGCTATCGCGGCGTGCCCTGCGCTGGGTTGCGACAGTCGCGCTTTCCATGCCGCCATGAGATCGCGCCGGAGGTCCGTCCGCTCCGCAGCAATTTGCCGCGGAAGCGGGTTTTCCCCCCGGCGTAGTGCCTCCGCGCGCCACTCAAAGAGGCGCGCGAGGACTATCGCCTCCAGATCCCATGGCGGCAGTCCGGCAAGGAGGCTTGCCGCCTCGCGCGAAATCGTGCGGTACCCCCGTATCAGCCGTATGGCTGCCACCTTTTGGGGCGCGTTCAGGTAGTGGGCGGCTCGAAGCCGCAGTGAACGCGCCCACACCGGGGCGCCATAAACGGCCATGGACCGCACGACCCCCGCGTAAAGCCTCCGGCAGGAGGCGTTTGGCCCCCTCAGGTTGGGCAGGAGCCGCTTGAAAGCGGCCCCAGCCCGTTCCAGTTTGGGGGCCAAACGTCGGAAATGCTCGACGAAGTTCCACCGGCTGTCGAGGACGAGACCCAGGTATTTCATCGTCGTCTCGACGCCGATGCGAACCCCTCCTACCGTCAGTTGGGATCCCGATGGTGGCCCGTTCCGAAGCCCATGAAAAGACATGGCCTCGGATTTGTGCAGAGCCACCTCGAGGCAACACACACACACACAAACACACACACACAAGATGGAGACACAAGATGGAGCTGACATTTACTATCTGACTACCCCTGACAAAAAGGTCAGTCTCTCTAAAGTCCAGATATAATCTTGGTCAGATCATGTGAGGCCCATGTAGATCAGTGTCTGAAAGGGTCTTTTGAGGAAATAACCACACAGATTTGTGTGGACCAGTCAGTGCAAGCATTTGTCAGTAATCGTGCAGTTCAACTCAGAACTTAAGTAGTTAGTTGTGACGATTTCCAATAAGATGTCAAATCTTCTTACTTAATATCGTAAATAGATTTGAAATTGTTAGAAATCGTAAATTGACATTCCTTAAGCGCAGGCTACACTAGGAACGAAGCTAAGTTCATTTTGCTCTTATTGCTACCGCGTCTTTTCATGCTTCTTCATGCTTCGGTCCGCCCCGACCCTCGCTCGAGCCGGCCCGCGCCGCTGAGCTTGTAGTTTTAAATTCGCCCTTAAATAATACCGATCCAGCCTGTCCCTTGCTGTCCTCTTCCAGCGACGCCCTAATCCGAGGTCCGAACCCCGCGGGGGGGTGCCCTTAGGGCAGTCGCTTAGTTTTAAGTTTTTTAGCCCTGGATGGAGGCCTTAACTAAGGCATCCACAAACAAGTCCGGTTAAGCAGTAGACATCCTCATAAGATGAACTGCGAGATGCCATTCCCAAAAAATTCTTACTTCGGTTTATAGTTCGTTCTTCGTTGGTTTTTATATACGAACTTAGCTTGAAAGACAGGAAAGAAAGTAAATACATTTATTTAGCAAAGACTTAAAGGCACACAATATAATATAATATAATAAACCAGATAAAAATCAATTAAAAAGTATAAAGTAGGTGTCAGTCAATAATAAATTAGCAGGAAACTGTGCCTCACGAGACGGCGCCAAAAAGGACCAATCCAGCAAAAAATACCAGACAACTGGACGCTGGTTTTTAACTGGACCTGACTTGTGACTGAGGCTGGTTTGCAACTGGACCTGACTAGTGCCTGACGCTGGTTTTTATCTGAACCTGGAACTTTGTTCGCAGTGTGTTCTGCGTTTAAGCCCATAATACTTATAACGGTATGTTTCAAATAATTAGGCACCCAAGCACAGTTTATCTATCCTATTAAATAAGTACTAAGGCCTGCAGATTACAGTATAAAGCTTAAGATATAATGTTAAAGTACAGTTTACGACAGCTTCAGTATACCGTTATAGTATTAGATACCTACGATAACTGTTTATCATTGAGGTTGACTCTAGTAATGCGATGTAAACCTTCAATAAGTTTTCCCTGCAAAATATTTCGTAAAAAACTAAATAATGTTAGTAGTTAAATTTAGGTTAGATATTACATAGTTAATTCTATACTTTTTTAAATTAAAGTCAAATCATTTATTTCAAATAGGCACTTACAATGAATTTTTTAACGTCATTTACAAAAAATATAATTGATTCTAGTCGCTCCTTTCAAAATGTGGTTTTATATGGAGAAGAATGGGTAATAGAACTACAATTTTACTCTTTTATAATGGTTTTACAATATTTTGTATATCTACATTAATTATAATATCGACGGCGAAGTGCCAGTAAGAAAAACGAATCTTTGTTGGCTCATATTTTTTAATGGCCTTTTATTTTACTATTTTGTTTCCGCACAGACACAATTATTAAGAAGTCAAAACGATGTCATGTTTAACTTTGAATGTACAATTTCAAACAGTGGAGTAATACTCTCCCGAAAGTATGGAAAAAATATCGCCTAGTGGCACCTTATTATAGAATAATAAACTGTAGTGGTAATGCAGGAGTTTTAGCACGAACAGTAATTTATAGGAACTCAGATTACAATTCTGTAATCGTTCAAATATCACGAAGAAAGTAGTGATAGATCGCCAACACCTAGATTCTGTCAGATTGCCAGCACAAAGCAACACCTGAAGACTAATACAATTTCAACTCTTGAATTAAACAGCACTTCCCTTGCAAAAGTCATACCCGTATCACCATACGAGTATTAATGCTTTGGCAGACAACCAAAATGTGTACTGTGTTTTGCAACGAAGACAATCGATCATCGTCGTCATGACTTCATGAGTGAAAGTATTATTTCCGACTGACACACCAAATGTGGCTACCGGACATATTTCTTGAGGACTAGTAATTACTTTGTTGGTTAGGCAAAGAATAGCTTACGGTCTTTATTTATGTGGATGTCGTTGAAGTCTTTTATGTGAACAGACAGAGACAGTTTTTGTAACCTAAAAAAACATACAGAATACATCTGTATGTTTTTTTAGGTAAAAAAAACCGGTCAAGTGCGAGTCGGACTAGCGCACCGACGAGGGTTCAGTACATATTTATAGGTATGTAACAAAAAATTTACTTGTGTTACATGACATTGCTTCTTGCTAAATTTCATGATTCTAGGTCAACGGGAAGTACCTTAAAGGTTTTGATTCCCTTCCGAGTATCAAAATATGATAAACATAAAAAAAGTATAAACGGGATAACGCCCGTATCTTTTGATTTCGTTGACTTAGAAATTTGATTTTGTCATTGCTTCAAGGGATTGCAGCCCTGAGTATTTGATATTAATTTCTACTTTACAACTCCACGCGCTCCTGAGAAAAAGGAACTTGACAGATGGACAGACAGACGGACGACGAAGTGATCTTATATGGGTTCCGTTTTTCCTTTTGGGGTACGAAATCCTAAAAATATAACAATCTGCTAATCCGATACTTCTAATTAAAATCTTAGAGAATTACTACAGATACTTTTTGTTAGATCTTTAAAAACTAGCGTGCCGACAATCTTAGTTAGAAGTTATTAGCTCATATTATAGCTCCTGCGCTAGGTATAGTAACACAGGTACCTAGCGCAGGAGTCAGGGCCCCACTACTTTTGTTAAAAAATATTTAAGTCAATAATGAATTATTATTATTATAAAAAAAATATTATTATTATTATTATAACTGCACATTCAATCCAACACGCGAAGTACATCTATGCCGAATTCCGTGGTCATTATTGGTTATTGTTCTTAGATGAACCAGCTTTCTTGTTACGCATTTAATTTTAACAATGTAGCTATCAATAATAAAATAAAATAATTATACTTGTATACTTTGTATCTATACTCCGACTTTTAATTAGCTGCAGTAAAATGACACATCTTAATAACACATTTCAGACTGCGTTTAGAGACATGCATGTCAAATAAGTTTCTTTTGTTACACTATTCTGCGTGATTCTCTATTAGAAAAACAAGATTTGATTGATGGCCGCGAAAAAATAAAAAGATGCCAATTTCAGTCATTTAAGTAACATAATATAAGCTGTCATTTTGCTGCAGCTAGTTAAAAGTCCGACTATAGGAACGCATCTGCGGTGCTTCTAGCATTGCAGATATTCAAAAGCTATTATGACTATTTTAAATAGCAGGTCGCCAGTTTGACACCCACTAAGTAACATTGTATGTACCTTCGTTGGTTCAGTGTCTTGGCTGATACAAGAGTTTAGCTTTGAGACCAAAATTCTCACTAAGATCTCACAAATGTCAAAAAAGATGGTAATTTATAAGATTTGTGGATCGACAACCGTAAAATAGTAGTTGGGACAAACTGGATGCGAAAGGCGGAGGATAGCGTGTGGCACAGCTTGGAAGAGGCCTAAGTATGTCCAGCGGTGTACTGCAATAATCTGAGTTGATTGTATAAGGCGTTTCGCAGTTTATCAGCCTGTAACTTTCCTGTTGCAGAGTGAACGTCTCATAACAAACGGAGTAAGTTGACGATTTCGTACCACGAAGTTCCCTCACGATTTCCTTCACTGTTTTTCTACCAGTATAAGTAATTACTTGATATTTCTACCCGCACGTGTAGGTACCTAAAGATTGCAAATGGCAGACATAATGAGGTTGAAACGAAAGTTCGAGTTACGCTGATTATTGTTGTTTTCTCAGTGTTTCCAGCGTTATGTTCCACTCACGATCTTACTTCTCGAAAGGTAATGAGAGTAACCTTTAATGTAGGTACCTGTATCTTCCCATCTGTCTTCAGTCTTGTGTCATGGCAAAATGTTAGTAACAACTTGTAAAAGTTTTGCCTTTAAAAGGAAGAAAGTGACAATAATCAAGGAATTAAAAAAATATCTTATGTTTGGTCGTGCCCGGCGATGACTAAATAATTATCTTATGGTAGATAATATATGCTACTGTGTAGAGGGTCTCGTGGCTAAATAATAGATAACGGCTGCAAGGGTCGATCGAAGGTTGGTTCGTGGATGGGTGACCATCCATTACGTTTTCTCCTGTGTCTCGGAAAGCACGTAAAGCCATTGGTCCCCGCTGTCGTTAATTCAAGAAGACAACCAGTCTTGTCAAGGGTTCATATTGTTATCCAATAACTGAGTCGTGAAGGTCAAATCGGCAGTCGCTACATGTAAAATACTGGTCTGAATCAGTATCTTTGTCTACACTGAAAATGAGATCACAAAATAGCAGCTAGTTTATTTACTATTGCGTCTAAAAACATTCATCCGTAAATCAGCATGTAATTCTACATGGTTCTGGTATTCGCTACATACCTAAGTTAATCTACCATTACTAATTGAAATCAATAACCGAACTTGCGAAAGTGGGTCAGACCACAAAATATACTATGAGCACTGCCGGACCATATTAGTGTCAGGTAACATAGTGTTTGGTGATTGAAATTATGCAGTTTTGTGGATGGATTGTTATTTAAGACTGCCGCGGGGTCGCAGGGTTCGATTCCCGGGTCGGGCAAAGTGGTATTGGGTTTTTCCAACTGGAATTTCTCAGTAGCAGAGTCTGGATTTGTGCCCAGTTGATGGCAATAGGCTCGTCCCCGATTAAATGGAACTTAAATATAATTGGTGAAATGTGAATGTACTACAGGTACGATCGCGGCCTTTTCCGCTTGATCAATAAAAATGTTTTTCGCCTAAATCCTGTGGCGGCAACAAGCCCCACCTCCTTAATAATTTCGCACATAATTAGGAAAGCGATAACGCAATTAGTTGCAACCTGCACTGCGCAGCTTAGTGACGCATCACGTGTACTTCTTTTGTGAATTTTACGAACTATTTGACCTTGAAAAATCAAAAATATATGCATATGGTAGTTATATAATCATCAAATATCGGAAGCATCTCTGTGACATAAACTCAGTAATAATTGAATGTATTCAAAATACATGAATCAGTAAGTATTTCCAAATAACATGTTTGTTCCTCATCCGCACAATACGATTCATATTCAAAAATTAATCTGTCTAGCCTTTTCTCAACTACGTTGGGGTCGGCTTCCAGTCTAACCGGATGCAGCTGAATACCAGTATTTCACAAGGAGCGACTGTCTACCTGACCTCCACAACCCAGTTACTGGGTAATACGATACCCCTTTATAAGACTGGTTTTCGGCATTTTCCTTATAATTACGGAATTTCATATTAGATATGTACAACACTATATAGTTTGGCAAAATCGAATTAAATTACAAACAAAAAACCTCAGACAGTTAACTGCAATGTTGCAATTGCATTACTGCACTAATATAACATAAGCGGGAAAAAAAAAACAGGTTTCACAAATGTTGCCTAATATGATAAATGATAAATGATTTATTTTCTGTAAGTAGGTTTGTACAAACACTTTTACACGTCAATCATATTTTTTTAAACTAGATGAGGTCGGCGTTTCCTATCTGACTATTCTGAGAAGAAAGGCCGAAACAAACTCAGAGGTCACAGTCTCTTTTAAAGTCCAGACATAATCTTGGTCAGATCATGTGAAGACCATGTAGATTGGTGTCTGAAATGGTCTTTTGAGGAAAGAACCACACAGATTGAGCGGACCTGTCCAGTCAGTGCACGCATTTGTCAAAATCGTGCAGCTCAACTCAGAAGTTGAGGAGCTCAACGATTCGACGAACAATACCAAAGAAAGGACATTTGGGTAGGCCGCGTAATGTACTCAAACTGCCAGATCATGATTAAAACTAACTAAGAAGGAAAACAGTAAAAAAAAGAAATGACCCACATAGTCCTCACATTCACAACAATTAAATAAAAAAAAATAAAAAATACTTTACAAAGTAAATATTCATGTCATTGTATATATAAAAATCATCAATGTCAAAGTGTATATAAAAAGTCGGGCATAATCTTTGAGGGCCATGTAGATTGGTGTCTGAAATGGTATTTTGAGGAAATAACCACACAGATTGAGAGGACCTGTCCAGTCAGTGCACGCATTTGTCAGAACCGTGCAGCTCAACTCAGAACTTAAGGAGCTCAACGATTCGACGAACAATACCAAAAACAGGACATTTGGGTAGGCCGCATAAACTACTCAAACTGCCAGACCATGATTAAAACTGAAACAATGACCCACATAGTCCTCACATTCACAATAATTAAAATAATATAATACTTTATACAGTAAATGTACATGTCATTGTTAAAGAAAAATATATATTTTGAAAAAAAAAAAAAGTGTAAAATAGCAAAATGAAAAAATAAAAACAACAATTACAGTCTAAACCTATTGGAGCAGCTCAATCCCAAGCCTTTTTGTCCTCAATATAGTCTTTTACAGTATAATAGGCTTTCTGGCATAGTTTTCGCTTTATAAAAGATTTGAATTTATTAAGGCTTAGTTCTTGAATGTGACTAGGAAGTTTATTATAAAAACGTATACATTGGCATCTAAACGACCCACCTATTTTCTTGAGCCTTGTTGTAGGAACAACAAATTTGTGTTTGATATGATCTAATGTTAACGTTATCGAAATAGACACGTTACGGGTTTATTAATAAACCTACCGTGAGTGCAATTAGAGTAGATTTCGGGAACGCAGACTCACTTCACGTAAACGATTTCGGATGGTTTGGTCGCTTATCAGCAAGCCTGAAGAGCTGTGGAGCTTAGTAGCCAACATCATGGCGGTCGTGGAACGATTCCGTCGACGAGTATTTTGGATGTACCGGTCCTGTCTGCGAGTGGTGATGCGGGATCGTCTTTCATGTCACTCGGTTACGCTATTCGTGATACGATAGCGTGTCCAGAGGCGAATTATGACGCTCTGTGTTGTGCCAACAGCGACAGCCACAGTACGTTGGCTGGAACTAGCTTGCAACATTCCGAAGGCTCTCATAATCTCCTCTCGTGTTAAATGATGTCGTCGCTCCATATCGATGCATTTTTTTTCAGTTCCGCTATTAATATACAACATTATTTTTAGTATATGCGAAACCCGAAACACGTGTCTAGTATTTTTATGTCAAGAATCTATGTACAAAATTTCAAAACTGTAACACGAGAAATCACAAAGTTAGAAGCTTGTTATGTTACCTGGTTGTCCGTTCAAAAGCATGCTCACCACTCGGTGCGGCGCGGGGTGACCATGTTTTATGCTCCTCCAGCATCGTACGCTCATTGATAATAGTTTGGCAGTAAGTACCTAACTGTATGGCGTTTTTATTGTAATTAACTAGTGATTAAATATTTTTGGGACAAAATATAACATGGTGTAAAAATTATTGAAATCGATTGAGTAAGAGTTACTTATTCTGAACAAACTACAGGTTTCGCATGGACTAAAAATAATGTTCTATAAGCCAATGGTTCCGATGCTGAAATTGCAATGGTTTTGTAAAAACGCTATGACACACTTTTATAGGAATCCTGATTGACAGTTGATTTTCTACTTGATACTCTAAAACGTACTTGATCCCTAGACACTTTTGATGTGTGTAGAATGTAGATCCTAGTTAAAATAAATTCTAAAAAAGATAACAATATAAACTTTAAATAAATAAATATTTTATAAACAGTCGGTGCAACATAACCTTAGATGAGTTAGCTGATCGGCGTGTGGTAGGACTGTCACTTTTGATGCAGGTTTGTTTGAGATTGGGAAACTAGTTTTAGGCAGAAATAGAGCTCCTTATAGTAATTGGTCTAAATTCAGTTTCGACAGTCGTAAACCTTAACAGAACCGCATTCCAGGCCTATTCAAATCAACTCTGCCTTTCGCATTCCACTGTTGGACTTAGGCCTCTCCCAAGTGGCATTACAACTCCCAGGTCTCGGCCTTCCGCATCCAGTCTGAGCCACCTTTTCAAGATCCTCATGTACTGAGTTGAGCTTCTCTATTTTTGACTGGACAGGTTCGCTCAATCTGTGTGGTTCTTTCCTCAAAAGACTATTTCAGACACAAATATACATGGTTAACATGGTCTTTACATGATCTGACCAAGATTTTGTCTGGACTTTAAAAGAGACTGTGACCTCTGAGTTTGCTTCGGCCTTTCTTCTCAGAATAGTCAGATAGGAAACGCCATCCTCATCTAGTTTTAAAAAATATGATTGATTGTAAATGTGTTTGGACAAACCTTTTACAGAAATTAATCATTTATCTTCCTCATAATTGAGGGGCGTCTTAAACTACGCTTGTCGATTACATCCATTATGTACCACAACTGTATGTTGTTCTAAGACTGGTATCATCCTCTCCTCACATTGCTTGGCTATAAACAAAAGGCCAATTCCCGTAATTGAAGACTTTCAAAATCTAGTAGCAATCTCATCTCAGCGACAATCAACGTCAAAAATCTGTCAATTTTGGGAATTTAGAGGTATTTATGACAGATTGAGACTGAGATCAGAATGCCAATTCTCGTAATTTAAAACGTTCAAAACGTTCTGTCTACGGTTCAAAATCTAGTAGCAGTCTCATCTCGGCGACAAACAAATGTCAAAAACTTGTCAAAATGTAGGGAAATTATAGGTATTTTTGACAGATTGAGACTGAGATACTGTGAACATTCTTAAAATTACGAGAATTGCCACTCTGACTGTTCTTAAAATTAGGAGAATTTCTTCTATGAAGTGGCCATTGCAATATATTAGTATATTTGTTTCCTAAATTAATTCTGTAATTCTACTTTATTCGTTACGTCGCGGTCGTTCGTTTCGTCTTTACTCGTTATTAAAATGCTATCAAAATTCTATTAGGACTGACCGATCTCTTTTTCAAGGATTCATATCTATCCAGTACTTAAACAATTTCTAAATTACATTCCAAAACGCTCTCCAGACGTATAATTACAAACAAAACAGTTTCAAAAGTGACGAAACGCTAAAAATTCTGTCAAATTACCGATCATACGATTATAATGATTAACGTATCATTCATCGAGACACAATCGTTAAACAAGAATCGAGTATTTGCCCAACTATATTGTACCCAGAACCAGTTGGCAGACCTCTAGCTTGTTCCAAGTCTGTTTGAAGACGAACCAAGTCAAGAGGTCTTATAGACTAGTCGTTAACCAACCAGTGCAAAGACCTGGCGTTTATACACAAGTGTATGGAGGGATGGCTCTGGTTACCTGGTGTTGTAAAACTACTTTCACTCAGTACATTTTGCAACTGACCTTATTGTGGAGTTACTGAGCAGATTGTGACAATTATATCAGTGCAACTTATGCAGGAAGCGTTGCTAAGTGTATCACATATTAAAATGGCGATGATAATATTGAAATGAGTTGAAGATAATGAAAAAGTTTTGTGGGTTCTTGCGAAAGAGTTCTTGCTACAAGGCCCATCTTTGTGACAAAAGTTTGTAATACTCATCTTTCGAATATAGAAAATATAAAAACTTTTATTGGCAAAAAAGAAAAGGTTCATGGATGGCAGACAGTAATCTTACATAAACTCAATAAAGTTTGTACATCACAATTTTTTGGTTTGACCGTTGACTTTAAACTTAGCTAGGGCTTGTAACTTGGCGATCGGAGATATGTTTCTGTGCTATGATTTCAATAAACGGTCATCACCGATCTTGGTCAGAAAATACACTACTGTATTATTTATTGTATGCACTAGCGACCCGCCCCTGCTAAGCATGGGTGTAATGGCAACATGTCTATACCTCAGTAAAATATTAATTTATTATACATATAAACTTTCCAGAATAAATGCTATAAATTATGATGAAAACCGCATCAAAATCCATTACGGAGTTGACGATCTAAGCGATCAGAAAGACATGAAAGCGAGCTAAGGGTTCAGTTTTGGCTCTCGTAAATCTTTGTAAAATTCAGAGGGCGTCAAATACAGGTGATTGTTATTACATAAAAAAAGAAAAACCTGAGCATTTCTTCTGTTTACAATTCCGTAAAGGTCCATTAAGAAAAGTGATGTTTTTGGACGATGGCCAGAAGCTCTCGTGGACTATGAATAGGATTATCATTTAAAGTATGCTGGGTTTTAAGTTTACTGCTCATATAAATATTATCTACTCACTTTAAGCGGTATAAAGCTGTATTTGGAACACTGCTACTTTTTTCTTCCATATGCTTTCGATGTCAGATTTTTTTTGTGCTTAACCTTGTTTTGTAAATCGGTATAAGAAGTTACAATATTGCATCAGCACTTATTAAACTACATCTATACTATTATAATTATTATACAACTACGGTACATAATTACTCGTAACGACACTTCAAGCTAAACATTTCCAGTTTTAGCTGACCTTGGATTGTATAGGCTTTTCTTACAAGGAGAAGTGAATCATAGAGAAATGTATAGTTTGATATGTCGTCGTGTGTACCAACACATCGTGTTGTCTGAAACCTACTCTTTCTTTCTGCATCTTGGTCACCAGTTCGATTCCTGTCTGAAGGCAGACATTTTATTAAAGATGTTTTTCTCCAAATTTTAAAGATTTCCAGTATTTATTTCAATAAAACCTTTTAGAGATTTTTTTAAACTGTCGTTATCAAGAGTTTTTCATTTCATCAGTCAGTAAGCAGGTTTTTGTGAAAGTGAGAAATTTTACACGCCATAAACAGATGGGGAACCCTAAAATTTCATGTGCGAGATGCCACAGGTGTAAACGTCTTTGGACCAAAAACGGGCACACCTGTTTCTTAAACGTTTATGTAATAAGATTTAAATGTGAACTTCAATGAATTTAAAATACGTAATATTATTATGTCAAAACGATGAAACTGTGTCACAAACGAGATCATTGCTATGTATCTTTCGATGGAAGATTTTTTTACGTTAAGGTTTTATGAAATGTCAATTGTTAATATAAATATGATGAATTGGAGGCATAATGCGAGGGCTGGTTAATAATTCCTGGAAGGACTTGGGGAAGGCCTTTGATTAGTAGTGGGCTGTCCCACTACATACACTATACATATGGTAATCAAAACAAAAAAAAATACAATATTATTAGAGCGATTTTGAAAAGTCAATCCCCGCTGCACAAATATTTGAATCGCAAGATTTTCCCTCACCGTACTGAGTTACGCGAAAAAGTACCCATACTAAAAAGAGTGAGCTCACACATTATTAAATAGCATTTCCATGACAACCAAGTCAAGTTACTACGTCATTATGTGTCAGAGGTGTCAAAACGAAACAGAAACGCGACTATCCTTTGACGCGTTAGGGCGAATCTAACGATTTAAATCTTTGCCGCTGTCATCATTTTCATGACATTATAGGTCACTACGGCCATTAAGTGCGGTCACCGCTCTTTTAAGAAATCGTAACTTCAGAGCAGTAAAACCACCTGATTGGAGCAAAACACCGATTACTTAGTGCTACGGTTTTTAGAAGACCCAAAAATAGCAATCGTCTTTTCCTAAATCCTGATGATGATGATATCAAGTCTGAAAACAGACCTAACATCTAACGTAATCCATCATTCACCTCCATCGACCACCAGATGCACCGAGGACCAGTATATCAAGTGATTTAAATCATAACGATGAATGCAGTCGACATTTACTTACAACTCGAGTGCCCGTTCACCTTGAGCAGTTAACGACACATAAGTAAAAACATTTCGATGAAGGCTGATCTGATAGATTATAATAGAGGTAATTGGAGATTTGTGGAGCAATGCGTTGTAGATTTGCTTGTGTTTTATTATTATTGTTTTGCCAATAATCAAACATGAAATACTAGTTATCTGGTAATAGGCTATAACGCCAATGTGAGGTGGATAATCAGTGTATAATGTTCCCAATTCTGGGACACAGGCCAAAACATAGGCATTGTTTTAGGGACAACAATGACGTGTTAGGTTTTTCTAATAAGAGCGTTTACGACGTACGGCATTTCATACAAACTTTTAAGTCCTTGTTTTTCGAAATGAATGAACGTTTACACCTGTGGCATTCAACTCGTACCTAAGTCGGGGCCGATAACACTGGGCCACCGACGCTCCTGTAGACCAATATGAGTTGACTGGGTGACAATCTGAATCTTGAGTTAAAATAATGCTCCCGATTTATTTATCCTATTTATTTTACCATTTCTGAACACACATCCATACTTAATATTATAAATGCGAAAGTGTGTCTGTCTGTCTGTCTGTTAACTCTTCACGCTTAAACCGCTGAACCGATTTAGATGAAATTTGGTATGGAGATAGATAGAAGTCCCGTGAAAAGATATAGGCTAGTTTTTATCCCGATATTCCCACGGGATCGACATTTATGTGGGTGAAACCGCGGGACGCTGCTAGTTACATTATATTTTCTTAGATGAAAAATATTTAATCTAAATCAAGAATAGCTTCTAAAAGTTTTTGTAAACATTACCACAAAATATTCGTACCGGTAGTTTTCTAATTGTTTAACCATCTTTTACCACGAGTCTCAATCAGCACAGAGCCGAGGTTTATCTATGGTCGTTCGTGTCGGATTATTCCACTCCTCGTCATAAAACTCACGAAACCCGAAGTCTAAGAATATTATAATGCAAAACAAAGAAAATGTCAATCTTTTAATATTTGTCTAGAAACTACAATTATTTTAGCACTTGATAGCCCATTTCTTGATGAAGGCTATAGGCTGTTTAATATCACGCCAAGACCCTTAGGAGCCAAGCAAAAACAAATAGTCTCAAAATTTCCACCTCTCTCTGTCCAGAGCGGCCAAGGAACAGATAGAAATATTTATAATTATTTTGTTATTCTGAAATCCTATCTCAAAAACTCAACCATGCTCTAAAATATTTCGCCTCTATATCCCGTCAATACGTCATCCCTTCATCCGTCATATCGTCGACTAGCACCAGGATGTGTACAGCAAAAACCCCATTGCCCACAAATTGGAAATGCATCTATCAATCATCAATCTATCTTTGAGGGATCTATTTTTGAACAACGCCAAAAACCGAGGGACTAGAGCTGTGTAACAGTTGACTATGGATAGGGTTTTATTTTTATTGAAGGCTTCAAAGAATATAGTATGTTTGTGGGTTTGTAAGCCTTGCCCAGTTATTTAATGATAGATAGAATACTCTTTAAGTACTAAGTAAAACATAAAAAATAAAAATTATAGATCTAGAAATTTTACAAGGTGTGACAGAATCTTAAACTTTTAAGGGAGAACAAGAGACAATACTGAAGGTATTCTGTGGTATACCAATAATATACAGGATTTTTTTTAACTAGTTCGAAAACTGTAACTATGAATTCAGCATATTATGATTCTAGACGCCTAGAGTAGATTGTCGTCGGTTATAAAAAAAAAAAAACAAAAAAATTGTGTTTAAGGAGAGAGATAGTGAGCCATGAGAACCCGATTTAAGTATTCTGATAATATTCTAACCACCATTAATTTTCTCATAGAACACCTCTACCTACCCGTCCGGATACATAGCTAGTGATAAGTTGAGTTTTGCTAACTCGTACCCACATTAAAGTCTAATTGAAAAGTCAGTACATAATTACGATAGATAAAAAAAAAATCTCTGTCTAATTATTACTGGGAAGGTCATTTATGAAGTTATGAGACAACGAAGAACAAAAATATGTATACTTAAGCTAAAATATTTACTCTTTTCCATGCAAAAATAAAATAACTGTGCTTCACTACAAGGAATTACTTAAAAAAATCAGCTTTCGTATGATCTTTAATTCAATTCAAGTTATTTAAAACATGTAAAACACGTCTTTAATAAATTCACTAAATATCCGTTTCGATCTAAATGAGTAAGAAAACTAAAAGTCTCCACTCATAGACAAATCCACATCTTTTGAGTCACAGAAATAAGGAAACAAATAAAACTCTCTTTTGTGGTCAAAATATCGTATGATTCACCAAAAGAAATGAGCGCCAATCATAACTTTAATGTTAACTACAACGAAATCTGAGTGAAAGTACGTTTACCAGTGATTCATGTAGGTATGAAGTGACCTTTAAAACAGGTGTATTTCCTTCCTGAATCTTGCTCTTTAGCAAACTTGTTTACTATGTAGAATTTTATGAGTCTTGAACGTGGTAAGTAGTAGAACACACATGTAACATAATATTTATTAACGTGATCGTATTTACTTTAAGGCCCCATGCAGGTAGCCCTCACATTACAGACAACATGCATCCTCTTTTTTATGAAAATAATTAAAGCTCTGAGAATAGCAATAATGGAGCCTGGGAAAAAAAATCAGACCTCTTATTTTATTATGGGCAGCTACATTGATCTCATTGAACGACTCTTTTGACAATCCAAAAGTGCCTGTGAATAGTTTAATTAAAACAAACGTTCTGTGCTTTAATTAAGGTTTAGTTTGAGTTGCCCTAGTGTCAGTAACACTTTCCCTACTCGATCAATTCTTCCAGGTGATGAACTTATTACTCATGACGATTTCGTTGAAGAAGAAATTTGGAGGTCCATAATATTAATTATAATAACAATGGCCGTACAAATTAGGGCTTGTTTTCAGTAGCTTACTATTCTCTGCTTACCCTACTAACGAAAGCAAGTAATCACCTCAATATTTTCCCAAATAAAACAGAGTAGTTAACCATTAGATTGCGGCCGGTATTACCCACGCCACGGCGAAGGCTTTCACGGCGAACCGGTACTGTTGGCGTATTGGTTCATTTCCTGCACTAAATGTCGACCCATATCCGCCTACGATACAGCATTGGTACAAGTGGTCAAATAGCATTGCATAGTCTTTTTAAAGAGTAAAAATAATTAGGTATTTGATTTTGATTGGATTTGCCAATTCTAGCCAAAGCTATTAAGTTTTGGCTAGAATTGGCAAAATTATTGAAAATCATAGATCTAATGCTCTAAAAATAGTTACAATTAGTAGTCAAGCATAGCTTTTCTTTTTGTGTCGAACATCAATCAATGTTCTCGTACGAGTCCTCTAAACACTGAGTCCAAAACCCGAAAAATTTTGTCTGTTTACCGCTATTCTTCCGACAGTTGTTTGCTGTCGGAGGCAAGGCAAATCAGGACAGCCTGCCGGATAGTTGTGAAAAGCTATGCTGGTCTATTTTGAGTCGGAAAAGGGGAGGTAAGTATTAAATAATGTTAGAAAAGCTTTGAAATCCGCCCCTAAGACGACCCACTGACCATCTGAGTCGTATAATCAGCCTATAATGTTCCCACTGCTGGGACACACGCCTCCTCGAGAGGGAAGGTGCTGTAATCTACCACGCGGCCCAGTGCGGGATGGAATAATTGACACGAAGTAAAGTGCCTGTCTGGGCTCAGACCCGTGACCTTACGAATTGTGAGTCGCGGCCATTGCACTGCTCAATTTCGATGGATTGATGACCATAAATCTGAGTCGGAAAACTATTAGGTACCTATTGCATTTTTGTCAACAAGAGATGTGAAACTCTGGGGGTCTAAAAAGGCCACTTTGGCAGAATCATAAAACAATTCTTTTCACGCAATTCATCTGTTTGACAGTTTCACACCTATATATCTCTGAAGGGTAAGGCAGAGGTGTACCTATAGCATTTATTTCCAAACAAAACTGTCATAGAGATGAAATTGCGTGATATGAATTGTTTTATGATTCTGCCAAAGTGGCCTTTTTAGTCCCCCTGATCAGTATTAAAAAAAAGATTAATAGCAATTATAAGGAACTTACCATCTACGAGTACAAAGCAGTTGAAAATACAACACATATGTACAGTCAACAAAAGAGATAAGTATGCAGGATCGTCGGATATAGTTGAAGTTTAGTAAGAAACCGATGGATGTTGTCGACTGAGATTTAATTTGATAAATGATCTGTTTGTTTTCTATTAATTGAATTAAATTTAATTCGAGAACATCCATCGGTTTCTTACTAAACTTCAACTATATCTGACGATCCTGCATACTTATCTCTTTTGTTGACTATACATTCAAAGTCTTTGTAAAGTGTCCGTGACTAAGCTTTTTGTCTGCTCGACCTTGCTTGGCTGTCCGAGCGCAAGAATGTCAGATCAAATCTGTATTATAGTCGTCTTATTGTAACTACATACTAATTATGTATTCCAGCACATAGGCAGTCAGTTTTGATTCTGTTCTAGGATTATTTTGTCATTTTCACATACAAACTCACGCCTTGTTCCAATGGGAGTTGACAGAAATTACAGAACGTCACCTGCTGCGATCCTTACATACAAATGGTCATACATGCACGAACATCACCATTAAGGCCACTATACAGGGAGACTTTTTAATCACCATCCAAATTTTTACAGTGTGTTCTACCCATGATTATAAAAAACTTTCACTATGGGACCAACTCTGAAATCTCGAAAAAAAAAATCAGTTGTTTCATACAAAAGTTCAATACGTAATTGACCAAAATGTATGAAACAGCTCATTTTTTTTTTCATGATTTCGGAGTTGGTCCCATAGTGAAAGTTGTCCGCATTCATGGGTAGAACACCCTGTAAAATTTTGAATGGTGATAAAAAAAATCTTCCTGTATGTCGGCGTTTCCACTTACATCTGCATTGTGAATACTTTTTGTTAGTTTATCATTTTTATCTCTAGATTTAGCAAGAGCTAAGCATAATCAGCCTTTAATTTTCCCACTGCTGGAACACAGGCATCTTCTACGTGAGAGAAAGAGGGCCCCAATCCATCATCATCATTATCATCAGCCTATAGCAGTCCACTGCTGGACATAGGCCTCTCCTATTACACGGCATTCAACTCGATTTTCGGCAACTCTCATCCAGCTGCTACCAGCCATCCTGCGAAGATCGTCGCTCCATCTAGCCTGAGGGCGTCCCACCTTACGTTTACCGATTCGCGGTCTCCACTCAAGAACACGTCTACACCAACGGTTATCGGTTCTACGGCTAATATAGCCGGCCTATTGCCACTTCAGCTTGCTTATTCTGTCGGTTAATAGAAATCACAAAAGTCTTCGAGTTTTTGGGTCTAGGATATGCCAGTTTCCTCACGATGTTTTCCATCACCGTGTTGGGATCGATTTTCAATATAATAATAATAATTTCCTTTATTGCGGATCACATATAAAAATATACACAATCCATAAAGAATTAGTAACAATATGTCAGTAAAACTTACAAACTAACCTGACAACAACTAATAGCTACGTGGCAAAACACATGTCGGCACATGTTGCATCCAGTGCCTAATAAAGGGACTGTTCACCTTTTCAACCAATGTCTTTAGGATGCTGTTGGAGCTTCCACGCAACCTACCCAGAATTGACGCCGCCCTTTGTCTCATAATACCATAAAACTCATCAACACGGGGTTCTGCGAACATCTGGGAAGCGCTACAGAAACGCGGAAGCCCCAGCAACATCCTATTTAAATCCATTATTATACTGAACGCGTAGGATGTTGTAGGCCCTCTGCGTATAACCTGATGCAGCTGAATACCGACTGGTATTTTACATGGAGCGACTGCCTATCTGACCTCCACAACCCAGTCACTGGGTCACCCTTTGGTAAGGCTGGATGTCTTTAAAGCTTCTGACTACCCGTAACGACTGTTAAAGATGTACAAATGACGCTTTCAGAGGCACGGAGAGCTCTTGTTAGGTGAAGATGGTCATCCATCCACGGACCAACCGCGACAAGCGTTGCTTAACCTAATCGATCGACCTCTGCAGTTGTTATTACTTAGCCACAAGCCCCTCTCTTCACCGTATTGCAAGCAATGGTGGTGAAATAAATTGCACAAAGTAAATTCGTACCTGCCTGGGTTTGAAAGCACGGCCTGGGGTGGGGAGTTGGTCTCGTCTAATACCAGGCAAAGATATGAGAAGCTCGTGACTAAGCAAAACAGTGCGAAACGATGGCTGTGTGATGATGCTGTTAGTTCGAAGACCACATCATGCGTCGGAGAGCTAGTTAAACCAACATCAACTCCGCTTTCCATGCGCAATTAATAAGCCTGAAAGTGGGACAAAACAGGATTATATCCGTATTCTAAACTATCACACTAATAATATAAAGGCAAAAGTTTGTGAGTGTGTTTATATGTATGTTACTTCTTCACGCTCAAACGGCTGGACCAATTTTGATAAAACTTTGTTTTGAGGTAGTTGACTCTCTGGATTAACATAGAATAGGTTACTTTTTGTCCCGATATTAATAAAGAGAAACGATTTGATCTTTTGTGTGTTGTTTGTTACGTTTTCACGCTAAAACGGCAGTAAGGATTTGGATGAAATTTGACACATGGGTAGACTAAGACTTGGAGAAGTACATAGGCTTTCATCCTAGATCGCAGACGAAGTCGCGGGCAACTGCTAGTTTCCAATAAAAATAATAATTTTATTGGTATTATTTCCTCGAACATAATTAATTGCATACTACGGCTTTTTATGTAACCGCAATGTCTTCGGCATTTTTAAATAGCTGGGGTCACTTTTTGTATGTGGTTATTCAACTTTTATAATAGCTACTTCTTATGTAATAAAAACCTATTAACGAAACAACCTGGGTTCAAACCTATAGGTGTGCACAGGGGCAATAAACTCTTTATTAGCTCTGTTTCAATATTTTAATTGTTTTAAATGAGACTAAAGCACTTTTTTTTGTTGTTTTTAAATCTTATCCGTGATTTTTTTTTTAGTTTCTTTTTCTGTTGAGAGAGCAGTCATGGTATCTGGTGGTCTATGGTAACTGTTGGTCTTGTACTTGTAGTACATGGGTTCGATTCCAAGCAACCACTTTACTTTGTGTAAATTATTATATTAACACTGCTATCAAAACAAAACGGTGAAGGAAAACATCGTGAGGAAACCGCAGCATGTCCTAGAACCAAACATTCGAAGATATTGTGTCATCCGCCAACCCGCACTGAGCCCGCGTGGTGGTTTATGGCCCACTCCTTCTCACAGAGAGGAGGCCTGTTTCCAGCACTGGTCGTCTTTCGGCTAAAATTATGATGACGATGATAACTTTGACCGCTTTTGTGAAAAAAAAAAACAAAATGTTGTTGTTGTTGTGTTGTTGTTGTTGTTGTTGTATGTGTGTGGGTGTGTGTTGAGTTGTACGTGTTGTGTGGTGTTGTGTTGTTGTGTGTTGTAATGTTGTTGTGGTATGTGTGTGTGTGTTGAGTTGTATTTGTTGTGTTGTGTTGTTGTGTGTTGCAATGTTGTTGTTGTGTTATTGTTTTTGTATGTGTGTTGAGTTGTATGTGTTGTGTGGTGGAATCCCACGGCCTTCACAAGGTCATCGATCCACTTTGTGGGAGGCCTTCCAACACCACTTCAGGACATTTTGGCCCCACGGCCATCTCGATGTCTCGATGTAATTGCCATTGGTACCTATATATAATTTTGAGACTGCCTGTACGTTTTTTGCCAGTTACATTAGAGGTCTAAGGAGCAAGTCAGATGTAATTTGCTTATTTTCTAGCAAAATATCCTAACTCAGCCCCTGGCCATTAGTAGCATACATGCCTCTTTTATGCAACATAACTTAGCTGAAAATATTATATTTGACTGTTGGCAATAAAAACGTAACATGATGTCAGATTGCGTCAGATTGACACTTCAATAAAATATTATAGTGATAATTTATTACTATTTTCAATTAATACATAACCGAAATGTCTAGAAAAAACCTAGCGAGTTCGAAATCTATGGTTTTTCAAGTTCAGAATCTTTTGGAGTGCCCCTTCAGAGAGTTTCGGGACAACGAGTTACAATCAGATGCATGGGGTCTGGTACGTTTACATTGTTCTTATCCATCCAAGTATTTCAGTCTAATGTATATCTAATGTTAATCTTAAATTAATTCATTCACTGACAGACAACACAGCCTAAGCCCGTGGGTCTAGAACGAAATTGTTCACTATACTTTTTTAACAAAAGCGAGCACTAGGTGTTTAGAGGATGATTTAAATGGGGAGATGAAAGCTTGTATGAATTTGTAAAATTTTTCAATCCCATTCATCGGGACTTACATAATATACACAAACATAATTCAGGAGGTAATTTTCAAAAGTGGCCAAAGAAGTCAAATCCGTTTTTTAATCACAGGTTTTCTCTGTAAATAGAAGCATTATCTTCATTTCTGTTATTGTTTAATAATCTTGAACTCCATAGTAATCTATACTTACCATCCAAAGCGTCACAACAGCGTACATCATGACGGCATACAAAAGTTCACTTTTCTCGCATAAAATGGATTTGACTGCTTATGAAAATTACCTCCTGAATTATATTTTATAAATATAATTATTTAATGTATTTATATTATGTAGGTATGTTTTGTGTGTATTATGTTATTGGTTTGGTCATATTTGTTAAGGAGATGAATGAAAGGTGACTAATATAAAATATCAAGGCAGATGTGAGGGGCAACACCGGGAGAGTACGCCCAGAACGACATAAAGGGATCTTATTGGTGATGTTCTTCAGAAAGGTCAGGTACATAGTACTAGCAACCGGCGTGCGTGTATGACAAGCGACCTTGCATAACATTCATTGCGTTATTTACGTTGTTGAGCAGACACATTTTTCGAACATATGAAGCAATGGATTAGCAATATCCTTCTAAATTATTCAGATTTTAATAGTGTTACCCAATTAGGCTACAGATGTACAAACGCCAGCACATCAACCTACCCGAAACCGTCAAATTTTCCCAATCAACTTTGAACCTTACGCTTTAGCGATAAAGTTGAAAATCTATCAAAGAAATTTGACAGATTGTAGTAGCTTGATGTGCTGGCGTCTGTACGTACAGATGACGTAGCAAGCAAAAGGAGGACGAGCAGTAGAAGCACAAGGAGTATGTATGGATCGTAGCAGATGGCGTTCTGTAGTTACCGCCTACCCTATAGGAATAAGGTATGAGTTTATGTTTGTATGTATGTGTCGCAGCCAACTGGTTAAATTAGCCGTTCAGTTAACTGCCTGGCCTTTAGAAGTAGTGCTCGCCTCGCTTCCTCTCTCGGCTCGCACGCGGTTGATCACAGTTCTAACCTAACCTAACTCACTTGGTCGGGGTGCAATGCCTTATTTACTGCGACCAATTCGGCTCGCGCGTGATTGGTTACAGACTTCCAACCTAAACTGTAATTGAATATAATTCAGGCCGTTAGTTGAACGGCCGCCGTTTAGTTGAAAGGCTAGGCGGTTAACTGAACGGCTAATTTAACCAGTTGGCTGCGACATATGCATAATTAGTGATGACGTATGACTCCGGCTATGCGAAAATATTGTATTTCTACCGGACTGCGCGAAAGCAAAAAAAGGGTTATGTATTTAAATTGTCTGTCTGTAATGTCTTGTTCATACTTTTTTTGATGTCGTTTTTGTCCCGTCTGGGTTTATGTTTTATCTTTCTTTCTTTGCAAATCAAGAGTACAGCAGCCTTCAGAACATTGTCACATACACCAAGCGTGAAGACGGCGACAAAGGAGTCTGGGCAGCGTTCTGGCGCCAGTTCCCAATCGCCGAAGGTTGGCGCCAACACATCAGGCCTGTGGGTTGACGATCAGACTCAACCGCTACCAAGGTCTGTGCGTCAGTACCTCCACGGTTGGACCAGGGCTGAGGACCTGGCAATTGATAGATGGGGTGCAGAAGTTACTATTTATGAGGTAAAGGTTACTAAATTCATCATCATCAGCCACTGATGGACATGGGCCTCTCCAATTGCACGTTATTTCAACTCGATTCTCAGCAACTCTCATCCTACTGCTACCAGCCTCCTATCCAGCAGCTAAGATCGTCCATCCTACTGCAACGATCGTCACTACTAAATTATCTTTTGATGATTGTTATCATATTCACACCCTACAGAAATTCACCGTGTTATAGCCGTGTTATACAAATGTCAAAGAATGACAGCTGTGATTTGAATATACGGGCAATTTAAGTTGGTAGACAATTTGCTTAGCAATTTATTTCGCTGACTTTACCTTTTGCTTGTAACTATGGCCTTACCGTGAGTATATTCCAAAAACTATCTAGCAATAATAAACCGGAACCCATTAACTTTGCTTCGAAATCTTCAAGGTAACTTCCATGTGTGAGAAATTGATATCATCAATCAATGTGAATAATTCATACAGAACTCTTTGGTACAAGGTCTAAGGTCAAGCTTCTCTTACCGACGTCGGTCCATAGATGGATGACCATTCATTACATACTGAGACTCTTCCCTTGCCGTTGAACCCGGTTGTCATTAGAGGATCTTTGACAGTCGTCAGGTCGTCAAAAGCCCGAAAATCATATCAACGGGTAACGTAATACCCAGTAACTGCAGGGTTGTGGAGGAAAATACTGGTATTTAGCTGCATCTAGTTAGACTGGAAGCCGACCCCTGGGAAAAAGCTAGGTAGATGATGACTTTGGTTCAAGGACCAACACTATTCCTATAGGGATCGGGGGAGCCTTTTGCGTTTTCAAGAGGCAGGTCTAGAAAGAGACGGTGGGAAATGCTGGACTCTTGCTTAAAGGATTTTTCCAAAATTGCAGAAGACCGGGAAAAGTGGAAAGAGACCTTTGACCTGCTAATATATACGTGTCACAGTGTTTGTAACAAAACTCTTCCAAAACGGCTTGACCGATTCTTATGAAATTTTTGTGTATTTTCAGTAGGTCTCAGAATAGGACGTAAACTTGTTTTTTTTTTCAAAAACAACGTTTACGGAGTCAGTTAGTACTATGTTTTTTTTTTATCTTAACTAATAACCAAAACATATTTTTAAACATGTTTGTTTGTAATGAATAAACTCAAAAAATACTTCACCGATTTAAAAAAATATTTTACTTAAAAAAAACTAAGTTATCAGCGAATAACATGGGCTGTATATTTTTTTAGTATATTGAGGTGTCTTACGACTTTCACGCGAACGGAGTTGCGGGCAGAAGCTAGTGTTTTATATTTGAATAAATGAAATTAAAATTACAATTAATAGAACAGAATAATACTAAGTCACTTTTATAGCATCCACGGATTTAGATATAGCAAAATTTCTGTTGTGAAAGAAACAACACTACAAACTGTTCCTTAAACTAAAGCCACTAAAATCGTTAATAAAATAACAGGAGAATGACCCAGCCAAGATGGCGATAGCAGACACGCAGCTGTGTCATGCTCAAGTGCTGTTCAGATCGTCATTCTGCAGGAAGGTTCTGTCTGCATGTTTTGTGCTGGAGAGAGCTGGAGAATTATCCGTAAGTACATCTTCTTGAAGAGGGATTCTTGGAACTTTGACAGTCGTTACGGGATGTCAGAAGCCCGAAAGTGAACCGGTCTTATCGATACCCAGTCACTGGGTTGTGGAGGTCAGATAGGCAGTCGCTCCATGCCAAATACTGGTATTCTTCTGCATCCAGTTAGACTAGAAGCCGACCCCAATATAGTTGAGAAAAGTCTAGGCGGATGAATGTCTTTTTTTATTAGATAGGAGAGTAAGACTCTTGACTTATTCCACAAAAAAAGGAAGGTTCCTTTTTGAACCTTAAATCAATAAGATTTTGTTATTAAGAATGTTTATGTTTGTCGTTCTTGCAGGTGGAACATCAATGGGAATCATTTACGTGTGTCCTAGCACCTGAGGGTTGGCGGGCAAAGTACCATATATACTCCCCGGGCCTCAAACCAGGGGGAGGGCCGCAGCATAAACCTACATTGTCAAAAAATGGTAAGATTTTAAGCTCAATTCACATAATTCCATGTCGGGACCTTTCAAGGAGTCGTCAGAGCTTGTTGGATGAAGAGTTAGAGAGAAAGTCCAAAAAAAAGTATGAATATGAATGAATAGGGAGTGAATGATAGTGTGAGGGTTGACAGGGGAGCGTGGAAGAAGAAAACGTGTTGTGTTGAACCCAAGAAATATTGAAAATGGCAGGAAAATTACGAGACCTTAATAGACCTTCAGTTATGCATATTATGTGTCGGTATTTGACGCAAAATAAAACAACACATTTCTGCTTCTAATAAAATCAACTTTCTTGTATGGTTTATACAATTGTGGCATCTACACCGCCATATCCAAACTACGCATCATACTGACGTCACGCAAAATCCTGCATCGCGCAAGCAGAGTTTACCGCGCGATTAGCATATTATATACAACGTTCCGACATCAATTGTAGGGCAGATGCCCACCAGACACGACACCCCTCTGGTCGGATGATCCTCCCTTTTATCTGGAGGATGAGTGAACGTTAGAACCTGTTCCTCATGCCTCTATACTGGTGACCCCGAACGTAGACATTGGCGCAACCTTCGAACAGCTAGTTCAGCGTGACGTCATGGCGAGTTACGCTGCCAGCTAACACCCACGTTTAAATGTGTATCCTAACAACCTGCCACAAACAAAACAAACCCTGCAAAATAACAAGCAAACTTGTCCATTTGTAGGTAAATCATCATCATGCTTAGCAATGAGAAAGGGTTTCGTTGGAAAAGTGTTTCCTATTCGCTGAATATGGTATTGTTTGAAAGTAGGAAACGATTATATCGGACTGTGCTTGAAATGTCGTTTGAAACACTCGCTAGTCATCGGAAGGAAAAGATCTATATTATTTGCCTCTGATCTGACTAATTGAAAAAAAAACAGTCTTCGAAAACTTTACAACGCAGATTTTATAAAGATATTTTGGATTGTCTTTACCTTCCTCTTCGATTTTGGGAATTTATTATCAGATGTTTTTGCCTTTCTTTGTTCAAATCATTAAAAAGGCCTTGACCTTATTGTGGGTTAAAATGGCTGAGAAGGAAAGTTAGAAGCTGATAAGCTTGTTTGATTTTCAATTATTTTATTTATTGAAATGGCAGTTCAGCGACGTCATCATTATCTGCCTAGCCTTTTCCCAAATATGTTGGGGTCGGTTTCCAGTCTAACCGGATGCAGCTGAATACCAGTATTTTACATGGAGCGACTGCCTATCTGACCTCCACAACCAAGTTACTGGGTAATACGATACCCCTTGGTAAGACTGGTTGTCAGACTTTCGGGCAGTTCAGCGACGTACAATAACAAAAATCATATACGCTGCATATACATGGAGCTGGAGACTTGGGGAGGTTATCGCGCCACTTCTTCAGAGTTAAAGCACTAGGGAGTGATGAGTGGGGGCCAAGGGGGGGGGGGCGTCTTTGTGGACTGTCTTATGTCATTTTGACAGCCTGATTTGACTAAATTAATTTTGTTTTTGACACACAGTTTTTGGTATAGAAGAAAAGGATGTATTGCGTCGATATCAACTTAAACAGGTAAATTCGCACATAAAGATAATGACGATGTTTGGAATATGATTTTTCAACCGGTTTTAACCAGATTAAAATCCATATCCATACTACACTAATGTTATAAATTCGAAAGTGTGTCTGTCTGTTACCTCTTCACACTTAAGCCGCTGAACCGATTTAGATGGTAATATTAAAGAAGTATGTAATAATTTGGTATAGAGATAGTTTGAGTCCCGGGAAAGGACATAAGATAGTTTTTATTCCGATATTCCCACGGGATCAAAACTTATGCGGAGAAACCGCGGGGCGCAGCTGTAATGATGAGTAATTTGGTGTATTACTTAAAATTAAAGGATCTTGATTCATCATGATTCAACAATAATATTCATTGATTCATCAAAGAATTTCCTGTAATGCACTTTTTTCTTCTTTTGTTACTTTGAAGTAACATATACATAACATAACGCCTATTTTCCCTGAAGGGTTAGGCAGAGGTGTACCTAATAGTACAAACACATTCGTCCATTATGTTCAAGTCCCATGTACCTAATAGGGGATGAGCCTATTGACATCAACCGTGCGTAAGTACATGCTCCGGGCTGCTACTGAGAAATTCCTGATTTCAAACCTGTCAACACTTTGAACGACCTGGAAGTCGAACTTTTGAACCAATGCTTGACAGAAGCGCTTGCGCTGCTTAGTATGAAAAAAAGGAGTGAATAACAGAGTGGCCACTGGTAGGGGAGAATGAATGAAAATACGTGTTGCGCCGTCCTTATGTAACATGTAACATGTTATGTCGGATTAACACGTTTTTTTTTCGCCAACATCAGCCCATGGATAAGGGCAGAAAGGAGAAGAGTACGAGTAGAGCACATTGTTACTTTGTTTTTTTTTTGTTGTTGATTGTCTTGTTTGCCGCAAATAAACGTAGTTTCTTTATTTTTTTCTTTAAAGTAGAATTAGCAGGCTTGTGACCACGAGATCAACGCAGCAGCTACTTTAGAGTAATAGCTCGTAATACCCGCAGGATGCTACCTAGTTCGACTTTTCTACCTGGGAGCTTGGCGTTGCGTGTGGGTGAATGACCAGGTCCCTGTAGATACTTCAGGAGCACCACTGCTACCATTCTCGCCCCTCCTGACCCACCCACCTGCCAAGCCTGGTTCGACCAGGATACCGCCAGCTGTGACTGCCGGTGTCATTTATCTGTGGCCTTTACTGATGACTAAGGTAAACTGGTTTTTTGTATGAAATTGTAAAAGGTTTAGTCTGTGACTAAAGAAACGCTAGTGTGCATCATAAAGCATATCGTAATCAGCCTATATCCTTCTTACTTCTGGGACAAAGGCCTCCTCTCGGTGAGAGAGAGAGGGCAGTAATCAAACATGCGGGCCCAGTGCGGGTTGGTAAATGTCACATGTCTTCGATTTTTGAGTTCTAGGACATGCCGGTTTCCTCACGATGTTTTTCTTCACCGTTTTGAGAGCAGTGGTGATGAAATAATTTACACAAAGTAAAGCATCTGTCTGGGTTCGAACCTACCAGTCAAGTCGCGGCCATTACCACTGGGCCGCCACTGCTCTATATTAAAGTCAAAACATTTATTTCTAATAGGCACATAAAAGGCACTTTTGAACGTCAAAAATTACAATTAAATAGAATTGATTCTAGTCGCCCCTTCCAAAAGGTAGTGTTCGTATGGTGGAAGAATGGGCAAGAAATTCCACCGTTACTCTTTTAAAATGTTCTACAAGCTTTTGTATATATTCATTATATAATTATATGTGAAGACGATGCATCTAGAATAAAATTAGTCTACCACAAAAAGTAAAAAGAATTAAAAATGAAGCAATGACAGGTAAATCAAATGTGATAGGTACATGGTGCTCACATATTTACAAATATTGTAAAAGTAAATGATTTTCCTAGAATTTTAACAAGTGTGTGAGTTACTGTAGTCACAGAATGTAAAAATCAATGTCGTAAAATATAAACTTATTATATAAATTAGCAACCAGTTTGATTTTGTCTAGACTCTAGATTGTCCTATGGAGCAGGACCAGCATGTTTCCAAACATATCTCTCCTGATAACCCTCATCGTTACAATCATTAAATTGTTTTGGCAACTCGTTTAATGAGTAATGCAGGCCTAAAAATACCACATTGGCAGAATCATAAAACAATTCATATCACGCAATTTCATCTGTATGACAGTTTTGTATGGAGATTCGTAAAATGCTATAGGTACACCTCTGCCTAACCCTTCAGGGATATATAGGTGTGAAACTGTCAAACAGATAATTGCGTGATATGAATTGTTTTATGATTGCCCCCAGTTGGCTGACAGAATATTCAGTATGGCAGGAACCTTACCTTGTATCTACTGTCCATTGTATTAATTACTTTAATTGGCTTAGAATACCTAATTACCTATACGTACATAGTGGCTTATTCTTTACGAAAACATTGTAAAAGATAAGCAAATATTTCAGTTATTTTATTGAATCAACAAACAAAATTATAACGTTTCTAACACAAAGAGAGCCAGTAATAAGAGTTATCGTTACTTTAATAATATAATAATATTATATTATAAATATTTTGTTGTTTTGAAAGCTGAAAGGTGTAATTTTTTGCTTAGTAGTATTGTTTTATAGCTGTCTTTTCAGATTTGTGTTTTTGAAACTACTTTTCTTTTTAAAACAATGCTTTAGCAACCGCTTTTAGAGTCTGCTTGAATTATTTGCTGTAAATTCCACTCATCTATCTGCATAACCTGCAATAGGTACACGAAGGGAAATTTATTGTTTGTTAAGCACATTGACACCCTACGTTAATTTGCTGTGTTGTTAGCCATTTCATACAACAATCAAAGAATTACAGTTAAAACAATTTATTTTCCTGAATTTACAAGGTAGGTCAAATCAGTTAGCTCCTAAAACCTCAGTCGTGTGGAAAGTCAATAATAACTTATCATCATTCATTTCAGCCGAACAACGACGTTGTTCGACCCGTTCTGTGTTTCTCTCTTCACCGTTATAACACCTACATAAATAAGATTGCAAACATTTTAACTCATTCCTCGCTCATCTCTCAACGAGACCCAGCCCAGTAATCGCTGTTTCCTTGCGAAATAAATTGGAGATTTATACCCGTTTACCACAACCGTTGGCAAAGTAATCGAGCTCTGTGGTTCTGCAGAATTCCTAATGAGAAATTGTTCAGATGGCGACAGCACGGCTAAATTACTTGATGCTTGTAAATTGGGTTATTTTCCTAGTGGCACAACAAATTATGTAAAATTGAGAAGCTTGTTTCTGTCTGAAATATTGGATAATTTTTGCTAGTTGATGGTTGTGGTGGCTTAAAGTAGGCCGTGGCTATTTATTTTTGTTGTTGGTGTATCTGAATAGTATTGTTATGAATTATTGCAATTTGACCAGTAGCACGTAATCTAGAAAAAAAAAGGAACTGTTGCATTTACCTAAAATCACAAAACATTCTGAATTTTCGCGTCCGGTTGCACAATAATTTGACAGTCAACAATCACACTGAAACTGATCGAACCACTACCTGATAGAAGCCTCATTATCCATTTCCTACTCACTCATAATACAACAATCTTTCCAAAACTGTCCTAACCAAACTACCGAATAAAACAATAAACATTCGTGGCACGGGAGCAACTAATTGCTAACCAAATCGAAACAGGCGCTCCTGAAGCTTGCAGCCCCTGACATGAATTCTGATGAAGACACGGAGGATGTCGAAGATGAACCGTTGGAGGAGTTTGATATCCTTCATGCCTTAACTGGAAGTATGAACATACGCTATCCAGCATCCGATTGTGAGTAAATAGACGGATTTAAATGAAATATCAAAAAACTTAGGAACGTTGGTAGTGCTCAAGTTGCTGTGTGAAAATATCTTTTGCACGCAATAGAAAAATGTTGTAATACGTTCTAATTGAAAGATTTATTAGCTACCTAGATAGGATGGCAATTATTGGGATATATCGTAACTCCTTCGATCCCATTTTTTTTTCTTTTTTATTGATTTTTAGTAATACCTATTTATGGGTATAAAACCAAATTAAATCATCTTAGGGTTATTTTACATGACTTTTCAATTATAACCAACAGTATCATTAGCATGATTGCCAGTCGCCTGGACTGTGTTTATGTGGCGAGCGACTTATGTGGGTCGCTGCTGTGCAGTTAGGTACTCATGGGTTGTTGCAGCGATGATCCACCGTTATTTGTTGTGTTGCTTGTGTATTCAGTGCTTACTAACATAGTCATAAGTTTTACTAACAGCTTTTGAGTCTTGGATACTCGAATAAAGATAAATTCTAATTATTTTCCTTTGGAAAAATACTTCCTTAGGACCACACTTTTATCTCCATTCTATCAAACTAGCTGGAAAATGGCTAAAACCGTCTCAATAAAAACTTTTAACAGGTTCCGATGAAATGTGGGAGCGTATAATCACTGAAGTGCCGGTCTTTTCTTGGGATGATGAAGAGGATGCCGGTACCGTCAAAACGAAAAGCACCAAGAAGCCAACAGCTAAGGAACTAGCAGCTGTTGTTAAAGTAAGCAATGAATTACACTTTAATTCCAAAAGAATTTGAACTTTATCATGTATGGCATTGAGACGAATTGACATTGTTTTAATGTATTCTGCTAATATTATAGAACAGATGAAGAAATAGATACCATAGGTACTATATTGGTCCTGCCGGGGCAGCGGGATTGTCCGAAAGGGTTACCGCTACCCCGGAATATAAAGGGCTAAGGAAGGAATACGGATGGGTTTTAGTCAGTAAGAGTCTGACACTCCCTTCCGCTCCAACCAGAGCGGGAGGGGTCATTTGATGATTTCCCATCCTTAAAAAAAAAGGTACTATATTGGTGTACACGCAGGAATATTTACTTACCTCGAATCGATAAGCATTATTTTGCTGGATGGAACATAGAATCGGTCAAAGCGGCGTTGCTTGGTCCCGAGGCCTATATCCAGCAGAGACGTTTTTCGGCTGAAAAAAATATGACAGTCCTAAGCATTTTTGCTGAACTGGACCTAGTTGACGCAGCCGTGAAGCACATATTCCTGTTAATTTTTTACAACCCACTTTACACTTTTTATTGGATTATTATTTTTAGAACGTTAATTGGACAAACAGACGATTTGACGAACTATAGCTTTGACCAATATCAAATTTGACGAATTGCCGATTTGACGAATATCAGACTTGACCAATGTCGTTCAACCCATTGTGTCCTATACCCGCACTTAAGTCACGCTTTTCTTTGAGTTAAGTAGTCCATTTTTACACAGAAAATCGTGACTTAAGTGCGGGTTTTGGCCACACTTGCTATAAACTAGTATACGATACGTGTGACTTAATAGTATTAATGGACAATAATGGACTACCTAAGGGGCTGTCTCCACGAGCGAGAGAATCGCGGCGATAGTCTCGCCGTGCCCTACAATTTTCGCCACGATGATATCGCCGTGTGGAGACACGTTCTAAGAGAGTGTATAGAAGGACGTGGCACGACGATAATATCGCCGCGATTCTTTCGCTCGTGGAGACAGCCCCTTAGTCACGCGTATCTTAATGTAGGTATTAATTCTTTCTTTATTAGCTAGACTGTTATAATTTCTAAGCTGTCTCAGCCGCTATCATATAGTACCTACTGCTGTTTTAGTAATATTTTCATATGGTCGGTTTCAGCATCACACCGCTATGACGTGTGCCATCCTTAGAGATTCAAAGGAATTTCCACCATATCACCTGCCTGGAATAACGCCAGGACATGAAATGAGTCTAATCATCACGATGGCTAGAGACGTTCCTCTGAAGAAGCCGTTACCAGAACCAGGTTTATATAAACATAACAGTTGACACAGTAATACGATTTAGGTTTTGCGCTTCGGGGATCTTGGCCTTCGCGAATATAATTGCGGCGCAATAATGATATCGAACATGAAGCTGTTCCAGTTTTTTTTTATAAACACATAGTTGTTCGGGGAAGTTGTTCTTCTTGTTTGGGAAAACTAAATAAATGTTTTCAAAACAATAAATTTCTCAAAAGATGAAGTGGCCTCCAAAAGTTAGTAGACATTTTTCCACGTCTTCAGCTGTGATTCCATAATTATTATGATTTAAAATTAAAGAAATGATCACGTCATCCAGAGGGATTAGTTGATTATTTTTTATGATAAGTCATATTATGCTAGGTTGAATAGTCAGTAAAAACGTTAAAGTGTACAATTCCGAAGTAGGAGATCCGCAGGAGAACCAAGGTAACCGATATAGCCCGAAGAATTGCTAAACTTAAGTGGCAGTGGGCAGGGCACATTGCTCGCACAACAGATGACCGATGGGGCCGAAAGGTTCTGGAGTGGCGACCGTGAACCGGAAGACGTAGCGTTGGAAGGGCTCCCACAAGGTGGACCGACGACCTTGTGAAGGTAGCAGGCAATCGTTCTATGCGAGAAGCACAGAACTGGTCGAAGTGGAGGTGCTTTGGGGAGGCCTTGTCCAGCAGTGGACGTCTTTCGGCTGAAATGATGATGAGTGTACAGTTCAAACAGCTGGTGGGGAAATTACAACTAACTTTTTGAGGCCATTGTGTATCATCATCATCGATTAGCCATATTGAAATGTTTTCTTTTGTCCGGCGCATCATAGCTAATGCTTTGACTCGTTATCCATTTATCCGTTTACGCCTGAAAATATTACAGACACACCTACAGACGCACTTTCGCATTTGTATTACCTATAAAGTGTGGTCGAAGTTTGTGCCAATAAGAGACAAAAACTTGGCATTTTCGGAGCTAATCGAAACAGATTCCAAAAGTAGATGCAGACACGACTAAAGGCTGTGTTAACCTTGTCCAGAGGTGGCTTTGTGGAAGTACTACCGGTGGGTAGACTGGGCCAGGGCGCATGGCCTTTATGCAGCCTACGAGTGTTCCCGTGACAAGTATCTCAAAGTAAATGGCCTGTTGAAGAGTTCCTACGCTCCTCATCTGTTGGATGTGCAGAGCACGGAGTCGGTAAGCTATTTCGTGCCATTTATATGTCCTTATCCCCATTAGTTTTGGGTCAGCGCAGGATTACTTCTTCTTCAGAGACGTGGTGGAAATCGATAAAACATGATACAACAAAATAAAAAGTGGTTTCCTAAACTTTTTCAAGTACTTAACTATGATCGCGGGTTATGTAGTTATTTGAAATGATGGGTTTAGAAAATCCGATTTTTTTTTGTTTTATCGCGTTACCTATCACTTCTGTTAAGTTTCGCTAGCCGACTTAATTTGACCCAGTGTTAGTCGACATCTCAATAGTCTTCTGTTTTCTACCCATATATTATCTGTTACACAACCCATCGATTGTCTTTGATCTTCCTCTACTCATAAAACCACATTACGAAAAACCTTATGACGGCGACGTTCCCCATTCCTTTACATCATCCAGCCGGTTTTAACATTCAAAAACGGATCATTTTTCATACCAATAGTGAGTTTTTGTAATGCTCAACTGTTCTTTAGTAAAGACAAATAAACGCTGATATATGATGAGAAGGATTTTTTTAAGGTAGCTTTGAGTATTATACCCGAAGCTACCTTCAAGAAAAGCGAGTATAAGTTTTAGTCTCTGGTATTAAAAACATACATCATAACTTCACGTCTGTAATCCCCGGAGACTTAGCCAGAGGCGTACTTACTTAAATTTAGTAGACCCACATTTCCCTAGTTATGTTTAAAGGCTCCACACACAGCAGGCGGCACAGCCGGCGGGTTTTTGCCGCGCGGGTATGCCGTCGGCATAAACAGGCCGCGGCACTTGCCGCTGGCGGCCGCAGAGCAACATTTCAGTTGTGACAGCCGGGTAGCTACTGCTAGTAGTAATGCCTGGAGCGAACTAACGCCGGCTCCCCGCGCAACCTGCCGGCTTACTCCGGCGGCCATGCTAGTGGCTCGTTTGTACGGCAAGCCCGGGCTCAAATACCCGCCGTGAAAGTCGCCGGACGGCACAAATTCAGACTCCGGCTCCTACTGAAATTAGAGAAAATTCATTATAGAAAAACCCAAGTACACTGTGCCCGACCTGGGAATCGAACCTCATGTTCAAAAGTAGCGCTTGCCCACTAGACCAACGAGGCATTAAAAAGTATTTCAATAATTCTACAGGGTACAGGAATATCTATTATGAACTTTGTTCCAAAGCAGACAAGGTAGAAAGTTACATAAAGTTTTGATCTTTTGCATAATTATAAATTGATTTCTAACTATGAACCTTGTTCTATTACAGATTACAATGGGATTTATAGAAGAACATGTTAAGAGTACACAGGTTAGTATGAAAGTATTTTTTTTTTATTAACTATACATCTTTTCACGGCGCTGTCGCCGCCGCCGTATGCGTCGTCTTTCTAGTTTGCCGTCTCATATACAAGCACACACGATTATTGAACGATGCAGTTAGCGTGCCGTACCATAAAGAAACCGTGTCGTGTATAACGTGCCTTAAGCCACACACGAAACAGACGACGCTACGACTGACCAGTGCAGGCTGCTCTAGAAATAAGTCCCTCGTAAATTACCAGTTCTTTTTAACCTTACCAGAACGAAAAAGATGATGACGACATACCAAAGAAAAAGAAAAAGGAAGTGACGAAGTCGCAAATTCAACAAGCATTAGTTAATACGCAGCAAATGAAGGCCGAACTCCGGGAATGGATACAATTTGCGACGGTATTGGTTTTTTTTTCATTTTGTTTTTCTTCACGCATTTGATCTCTATGCGATATCACGGCAGACCAAGTTGAAGACGAAGGGGCGAGCTTGACGCCTATTGAAAGGACTGACCCCAAATTGGAGGACATAAGTGTGCAGAAAGCCGAAAGGGATGTCTTTACCCTGCTGTGGGACAGTACAGGCTAGATAGATTTTTACTTATTTTATTTTATTCTATTATATAAATAAAGAAGAATATTTGACCCAGGACAAGTAAGGGACACAATCACATAAAAAAAAACTTTGAATAGTATTTTATAGGCCTGTTTAATTTAGGCTGCCTACAGATTTGTTCGATTTACGACGATCGACACAATGTGATCACACAAAATAGCGTAGATGTGTAAGCAACAGATGATCGACATCGTATTTTTGTCGATCGCCACTGTGCATTGTTTTTGTCGATTGATAAATGAAACTCAAACTCAAAGCATTGAAATAAATTTTCAATTAAACCATTTACAGGCACCTTTGAATAATTGTCAAAATTAAATAATCGGTCAGTTAGTCAAAAAGTTGAAGCTAGTTGCCCATTCCTAAACGTAGATCTCTATGGAGAAGAACGGGCAAGCAAACTCCAAGGACACTCTTTTAAATCAAGATATTACAAAATCCTGGGTACATTATTCTTGTTGCGTCTATAAAATAAGCCCTCAGTCTCAATCGACGTTCACGAACATGACGCGTGGATCAGCACCATCCAGCTCAACCATTTTGTAGGGAACCGAATGATCCAACACACGCGCCACCATCAGTGAGACATTTAAGTGAGCATGACACATTCTCTTTCAAGTCAACATCCAAATATCATATTAAACGGATCCATGTTCTTAAGGCGGATACAGACATTGCGAGGCATGCGCAGCACACATGCGCTCATCGCATGATTCGCGATGATTCATATTCGTGATGAGCCATGTGGAAGAAAAGCTAAAAAAAAAATATCCTGAGCAACATCGATGTTATCGCTAATGAGACCGCGGGAAGTGTCCAGTGTGTAATCAGTATTATGTTTTTTGTTCCTGTTTGTTTCATTGTTAATAATTTTCCAAACTGTCATTTTATTGTCCGCTGATTTAACCGTGTTGCTAATTAAGAGAAGCAACAATAACGATCGTCAAAAACCAAACAAATTTGTTGGCACCTTTTGGCATCGTACTTTGTCATTTCCCTTTTAGTTCAGTCATTATCATAAAATTGGTGATTATATTGATTTCAAAATCAATAGGTAAGCGCCATTTTTCCAATATGGCGGCGCGAGCGGCAATGATTTGATACGGTAGCAAAGTGTAAATTGGAAAATAGTAAGTCGAAATCAATAATATTAAGTACCAATTTTCAAAAACTTTGAAAAACTTTCCAGGTAACACCCTTTTTGAGCACCAAATGACTGTAGGTACTATTTCAGAACGAGAACAGATATCTATGGAATTTTATTTAACACATCGAAACCTATAGTTATTTTCTGTTTTTCAGTTTTTTACCCTTCTCGACCGCCTCCAAGTGGTATATCACCCATCCCTGTTCAACTTCATATCAGCCGGCAGTAACCCACCGATAAGGATCACAAAGTCAGCAAACGCGAAAGTGACAGACGTTGTGGCTCCGAAATACGGTCCCTTATACTTGCAACTTGACGGACCAGAAATAAATAAACTAAGGATTTCCTTCACCACGTTGCACCCAAGAGTTCTCTTCAATAGTGGTTCTCCTGTAGACGAGTATATAGAGCCTGGTCATTTAGTTCTGGAGAGATTTGAATGGTTCAAAGATACAGTTACACCAGTACAAAAGGCGTTTTTAACGACAAGAGGGTATGACTCACTTGAAATCGATTTGGAACCGGGGAGACACTTTTTTAGGTGAGGTGTTGAATTCGATACTTTGTATCCATTGTTATAAATTATGGAACTGCCCCGTTGGTCTCATGTTCGCAGGCAGGACAGCTGAGCGTGGGGTCCTGGGTCCGATACCCGAGTCGAGCAAAGTGTTATTCCATTAGGTATTTCCTAATACCAGCCCTGGGTTTTAGGAGAATGGCAGTGTGATACCCCTGTGCTTCGGAAAGCAGGTAAAAGCCGTTGGTCCTGCGCCTGATCTCTCTTCGGTCGTGTTGTATTGCCTTCTCATCGGACTATGACAGTGAGGAAAAAGGACACAACATACACCTTTGTTCACTATAATATCTCCCGTGCTGAAGGCTAGTCTCCGTTGAGATTGGCGGCTATGGCTGATATTACACAGTCTGGAGGACTATAATATAAATTATGGAATTAAAAAAGTGTAAAACTTGGTGGATTGAAATATATTTGTAGAACACAAGAAAACTCTTCTAATAAAGACGATATTGAAAGTTTGATTAAAGCCCTGTTGTCTTTGGCTATAATGAACTCTTAATAATATTGTATAATATAGGTATTTACTTCATTTTCACAGGATCTGGACTCATTATAGAATTAACTGGCACCTGATGCTGGTTAGCGAGTCCTCACTACTGCTCAGCACAAGAGACGTCATACAGGGTGCAGCTGTTCACGAATGCCCCTGGTCATCAAGGTTCCTGCTAAACCTTGGAACAGCTTTTTCCAATTGGATTAAAATTAGCCGAGCCAACAGCCAAACCACGATTTTAGCTGATAGAGAGTTTTTCAGGTATCCAACTGCTTTAAAATATATCGGCCGTTGGTCGCTTTTCAGGCTAACAAGACAAGCATAAAATTCTTGGATCTTCTGGATCCTCGACCAGACGGGTGTTGTTTCTAGTGGGCTACTGTCCGACGATTGATGTCGGGATATTGTATATATGCTAGTTGCGTGGCAAGCTCTGCTCTATCGCGCTCGCACACGGCAAACTTTTTGTAGATCCTATTATCGGTCACATTCATTCACCCTATTATGTTATTTAGACCAACTTTTTGTAGGACATGTGCGTTGCACTATTGCCATCAGTACTGATAAGTATGCGGATATCGTGGAGGGCGAAGGCCTAGGATGCTGGTAACATGGACTAATAATACTGCTGGTAGTAGCACACTGACGTTTATTTCTTTAAGTCAAGATGACAAAACAAAAACCATAGATCAAACATAAACTATACAACATTCCTTCCCCTAGCTTGACAAAATAAACATAAATCAAAAACGTTAGTAAAAACGCTTATAATCTACTCTAGGCACAGCTCGCAATACTTTTCCATCAACCGTTTGTCTTGATTCTACAGGAGTATCACCATGAGTCGCATCTGTTGCATCATAGAATACTTCGTCTTCTCTATTTCCCTCCCCTCCAGTGTCCGACGTACTACCATTCCCTGGAGGTGCCGGGTTCGGTTCCGACCGTTCCGATGTTCCTCGTAGATCTTCTAAATCAATTGGACATTCACTCGGCTCGTGAACATTTCTTGCTGTGCCGTGGAATGCCAATAATTGATTCTTGTGTTTTTTTACCTTTAACAAAGTATTGCAATCCTGGACAATATAAACTACTTTTCCTATTTTTCTAATTATTACACCTCTATTCCAAGTCCCTTGTTTATTAGTACTGTTTTTTTTATACAAGACATTGTCTCCTTGTTTAAAGTATTTAATACTTTTGTCACTTTTCCCTTTAGACTGCAAACACTGTTTGTTTTCGACGTTTTGGGTGAGAGTGATAGACGCCGGTGTAATTAAATCTAATCGTGATCTCAGTTTATGACCGAATACCAACTGGGCAGGTGAACAGCCCGTTGCAGAATTTATGGAATTTCTATAATCAAATAGATATTTAAGTAAGTTATTGTTTAATCCCGTAACATTACTACTACTTAACATACAAGATTTGATTCCCTTTTTAACCACCTTCACGTAACTTTCCGCCTGCCCGTTACTAGCGGGATGATAAGCCGGCGACGTCACATGCGAAATACCATTTGAAACACAAAACGTCCTAAATTCTGAAGAAGTAAACTGTGTGCCATTGTCACTGACTATAGTATGCGGTAAGCCAAATCGTGCCATGTATTCATAAATTTTATTAATCACCGATAAGGATGACGTACTTGTTCCCATATCGTAAGCTTCTACCCACTTCGAGTACGCATCCACAATCACCAAATAGGAACGGTTATGTATGGGGCCGAGAAAATCTATGTGAATACGATAGAAAGCTTGCGGTGGATGTGGCCACAGCGCTGGCGGCGCTCGCGCTGGTAGCTGTCTCAACTGTAAACAGACCTTGCAATCCGCAATCATTTTCTCTACAGCGTTATCAATTCCTGGAAACCAAAATCTGCTGCGCGCTTCCGCTTTCGTTTTCACAACACCCAAATGTGACTTATGTAGCTCTAATACTAACTTTGTCCGAAGTGTCTCTGGAATAACAACCTTGTGCCCTCGCATAATACAACCGCCTTCATACGACAACTGATTTTGACATAAAAAGTAAGGCTTAATTAATATATCTGATAGTCGCTTAGGCCAGCCTTTAACAATATATGATAGAACTTTATTTAATACTGGATCTTTCTGAGTTTCATAACGAATTTCGCTAAGTGTAACGGGTAAACTGCCATCAGTAACAAAATTAACATAAGACGCGCGATCTTCTACAGGGACTAAACTATCGTCGGCCCTGTAGCCACATCCTCCGCTAGCCGTCGTTGACTCACTGTCAGGCAGACTGGCGCGCGATAAAAAATCTGCGCTGTTGTCAGTACTGCGTATGTATTCGATAGTGTAATTGTAACCACTCAGAAACATCGCGTAACGCTGCAACCTATTTGCCGAGACCTCAGGAATACCCCTATATGGACCAAAGATAGATAAAAGGGGCTTGTGGTCGGTACGGAGCACAAACGGAACTGATTTTCCATATAAGTACTGGTGAAAACGACGCACTCCGAAAATAATAGCTGTGGCCTCTTTTTGTAGCTGAGAATACCGCTTCTCTGCTGCATTCAGTGTACGTGAAGCGAACGATACAGGGCGCTCCACCCTGTCTGACCCTATCTGTGACAAGATAGCTCCTAAGCCACTGGGCGAAGCGTCCACCGTCAAAATTATTTGAGCATTTTGATCAAAATGAGCAAGAACCTGATTTGAGGCTAAACATTCCTTAATTGCTTTGAATGCATTATCATGTATCTCCTCCCATTTCCACTTATTGCCCTTTTGCAACAATGAATAGAGCGGGCTCAAAATTGATGATGCGTTAGGGACAAACTTCCTATAATAATTGACTAATCCCAAAAACGATTGTAACTTATTCACATTTGTTGGTGTAGGTGCCTGGACTATAGCTTTGACCTTTTCATTTGATTTCCTTAAACCATTCTTATCTATAGTATAACCTAAATATTCTATTTGGTTCTCGAAGAACACGCACTTATCTTTACGAAGTGTTAATCCTGCGTCTTGTAGTCGTTGCAAAACCGCACATAATCTCACTAAGTGTTGCTCTTTAGTTGCCCCTGTAATACAGATGTCGTCGAGAAAACACATAACACCGTCCAATCCCGACAGTAAACACTCCATTGCCCGCTGAAAAATAGCAGGAGCACTAGCAAGACCAAAAACTAATCTTGTATAAACAAATAAACCGCGGTGAGTATTGATACAAGTTATGTTCTGAGACGTCTCATCTAACACAAATTGTGAGTAAGCTTGCGTTAAATCCAACTTACTGAACTGTTGACCCCCGTGTAATTTTGTAAAAAGTTCTTGAGCAGTCGGTAACGGATACTGTTCGACGATCAGCTGTTTGTTTACGGTTACAGAATAATCCACACACAACCTGATTGAACCATCGCGCTTTAATATAGGGACAATTGGTGAGGCGTATTCTGAAAATTGAATCGGTTTTAACACACCTATACGTACCAAACGATCAATCTCACCGTTTATTTGATCTCTAAGTGCAAAAGCTACAGGACGAGCTTTAAAAAAAATCGGCTTTGCGTTTTCTTTCAACTGTAACGTAACTTTATATTTTGTAAATAAGCCTAATTCGTCTGAGAAAACAGATGGAAAACGTAATTTTAACTGTTCAGCAATTTGAGTTGTTTTACAATAATTGATTTGCAACATGTGTAATCCAAACAAACTAATAAAATCTCGCCCTAAAATTGGGGGACCACCATCGCGAATCACTCTAACATTAACATTCTGTGTCTTGTCCAAGTATCTAATAGGCAATTGCACTATTCCTAAACACTGAATAACACACCCCGTGTATGTAAACAACTGATCCGTCGTTGGTGATAATGGCAACAATTTAAAATATTTTTTGTGTACTTTTTCTGAAATCGCTGTGACTGCCGATCCGGTATCTACTTCGAACTTTAGCTTAACACCTTGAATCGATACTACTAAAGTCATAGGTTCACCTCTGAAAGAACAAATTTTTTTTGTCTTACCGTCGTCATCACTCTCGCCCGACCCGCCAGTTCCTACGAAATTTATCTTTTTGCACATTCGGCGTAGGTGGCCTTTTACATTACATTTCTTGCACGTATAGCTTGCAAACCGACACTGAGATGTTTTGTGGTTCTTGTAGCCGCAAACTGAACACTTTTCAATGTGAACACTCGATTCCTTTAAGTTGGTTTCGATTTTGAACAACGACTCACTCGACGACGGCGCCTGTACCGCTGCTGACGACGAAGCTGCTGCTCCCTTGCGTGCGCTGTGCACGCTCTCCGCCAACTCCACTGCTTTAGCCAGTGTGGTATCTTGAAGTTCACGCGCGAAAAGCTTATCTTTCTCAGGTCCCGGCCGCATACCCATAACAAATCGGTCGCGCAGCGCCTCTTCGACATTCAGAAATCCGCAATGCGTGGTCAGACCGCGAAGCCTAGCAGACCACTGCGAAAATGTTTCTTCCAGACCTTGAGTAGCGGCATAAAAATTATACCGCTCGCCAAAACCACATTTTTTTGGCGTAAAGTGATTATCCAGAAGAGTGAGAATATCTTCGAAAGGCACCTGCGAAATTTCCTTTGGGTAAGCCAAATCGGCCGCAAGCTTGTATGTGCCGTCAGCGAGTGCGCTCAGCAATATTGCACGTCGTTTAACACCTTTTGGGTCCTTCTCATTGCCAATATCGTTTGCAATGTACCATTGTAAAATCCGCTGTTTATAATTTTCCCATGTCTGGTTGACATGGTCAAAACTTGACAAAATACCGAAATCAGCCATGTTTTTTTTATTTTGTCGTGGGTCCTCGTCGCCAATGATAAGTATGCGGATATCGTGGAGGGCGAAGGCCTAGGATGCTGGTAACATGGACTAATAATACTGCTGGTAGTAGCACACTGACGTTTATTTCTTTAAGTCAAGATGACAAAACAAAAACCATAGATCAAACATAAACTATACAACAAGTACGTTCTACTTTTCTCCTGTAAAAATTGATCACCGATTGATGCCGCCACAGTCGTATCTAAAATAATAACCAGAATCAACGTTATTATGCTCTTTATACACGGTAGCATACACATTTACATTTCACGCTATTGTTAATGCTCTTTGTTTTGAACACATCTTACCTTTCCACGTGCCCAAACATTGAAGTCTTCTTCCTTGCCAACAGGTCATATCTTCCTGACTTGCCATGGGATGACGAGGTCGTGGGCCATGACAGACATCTTTTACACTGGATGTTCAGACAAGCCCTCCAGTCACTTCTATCGAAGTCCTTGGGTCAGACAGAATGGAAAGCCGTTTCCTATGTCTTGAGAAAATATTTCTGCGACCCTGATTTTGGGTTCCCTGACAAACCTCCCCCACCAAGATCATTGAGAGAAATTGTAAATTTAGATGTTTGCGATTGCTTAATGCCAGAGATTGAGGAAATTGAGTTTATGGAAGAGCAAGTACCGGAGGTAACCGGAGACCAAGATGTTACCTTTTCAGGCGAACCAGGAGAACATGTAATATGTATTTATTCCATATAAATTTACTTTTGTTAAATTCGTAGGTGTTGCCAAGTGTTTTATGAATCATGAAGTTGGTACACACGCTACACATTAAGTTATAAATAACTAATATAAGCTGACTTCTGATTGTACAAAAAACCTGTACAAAGCGAGGTCAGCTAAAACTGGAAATGTATAGCTTGATGTGTAGCCGTGTGTACAATAACTCTTGAATATAAACATTATGAAAAAGTGTCTATCTCATGAGCAAAAATTTACAGGCGTATGAAGAAAAACCTTTAGTAGCACCAGAAGTCATGGATAAATTACTCCAGGCACCCGAGCCGCCAGTAGTATCGCAAGTTTGTGAGATGGCCACTGATGAGCTACATTGCGCGATCCTGAAGGAAGAAAGGGAGAAAATGATCAGGAAGCACGAAGCAGCTATTGTTTTGCAGGCCCATTGGAGAGGGACTTGGGCTAGGAAGGTCCTTGCGGCTAATATAGTTTTTACTCCTGAGGTTACGAAATATGTGAGTACAAAATTAAAACAAAAAAGAAACATTAATATCATCATCATCCACCCCCGACTTCACCCACTGCCAAGTGGAAATCCCCACGCTCCTGTGCCAGCTCATACAGGTTTTGCCCGCAATGGCAACAATGTCGTCATGAATAAATGTACCAAATCTTTAATCATTCTTGTAGCTTCGCACTAAACATTTTAAATAAAACAGTGCGATTGTTGTAGACAAAAGATATTGATTCAATTTACGTTTATCTAGGTAATGGAGCGTGCATTTGGTTCCCTGGAAGCATTGTCAATGCTGATGAATGAATTCTTTTTGGTGTGGCCTAGAACGAAACGCGCTTACTCAGTAGCCTCTGCTTTAAGTGGAGTATATGGTGTACAACAGCATGTTGGAATGACAGCAATAACTCCTAAATGCAAGTGGGTCCCGCAATTTCAAGGAGTCTTCTACTGTCATGCACCTGTCAAAGTCCATTTTGATGTCCAAAGCAGTATTGCGCATAGCACAGTGGAAGTTTATAACAATGATACTGGAGAGCAGTTGCCTCAAGCTTATAATAGTCATATCACTTTCGATTTTGTGCCTAACGGTTTGGGGTAAGTGCTTGTGTATTTAGCTTTTTTTTTCTTAAATAGAATAATTTGTATTATGATGAATTATGAATCAGTTTTTTTTTATGAGGTTATTAGGTATACGAACTACAATAAAGTGGCTGGGACAGACTAGATGCAGCCTGGGAGTGGCCTATGTCCAACAGTGGACTGCGATAGGTTCAGTTGATTGATTGTTATTATTCGATACATTCGGATACTCTGTCTTTTGATTTAGAAAATATTGAATTAAAATCATCAATATCAAAATGACTAAGTATACCTGTACCTACATAAATACAAAAATAAAAAGACACTTTCGAAGTACTCGTCTGCACCGCTGTCATCCGGCAACGTGCCCAGAAAACTGTCTGCATTGCCACGTTGAATGGCAACGATAATTCTTTAAACTAAGAACGAGCCAGCCCTCTGGTCACGTGAAATGTTGACCAGTTGGCGAGAAATTTCCTTAAAAAGTAGACGCGCATTCGGGCCCTATGACCCCAGCGTTTTGACCCCAAATGCCTCAGTACCTAGTGTAAATGGTTAGTTGTGTTATCCACTCACATGACCGCGGCCATGTTCGTTCCGTGTCTGTTTTCGGCGGATGACAGTTGAGTGGTTATAGAATATAATAGTTTTAATGTAAGAAATAAATACGAGTATGTTCATTTAGGACGTCGATATGACAAAAATATCGCAAATCAATACTACGACAGCAACTCCAATTCGTTTAGTGTTTACTAGCCGTTAATGTGACACTGCTGGATAAGACTCCTACTCTCTTTCCACCTCTCTCTGTCCAGAGCAGCCAAGGTCCAATCATAATTAAAGGAAACCAGCTCATTCCGCCATCTCCGTCTAGCGCCTGCCGTGATGTCGTTTGCCATTAAGTGTGACACACTGGGTGTGGGTTGTATGTTTGGCCCATTGACCGTCTCACATGCGGCAGATGTGTCCAGAGAATTCCATATAAGTGTAGCAGCGTTAGTGTATATTAACATAAACAAAATTGTATCCACAGTTACACAGTTTTAGGCCATGGCTCGCTCGGTCAGGTCTCAGGCGTCAACTACGATGCCCACTGGCAGCTCACAATCATGTCCAGCCTGAGTGGTGCCTTCCACGTCTGTGACAACGAAGAGGTCTGCAAGGAGTTGCCATTGCCTCATTCCAGCAAACTGCATTTAGACGAAATCTTCTTGCCAAATAGAAGAAATATTTTGGGAGGGATTCAGATATCGGTGACGCAGCATCAGGCTGTCAGCTTCAGGGCGGCTGCTTCTTCGTGTGATGTATGTTTAATTTGATGACTTTTGACATGTAAAGAAACAAAATCCGACGCTGATTCCGAAACCATTTCGAGCTTTAAGGTTTCATAACCTTATTTTTCTATTTTTAGCGCTTGAAATTATAAGATGGACTTTATTTTAACATAAACACATAATACTTACCACTTGACTTTCATTTGACTATCGAAGAAGAAGACAAAGCGTTGTGTAACTATACAGACGCTGTACAACATTTATTAGTAAGGGGGCTAGATAAATAGAACCTATATTGATAGCTTTTTTGATATCAAAAGCACTAAGTTATTGGCTGGTCTGAATAACGTTGCAAAAACAAAATGTATATGTAACAACATTTTATTTGAATAAACTTTGTTACAGGCTAACTCTAAACCAAATATTAAACGTATTTTTGTAGAATGCTAGAAAAAAATATTAATAAAGTTATTAGAAAAAAGCTGACAACTTTTTAATAATCTGATTAACATAAATCATTCCTCTTTCACAGTTAGAAATGGTAGCAACCCTCCGCTCAACGTTGCCCGGTCCACTTGGTGGTACTGAAGAGTTGGCAACATGTTCTGGCAAAGGGGAAATTTACTGGCCTTACATACGACTGGAGCCAACTTCTGTACTCAAAAAGTCGCAAATGAGCATAGTAAGTAGTTAAGTGCAATGAAGCAAATAATATTTTACCATTTTATACTATCATCACAGATTTATCATAAATCTTCATCAGCAAAAAGACGTCCAATATTGGATTAATGCTTTTTGTTAAGAATTGCGCAGCGTATATCTAGCGGATTTCTGCCAACTTGCCGTTTAATCTGATCCAGCGTGCCCCACAGGAGGTGCACGTGTAGTCGCTTATTTTTAAGTTTTTTAAGCCCTGAGGCCCTGACTGGAGACCTTAATTTAGTGAGGCAGCTACATGCAAGCCCGTTTAAGCAGCCGACAACCTCTTAGGATGACCTGCGAGATGCCATTTTATAAAAAAATAATTGGTTGTCTGTAAAGTCGGTTTGCGGACGATAATTTTACCTGATAACGTCATTAGAGATAGATGCGTCACAAGCCGAACACTTAGGCCAATCGTGCCTCTCTATCGCTTGTACTGCGCTCTCGCTTGCACGCTCGGCTCAGGCGGAACGTGACAATAAGTCATGCTACTTACGTGCGTGCAGCCCGCGTTCATCGATTTATAAGATGTTCTGACGTCAAAAAATAACTTCTCGTTTGGCGAAATGAGGGTTCTCTATATAAACTTCCATATACCCACACCTTTGGAAATAGGAGTGATTATATGTTTTTTTATTAATATAAAGGGAGCTATGTTTTAACAGAGTGCAAGAGAAGTAGGCTTTCCAAGCGCACGTTCCATGATAAAAACGCCGAGGGCACATAAAGCTACTCCACATTCCAAGCCCCGATCTAATTCAAAGGTATATATTCTTTTTTGTTTATTTTTATTTACACTTACAATTATTACCCATGAGGGTACGGAGACAGTACATGCGTTTGGAATGAGAGGATGTGTGTTTTTTTGTGCAAACCAATTTTGCCATTTATTTTGTTCATGTTTTCCTGGTAGCAGCTAAAATTGAGTTTTAAGTTAAGGAAAATCGTTTTTTTAACTTTACAGATGATCGATCGATATCTAATAACGATCGATCATCTGTAAAGTTTCGATAGCTAATTCAATTCAACTCTGTATAAGTCTTATTATTTTGATTGATGTTGCATGTGTTTACTGCCGCATGAAGGCTTAATCCGATGTAAGCCTTCAGTACCTATCGCTACCGACAGACGGCGACAGCGATTTCGCGCACCGATTGAGTATCGCTACCGAGCGCGATACCGATAGTGCTTACATATAACTCAATAGGTCTTTTGAGGAATATTTCGGTGGTCAATCTCTACATTCGGGAGGAATGTTTTAGCTAGTGATATTCTTTTCGACGGGGGGAATATTTGGAACATGTAGAATTTAAAATTTAAATAAATTCAAGGTAGCAGTTAATTATGATAAGCAGGAAGAGGCAATAAATGTAACTGCGTCTACCAAGTTACGACCAAAAATGTGTTAAATTTCAAAATCGATGTCTATTCCAAAGAAATCGTGATTATTATTTACCATTATTACATCTCCTGCCCCTACACCATTTGATCACCCATCACCGTCAACGAGAAACGAGCTTATTTGTAACGAGCGTGTCGTTCCGATGACAGAATGCGGTGTACAAACGGCTTTAGACATAGCACGTTAGATTTGAATATTTCGCAAAATATTTGACTACTAAAATTACGTTACGCTTCTAGATGAAAATATTAATCTTGCTTTTTTTCAGTAGAATTGAACAGAATACTATTTATTATGTACACCAAAAGTTAAAATTGTAAGCTGTTTCTTCTCATTTTAGCTAAGGCTCGCTCCAATTGAACCAAGGGTGTATTCGATTGAGTAAGTTTCTTGTTTAAAATACTCATATTGTTTCTTTGCAAAGTATTCATTATCAGCTATGTATTATGATATATCAGACTTTACAAAGTGTCTTTGGTAAATGAATATTTATTTTTATACAAGGATGTGGCCTATGCAAGCTTATCCGATAGACAGTATACAGTGGCAGGGACATCCATGCGCAAACTAAAATCATAAATTCAGGTCATGATTTTAGCGTAGATTTTTTGACAGTTATAAAAAAAAAGTTTAACCCGTGTTAACTGTTTACATATCTATACAAATTTGTACGGAACCCTCGGTGCGCGAGTCAGACTCGCTCTTGACTGTTTTTTTTGATAACCGAAGAAAATTTTCGACGCAGTTCGGTTCAGAATCATGTACCTACTGAATTCACGGTAACAGGTTGAGAGTCGATGTCCCTGTCACCCTGTATAACAAAGTCGCTTTTCGCGTCATCTAAACAGAACAATGGCTTTAAATGCAGTTTTCACCATCATTTTAGTTGGACCATTTACTCCTATTCCGAATGGTCTAAGTGTATAAAACGTTAATGTTTTACTTAGCGACTGGAATTGCAATAAAATTAAAATATTTCATTGAGATTACTTCTACATTTACCAATTACATTCACGCATATAAAATAAACAATAAATATTGTATTATTATATAATCTAAATACATTTAATATAAATAAGAATTTTTCATGTTCTAAATGCTATTATTTAATTTTAATTTATTTATATCTTTGTTATTATGTTGACACCTTTATTCACATTATATGAAATTAAATGATATTGTATAGTATAACAGACATCTCGGAGTTTTGAGATTTCACCCATGCGCAAAACGGGCGGGTTGCTTGTAATAAATAATACCGTGTCTTTTTCAGGGTCACATGTCCAATGGGCTGGCCATTAACTTTAGACCAATGGAAAAGAGTTGACGAAGTTCGTAACTCGATAGAAACTCTGCAACTTCATCAACACCATCCAGCACCAAAGAAAGGATCTGCCAAAGAAAAAGAAAAAGTAAGTGCTCATACGCACGAGGGACACTCGTCGAAGGATGCAGTTGCCTCTGTCGGTGACGCGTGTCGCTCGTATGTATGCACACATGTATGTTTGTTCCAAAATCAAAAAACTATTCAGCCCAACAGATCTTTCGGGTTGGAACGGCAGAGGTAACTGCAGGACACTGAGGTATAATCGTCATGGTAATAATTATAATAATTTTGCCATTATATTGCGTCAATTAACGACTTGTTTGAATCAACATACCTACACCATCAAAATGTACATAACAGCTATTTTTTTTAAACTAAAGCTAGTATCATTAATTACTGAACCTATGGTAAAAGTTTGTGGCAAGATTTCCCTGCCACCGTGTATGGCCGGCCCAATGCAACTTCAGCCTTATAAACTCACATCCGTATAGCCTTTTCTAACTATGTCGGGGAAAGCTTCCAGTGTTCCCGCAAGCAGCTGAATACCAGTTTTTTATATGGAGCGACTGCCTATCTGACCTCCACAACCCAGTTATCGCGTAACACGATTCCCCTTGGTAAGACTTGTTGTCAGACTTTTTGGTCTTCTGACTACCCGTAACAATTTTCAAAGATCTACAAATGGCCATTCCGAGGCACGGATAAGTCTCGGTATGTAATGGATGATTGGGTATCTACGAACCGACCGGCTAGCGTAGATAAACCTTCGATGGACCCGTGAGGCTGCCACGAGCCTAATAGACTCAGCATTTCAGCCGAAAGACGTCCACTGCTGGACATAGGCCTCCTCCAAGCACCTCCATTTCGAACCGGTTCTGTGCTTTTTGCATCCAACTGTCAACTTCACAAGGTCGTCGCGTCGGTCCAATAGACTGATTGATAAAAATTATTTGTTTAGCCAGGAAAACCAGGGTCAGCGAAGGAGAAAGTAGAAAAGGTGACGCTGTTGCCGGTACAACAACCACTGCCTGGTGATGCCTGCGTAGAACTGGAGTGTGCTCTAGCAGTTGGCGGTGGAGCAGTAGCCAGAAGAGACGATGAGAGGGACCAGATTTTTGCTGCAGCAAGGAAATCGTGGGCCGCTTTAGAACCAGCGAGGAATCAGAGGGGAGCGCAGATCAGGTCAGTAAAAGATTTAAGGAAGACACACAAAAGGTAGTGGTGATGCTTTCGTTAGCAGACAGATCAGAGGTTTAGTTTAGACAACGGATACTCCTGGACACGGCGCATATTATTAGGAGGGCTCCTCTCTCTGACGTGTAATATTTTATTTTATGCCTTAGCATAGCTAGGTAGCGGAAGGCCCACATGTATGTAAGTGATTACCGTTTCCTAAGGACATACCAGTGCCACTGGTATTGAAGATCGTTTTAATTTTTTTCAAGTAGCTCCGCAGAAAGGCGTCTGGAGATTCCACATTCCGCAACGTGAGGAAGGGCTACTATTTTACACTGCTACAAGTAATTTTTTGGCGTTCGAATGATGTTAACTTAGCACAGGGGCGCGCAAAACTTTTTGCTGGCGGGTGCGAAAATTTTCAAATTTGTCTTCATGGGTATTGTTTTCATAGTTTTCGAGAGTGCTGAAGCCGATAGTGAGGTCAGTATGAAAATCTTAGATGGAAGCTGAGTACATTTTTAAATTTTTCTTCATGGGTGTCGTTTTCATGGTTTTTGAGGGTGCCAAAGTCGATAGTGAAGTCAAAATTATATTTTAAATTTTTTTTACATTTTATAATTTTCGCAGCCGCCATCTTGGATTTTCATTTTGAACGTCATTCCTGCCGGGAGTCGCTCGAGTCCACACGTTTTTTTTATGTATAATTCTAAGGGCTGATTTTACGAAAGTCAGATAATATTTATCCGTGAAATTAAATTGACGTGTGACAGTTCTAGTATGGAAAAACTGTAAAAAAAAAATAAACTTATTCTGAATATAAAAGTTTGGTGAAATTCGCCCCAAATATCTGTTTTTTTTAAGGAAAGACTTTCGCACTGAATTTCTGGTGGCGCCCCCACCGCCGCCGGGGCCATCACCCACAGAGACTGAAACAACGCCTACTGGGAGCACCGGCACGCCCTTTGAAGTGAGTTAATTTTATAAAAACTAAATTTTTAAGTCGTTTTTCATATGGCTTACAGTAAACACGCGATCACACAGTGTGACAGCGTTATCATTCTAAAGTCGTCAACAAAGGACAATGGGTAATTATGTATGGGCCCCGTACCCAAAAACTCCAAGTGAATTCAGACATGCTGTCTTAGGATTAATTAAACTATTCCATGAGGGTAACATAAATCAACATAGTTCATACTCGTAATGCTACAATTAACTTTGTGTCTGGGTACGGTCTTACTCATTCTCCTTTTGATGCGATTTTAACCATCCTTTATTCTGGAAGGTTTAATATCAAACTACAAACATCATTAGAATAAAGAAATCTTGATGTTTTGTCAAATCATAAAAACCTTGCAAAGCAGGAGCGGGTCGCTAGTTGACAATAAATTTAAAATATGTGTCTCAACAAAATCCTACAACGACAAAAATATTGGTTTAATTTTTACTTAAGAACTGCTTGCTGAGCTCATGGTTGGTTCCTTTTAGTGTTCTTCTTTATGACCTGTGTAGATTAGAACTTACCACTGACCTCTATTAAACAATAATCTATTATTGCTACTTAGTGTAAGTTCAACTGACCTCTAGGTTGACCTCTAGGCTGCAACACAGGCCTCCTCTCTATGAGAGGGAGTGGGCTATAATACAAAACGCGTGCCCAGTGTGGCCCAGATTTATACATTCAGAATAAAATATTAAACAGGTTGCAAGGCGTAGGGTTAGCCAAATAAGGGGTTTGTAGGTAGACCCATTTAAAAAATATATAATTATTATGTAGATCGAAGAACCTAAAGGTTTACAATTTTTTTTGTAGTTTTTTCAAGAATTTCGAAAATCATGTCTGAAGTTTTTTTGGTATATGATGCATCTTTACTCTAGCAAAGATAATAAAATAATACTATTTTCTAGGAGGCATTAATGTTTGAGGATACTGAAGCCGCAGCTACTGAAGGTGAGATACATGCTTCATTCGTGTCTGTAAGCAAAACAGTGTCATGGTTTAATTATGAAGTCTTCGTTTTGTTACGTACCTACATATTTTTTTTATTGCAGAACCGGACGTCCAAAGACCTACTCCTGCGTCGGAAATTGATAGTAAGAAAAAATATGTATTTTTCGTGCCTCTAAGCTATTTGACGTTTAACTAAGTAGAATATCCTGCAATCAATTTCATCATAATTATTGATATTATAGCTAAGAAAGCTGAAACCTCTTTAATACCGTACTAACTTAAAAATAAATCATCATCTACCTAGCAATTTCCTATTTTGGCATTGACTTCTAGTCTAACCAAATGCAGCTGAATACCAGTATTTTGCATAGAGTGATTAGCTTGCTGTCCTCCACAATCCAGTCCTTCTTATTCTTCGTATCGATGATCCCCTTTTTTTTTTTCTTTATGGGCTCTTGACCCCATTTTATTATCTATAAGTATATTCTACTAGCTGACGCCAGTCGCCACAGAATCAATAAGAACGAATTTATGAGGAAATTAATTATCTTCATTATTATTTTTTCGTGTATTTTTCCCGTTTTTACAATTATTCTGCTATTCGGTTCGGATACAAATCCAACAAACCAAAAATGACAAAAATCAGTACAGCCGTTATTATGTTATAAATGGTCTGTACGCGCATAACTTCTGAACAACTGCACTAAATTGGATAATAATTTTTTTGGTGTGTGTTGAGAAAATTTCGGAAATACTCGTACGAAAAAATTTTTATACAAGCTTCGACTAGAATTTGGCCACTTCAACAGCGTTTGCGTTGACCTCGAAAAGGTCTTCCATATGAAAAGGTGTTTTTCTACGACAAGAGATGAGGCATTGTTTATGATATGGCTCAACAGTAGACTGGTGAAACAGATCGATAGCTTGCTAATTCATACTTTGACAGTTTATATTTAACTATCAAAGTATGAATAACATACAAGAACAGACTGAGAACATTTCCATTGTTATGACACTTGTGCTAAAATATCCACGATATAAGGTCCATTATAGTTAATGGCTTATTATTTTACGACTCAATTGACTGAAATGAGATGAAAAAAAATTGAAACAATTTTTTTTTTTTATAATCTGCTTTTTTTTTATTCAAAGTGGTTGAAATGATGGTGGAGGCTGAAGAAGAGGCTCTTTACCTGCTGATGCCAGATCAACTTCGAGACAAATTCGTACCTCTCTACTTCTTGCCATTCTGTATGAAAGATAAGAATGAAGAAGAAAGGTAAGTTACAGTTAATAGCTAATTAACCGACTTCCAAAAATCGAATCGCAAGCCGTGAAATATTTTTATCATTGAGTAGTTCCGACGGCCTTCTATGGTCTTCATCATCAGCTCCACTTTACCAAATGATGACTTCCGAGAGCAAATGCTCAAGTTACTCTAAAAAATATCCAAATCGCTACAGGTTTGCGAATAAAATTTGAGGGTTTCCCTCGATTTCCATGGGATCCTCTCATCAGATTCCAACTTGCTGACAATGGGACCAACTTGGGAATATACCCTTTCAAACAAAATAAATATTTTTTTAAATCTATCCACAATTCAAGGAGAAATCGGTGAACATACGAGAAAAAAAACATACATAAAGTCGAACATATAACCTGCTTTTTGGAAGTCGGTTAAAAAGTCCACACACCCATCGGTCCGCATCATACCGCGATACAAAAAATCCCGGTCAAACCAGGAGGCGGGCGTTCTCTATACGATGGTCAATAACCAATCCATGGAGTTATGCTAATCTTTGAGAGACACAAAATAAATACTTTTTGCTAAAATACATTTACCGCGTTGTCAAAATTGTCAAATCATTTGTCATTGTCACTGGTCAAACCCCTATCTGTTCGTTTTAGTTTTAACATTTCGATATTGGGCTTGAGATACATTTTATTTTGGCCATTAGCACATACATACATGAATGATATAAAATGAGATTTTCAATCCTTTCCTAGTGTCTTCGTCTCCCCGGATATGGCAGAAGCAGCGAAGAAAAACAGACACGCTCGCATGGAAGCCGCGTTGGAACGCATGCGTGAGCTGCAGTTATTCAATGAGGAGCATGTCAAAGGACGACAGAAGACCCGTTGCAAGATGCTGGAGAAACTATTTGTGGGTAAGTAGAGATGTCTGGTTTTATCGGGACTGATAGATCTAATCGCAAATAGGCCAATTCTGAAAATCGCATAATAAGAGTTTACAAAATAAAGGCCAATTTTAATGCCAAACTTTTAATACAATTTTATACACATAATACATCATCACTTATTCTCATATTCATATTTATTCTTCATTAAAAAATATTTACGTAATATATGCTAACATTTAAAATAATAACAATTATGTACATTTTTATGAAAAAAGAATCTTAGGGCATCACAAAATTCGTCCGCATCGCTGTCAACAGGAACAGTGCCCAAAATGCTGGCAGCATTGCCACGTTAGACAGATATGATTCATATTATATTGAATAAATATTTCGTTAGTAGCAGTGTTAGAAGACTCTCCTCCTCTGGGATGAGTTTTGGACATGACCTGGCCCTTCAATTTGCAGCCGACGATATTTTTAATTTCTTTCTTACTCGCAGACTTCTGCTAAACTGGGCACTACTTTTATTTATAGTCCGATCCCGTTTTTACTCTTGTATCAACTAAGTATATCGCTGTGTACCGCTGGACTAAGGCCTTTCCCGTGTTGTGCCACAACACTCCGTCCTCCGCCTTCCGCATCCAGTCCGTCCCATCCTCCTATTTGAGGTCGTCGGTCCATCTAGCTGGGGGGCACACACTACGCTTGCCAATACGCGGTTTCCACTCCAGGACTCGTCTGATATAAATGACTTATTTTCCTAACTTTAACAGAAAAGTGGGACATGGGTAGCCTCAGCCCGTTGAGTCTAACTGCAAGGTCTTCTTATACCGAGATTCAGCAACATATATTTTTTTTTTAGATGCCACTTTGCAGCCAGAGTTGGTAGAAGTGATGGAGCAGAAAGAAGATGCTATTGCTCAGGAGGTTAACCTCAGAAACTTATCTGCGACTAAGAAGAAAATGGATGCCAAGAAGAAGTAATAAAAGAAGAGAAGAAGATTTATCGTAAGAGAAGAGTTACAGAAGTATTAAGTTTCGTTGTAAGGTAGGCTATGTGCTGCGATGTAGTGGGAGCGGGTTGGTGGAAACACAAGCTCATTGACATATATGTGGGAATGAAGGGCTGAAATCGGAGGAAAAGTAAAATTAATAAACGGGTCGTTTTTATAAATAAACTTGTTAAACACATAAAAATACATCTTAGTTAAAAATCACGTCATAACATTTTTACTCCGTCATTCAAAAGCTAACTCTCATTTCCACCTTTTTAAATACTTTCAGTGTTATCCCAAGCATACGTCTTTGACATACGTCATTCTGAATGTTAAGGTGTGAAATGAGAACTTACACCTTAATATTCTGCTCTTTCACGTCATGCATTCATCACCGTTCCATTCCTACATAGATATCCAACAGTATTCGGGCGTTAATATGATATATCGGGCTTCAGACTCTGTCAAACTGGTATATGCGCCTGCAACCCACCCATATGTGCCTCGGAAAAGTCAATTTTTTTTCTGAAACTCGATAATTTTGTAATTACTGCCTCTCTTCCTCCTCTCTACGCAGTAGGGCGATTGCATGAAGTGTGGTTTGGGAAATCTACTAACGTGTCTAGCTTGAAGAGTATTTTACTAGGTTCTCTGTCTTCGTATGAGTATTTAAGGCCACGTTTATTGCGGGACAAACATTTCGCTCCTTTCGTCACCCCGCCTCCGCTTTGTCGCAGACTGCAGCTTTATGTTTGGTCATAAGTTATTTTCGTTCGATGCTATTGTGTTTTTAATGTTGAACGTGTTCGATTAAAACGTCATAGAATACCCAAAAGTTTTCTTTGCCCTATTCGCTCAAATACTGACTACCGACCGTGTACCTGAATACTTACTTGCATCTTGGCACAGGGATTGGTGACCGCAGAGTTGGTTGATAATTACTAAGCTTGTAAATACATATAATGCCCTAAGATGTTTACTTGCAAAATGTATCTTTAAAAGATCGCTTTTGGTAATAAGACCGCACATTGTGCCACCCTAGGTAAATTGTATATTTTTATATCTGTAATTCATATGGTGTCGGTACTTAATAAAGAGTCAAAGTCAAAGCATTTATTTCAAATAGTCACTTTTGAAAAGAGGCACTTTTGAACGTCAAGAGTATTACTAATTAAAGAGAGCGCTGGTAAAGTCTACCGTTATCATATTTCATGACACGACAGGATTCTATCCAACGCGGTTATTCCGTTCATCCAACTAGGCCTAGGCTGGATTCTCAGAAATGCGTTTCTACGTATGCACCTTTGGGTGGATTTTTTGGGGATAACCGTAATAACCCATTGTACGCAGGTATTAATCGCTCGCTTGCTTCTGGCAAAGATTGTTTCCAATAAAAGAACTCGAACTTAGCTCATGGCAACGATCGTTTCCAAAATTTAATTTCTATTAAACGACTCTAAACTCTATTTTAAAGTACATAAAGTCCTTCCAAAACGTTTTTAAACCATACTCTAATAGATAACCTATCTAACATTTAAACGCAAGTTTGCAACATCATAAAAGGATTTTTTTATTTACAATAAAGCTGCCTGTCCACGGGAGCGGAGAAACGGAGAAATATTAACCAATAGGATTGCACAAAATCTCCGGTCCTCTTCTGTCCAATTTTTCTATTGGTTAATATTTCTCCGTTTCTTCGCCCCGCAGCCTCGCTCCGCTCCGGTAGACAGGCAGCCTAAGACGTTAAAGATTATCATGCTTACTATTTTATAAAAAAAAGCATAGAAAACTTTTAAAAAATCATACACACAATCACCACAAACTCGTGTGGACACGAGTTAATTTTTTACGAAAGTAAGAACTTCATGCAAAATTTATGGCATAAGTCAGTCAGCAAGCTTGGTCAAAATCAAAGTCACATCATTTATTTTAAATAGGCATGTAAAAGGCACTTTAGAACTTGCAAAAAAACAAGAAAATAGAATTATGTGATAGATACATGGCGCTCAAATATTTAACAATATTGTAAAAGTAGATGGTGTTGCAAAAATTTTAACAAGTAATAATTTTGCGTGTGAATTAAAGTAATCATAAAATATAAAATCAATGTCATAAATATTATAAATTATACAATTAAATTAGCAACCAGTTTGATTTTGTCTAGACTCTAGATTGTCCTATGGAGCAGGACCAGCATATTTCCAAGAATTCTTATCCACTTGTGAGGAATTTCCTGCCCAGGGAGTAACGGACAGTTAATACCAGTACTTAAAGGTGGAAACTCCAGTAAGAACGCTCTGTTGCAACTGTAAAGTATTTTAAAACTATTTTAATATCGGAAGCGTTGTCTGAGATTTTCGTGCAGCGACACGAACTCGGCAACACGGACTGAACGATACGAGTTATTGGATCACGTAACAAGTAGAAGGTAATATATTCAAAGTCGATAGGTCACAGTCGCTAGGTAATATCGAACTTCGAATATTGGGTTACATGCTTTGAATTCGTCGTTGTTTGAAGAAGAATTGGTTGCAATGAAATTCTTGGGTTTGCGCAAAAAATAACTGGGTTCTCAATTGACACTGATCAGAGATGGCCCAGTAATCTGCGACTTAAGAGTTGTTGGTCGTACGTTCGAATTCGACAAGCGGTTTACTTTGTGTATTTAATCACCACTGCTCTCAAAACGGTAAAGAAAAACATCGTCAGGGAACCGACATGTCCGGCAAGCCTCCCTCTCATTCCTCAAATATTGGGCTATCAAATGCAATAATGTTTTATTGAAATCCAACTGGTGGTTAACAAACAAACAAATTTTACATTATATCTTTTTAATATTTATATAGATTTATAGAAGATAGCTCTGTTACTCGCGCATTTTTTATTTTTTTTCACCTCTTTTCCCGTAGGCAAGTCCTTTTTTATTTTGTTATTCTTCCTCTTTTTCTATAAAATGAAAGTAGACTTTAATTTCTTCTACATTTGCTCCTATAACATCAAGTTACTACAGCTAATAACTGAAAGCAATCTAATAAAGCTAACGCCGTCTCAGATTTTCAGCGCGTTCAGACAAGAGGTGACGTAACAGGTCTGAACAGTTTTCAGTTAAAAGCTGAAATATTACAGCGCTAAGTGGTAGTTGGCGGCGCTTTAACAGAACATGACGTAATTGATTTAGGGCTGATTTTTCAATCGACAGACAATTTTTATTTATGAAATAAAATTGACGTCTGACAGTTTTTGTATTGAAGAACTGTCAAAAATACAAAATGGAATTATTCCTCCGATAAAATTATCTGGCGTTGGATAAATCAGCTCCTAGTTAATATAAACATAGGTATAATAAGGCTATTACTGATCTACGATAAGTAAGTCTTGGTCTTTTGTTAGAGCAGTGGTGGCCCAGTAGCAACGGCCGTGGCTTACGAGTTGTAGGTCGTAGGTTTGAACCCAGACAGGCGCTTTACTTTGTATAAATTATTTCATCACCAGTGCACTCAAAACGGTGAAGGAAAACATCGTGTGGAAACCGGAATGTCCTAGAAGTCCGGCAAGTGTACGGGTTTGTCTGAAAGTGCGCTCATGTAGCGACGCGAAAAAGACAGCACTTTCTTACAAACACGTAGACTTGATTTGAGAGGGAAATTTATTTAGTTTATTTTTAAGTCTGTATAGCTATATAATGCTCATAATATTTTTGATACAGGACTGTAACATTAATTGTATTGTAACATCAACAAACTACATTCTTTGAAAATAAATATATTAAATTGTGTTCTACTGCTATAACCGACAGGTGCGACGCTCCAAAAAGCCGTTTTTCTAAACTCCAATGGGCCATATATATTTTACGACCGTTTACTATGTAAGTACGAGAATTTTCAAACTGCTCATAAACTTCAAGTTGAATGCCCTTTTTGGCGAAGTCGTAAAGAAAATGTGATACAAATTTTGGTGCAAATACATACTACCTATACAAACCTTTTACCATGAAGTAGAGAACTGCTGAGAAACCATTAGGGAAATTATTGGTTCCATTAAATATCACTTAAGTGACAATTTTGTTGGAGCCGTCACATTGCGTTAAATATTAAAAAGAAAAGAAAAATGTCATGTCAGTCCTTACTTAAAGCTGCTAAGTGGAGGAAAGGAATTGTTGAGATAATTGGAGAAGACTAGCAAAGATTTATTGCTAGAAGAAAAATAAAATAATTATAATTATATGTTAGAAAAAAGAAATGAAATATATAATATTTATTTACTTTTTGTTCATACACATGAGATGTCACTTAAAGTAGTAAAAAACAAAAGATGTACAGTATTGAAACTAAGAATTATAAAATTTTAAAATATAAAGAGGTTTTATACCTTCTTGTTGGCTCTAACAATATAAGAAACGATGCTGTAAATCAAATAAAGTTTCTTAAAACTTGTAATCAAGCAGAGGACAGCTTGCAGACCAAGTTTACGAGTTTGTCGCGGCCACATCATGCTTAATTAGTAACTACTCTGATCTTATATGTTGACCCCTGACTGCTGGGTTCTGTATCTAATCATAATATTATTACTATTTATTTCACACATTTTACAATTATGTACTTATCGTTTTTTTATACATGAACCTTAACATGAGCACCGCAAAACACAATGTTGGTATGCTGGAATTAGTGAACATTAAC